>BCFW01000002.1:2645123-3245123 GCA_001599015.1 Apiotrichum domesticum | reverse complement strand
CTGCTCGTCGGGCCACATTCCCGTACGCTCCACGCCCTGAATCAGCTCGACGGAGAGAAGGTGGTCGATTGCCGCGTCCAGGCTCGGCTCGGACGCGAGCGCGTCGTCGATCGCCTCCTTGGATCTGTCATTAGCTGCTGGAATAACTGTGTGCCAGCACTCACAGTCGGGGGAAAAAGGACGCAAGGAGCTCGTGCTCGGTCTGCGGTGAGTCCTCGTCCGAGAACGAGCTCGGTGGCGAGGTGGACGTGGACGTAATCGTCGTCCCGGTGCGAAGCCCCATGCTAAGACTGGATACGGGTCCCGACGCGTCCGTCTCGTATGTCTCTAGCGTCTCGAGTGTTTCGTATGCCTCAAACTGCTCGTATCTCTCGTACATGGCGGCACTCAACTGCGGACTCGACGGAACAGGCGCCTGCTCGTCCGGCACGCTCGTCGCCTCGAGAATGCCAAGCTGGTCTCGTATACTCTCGACATGGCGGCCGAGCGTGCCCGGGTCGTAATCTAACAAGAGGGCGTGGATAAGCGACGGGTCAATAAGAGGGTATTCCACCTGCTGTCAGTGCTTGTAGGAGGAACAACGTACGGCAAGCATGGACGCGAGGACAGTAGGGTCGACTACCTCGTCCAGCGGCGAGTCCGAGTGCGACTGCCGCCTCTGTGGTGGCGGAGACGGCGGTCTCGACGGCGCGCGCGACACTGGCGCGGTGCGCGCCCCGCCGCGTTTCTTCTTCCCCATTTATGGATCGGGATGTGGATATGGGGGATGGGGATAGCTGGGCAGCGGTATGCAGCGGCCCTCGGAGTATGACGTGAGCGGCGGCGAGGGGGGAAGAGGGTTTATAGCGAGGAGAGAACAAGCGCGCGGGCTCATTCCAGCTGTACTGGTGGGAATGTGGGGCACGCCTGAGTCGTGGGGTGCGTGGGTGTTGTTGCTGTCGGTTGTGTTGTGTTGCGTGGTGAACAGATGGGGAAAGACAAGAAACGAGGAAGAAAATCAAAAGTCGCGGACTCGACACTCTTCGACAAGAATGAACAAGAGCTCGAAAGGACGCGCCAAGAGGAAGGTGAGGCGGATTAGGAAAATAGGTTACATTTGTGAAGAGACCCTTGATTACGCCGATTTTCCTTCTCTAATATCAAATTTCTAATCTTCCATCCCCCTGTGTATCACGTGACGTTTTTCTTGCCACCCAGAATTTTGAAAGGACCCCACCACACGAGAGAGAGTGATGCGCTCAACGCGCTCGATTGCTCTCGCCAACACATCATTCACCCACATCTCACCCACCCCCAACAGTACACGACCACCATGCCTAAGGTGACCAAGGCGAGCAAGCAGCGGCACGATCCGCTGCACGTCGAGCTTGCGGCGGACGAGAGTGTGCGGCGCTTCGGGCGCGTGACCGCGAGCGGGAAGCGGAAAAAGGCAAAGCAGGAGGACGAGGAGGAGGAGGGTGTGAGTGTGCTGGCGCCGACAAACTTGATGCGTTAAAAAGTTACTAACACTTCTAGCGCGGTGAAGATGCCCGCATGTCGCGCAAGATTCTGGACCTCGCGCGCGAGCAGCAGGAGGAGGTCTCCCGCGAGCTGGGCGACGACTCGGAGTGGGAGGACGACGAGGAGGATGCGGGGCCTGTATCCCGTGCTGCGATCGAGTCTGATGACGAGGAGGAGATGGAGGAGGGGGACATTTCGGGCGGGGAGGAGGAGGCGGAGCTCGCGATCGACCCGGCGGATCACGCGACGCTCGACGCGCTCAACACTGAGGGCCAGGGCAAGACCCTCGCAGACCTCATTTTCGCCAAGATGGAAAGCGGGCAGATGGACGAGGTCGAGGATGACGGACCCCCGGACCCCAGGAAGGGCCTCAACCCCAAGGTCGTCGAGGTGTACACCAAGTGAGTGACTGACAAGTTGCGCGATGCGCTCCACCTGCTCACACACAGGGTCGGATACCTCCTCTCGCGGTACAAGAGCGGCCCGCTCCCGAAAGCGCTCAAGATCCTCCCGTCGCTTCCGCACTGGGCGCAGCTGCTCGCCCTGACCGAGCCGGTGCGGTGGACCCCGCACGCAACGTACGCGTGCACAAAGATCTTCATCTCGAACCTCAAGCCCTCCGAGGCGCGCGTGTACCTCGAAGGCGTGCTGCTCGACCGGGTGCGCGAGTCGATGCGCGAAAACAACGGCAAGCTCAATGTACACCTGTACGAGGCGCTCAAGAAGGCGCTCTACAAGCCCGCCGCGTTCTTCAAGGGTATCCTCTTCCCCCTGTGCGAGAGCGGCTGCTCGCTCAAGGAAGCCGCCGTCGTCGGCTCGGTCCTCACAAAGGTCTCCGTCCCAGTCCTCCACTCGGCCGCCGCCCTCCTCCGCCTCGCCTCGATGGACTATGCGGGCCCGAACTCGCTCTTCATCCGTATCCTCCTCGACAAGAAGTATGCGTTGCCGTACAAGGTCGTCGACGCGCTCGTCTTCCACTTTATTCGCCTGGCCAACTCGCCGCGCTCCCGGGACGGCGAGGACAAGCTCCCCGTCCTCTGGCACCAGGCGCACCTCGTCTTTGTGCAGCGCTACGGCTCAGACTTGACCGCCGACCAGAAGGACGCGCTCCTCGACGTCATCCGCGTACGCCCCCACCCGACCATCTCGCAGGAGATCCGCCGCGAAATCGTCAACTCGGTCGAGCGCGGCGCGCCCCGCATCGATGCGTCCGGCGATGTCGCTATGTAGGGCTCAGGTTGTGTATAGATTGGTATTATGGATTTCATGTAGGATAGCGGCCGTGGGAGAACCAGCGATATGGCCGTACGATGACTACTAATGGCGGGGGGAACCCATGAAGAACGACAATGAGGAGAAATACGGGGAGGATGAGAAAAACAAGGAGTGTGAGAGAATGCGCAACAGCTTCAACCTCAGATCCGTGACCCATGCAATCTTTGCAAAGTATTCCCATCAACCAGACCTTGACCACCGACTGTAGTGACTATAGTCTTTCCACACTGGTATCTGAAATTAAACAAAGTAATGAAGCTGTATGGTACACTGTAGGCAGTCATGGGAGCCATTATGCTCGAAGACTTTGACCCAGAGAAGCTGCAGAACGCAAAGAAGTAGTATCCGAGGTCCGGTCAGCTGGGTCAATGACACCTGTGTCTTCGCTTCGGGTCGGCGGGCAGACCTCTTGCCGTTCACTCTACTTTGTCGTATGTCGCCCCCAGCACATGCTCAATCTTGACTACGCCGTACTGCGCAATGCAACTGGCCAGCTTCGTGACAAACCGCGATCCAATACTTGTCGACGACTGTACAGGTACACAAGATACATACATCTATACAACACTACCTAATCTCCATAGCGCGCAAGCGCTCACTAAGCTCCCTCTCCGCCCTGGACCCTCTGCGGCGGCGGTTATCCGCGACAGAGGGCGGACGCGACGCCACAGACGGCGGGCGTGGCGTCGGCACGTCGTCATAGTGCCTCGGCGTCGGGGAGAGGAGTGCGCTCGCAAGACTAGCACCCAGCGCTGGCGGGGTCGCCGCGCGGTCCTCGTCTCGCGGGTCGAGGGCGGAGAGTAAGCTCCGCGGACTTGCGACGGCTGCGGGCGTGCGTGGCCTTTCGCGCGAGGGGGAGAAGCCGCGGACTGGGGCGCGGTGGCTGCGGCGCACGCGGGCCCAGTCCTCGACATCGATCGCGGCGGGAGGGACCGTCTCGTCTGCGCGCTCGGTGCGCTGTGCGTCGAGCTCGGGCGCACGAGAGGCGAATACGAGCTTGATGGTGCGTGCGACGTAGAATGCGCGGTCGCTGTCGTCCGTGCCGTCCGGAACGCACAGGAACTGCAACTGGGCGGCGTAGCGCAGGCTCTCGCCGCCTTTTGGGCTTGACGATGCAGCGTATGTCCTCTCGCGGGCCAAGAGGCGGCCACCGATCGGAAGAGAGCGGAGGTCGTATGGGATCACAAAGACCTTCAGCGGGCTGGTGGCGGTGCGTACCAGGAGCTGCAGCTGGCCAACGGGCGGGACCCGGTACCCTGGATACGGGGGTGGCGGCCCGAGTGGAGCGAGTGGGGAAGAGGAGGGTGATGGTGGAGATGCAGATCCAGAGTTAGATGTTAGCGGAGATGCGGTTGAAGATGTAGATGCGGATGCAGATACCGAGGCTGTTGAGGACGACGAGCTCGACGCTGGCGGAGATCCTCGAGCGTCCTTTGCTCCGAACGACGGACTCCGCGGCTTGGCCCCGCCGTACGCCTCGAAAAACCACCCTTCAATATCCACATCCGCAACCCAGGGGGTATTCACCCCGTCCGCGAGGTCGTAGTACGTTGCGCGGAATGGGATATCCAGCGGGGGCGGGGCGCGCACCGCCTGCGGCGTCGGGGGACATTTAGGGGAGGCGATTGCACGCAGGCGGAGGAAGAAGGCCGGCGCGCTGTGCGGCGCGTGCGCGCTCATCCGGGAATGAATGAGCGAGAGGGGGTAGCTACCGAGCAGAGGGTGCGAGCGGGAGAGGCCGGGAGACGAGGATGTGCCCGAGCCCGAGGCGGCGGAGGCGGAACCTGAGGCTCCGAAGTTTGATGCTGCGGCTCCTGGAGACGGGGGCGCGCGCCGGGGAACGGGAATCTTGATCTCGCCGTCTGCCGAGGTTCGCCGCCCGGGCTTTGCGCTTGGAGGCCATGGTGGCTTGGCGAGTGGCGACGAGCGGAGCGGCGAGGCTGGGGTTAGAGCGTGGATGTGAGATGTCTAGCTTACTGGAATGCGGGGAGAGCGTGATCGTCATCCTGGCGCCGCTGAGCCGGGTAGCGATAGGGAGAGTTGAGAGAGATAGAGCGATGGAGAGACGGTGGCGATGGTGGTAACGGTTAGCTCGATGGACGGTGTGCTCGGCTCTGGTGGTTGCTCGAGTCGATGCCGATTTGGGCGACAGGCGAATATGGACACCAAAGGTGGAGGCCAGCCGGCCGGGTGGGTGGCGGTTGTGCGGCCCGGGCCGGGGTTGGCAGGGGGAAGAGGTTTCGGACTGGGCGGAGGGGGCGTTGCTATCGCTGATGGGATGCGATAGCGACCTAGCAATGGCGATGAAGGAAGCGATAGAGATGAACGGTGCGATAGTGGGGAGGACGAATGGCTTTCTGTTAAAAGGCTGCAGAAAAAGCCGTGCGAACTAAAGAGAAAAGAAAAAAAGCGATGGTGGAGCACCAACGACAACTCTACTCGGAATCTCTTTCAAGTCTCAACGTCATTGTGCGTCCGTCGGAGAGTGGCGCCTGCGTGGTTACGACGTGACGACGCAGAGTCGAGGCAGGTCGAGACCCCGTCGAGCGGTGTACGCCGTACGCCGTACGTTGTGCTTCGAGGTGCATAAGCACGGACAATACAGTGGCGCAATGGAATTGCGTGCATATCCATAACACGTAGAGGCAAGCCCCACTCCTGACTGTCTGGTCCTCCAAGCCCTCCCTCCACCTCCACACCCTCACGCGATCCACACGAATCTACGTCTCACATCCTCCTCGCTGCCATGCAAATGCATACTATACAACCCTACTTGCTGCTATCCCGTGCGGCGGCGCGCTTCAGCTCGTCGCCCCACACGACCTTGCCCTCGTCGTCTGCGGCGGCCAGCGCGCTCTGCACCTCGCCCTGCCCGCGGCGCTGGGCGCGGATCTCGTCGACTTTGCGTTTCAGCTCGGGGGAGAGTTTCTGCGGGGGAAGTAGTTGTGGTTCCGGGTCAGAGGGAGGAGGAAGATGTGGTAAGGCGAAGTAGGAGGGAAGGCGGGTTGAAGATGAGGTCGACGGTCCGATGTGGAGTGGGGAGAAGCAAGCAGAGTGCAGAATGGCATCGGAGAGGCTATGTCAGTATCATGAAGCTGAGGTGTTGGATCGTCATGTAAGGTCGCAGCGCATGAGAGACCGCTCAAGGCGGGCACGACCAGCAATCCGGCAAGACAACAGGACACCGGGCTGCTGGGCGCCTATCGAGCTTGACGCCCTCGGTGGCCTGCACCAGGTGCGCTGCCGCGAGGCCCGCGAGATGGGACATGAATGCCGGAAATCCCAACCTTCCATTGGCCGCAGACAGAATCATGCCCTTCCTTTTGCTCTGCAGGCTCCGCAGGGTAGACGACGCGCGTGACCCACATTGTAGAACTCCTCCTCTGTCGGCGTCGTAGCTGCCATTAGTAAGATTTCTCGCGGCTGGCAGGTGACCACAACGCTGGATACACCTGGCGCCTCGCAACTCACTCGCAAGCAGCGCATATCCACTTCCGACAACTAGAACGAGGTCAGCAACGCCGGTCGGGCATCGAGAACACACTCAGCGACGTCACGGCGAGGAAGCTGGTGTCAGTACGGCTGATAAGCAGATAGCCGCCGAGTAGCCGTGCGTAGATGCACGCTGACACGTACCGGCCCCATAGGATCTTGGCCATTGTTGTTGTTGGGTATGGTGGTGGTAGTCGAGATGATAAGATATTATCGACTTTTTTGTCACCGAACAAGAAGGCCCACGGCCAAGAATGATGTGAGGTCTGCAGAATTCGATAACATCTTGCCTCTTGTTGGTCAGAGTGGATTATAGAGGGTATTAGGAAAGGAGCATTACAGTTTCGTCATTTCACGCGAGAAGGCATTAGGATGTTTCCTTATTGCATCCCTGGTGGTCTAGACCCTCCCTTCCCCTTGTCCATCCTGGGCTTCTCCTGGGCTATCCTGAGCATCCCTTTGCAGTTATACAACCGCAATCCTCCCGGATAACACCGAGCATCCAACAAGCACACTCCGACTCCGAGACATGGTACATGTATGCATCGCAGTCACCCGCGTGCCGGATTGACCGGAGTACGGAGACGGAGTCGGAGATGCACCGGTTCGAAGACCGAGGGCGGCGTGGATGCGAGCACGGGACCGAGTGCGAGGGCAGGACAGAGTGGGTGCGAGTGACGTCGTGCCCGCGGCATGACGCCCTGGGAGGAGGAGGAGGAGGTGAAGCAAGCAAAGAAGTCGGGCAACAGCAGCGCAGCAAGCGTCATAATATTCACCCTCATCCTCATCCTTATCCTTATCCAGAACACTAGAGGTGCGAGAGACAACACCCACACACATCAGGATATTGCCATGCATGTCCTCTGTCTTGCCTGCCTGGATGCTGTCATTGACGTTGTTCACTGTTGTTGTCGTCGTTGAGAGTGAGACATGACACACAAGAAGAAAAAAAAAAAAACGTGCCGAAAAGAAGAAGACGTACAGGACAAGGGGGGTCCCGTAAAAAGAGGCCGCAACTCCTGTTCTGATTGAAAAAGCGCTCCCACGCTGTGGAGAAAAGCACCCACCACTTTGAACCTCCGCCAACCACGCCTCACCGCACGCACGCACACACACACGCACTCTCTCCCTCCCTCTCCCCTCTCCCCCACCCAGTGTCTCTCCCATATCTTTCGTTCTCACCATCACTCTCCCTTTGCTCACCATCCACTGCCACACACGCAGACACCCACTCCCCACAGGCAATCTCTACGGTCTCTTGCGTCCGCATCCCACACACTCAACTCTAGTTTCCAGCAAAGCACTCCCGTCCACACGGCAGTTGCATCACCGAATCGAATCGAATCGAATCGACTCGACTCACCTCACCCTCCTATCCGTGAGGCCGCCGTTACACACCCCACCTCTTCTCCTTTCCACGATGCCGCCTCCGCCCCCCGCCCCGCCCGTCTTCTACTCGTTCAAGGACAATGAGACTCTTGTCGGTGAGTAGCGAGAATTGCTATGCAGCTGCCGCCGGCTGCATCGGGACATGTGCCAGACCAGCCATGAGTCATTTTGCCACAATGGTCCATACCTCATACATCATACATCATCCACCCCGCTTCCGTCCTCGGATGTCTGACACCAGACTCGCTCGCCAACTTTGTGATCAAGGCACAGCGCGACGCGGTCGACAAGCGCGGCAAGTTTACGCTCGCGCTCTCGGGTGGTTCGCTCGCTGCCAACCTCCGCGGACTCGCCAACCAGCAGAACGTGCAGTGGGACAAGTGGTACGTGCGCGATTACCATCTGCGCGGCATATGTCGGATAGGGATGCCCGGCGTGCATTTGTGCTGTGCTGATTGCGCTCTCATTCCAATTGGATCCTTGGCAATGCCCGCGCACATGCTCAGAACTCACATACTGACCCCCCAGGGAGATCTTCTTCTGCGACGAGCGTGCCGTGCCCCTCGACTCGGAGGACTCCAACTACCACTCCAACTACGTCTCGTTCCTCCAGCACGTCCCGATTCCCGAGAACCAGATCCACAGGATCAATGTCGACTACCTGGACGATCTCGAGGAGCTCGCGGATGACTACGAGAAGCAGCTTGTCAACCACTTTGCCGCATCCAATGCCGCACGCTACCCGACTTTTGATCTCATGCTCCTCGGCATGGGTGTCGAGGGCGAGACCTGCTCCCTCTTCAGGGGACACGAGGTGCTCTCCGAGCGCGATGCCTGGGTCACCTCGTTGGATGATGCGCCTAACGGTCCCAAGCGCCGTATCACAATGACGTGAGTAGTGTGAGCGGGGAAGAAGGGCGGGAAAAGCTTGCTCGAAGGCGAGGGCGAGGGCGAGAGCAAGGGCGTCTAGGGGCGGTGGACGGCCACGATGAGGTGGCCCACAAGGCGGCCCACGTTCTTGATTGTCGTGTACCACAACTGTGGACGGGACGCCATTCCGGAGCGGCGCCTGATCAGGCTGGAGAGCTTCCCTGTCCCCTGTGACGCCAATCTGCTTCTGATCTCTACTGACACACAGCATCCCGGTTCTCAACCACTGCTACCGCGCGGTCTTTGTCGTCTCCGGCCCCGAAAAGGCGGCGCTGCTGAGCACCGTCCTCGACGAGCCGGAGACCGGTCTGCCCTGTTCGCGCGTGCGCCCAGCGTGAGTCACTGGCATTACTGGCCCCATTCAGTAATATACTAACCCGCAGTGCGCCCGGTCTTGTATTCTGGTTCGCAGATGCCGAGGCGGCGAGCAAGACGCAGTACCCGCCAACGACGTGGCGCTGGGTGGACAACCAGAAGGAGGCCGAGGAGGCGGTCGAGGCGGCGAAGAGGCGGGCGGCCGCGCGCCTCGCCGAGTCTGAGGCTTAATCTACGTGTAGCGAGTGCAAGGTGTGCAAAGTGGTGCGAGACGGCGAGACGCAGCACAGCATCTGCGTACCCTTGAAGAACGACAGAGGAAACCCCACAATCATACAACCACAACACAACCCTGCCAGGCGCCCATACGGCCGATAACCGACGTCAAAGTCCCGCCACGGCCCGGCGCCGCTAGACACGCACGGAGCCAGTAGATCCCGGATTGGTAGGATGATATGCCCAATGTCCAGTATACCTGTGAGAGATGATGCACCGGACAATGAAAATGGAAAGCAAGAACAAATGAGAGGGGGGGTCTATGGTCTATGATAACTGCGGCGGCAGGTGATTAGAAGCGGCAGCTGCCCGCCCAGCGGGGGAACGCGACAACGTCGCGCACATTCGCCACGCCCGCGACGTAGCACACCCAGCGCTCCCAGCCCATGCCCCAGCCTCCGTGGGGGACGGTCCCGAAGCGGCGCAGGTCGAGGTACCAGCTATACTCTTCCTGAGCGAGGCCCTGCGCCTTGATGGCAGCCAGCAAGGCGTCGAGGCGGTGTTCGCGCAGCGAGCCGCCGCACATCTCGCCAATGCCGGGGAAGAGGAGGTCGAATGCCGCGACGGTCGGCCCGCGCGACTCGGGAGGTGCGTCCGCCGCCGCCGACGAGGGGAGCATGTAGAACGGCTTCATCGCCGCAGGGTAGTGGGTGACAAACGTCGGCCGGCCAAAGTGCACGCCTGCGAGCCACTTTTCGTGTTCGCTGCTCAGGCCCTCGTCCCACTCTGGCGCGATCGCAAATGGCTCCTTTGCGTGCTCTTCCTCCAGGAGGGCCATCGCGTCGGTGTAGGTTATCCGTGCGAAGGGCTCGGCAATCGCAGCGGAAAGCACGCCGAGCTGGTCGACGGGCGCAACGCGCGCCTTTGTGCCCGAGGCAGCGAGCGCCTCCTCCTCCGTCGCGGCAGTGTACCCCGCAATCGCGGTGATGTCTGCGCGTGCGCGCGCCGCGCGCCCGCCCGTCCCCGAAAGGAGGGAGCGGAGGGTATCCCGCATTCCGTCCTCTACGACATCGCACAGCGCGCCAAGGCTCGACACGAAGGCGACTTCCGCTTCGAGCATGTAGAATTCCGCGAGGTGGCGGCTCGTCTGGCTCGGTTCGGCGCGGAAGCACGGCGAGAGGGTGTATGCGCGCGTGAGCGCGTGCGTCGGCGCCTCGAGGTGGAGTTGTCCCGAGACGGTGAGGTTGACTGGGCGGGGGAAAAATGCCGGCGGGGAAGAGGGATTCGCAGGGGGCAGGCTCTGGGCAAGCGTAAACACCTCGCCGGCGCCCTCGCAGTCCGACGCAGTGAGCAGCGGCGTGTGGACGTGCACAAACTCGTGCTCCTCAAACCAGTCGTGGAAGTCGCGCGCGAGCGCGTCGCGCACGCGCATCACCGCGGCTGTAGAGCCTGCGCGGAAGCGGAGGTGTGCGTGTTCCCTAAGTACGGGCGGAGGGAGAGCCTTTTTCTGGATCGGAAAGTCGTCGCCACACGCGCCGAGGAGTTCTGCATCAGAAACGACAAGCTCGAGCGCCTGTCCCGCGCCGCGCGAGGGACGGAGCTCGCCCGCCAGCCGCACCGACGTGCCCGGGGCGATCCTGCCGTCAGTATACGACAACTAACCCCCACGCACCCGTCGCGCACGGCACCGCGGAGCACGGCCTGCACTGCGCCGCCGCTCCCGTCGTCGACCTCGGCAAAAGAGATGTTCTTGTGCGCACGGAGCGTGCGTACCCAGCCATGAACCTCGGCCGGGATGGAGGTGGGCGGGGAGTCAGAGGAGGGGGAAGTGGAGGAAGAGGGTGAGGAAGTGGAGGAAGAGGGTGCCAGCGCGGCGCCGTCGGCGAGCACAGCGCGCACGGTGCGCGGGAGCGCGCGGAGGGCGGCGGACGCGCGCATCGGGATGGTAGGGAGATGGAGATTGATAAGAGTGTTGTTGTTCTTCTCGACCTTCGAGATCCTCGAAAGCCCGACTAGCCCGACTTTTGCAGCTTGCCGATCCGCGGATCTCGAGATTGGTTCCGCCGGGGCCCCGATGGAGCAGTCGTCGAGATTACGCGCAACGCGAAGAACGCAATGTTGCCATTACTCTATCCACTCTATCCACTATTTTTTCACGATGGGCGACAACGACGACGTGCCGCAGTACGTCCCCCCGAATGCTATCGTATAGGCTGACAGCAGACTACTAGAGATCAGTGCGGAGGAGACGCCGGGGCGCGCGCAGCCCGAGTTTGATGCCGGTGGACGGCGGCTGAACCGCTCCAAAGTGCCGCTTACTCTGCTGACGGGGTATTTGGGGGCCGGGAAGAGTACGCTGCTTGAGTGAGTGGGGGGGGGGGGGGGGGGGGGGGAGTTTCTTTAGGGGGGGGGGGGGGGGGGGGGGGGGGGGGGGGGGAGGAGTGTTATAAGAGGAGAGGGGGTACCGTGACGGTAGGAGAAGGGAAAGCAAGAGGACTGAGCAGGAGAAGGAGGAAGACGCCGAGGCGAAACGGCCAGAAACCTCAACTTGCAAGCTGTAGCAGTCTCCCGAGTTACTCGTTCACACCAGCTACATCCTCACAGCGGAGCACGGCTACCGCATCGCAGTCTGCATGAACGGTGAGCCGCGCCTCAATCCCTCTTTTCTAACCGCAGATTTCGGCGACACGACAGATATAGAGGGTACGTGCTGGCATCTACCCGGGCCTCAATCTCTGATCCGCAGCCAAGTCGCTCCAGATGTCCAACCCAAACGACCCGAACGCGCCGTCCAACAACATGCTTTCTCTCCCGAACGGCTGCCTGTGCTGCTCGTTCAAGGACATGGGAATCGCCGCGATCGAGGAGATGGTCGCCGCGCAGCGCGAGAACATTGACTGGGTCGTCGTGGAGCTCACGGGCCTCGCTGATCCTGGTAAGTAAATAAAACTGATCTATAGCGTAGCGCCAAGTCACCTCTGCCAGTACTCACCCCAGCCCCGATCGCAAAGGACTTCTGGACAAACGAGGAGATGGGCGACCTCGTGCTCGACAGCGTCATCTGCGTCGTCGACTCGCGCAACATTCTCAAAGTACGCCCCCCCCCGATTTAAAACTCACAGTAGCAACTATCCGAAGAACGCGCCGACGGACCAAACGAGGCCCAGAAACAGGTCGCCTGCGCCGACGTCATTTTGCTGAACAAGACCGACCTCGTGACGCCCCCCGAGCTCGACGCCGTCGCCGCCGCCGTACGCGATATCAACCCCACCCTCCGCGTCCACCGCACCGTTAAAGGAAATGTATCCCTCGACGCGCTGTTCAACCTCCGCGCATTCACGTCGCCGACGGTCGCGGGGCTCGAGGACGCCGCGCCCTGCTGTTCTGACCCACACACCGACCACGACCACAAGCATTCTTCACACGCAACGGGACCGAACGCGATCGCCACGGCTGTCGTGCCCCTCCCCCCGACACTGGACGATGCGCAGTTTGCGCGCCTCACCACCGCCGTCGAGGACCTCCTCTGGCGCCGAACATGGCCTGGCGACAGCCCACCAGAGGGCGAGACGGTCAAGCCGGACGTGCTCCGCACAAAGGGCTATGTCGTCCTTCAGGACGGGAGCGGGCGGCTCATACAGGGCGTCGACGACCTGTTTGAGGTGCGTGAGATGCCACCCGGGGAACACCCCGAGCCAAAGGTCGTGTTCATCGGCCGCGGGGTAGATGCCCGTCTTGCGCAGCTGGTTGCCCAGTTTGTGGGTATTTAGACATGTATATGTTGCGTGATTTGAGATGACTGTGAGGGAGTGATATGTGCTTTTGCGTCTCAGCATGCCCTTTCTGGCACGACAGCGGCCTGAGCGCGGTCATCAAATTCAACGCTATCGCGTCCCGCCCGCGGTATCCACCTTCTCTCTTGAGGAGCTATATTATGCATGCGCCTGGCCTGTTCTTGATCAGGCGCCCCGCAGCTACAAGCCGGACGGGGACGCAACACTAGGACGGTTCTACACGGGATCCTATATATATAAGTGGAAGTGGAAGATGAGCACAGGTGTAAAAGAGATTGGAGATCGATGGTCGTCAAGGGCGTAGGCGCCGGCAGGTGATGGTAGTAGCGCGCGAATGAATGGGAATGAGAATGGGCAAGGCGCCGCGCCGGGCGGGGAGGGCGGGGGGACGCCAGAAATAAGCGGCAAGGGCCAGGTATACTTTGCGGACGAGACGCCTGTGGATCGTATGCGAGAACCCAGAGGAGATAATCACGACCAGATCTGGAGTGAGTTAGGCGTCAGCTTTCCGCAACTCACCTTGAGAAGACTGTCCCAGGATCCAGTGCACAGCGCAATGCCGTCGCCGCTGACGCCGAGACACGACACACGGTTGTCGTGGCCGGCCAGGACACCTATGCGCTCGCCCTTGAGTGTGTCCCACACATTGCAGTTGTAGTCGTCATAGCCCGCAAAGAGGACGCGACCCGAGATGGAGAATGCAACCGACGTGATGCCACAGAGGATGTTGTCGTGCTGGTACGTGTTCAGTTCACGGTCGGCGCGCAGGTCAAAGAGCTTGCATGTTGCGTCGTCGGATCCAGTCGCGAACGCGTCGCCGTTGGGGAAGAAGCTGGATGGGATTAGTTTGGTGCTCGGGAAAACATCATCTCAACACCACATACCTGACAGCATTAATGTCCGACTCGTGGCCGGTAAACGTCTGCACAGGCTTGCCCGTACGGATGTCCCAGACCTTGGCGGTCGAGTCGCAGGCGCCCGAGACGAAGAGGTTTGGGTTGCCATTTGGTGCAAGCGAGATGCTCATGACGTCGCCGGTGTGGTCGTTAAACTCTGTGGTTCGGGTGCCCTGCTCAATGTCCCAGAGCATGCAGGTCATGTCACCCGACGAGGTGATAATCTGGCGGTCGTTGAGGAAACGGCAGCACGACAGGTACCCGGTGTGGGCGCTCAATTCGCGGGCGACCCGGGCGTGGCCCGCGGGCTGTCCGGGGCCGGCACCGCGAAGTGAGTAGATTGTGCAAATGTTGTCAAGACCACCACATGCGACAAACGATCCAGAGGGGGAGTATGCGCAGGTCATGACCCATGATGACCTGAGCGGTATGGCATGGACCTTGTTTGTGGTGTATGCGTCCCACACAATAAGCTTGCCATCCTGCGACGCGGACACCAAGTGCCGTTTGTCTGCCGACCAATGAAGGGCATAAATCTTGGCCAGGTGGCCTTTGAGTGTGCGTCGAACTTTGAGAGACAGGCGGGGKAGCGGAGGGGTGTCATTGGCCATTGCTCGCACTGGGAGTCAGCACTGGGAGATGGTATCTCTCAGAGACCCATTGCAACACGCACGACTGGTGTCTGCCGTCTGGTCCTTGGCCGCGCGAATTTTGTCTTTGAGACCATCAGCCTCTCGCCGCGCGGCCGTAATCTTCTCCTGGATCTCCGCCTGCGAGGTAGCCATCGTGAACGGAACGGTGAGTAGTGACTGATGGACTAATGTGAGATATGCAAAGTGTGGGAACCCAAGGGCGGTGGAACAACGTGAACGGGGGGAGGCCCGATGGCGGCGGTGGGTGAGGAAAACCGGGCGCGAGGGAATCAATCACGATGTATTCAAATCAAGGCATTCATGTCAGCGCCCGTTCTCGCCTCGGTGTTGCGCAAACCTACGTCAGCTGTGGTGTTGTTGTCTAGTTGTCCGGGGGAACGGAGCAGGGGTTGAAACGAGTGCTGGGAGGGTTGGGTTGTGGTGGAGAGGTGGAACGCAGCTCGGAATGGAGTGCGTCTACAGTGCTACACTGTGACACTGGTGATTGCTCAACTGGACACGCCACGAGCAGGCCTTCGTTGCAAACCTCAGCAGGTGGGGGTCTGTGCGAGACTGTGCGTCGTTGGTCGAGGCGGCTGCGCGGGAAGCCAATCTGGTCGTGGCGGGGGCTGGGGGCAGGAGGGGAGATCGGGGTTGTGCGCAGCGGCGGCACCGATGGCGAATGGGAGAGATATCTGTGTCCGCGGTGGGATGGGTAAGGTGAGAGTTCGCGATGAACAGGCTAGTGTGGACGGAGTGGTTGTGGTGTTGGTGATTTTTTCCTCACAGAGAGCAGCTGATGGTGATCAAGAAGGAGAGAATAGACGACGACGAGTGCGTCGACCAGGCGCAAAGGGATCCGATGTGGGAAGATCAAAGGCAGGCAGGGGAAAGAGCACGCCGTTTGAATCGCTAGAAACAAGGAGGAATCGAGGAGGACGACACCCAGATGACAATGCGAGAGGAGTGTGTGTCGACGGACGAACGACAACCTCTGCTCTAGTGGAGCTTCTGCGTGCTGCGAGTAGCCGAGGAAACGTCCAGGGCCGGAAGCAGTCAAGAGGTACGTGCGGCGCCGGTGGTGTTGGACTGGGTGCCGTGTGAGTAAAGCACAAGGGCAGAGGATAGCGGCGCAGTGAGATGAAGAGGGGGGATGAGGGGAGGTGTAAAGGGGTTATGTGGGGAAGGAGGCGATGGAGACCAGCAACAGAAGGAAAAGAAGAGCTGGAGGAGACGAGAGAGGACGTGTGTGCAGACGGGGGCCATCGGAATGAAACCACCGCGCCCAACGGGTCGATCACAATGCTTGCTGCGCACCCGACGGTCGGGTCGACAACAGGCAGTGGTGCTACGAGGAACGCAAACGACGCCATGACCCGAGGGCTGGTCACCACCCCTTGTCCTCATTCTGCGCTCCCACCTGCGTCTTTGCTCTGGGGTGCCTCTGAGGCACAGGGTTTGCGTTCCATATGCCTCGCAAATGGTTGCAAAGGGTGTGTGGCGCAGAGGGATCGAGCCCCCCCGCCACGATCCCCAGTGCCAGAGACCCGAGTTGCGACTTGCGTTGATGGGCACTCGACAACTTACTGTGTTTGCACGTTTGCGTTCCTCAACCGACAATCAACGCGAGGGGGTTGGCAGGTGGAGATAGGGCTGCGCAATCCCAGGATCGCAGGTGGTGGTCACAAACCTCTGGAAAACGATGATAAAGATCCAGAAGAAGCACCCCGTAGCTCCGTACAGTGCCGAGTGCCGTGCCGAATGTAGAGGGTGTCGCGGACCGCGGGGATAAACTTTTGTGGGGTGGGGACCGACGATGACGAGGCTTGAGGCACTGTTGGAGGCGTTGGCGCTATTGTGCGCGACTTCCTGTGCTACAAGTCAGTAATTGCCAGACCTCAGGATGGAACGAGGAATGAGCGAGGTCCGTGGACAAGGGTTGGATTGGGGGAAGGGCAGGTACAGTAGGAGCCAACAAAATGTCAGACGGCGCGGACACAGAGGGCAAAAGGCGCCATTGCCAGATGGTGAGGTCGGACAAGGGACGCAGGACCCAGGACAATCGAGATGCAGATGAAGATGGTTTTTGCCTGCCAGCTTAACGCTCCAAGACGTCTAAGGACAGAGACACCAGGGCAATGGGTAGGCGGTGGCGGCGTTGGCCAGCACCTGTGGCGGCGCCATCCGACCGCCGCCGTGTCTCGCATGTCTCGAAGTTTGACGCTCGAGTTCAAGCCCGCAGCAAATCGATTTCACCCTCCTGGCTGGCCTCTTGGTTCCTCGGCCTCGCATTTAGATACTCTGGGCCGCAATGCCTCCAAGCTCAACAGGCCTGCACGCGGAGCTCCCAAGCTGAAGTGGCATGGATCCGGTGCATGTCGGAATCGCGCTTATGGATCGGCTCCAATCCCGACCCGACGCGAGCCTGCGGCTCAACCGAGCACCGACGACAGACAGTAGGGAGCACGTTGCGAGAGAAATCAGCCGCCAGCGGCGCTGGCAGTGGCGGATGCCATTCTACTGCTTATTGTCACTTGCCAAGCGAATGCCGCCGTCCCACAATGTCGCCATCGCATCTGCCCAGTGCACGCGCCGGCGGCTTGCAATATTCGATCGACCGCGACGCGTGCCCAGCGAGTGACGTTCCAGAGACCCAGAGACTGGGTGGAGGCAAGAGCGTGATGGAGAGAGAAGAGACGCACAGGTTTCAACTGTACCAGAATTTCGGACTTGGGCTTGGGAACGAGGCGCACGAGCAACTGCTGCGCAGCCGATCACGGAACACGGACCGGTATCGAGACTCTCGAGCGGGCGTACTCGCACTGAGCGCTTGGTCGTTAGCTGGCTGGAGGTGGTAGGGCGCGGAACAGGGATCCGAAGGGTTGGGCAAAATGGTTGGAGACACGAGTAGAACACGTTCAAAAGGGAGGAACTGCGACCACACTCCGCGGAATGTGTCGACGAGAAAGGGTAGGGCTCGTCGCTCGTTGCCCGTCGCTCGCGCCATAGGATCTTCTTGGCACTGCGCACACCCGTCCAGAATGATCGTAGAGGATCAGAGGATCAAGCACCAGAACAGGAGACCAAGGAAATAAGAAAACCGGAGGAGCAGGCGGGATCCAGGGGGAACAAAAGTTGCGCAGGAGGATCAGGCCCGGTGGGTTGCGAGTATGGGTGCCGCGGGCCGGCGGTGGCTGGGCGGCGCAGTCCAGGAGGCGTCCAGCGGGCCAACAGGCCACCAGCAGCGGTAATGCACGCCAAACAGCGTTGAAATCCCGCAGGCAGAGACCCAGAGCCCAGAGCATGCACAAGACGCGAGGCAGGACGAGAAGCAGACCTACCAGGCCCCAGGACAGGGGGAGGAATAGAGCAACAGAACAGCTAGAACAGCTTTGCAAGAAGGACGCACCTGGAATTCGGGTGTGCACGCGTATGCGGCTTTGCCAAGCGTTGGAATCCTTCTCTCTTTCTCCGCGTCCAGTTTCCAGCTCGCCTGTCAGGTCCTGGATCCGGTGTCCTGATCGGGGCCGTCGAAGCGCTCCACGAGCTGTGCGGGTCTCAGATCTCAAGGTCGAGCGGGGTCGTTGAGGAAGCTGGCAGCTGACTTGCTGCCAGAAGGGATGAGCGCGGGGTCCAGCCCTGGGTCGTGTCGGAGATTGAGCGTCCAACGCCAGCGATTGGAGCGATTGGCGATAACGATTGGAGTTATCAACAACAGGCGGAGTAAAGCTAAGAATCAAGATAGAGATGTTGATGATGACGACGCGGAGACTGGAATGGACTCATGACATGGAATAAATGCATTTAGCCGTGGGTGCTAGTGGTAGTAGGCATCTAGGTATCTCTTCCCGTGAGATAATCTCTTGGTGCGTGCCTGGCCCCGATCGAGAAACGACAAGTTTCTTCTACCCGATTCGCAATGCTCCAGTGCACCTCGACCTTTGCAACTTTGCAACATTGCATGCTTTGCAAGCTATCAACGTGCAAAAGTCGAATGAAAAAGCGTACCCCGTGCATTGATCATGGAACTCGCCAGAGCACCAGAGCAACACCGTGGTCTACCTCCTCATCTCCTTGACGCTTCACAACTTGCCGACCAACCACTTCCACTGATCCACTGACCCGCGGGACATGTCATGTCCGTGATCTCAGATACTTACTCATATCTCATCTCATACCGCATGGTGGTGACACCTCTGCCCGCGCCAGTGCGGTGGCTGACAGCCTCACGAGGTATCTTAGCCTGTGGATCCCCACTCGCGCCCCACAGCCCCAGCCCATCCCCCACACGACACCAATAGTTGGCGCCGTACCGACACAGTTGCGACGGATCTACTGATCACTGATCCCCAAACTCCATTCCAGCGGAGGGCGAGATCTATGATCTATGATCCATCACAGGCATATTCCAGCCGCACGCCACCGCCCGCGGCGGCTCCATTGATCCATTGTTCGCCAGCGGCGGGCGTTACTCATGGCTGGTCTGGGCGTGATGGGATTTGCGCAGCACTATACTCTCCGCCAAGATGTCGCCACCACCACCCCCGATGCTCAGACCCCCATTGCGGGCCGTGGATTCCATGACGGACGGAATGGTTTCTGGAGCCCCGGAGTTGTGCGGATGTTCTGGTGCGATAGAGAACAGCAAAGGACCGATGTGGGATGTCGGAAGAGGATTGAGTCGGCTTGGTTTTCTGTGACGAACTCTCCGCTCGATGTCATTCGATAGCGTACATCTGTGGTTCCCAGTTCTTCTTGATCTCACGTCCTGTTGGCATTGCCATCGACACTCGCGGTAGATCGCCCTAGGTCGACCGTCGGCCTGTCCATGTCGACAATGAGACGTCCGCGACTAGGCCTTCCATCGCTTGCTTAAGAGTGCGCCGTTGATCAGCGCACATACTGACACCCGCGATAATGTTAACGCCCCTCTCCGATCTCTGATGTGTCCAGAAATACACAGATCCTCGATCGCCGATCCCATCGATCGCCCTAAAGCGTCTAGTTTGTTTTGCGTGTGTGGATCGTCTACGCCCCTGCGCCCCTGCAGATCGCGGATCTCTGGCGACCATAGATCCGGCCATAGATCGTTCGTCTCTACCAGCTCCCTACCAGCTACCAGACTGCTGGGTCTCGTCTACGCGGCTTTCATGATCGCCAGCATCGGCACCCCGGCCCGCAGACGCGCAGCCGTGTCGGTGATCCCCTGGCTCCTGTGATGCTGGATCGACGTCGCAGCTCGTCAGATCGTCAGCGCATCCGTTTAGGTCTAAACGCCATGTGGATGATCGACGGGCGTCGAGGAACCTCGGGCCCCGGCTCGTTTCCGTCTCTGCTTGGTATGAATCGGTTTTTCGAGGGCTGGCCGCTGATGCGCTGATCCGAACCGCTGGCCGCTGGCCCGTTGGAGCTATTCGGATCGCCGCTCGTCAATCCGGCTCGACACACAATTTCGGATCGCCAGGACGTCCAGGACTCGCAACACGCGGAATACACAGGACACGCGCGCACGCGCCAGACCCCCGGCCCCCGGCCCTAGGGCACCAGCGCAGCATACATTGCATTGGGCGGACAACAAACACTGGACGTACCAGAGGCCGAAGGGTATCATGGCGTTCTTGCTGCGGTGTTGCTATTCTGCGACAGAATCAATGGCAAGCAGGCCGCCGATACCGGATGCGGCGCTGCACTCGCCCTAGTGTTCACTGCTGCGGAACAGTTCACGAGAGCGCTGGAAGACATTCCGCAAACCGTTCCCCGAAATATTTCTCTGACTTGTCTTGCATTGGGCGGTTAGTGTTGTGTGGAGGTCACTGGTGAGACTGCGTGAGAAACACACACCTTTGCTATGTTGGTAGAGCTACACCTGTACGTTACTACCTGACACTCACGTCGTTAGTCACTCGTCTTCCTAAATTGCTGCTGCTGGCGACGCTTCACGATTGCATGCGAACTAACAAGCTATTAGGCGTCGCGTTGGTTGCCATGAACTTATGGATATATCATTACGAATGAAGGGGGAAAAAAAGGAGAGAAGCGAAAAATGCGCCCATCGTCCCATTGCAATGCCGTCGACGTCGAGCTCCGTCGTCCGGAGGGGACTGCGGACACGAGGAGAGGTACATGAATACCTGCCCCGTGCCCGAGTCTCTCGTTTTCGCGCTTAGAGCGAAAGGTAGAGGGCAGCCGCGACGAAGGCAGCAGCAGGGACCGAGGCGAGCTTCATGGCGCTGCTGGGCTTGGACGACTGGGCAGGGGGGGCACCGGTACCGGTCTGGCTGCCGGAGGCCGAGGGGGCGCTGGTGGCAGGGGGGTTGGCTCCGCCGGTCTGGGAGGTGGTGCCGGTCTGCTGGCCGCCGGTCTGCTGGGTGGCAGGAGCCGAGCCAGACTGGGTGGCAGGGGCCGAGCCAGACTGGGTGTTGCTACCGGCATCGGTGCTCATGGTGTTACCGCCGGCACCACCGTCAGTCTGAGAGCCGCCGCCGGTGTTGCCGCCACCGGCGCCGGGCTGGCCCGGGGTGACGTTGGTCGAGTTGCCAGTCGAGTTCATGCACGCGGTGCTGCTGCCAGCGTTGATCTTGACGGGGGCGGTGAACATGGTGTTTCCAGTGGCGTCAGTGACACCAATGTTGATCTCCTGAGGAGCAAGGTCAACCATCCAGGTGAGCTCGTTGGCGTTGGTGTTGTCCGAAAGGGTCTTCAGAGGCGGGGCGCTCTGCTGGCCACCGGGGATGACCTTGCTGAGTTGTTAGCGGGGAACAGGGGGCTAGATTTGGACATGGACGGAACACGCGCAGTGACGGCGGGAGGGCAGTGTTTCACAGTGGGCACATCCAACTGCTGCAAACAGAATCGTCATGTTTGGATACTTTGGTAGCCATTGCAACTACTGGCCCTGGCTGCCATCCAGCCTTCGCGTTTTCCACTTGCGGCATCCGACCGGACCCACATGTCCGACCACGGAATACTCACATAATGTAGGGGGCTTGACCATTGTGCCACTTGACGAGGACGGGCTGGCACTGGGTGAGGGAAGACTGTTGGGGAAACGATAGAGGCGACGGGGACAAGGCATCGAGATGGAGGGAAAGCGCGAGTTACATTGAACGATAGCAGTAACGGGACAGCGGATGCGAGTGGGGGGGAAACATCAGTCAGCATTGGATTACGAGCTTGGAGATCGCCATTGGACCATGGCGGCGGCCCGAGTACGTACCGGAGTGTCAATGGTGAGTCCGCTCTGGGCGAGGACGGCCGCGGCGGTGAGGATGGCGGTGGCGAGGACGTTGTTGAGCATTGTGGATGAGATGAGAGTGATGGTCGTGAGGAGGAGGAGAAAGGGGGTTTGAGGAGATGATGAGATGATTGATATATGAGAATGGGAAAGAGGGGGCCGAGACAGAGGGAGGGTGCTGGGAGCAGGGGGGTAGAGAGTGGTAAGGCAAGGGAAGGAGGGCAGAGGGGATGGTCCTATTTGTGGGATGAGGGAACGTGAGGATGGGGGCGGGAGGAGGAGGACCCGAGGGGAGAGGACAACTGATCCACTAGCTTCTAGCGCGATTTCGGCTCGCGCGGCTCTCTCGGCCTCGGGCGGCTCACGTCCGTCTCTCCCCTGCAGCTGTTGCTGTTGCTACTGCTGTTGCTGGTACTCGTGACTCGCATCGGTTCATTGTCGAATGTCACGCCTGTACTCTATTGTCAAGCTCACTACTACACACCAAAATGGCAGAGAACTGAGAGCTGAGAGGGGAGGACGGACTGGCAAGTGAGGGTGACTGCGCATGATGTCGTCGCATGTGCGCATATGATGTCGTCCGGCTCTCCAGGCACGGCATCCATCCACACATGGGACAAGATACCTACAGCCCTGAGGAGAACATAGGGAATCGAGGAACATAGGCAGAATAGCAGAGGGGGGAGGGAGAGAGACAGCACATCTAATGGCGAGTGGGCTGTGAAGGGAAAGCAAACTGCACAGCAGCAGCAGCAGCAGCACACGGCACGCAATGCCTGACCAGATTGATTGCCAGGGATGTGGGATGCCGACCTGCCCAGGATGTCCAGGATGGGGAGACGGGGACAGTAACGAGAATGGCAGCACGAGTGTGCAGTAGTGCATACAACGAGGATGCGAGGCTGCAGCGGCTGCAGCGGCTGCAGCCGGGGGGCTGTGACAGAGCGACAGCAACTGCGCAGCACTCTAGATGGACGCGATGGAAACCACACCGAGAGGATCTAGATCTGCCTCTTGTGTGTCGGGACTGGATGAAAGTCAGCTGCATTCTGTATCTGCTGCGGTTGTCAAGTGAAGGCATTCCGGACAAGCTCTGACTTTCACCCGTACGCTTCTCAGGTAGATACAGCGTGATGGCCTGGGTGGGGAGGAGGGCCGGGAGGAGAGCAACACGACTCAAACCGAGGACCGACCTTGGGTCCTGGATGGGCCTTGTCGCGCACGTCGCGCTTGCTCTCGCCCCGTGCCCGCATTGGGTTAAGCGCCAGTGTCGGATGGCATACTGCAGCCCGGGTGATGCTGGGAAGATTACGAGAGCGACCCCTCGTCGGCTGCTGAATGGAACACGGTATGGAACCCGGGGGGAATGCAAAGGCCACACTTGCACAGCGCGCAGCCGTTGTAGCTCCCTCCCTCCCATCCACCCCATCCCCATGTCTTCCATGTCTTCCATGTCTCGCGGCCTCTCGGCTGTGCTGCTCGATCTGACTCACGATCCTCGGACAAGAGATGTTATGGCTGTCTGCCTCTGCGCCACGGCTGCGCGCGCTGCTGCGCGCACACTTGCGGCTACATTCTAGGACTAGCGAAGCGGACTGATTGGACTGAAGCGGGCAGGACGCCACCACGCGCGCCCAAAAGCTCTGCGCAATGGAGGGCGTCCTGCACGTACAATGCATAAGTGCCACCATAATGATCAGTCGATCTTAGAAGTCTATGTAATGGATCGTAAGAGATCGGAGTAGAGTGCTCCTGTCCTTTTCCCCTTTTCCCCGCCCTCTCTTTTCGCGATGACGTCGCCGCTACTCTACCTTCCCCTGAGCACAGACAGGGATCTGCCCCCCCTTCCCCCTCGCGAGGATCGCAAAGGATTGCGAAGGATTGCTGCAGTTTAAACTCGTCCTTCCTTCCCTTCCCCCTCTCGCTTTCCCTGGACCCACAGTTCAGCCCTCTCTCTTCCCCCGTCCTCTCTTCGTGTGCCTCGCGGCCTACCTTCTACCAGCCTCCCACGATCACCATCCCAAAAGAAAAGCTCCTAAACCGGCTAGTTTGCACGCGAATCATGCAAATCGGAGCGCGCGAGTCTCACCAAATCCCTCTCCTCTCATGCTATTCACGGCACATCCCAAGCCTACGGATGCACGGATCCACGGCCCCCCAGCTCCGTCGGCGCCCGATCGTCCGTATCCATCCGGATATCCTCAACAACTCAACAACATCCTGGATCCTAGAGCATCCTGCATAATCCTATAGCTCTTACAGGATCCAGGATCCTATCACATCCTATCGCCAGCCGTATCTCCTTCATCTCCGGTGGCGGGAGGCATACGCGGCATGCGCCCGCAGCCCAACCTGCTGGTGCGAGGATGCTGTGCGCGCTTGAATAGCACACCGCTGCAGAGTATAGACCAGGTCGCAAAGCGCGCTACGCTGATAGGGCGGCGGCTCGAGTACTAATGAAGTATACACACAAAACATGAGATAGCGAGGGCGGGGCACGGGCGCCGCCACACCCAACCCCCAACGCCATTGGACTAACTCTTACTGTAGGCTACGGGCTGTTGGCTGTGCGACTGGCGCAACTCGAGCAGGTGACTGATATGAAGCGGATTGCGGCCTATCCCCGTCGAGGAGAGAACTGTTGGGCACGAGGGCGTCGGTGTCTGCGCATCGGGCGATGCATCTCCATATCTCGTGCAGTTCCGGAAGACATCCTACCCCTCGCGTCCCACTCCCCTGCCAACGGCCCTGGCAGCTCTCAATGATAGTTACCATCTCCGTCGTCGAGATAGAGATACAACGGCCGCTCATTTCTGACGATTCCGAGAGCGGACACGAGATAAACGTCACATCCAGCCGCTAGCAAGCGACGTCATAGCTGGCCGCTGGTCTTGGCTCGATGATTAGCGGCGAACTGGCCAACCTTCCATGCACGGCCAACCTTATTAGATGCATGAACTGGAACGCACGGTAGTGACAATGACGCACGGTAGTCGACTCCAGAGCTGGACTCGTGGCTGGCGAGTAACCTCCAGTCCAGTACCTGTAATTCCCCGGAGTGCCTGCCGCTCATCTCCGACGCCACCCGCGCTCTCCGCGGCACTGTGTGAAGCATGTGAAGCGAGTAGAAGCGACCATCTCGGTGCTCTCGCAATGGCAGATCTCACTGTTCGGTGTGCGTCATCGCGCCTCTCATTCGATCCAGGGCGCGTGTCCGTCTGTAGTGTTCGCGCTAATGTTCTGCTCACGTTCATCTGTAATATCCGGATATAATGTCGCACACGTGGACTGCCCGGCCATTGGCCGCAACGCGTAACAGCGCTGACAGTCGCCGCATTGAGCAGTCGCCGCATCCGGACACCCAGAGGCTGCCCCGAGCGTTAAGCTGCTGCAGGTCAAGCGAAACTCGTTCCCGACTGCGCAGCGCGTTTAGATGAGCACGATCAAATTCCTCCTGGTGGCTTGGCATGGAGCTGGATCTGTGGCGCGCACCGCCCAGCGCAGTCGCGCAGTCCGGTGTTGGACCTGTCCCTTTCACTGCCGTTGGAGCAATGGGACTGGCGGAATTAGACAATCGATCTCTACGCACGCGATCTGAACTGTTCAAGAGCGGCGACTGCACCCATTTCTTGCAGACCTTGTGATTGTGGAAAGTGTAACAATGTCGACTGTCAACCAGTTTTCGAGGACGTGAGGTGAAGAGACCTGTATATCGATATATCCCCGACATCCGTCTTCACTTCCGTATATCCACGACTCCCTGCATGGCGTCGGTCTTCGCCGTTGTCGCCACCCCCGGCTCCGCCTCCACTTGGAAATAATGGCGTGTACTAAGATTTTCCTCTCGACGGTCACTTATCACTCCACTATCCTCGCTCATGTCGTTGACCCTTTCTCCGGTCAGGACGTTACCGGAAAATGGCCAAGTGGCATTAGAATTCCGTTGTAATCGCCCACTGGTGGAGGAGATTAGTCATAGAGCTGAATTCTAATCCCAGTCCTAATTGACTGTCCCCCCATGCCCATCCACACAATCCTGCGCTGGTGAACAGACAACGGGTGGGCATCCACAAAGCCTTCAACAATGGGCCAAGGGGCCTCCGTCCATCGTCCACTGTCGCTGTTGTCGCCGAGGCCGTCGAGCAAATCAGCAAGCAAGGAATCACACAGACCCGCAAAGGAATCAGCCGCTGTGTCAAGTCAGAGACCACGAACCACGGACCAAGGTGAGTTCAGAGTCTCAAAACCAGTCGCGTTCTGTGCCTTGGCAATGTCAATATGGGAGACGCGCCGTGCCGAAAGACGGCCAGGTCGGTTCACGCCGGAGCAAACTTCGGAGCCTTAAGTAGTTGTTGTTCGTTCGGAGCCACCCCGCCCTGCAATACGGCGCGCGACCCTGCGCGCCAAGCGGAGAACAACACAGAGCGAGGCTGGCTGGAGTTACCGGTGGGCAGGATTCGGAGTCGGGGCACAAGGCGGGGTGGACGCAGAGAGCCCAGCCCAGCGCCCAGCCGGGTGTTCCGCGCCCGGACAGGGTCGTCGGGCGACCCGGTGCTCGAGCTCGAGTCGCGAGTCGACTTGTGGCGAGCAGAGTCGAGTGCATGGCTTGCTAGCATGCAAGCTGCTTGTCTGCATGCCCTGTTGCGATCTGAGAAACCGAGCCGAGTTTAGAATTCCTTGTCCTTGCCGTCAAGGTCTGTCTCGCGTCCACTTTGCAATCTTCCAAGACATCTAAAGAAATCCACATTCTCACTTTCCACCTTCCACCCCCTTTTTTTTTTTCTTGTTTGACGTGCTGATAATATCTGGAAAAGGAATCAACAAATTAAAGTCTCATCAAACACACACACCTTATCCACTACTATCAATTTCATCATCTCATTTTCTTTCACTTCCATTTCCATTCCACACAACTGCCAGGCTATTATTCATCACCCACCCTCATCTACAACGCGACCAACAACGACCTCTTGATTCGTCTTCGCACTCGCCACCAACACATCAATCTCGACACGCACAGCACCGACCAAACGCGTCGCCCTCCGCTTCCTAGCCTCTGCTCAAGCTTACGCTCATAAGCTCGAACAGCACCGTCCACTCTCCTTCCCTCCCCTTTCCACTTTCCCCACACCCCACACCCCTCTCAATGTTGTATGTCACCGCACTCCCGGCCGTGCTGACTCCAGTGCTGCGGCGTCCATTCCCGGATCGAGGCAGGGATGCTTCAAGTGAGTCGCGCCGGAGACGAGACGGAGCACAGTGCATCGCTGACGACAGGTGTGGTAACTGTGAGCGTCCGACTGACTGATACGAGCACCCAGCTTCTCTCGCGAAATTACTCACACACAGTGGGTCACATTGCTGAGAACTGCCAGTCGCCAGCGCGTCTGTGCTACAACTGCCGCGCGGCCGGACACGAGTCGACAAACTGCCCCCAACCGCGGACCGCGGACGGCAAGCAGTGCTACGCGTGCGGCGGCGTAGGCCACGTCAAGGCCGACTGCCCCTCCCTGCGCACCGCGATGGGCGGACCGGGCTTTGGCGGCGGCGCGTTCCAGAAGTGCTACCAGTGCGGACGGCCGGGCCACATTGCGCGCATGTGCCCGTCGGGACGCGCGCCGCGCGGCGCGTTCGCCCCCGGTGGCGGAATGGGCCGCATCCGCGCCAACCCGGACGGCACCCCTGTCAAGTGCTAGTGAGTCACGCGAGCGCGCGCTTCCACCTAGCGATCCTTCACCTCTGTATCACTCAATATTAATCCCCAGCCGGTGCAACGGAGACAACCACCTCGCACGCGACTGCCTTGCGCCGCGCGACGACTCTGCGAAGAAGTGCTACAAGTGCAGCGAGACGGGGCACATTGCGCGGTGAGTGAGGTTGCGGCTGCAGCATGGTGTGATACCAGCCATTGACTCTCTCCCGATCTCTGCTGACAACCAGCGACTGTCCCGCGAACGCAGACACGCTGCCCACCGAGTGATCGTAGCCTGTCTTATCATGAATATTGGGTTTGGGGTTCTGCCGGCCCAGGGGATGTGATGGGAGTGAGCGGGATGTGAACGCGTGCGCGAGCGAGCGGAGAGATGCAGGGCAGGCAGCGAGGGGGAATGGGGCACGACGCAGGAGGCAGGCCGCAACGCCGAGGCAACCGAGGCAACGCCGAGCAGCAAGTCCAGCAACACCGCCAAACACCAAGGTTTCCTTGTCGAGCTACTCGCGCTATCAGTGACGGGAACAATGGACGGGACCCGCAAAGCCCCGGAAAGCGCGTACATCCGTCCATCGCCCGGATAGGTGCAGCGATACCCGCCCACCAGCGCCATATCCAGCTTGTGCACGGCCTGTTCTCGTTCACATTTTCGGTGCACTCAATCTGCTCACCTCACTTGAATCAATCAATGCACGACTCATGCACAACGCGGACAGCACGCCATGCGAACAATGCACGAATGCATCCCCTTCGTCTGCACCCACAATATCCATATCCGTTTCATGGGGCGTAAGGCGGGTATACCCGCCCCGGCGCCGGAGTTGGCCGGAATTTTCTGCGGGCACATTGGTCGACTCGAGATGGTCTTCTCGGGATCTGGAAACTCAGGTGTTGGACTCCCATCTTTATCGGATCCATATCTCGGGCCAGTCGTGCAGGTCATGGTCATGATCAGGCATTGCATTCCACTACATACTTATCTCCGGGTCAGCTAGATACCGACGCGGTACACCTGTCGTCAGCGCTGCTTTGTTTGTCGTTTATGTACTCACCACTACACGGCCGCTCTTGAGGTCGTCAAGGCGGTAGCTGACCTCGTCCGGCGTCCCGCGCTCGACCTGGAGCACGCGGAGCTTCTTCTTCTTCTGGTCAATCTCGCCGATAATACCCACCAAGGGGTCCTGCACGCTGCCTACTTGCTGCGAGTAGCCGTGCAGTCCCTTCTTGCCCTTTAGGCGCGCGTCGTGGAAAGCCACGAGGTCGCCGGGACGCGGCTCGTCGAGACGCTTGAGCACGCTCGGCCCCTCCTGCTCATACACCACCTGGCCCCACTCACCGCCCTCGGGAAGCGGGAGGCGCGCCTGGTCGAACACGACGCGCATAAAGCCCATCGGTGATCCATCACCGTAGTAACCACGCTTGCCCTGGTCGAAGACGCCGCGGGCAGCACGCGTCAGGCTCGAGCCGTAGTTGGCAGAGGCCGCCTGCAGCTCGGCGTAGCCTGGCGGCGCGCGAGATGGGGCATTGGCAAACTGGGACGGTGTCTGCTGTGCCGGAGCTGCAGCTGGAGCAGCTGCGGCAGCTGCAGCGGGAGCGGGAGCGTGAAGCGGCGCCTGAGAAGGCGCATGAGCAGGTGCGGGAGGAGCCGCGGGTGCAGCGTCAGATGGCAGGGAGGGGAGCGTCTGCTGCCGGCGCGGCGACGTCTCGGGGTGCGGCGCAGAGGGTACGGGCGGGGGCACGTCGTCCGCCTGGCTCGATTGGCGAGACTGGCGCGAGTGCATGCGCTGCATCATGGACTCGTCGTGCTCCTCTCCCGGCGGAGGAGGGACAGCGCGGTGGGGGTGCGGCGGGCTCCTGCTGCGGGTGGCGAGCAGCGCTGGCGGGACAGGCGGCGAGCGGGCAGGCGGCGAGTGCGAGGTCACAGGGTGAACGCGCGGAGGCGGCGGCGGAGGGGCATCCTCCTCTCCCTCTTCCTCCTCCTCTGGCGGGGGAGGAGGTGCAGAGCGGGGAGCCGGTACCGGCACCGACGATGTTGGCACTGGTGGACGGGTAGCGCGAGGAGGGGGCGGCGGGGCATCCTCTTCCTCCTTCTCTGGCTCCGGCTCGTCCGCCTGTTCACCGGCCTTGGGCTCGTCATCCTCGTAGTGCTCGTACTGGTGCGAGCTCGGTTCCCTCTCCGGTTCGGCGGCCGGCTCGGGGTGGGCCTCCTCTTCGGGCTCGTCCTTGGGCATCTGCGGGGCACCGAACGGACCAAATCCGAGGGCGCCGCCGGCACGCAGACGCGCCAGAGTAGCCCTGCGGCGAGCAGCCTCCTGCTCTGGCGTCTCCTCTTCATTGTCGTCAGGAGGGGCTGAAGGCGGAGCAGCCGGAGCGGCAACAGCGGGGGCGGGGGCAGGAGCGGCAGCGGCAGCAGCGGGAGCAGCAGCCGCACGCGGGGGAGGCGGCGGGGCATCGTCGTCACCGTCCATGTCCTCCGGCTCGTCGGTCGGCGATACCGTCTCAGTTACGAGGGTCTGAGTGGTGGGCGCCTCAGGCGAGCGCGGCTCCTCCGACTGGGTGGAGCGCTTGTGCACCGGTGGAGGCATGCCGAACTTGATGCCGCCGAGCTTGGCCATGCGTGCGGCGATGCCAGAGCGGTGCGCCTGTTCCTCCGATGCCGGCTCGTCGTTCGCCGGCAGGGAGGCTTCACGCGTGGTAGAGCGGCTTGGGTGGCTTGTTCCAGAGCCGGCACGCGGAGGTGGGGGAGGCGCGGTCTCCTCGTTCGGGGGCATGCTGGTGTGGCGCGAAGGCGGAGAAGTGTGCACCGACGAGGCGGCAACCTGAGGGCGGGGCGGGGGCACAACAGACGCGGCCTCGAGGTCCTCGACGTCAGGGAAGGGCGGGGCAGGGCCCGAGGCGCGCGACGCGAGCGGAGGACGGCCGGAGGCGGGGTCGGCAGCCAAGTCGGAGAGGCTACCATGGGCCGCTTGCTCCGAGGACGGCTCAGTGGGAGGGCCAGGAGGGGGTGCCGCGGGCGCCTGCGATGTGGCTGTCGACGAGGCAGCAGCTGCCGCAGCCATCTGGCCAGCGCCGGGGACAGGACGGGGACCGCCCGGGGCGCGGCGAATGCTGCCCTGCGACGCGAGGCCCTGCGAGCGCGGACCCATCGTACCCGGCACGGGCGGGCGGGCCGGAGGCGGGGGCGGGGCCACTTCATCCTCATCCTGGGGCGGGAGGGACCGCTGCGGGGTAGGAATGGGGTTGGTCCGCGGGGCGACTGGTGACGACGGGGCGGATGGCGAGGACGACATGCTGGGTGTGCGCGACGGGGGACGCGGGCCAGCAGGCGACGACGGTACGGGGCCACGAGTAGTGGTCGCGGGACCCTGCTGGGTAGCGGCGCGGGGTGGGGGCGGTGGTGCGTCATCCTGTTCGGCCTGATGCAGGGACTCGGAAGCTACATCGCCCTCATCGACAAGGGCGCCAGCGGGTGGAGGGGGTGCGGCGCGGGGAGGACGGGGAGGCGCGTCGTCCTGTGCGGGCGGCGGGGGCACAGCACGAGGCGGGGGTGGGGGCGCTTCTCCGGAGGTAATCGCGGCTAGAGCGGCAGGCGGTGCATGAGCCGGAGGGGTCGGCACGCTGTCCGGGAACGCGGTCGCGGCGGGGGGCTGCTCGGCATCGACGAGCTCGTTCTCGGACTGCGGCGGGGCGTCTGTACGCCCACCGACAGGCACAGACGGGGCAGGCGGGACGGGCGGGGCGTCCCAGTCGTCGTCGTCGTCTTCCTCCTCGTCATCCGAGTCCGGGGCGCGTCTGGGCGGGGGCGGCGCTTTGTGCTCGTGGCTGCCTGTAGGGCTGAGGGCCATACCAGCCGCAAGGGCGCCCGCGGCGCCAAACGTGCCGGCACCAGCGGCCTCGGCGTGGTGGCGGAACTCCTTGTCCTCCTCTGTCTCCGGGAGCGGATCCTCGCTCGAGGGGAACTGCGGAGGTGGCTCTATCGTACCGTCGGGGAGAACGCGCTCCATTGGCGACAGGGGCCTAGTGTCCTTGGCGTCCTTGGCAGGAGCTGGGTGCGTGTCGATCGGGGCCGGCGGAGGGGGCGGTGACTGTGCGACGGTGGGAGGGTCATCGGGATGTGTAGCGGAGGACGCGGGCTTCTGGGCCTCCTCGTGGCTGCGCGAGGGCTTCAGCGCAATGCCAGCGGCGACGGCACCGGCGGCGCCAAGTGCGCCACCACCTGCAGCTTCGGCGTGATGGCGGAAATTCGTCTGCTCCTCGGTCTCCGGCAGGGGGTCCTCGCTGGACGGGAACTGCGGCGGAGGCTCTATCGTGCCATCGGGCAGGACGCGCTCCATGGACGACAGCGGCTCGGTGGGCTTGGCGTCCTCGTGACTCGCTGAACGCGCCGGTGCAGTTGCAGCGGTAGGCTCAGTAGGAGCCTCCGTGACTGCCTCCGGCACAACTGGGGTCTCCGTCTCTGTCTCAGGCTTCGGCGCGTCAGACGCGGCAGGTTCCGGAGCAGGAGGAGCCGGGGCTGGAGCCGCACGGCGTCGCGGGCCAGCGGTGCGACGCGGGACGGCAGGCATCTTGACCGATGTGGGGGCCGTGGAGGTGCCGCCGGATTCCGGAACCGCAGGAGCGGCAGGCGCGACCTCTTCCTGAGATGGCTCATCGCCCGTCGGCGCCTCCTTCGCCGGCTCTTCCGCAGCCTCAGGCGCCTCGACCTCCTCCTCGGTCTTCTTGCGTGCCGGCGGTGCACCCATGCCCATCGGCATCATGCCCATGGGGCCACGTGCGCCGAGCTTGGCCATACGGGCAGCGATGGCGGCGCGGCGCGTCTTCTCCTCCTCATCTTCGTCCTCCTCGGCGGCCGGCTCCTCCTCGGCTTCGGCCTGCATGGCGGAACGAATCTCCTTCGCGGCAGCGTCTCCGCCGGTGTTGTGTGCGCCATCGTCCTCCTCGGCTTCAGGCTCGGGGGCCGGGGCGGGGGCTGGCGGACGCGTCCACACCTTCCCGGTTGGCTTGGGCTTCGGCGGGGGCGGGGCAGCAGGTGCGCCAAACGCGCCGCCAGCCGCGAGTGCCGCCATGCGCTCCTTGAGCGAGCCGCCCCGGGCTGCGGTCGACGCGGCGTCGGCCGCCGACATGCCGGCGCCCTCTTCGCGCTGTGGGGAGGGATCGGAGGCCGCCGGGCGAGAGGGGGCAACTGTGGGGGCTGGGACAGGCGCTTCCGAAGCGGGTTCGGGCTCGCCACGCGCAGCGCGCTCGGCGGCCTCCTTGGCCTCCTGCTCCTGGCGGAGCTTCTGGCGCTGGCTCCATGTCAGGCCCGGGGAAGGCTTAGGCTTGAGGGGTGGCGGTGGGGCGACCTTCTTCTGGGCGGCGTTGAAGAACGCCAGGCGCTCCTTCATCGACATGGGCGTGCCGTCCTCGTTGATGGGGAGGTCCCGGTCCTTGGGCGGCGAGGACGGGCTGGTGGGCTTGGTGGGGGACAAAGAAGGGGGTTTGATGGGAGACGTGGGCGACTTGGTGGGTGACTTGATAGGTGACGCGGGTGCGGCAGGCGCGGTAGGGGGGATAGTAATGGGCGCCGCGGCGGGCGGCGGGGGTGGAGCAGCGGCCTCCGCGGGCTCGGCCTCGGCGGGCGCTGGCACGGGCGCGGGTGTGGGTTCGGTTGGCGCGGGCTCAGACGCAGGTGCAGGCTCAGGAGCACTCTCCGGCTCGGCGGCACGCTCGGTCTCGGTAGGGGCTGTCCCTGTCTCCGCTTGTGTAGCAGCGGGTACAGCGGCGAGTGCAGCAGGTGCAGCAGGTGCAGCAGGCGCAGCAGGTGCGGGCTCGGGCTCCGTCGGAGCCGCCCCGGCATCGGGCGCGGCGCCGAGGGCGGCAATCTCGTCGGCGTCCTCGATGGGAGTCACAAAGTCCTGCGCGTTAGGAACCGCTGGCTGAAGACCTTCATTCATCAGCGTACCTTTGGAAACCCGCCGGAGCGCGAGCCGTCGAGGCTGGCGCCGAAGAGCCAGTCCTCGTCCTCGTCCGACTGGCCCGTCACGCGGATGCTGCGGTCAGTGCTGTACGTTGAATTCGGGGATAGGCAGCGAGCGGGGTGGAGAGGTGCTTGGCTTGTTGCTCCGCAGCCTATGGTCCACGCGGAGCGCACGGATCAGGCTGTTTCGGTTTCTATTTCGTCGTCTGGCTCGAGTGGGCCATTCGAAACGAAAGGAGCCAGCCGAACCGAGCCGGCGGAGGCAGCGGAGCCAGCCGTCGCCATTCCTGCCATCGCGGCCGCCGTCACCGCCCCATCGCCATCACCCCCCTCCGAAGTCTAGTACCCACACCTCATTCTTGGCGAACGCGAGGTCAGTCGCATGCGGCGACTTGTACTTGAGTCTGGAGTCAGCGTGATTCAATATACCCGCTATGTGACGGGCGATGACACTGCGGTACACTGCACACTGTCCACGATGCGATCCGCCCGTCGGCATCGCTCATGGCTGGCTGCCGCTGTCCCTGGCGCAACCTCTTGACTTACATGGTACGTGCGAAGAACGGGTAGGACATGTTGTCCGTCCGTGTATTAGGGGGTATAGGGAGCGATTGCAGTAGTGATAGGAGTAGCGATGGGGGTGATGGGGATAGAGATGGGGATGGAGAGGGTCGTTGGTCGTGACGATGTGGGGGATGTGTGGATGAGAGTGGGGCCGCAGCGTTGCACACAGAGAGACACCATACACAGGGTGGTGGTGTGTGGCAGTGCTCTCTCCCTCCGACACGGGAGATCCAGAGCGCTGTGACGTAACTTCAAGAGCAACCATCCATGCACTACAGCACTAATGCACAGTTCCGTCGTCATGCATGCCGTGTTACGACGCTCTTCTGCAGCTCGCAACAGCTCGTCGAGCACTATGCTTGAGCCAATCTCGGATCTGGCGGCAATGCATGAAAGTGCATGTGTAATGCACGAGTTACGTAAATACCAGGCAAGGAAACCTCGAGCTCACCACGATAAGACCAGGCAGCGCTATCACCTAGCGCATGCCCGCTACCAAGCCATTATCCCAGTCCCGACTGTGCCCCTTCTCCCCGCTCTCCGCTCGGTACTATATGACAACAAGTTCATGACAATAGTAGTAGTGGCGCGTCTATACTACCAAAACTAACCCTAGTAACACCCCATCCCCCAAACTACATGTACACTGTGACGCGGTACGGCGGGTCTGTTGGCTTGTTCTTGATAATGATTGGAGGCGTAGGGGAGCGCGACGGCGCCTCGGCCTCGACTGCGGCCTCGGGAGTGTGCTTGGATGTCTCGGACACAGGAGCAACTGGCGTTTCGGGCACCTCGGGGGCCGGCGTCACTTCAGGCTTCACTTCCACCTCGGAGACGACAGAAATGGCTGGAGGCTCAGAGGCTGTCGCGGAAACTTCGCCGGACGCGAGACGCGCCTCGGGGTCGACGTCCATCGGCTCGGAATCATCATTGGGAGGCGCCTCCGCCTCGATGGCAGGCTGTGGTTCGGATTCCTGCTCGGCGGGTTCAGATTCCCTGCTGGCGGGCACAACCTCCTCTGCCAGCTCCTCAACCACAACCTCCGCTTCCGGCTCGGGCTCGACAGAAGACTCTACGAGCTCAGGTTCGGGCTCAGGTGGTGGCGGGGCAACAAAGCTCAGAGAGTCAAAGTCACCAGTCTGGAACGCCTCCTGGAACGCAATGAGATCGCGGGTGAGTTCGTCCAAGAGCTGGGATGATGTCGGCGGGGGAGGACCAGACGGCTCGCGGTCCGGCTCGGCTTCCCTCATCTCCGTGTCTCCATCCAGATCAGCGGATCGGGACGACTTGCGGCTTGCAGAGATGCCGTTCAACTCGTCTTCCAGTGGCGGTAGCCGCGGTCGCGGAGCCAGCTCGTCCGGAATCTTGATCAACCGCGCGCGCTCAAGCCGCCGTGTCTCGTCGAGCTGCACGCGTCCGACGTACTCCAGCATGTTGCGCACCCGCTTGCGCATTTCACCAGTGGTGGTGCGCTTGATCGGGTATCGTACCCGCGTCGGGGGCTCACGGTGGTTGACCGCCTCGCCGTCGGTGCCACGCAATGGCTTGTCCTCTGGCATGACCAGCCTGCCGTCCTCGGACTTCTCGTCGCTAAACGGCCCATACGTTTGACTCAAGAAATGGTTGCGGGGTAGGAACTGGAGCGATCGGGGAGTGGGGACCACCAAGGGCTCAGGATTAGGAGTAGGGAGTAGATCGTGGAAGGGCGAGAGATGGTCGGGAAGATACCAGTTGAGGTTGTAGATGGACACGGGCGTGTACGGTGCCGCTGCAAGATTGTTCGCAATCGCGCCAGCGCGCCGCGTGCCGTGCTCGTGCGCAGGAGGCGCATTAGGCTGCGGGGTGCCAGCCCCTCTCCGTGCGGGAGTCGCTGACGAGCCAGGCTTCGGCCGATAGGTGTACTGGTTCGGGTGCTTGGCCTTTACCGGCGGCGGTGGTGCTGGCGTCTCGGCGGTGTCTGCCATTAGTGAATGTCCACTGGGCCATGCTGCCAGGACTCACCCTCATCTTCCTTCTTCTTCTTGTTGCTTGTCTTCTTCACCTCGTCGCCCTCGTCGTCCTCCGCACGCCGGCGCTTCGCTGAACGTTGCTCCTCGGCAGAGTCGGCGGTTTCGAGGCCGCCGGACATTTCTCGCCGACTGGCTTCGAGCGCCGCCTTGACAGCCTCCTCGTAAGCCGCATCCCGCGAGTTCATCGTGCTCCGCTTCTTCGGCTCGCGATGGCCTCCCGAAGGTGAACCTGATCGAGACAGGTCCGTAGAGACACGCCGCTCGCGATCACGGTCGCGGTCACGGTCGCGTCGCCGCTTGCTATCCCGTGTTGGCTCCTTGGACACAGCTGTACGATCGCGCTCGCGAGTGACGGTCGACTCTCGTGCTCGTGAACGCGCACCACGGCGGTCGTTGGCATCGTCATCCTCCTTTTCTTTTTCTTTCTCCTTCTCCTTCTCTTTTTCCTTGTCCTTCTTATGGTGTGATCGCGATGGCGGCTTGACTGGCGGGGGCGGCGGGTCCATCAGCTCGGGATCGGTCCACCGCTTGGACTGCGACGGCGGGTGCTTGTCTGACGATGAGTGCAGCTTCTGCAAGTCGGCAGGCGTCGGGGCGATAAAGTTGGCCGGATTCCTCCCCCGGCTGCGGATCCACTTGCGCAGAGGCGCGTGCAGGTCGGGCCGGCATTCTTCGCAAAAGTACTCTGAAAGCCGTCAGCACGATTCACACCAAGGGCTGGAATGCCATTCCGAGAGAGAGAAAAAAAAAATCAACTCACCATCTGGAGCCTCCTCATCTCCCCAGATGCCCATGCACTCGCCGTGCTGCCAGACTTTGCACTTGTCGCAGCAGATCATCATGACGTCGACGTCGACTGGTTGTCAGCTGCGCCCCGAGGTCGGATCACTCACCATCGCGCTTGCACACACAGCGCGTGATTTCCTCGGAGCTGTCGTCCTCGTCGTATTCATCAGCCTCGGGCTCGGGCTCAACCTCCGCTTCCGGCTCCTCCGCCTCGGCTTCCTTTTCAGGCGCTTCTGGCTCCGGCTCCTCCTTGACAGGCTGAGGCTCTTCAGAGGGCTCGCTGCGCTTGGCTGTCTTTTCGCGGCGCGGAGGATGCACGCGCATCTCCTTGGGGAGAAGGTGGTCGTCGAGTAAGAGCTGCTCCTCGCCACGCCGTTTCCGGGCACGAGCGGCTCCGGCCTCAGCGGCACTAATGGGCGTTTCAGTTGTGGTTGAGGTGGGGTCGTCGGCAGAAGCAGAGTTAGCGTCTTCCTTGCTCTTATCGCTGCCGTTCGAGCCGTCGCCGCCGCCATTCTCGGTCTCGATCTTTATAGGCGGGGGAGGTGGTGGCGGCAGTGGTGGGGCGGCCTTGGGCCCACTGAACCCACGCACGCCGCGTCCACGGCGGTACGCGTCCCAGTCGTCGCCATCAGCGGCATTGTCGGCCTTGTCAGCGGTGCCAGCGTTGTTGGCGGGTGGTGGATTCGGCATATCGTCGCCGTCCATGGGAGGCGGGCTGAGGCTACCTGCGCTAATGGCGGAGAGTCGCCTCGGGGACGGCCGCTCAGGAGCTGGAGCCGACTCGGCGGCATCTGCATTCGACGCGTCGTCGTCCATGGCGGTAGAGAGTGCGCTGACGGACGTTAACCGCGGGGTGCGGTTGGCAGGAGAGCGGGAGGTGGCTTTAGGAGAGTTCTTGGGCTGCTTCGGGGGCAGCGGGGGGAAGAGCGGCCCACTCGTGGGTGGTAACGGGTTGCGGCCTCTTGTTCTGCGTGATCCTGCTGTGTGCGTCAGTGCTGGCCCGGATGGTGGTGGTGCGATGAGAAGAGTATCCGGGGGGGAAGACTGCCGGGAGGGTTACGTGCCATCCCGACAGACGGCGGGCCACGGTAGCTCGGAGCTCGGAGCTCTCAGGCTGGGAGGTTGCTCCGGCGGCAACGGACTCACGTTCTTCGTCGTCTTCTGCTCGCGGGGTAGCGCTTCCGGACGCTTTGCCAGGTGGCTGCGATCGCTCGTCTTGCGAGTGTTGTGTGGATGCTGAAGCCTGCCGCCGCCTGCTGGCCTCCATATCAGCTGGTGTTGGGTGACAGCGCGAAGGTTGGGGATGGGGGGTGGGGGGGAGGGAAGAGAGTGGTGTGGGGGGTGAGGGTCGGGGAGGATGGAGAGCTAGGCAGTGGGGATGGGAGAGCAAGAGTGGTGGGTCGCGGTGAGAGTAGGGCTAGGCTCCGTGGAAGGGAGGCGGCGAGGTACGGGAGGAAGAAGATGGATTGGTGCGATGAGTACGAACAAGAACTGGGAGGGAGATATGGAGGTGAGATGACGGGTGGTGGTGGTGGTGGTGGTGTGAGGTGAGAGAATGTGTGTGGATGTGTGTGAGGGGGGAGAGCGCGCAAGAGAAGGGGTGATGATGATGATGATGATGGGGAGTGATGCAGAGGTGGTGGTGGTGAGAGGAAGAGAGATGGAGAGCAGTAGCAGTAGCAGCAACAGCAAGCTCTTTCACCCCCGTTCTCTGGCTGGCTCTCTAGCTCTCTATCGGATGATGGCGACGACCTGGTCTGTAGCGACGGACGGCCACCAACTCTTTGTGTGCCCAGGAGAGCCAGGTCCCCCCCGTGTGGTCGCCTCGCTTCTCTCTTCCCCTATTTCTCTCCCTCTGCTCCTGCACCCCCCCCTCTTCTTTGCCCCCCACTCAACTCCGGATAGCACCACCGGGCGCTTTCTCTCCTCTCCCCACCCAAAGCCGTCAACAATCACCGTGGGAAACCAATGACAATATGCAGAAACACACACACACACACACACACACACACACACACACACACACACACATGCATGTGGACAACAGGGAACGGGAGTATTTAGGGAGGACGAAAAAGTTGATGCCGCTGGATCCATTTGGTGCAGATTGGCACCATCAAGCCGAGTCAACCGGGCATCCAACCCGGCACAACCGCCGAGCAAGCGCCGTCCGCATCAGGTGGGAAAGGGGACAGATTTTCACGACAAATATTACTATATTACCTAACGCCCGAAGTAGGTCACGTGACACTTTTTGTTATTTTTTTGTTTTCGGCCACCGCGTATTTTTGGCGCCCAGCAGACGTGGATTGTATTTTGTATGATCGGCGCGGCAAAAAGGTAGAATCACGAGGATCCCACCTGGCCCAAGGCCCAAGGAGGTGTGGCGAGCAACAGCAACCAGCCAGCGCGTTACTGCTTGTGGAATGGTGCAGAATCATGTTTCGCATGCAGTCATGCATTTGCATTGCTCATGCTGTGCAGTTGTTCTGTTCGATAGCAACGACGACTGAATGCATATGCTGCATGAGGTTTGTGGAAATAAGACGAGACTGTGTAACATGTGGTCGTCGAATGAATGAGCGCGTGAATGTCGATATGTCGTACGCCACCGGTTCATCCATCTCTCTCAAGTTCTCCAGTTTCCATCTCCCTCCTCCACCTTTTGTCCCTCTCAATCTCCCCCTCCTTCGAGTGAATGTTCAGATCTTTGCGAGCAACAACTACCCGTCTCGTCATCCCCAGCATCAGAACCACTCGGCAGCAGCCCACACATCTGCCCCTACTTAACCTCCTCCCTTTTCGTTTTCCTTACTCTTCAATGTCTACTGCCCCTCTCGCAAAGAAGATGAAGTCCACAAAGGTGAGACATTCGCAAGGCGCGTTGCGCGTCATCCTCTGCTCATGCTCATGCTCCCAGGTTATCGGTACCCACTCGGGCACGTTCCACTGCGACGGTGAGTAGGACAGAGCGAGTAGTGGGTCAAGAAGAAAGGGATGGGAAATTTCAGAGCACAGTCGTAAAAATAAAAACACGCCAAGAACCAAGAAATGAGCTGTTCTCCTTGCGTGTGCTGCAGACGCGTTCACCCCTCGAGCTCACCTCTGCTGTCAGTTCCGCTTCAGTTGCTAACAGTCTCCAGAGGCGCTCGCCGTCTTCCTGCTCCGTCTCACCGACGAGTTCAAGGATGCTGGTGCGTATGAGTTGCTGACAACACCGCTAACGCCAGACCTCGTCCGCTCCCGTGACCCCGCTGTCCGTGAGTCTACCGATGCGACCAATTTTCCCACTGACCCCCAGTCGACCCGCTCGACATTGTCGTCGACGTTGGCGGCGTGTACGACCCTGCAAAGCACCGCTACGACCACCACCAGCGCGGATTCACCGAGGTCTTTGGCGAGGCGGGCTTCACCAAGACCAAGCTTTCGTCCGCGGGTCTCGTGTACAAGCACTTTGGCAAGAACATCATCGCGACTGTCCTCGGCCTCCCCGAGACGGACCCCAAGGTTGAGGTCCTCTGGCTCCAGCTCTACCTGGAGCTGATTGAGAGCATTGACGCCATCGACAACGGCATCAACCTCGCGTCCGGCCCGCTCGCGTACAACCAGCGCACCGACCTGAGCAGCCGCGTCCGCCGCATCAACCCGCGCTGGAACGAGACCGCCTCGGATGCAGACTACGATGTGAGCCCGAGTGTGCTTTCATTAGCTGACACCAGGCCAAGTTCGAGATTGCCTCCAAAATCACCGGCGAGGAGTTCCTCCAGCAGCTCGACTACTTTGCCAACGCGTGGCTTCCGGCCCGTGAGATTGTTCAGAAGGCGGTCGACGAGCGGTACAACATTGACCCGTCGGGCAAGATTGTCGTGTTCCAGCAGGTGAATGAGGTGGGCCCCGCCCGCAGCAGGTGCAGCACTAACCGCAGTCCGCGCCGTGGAAGGACCACCTGTTTACCATCGAGTCGACGCTCGACGACGACGCCAACCCGATCCTGTACGTGCTCTACCCCGAGAAGCCCGAGGACCCGGCCTCCAAGTGGCGCATTCAGTGTGTCCCCGAGAGCCCGGACTCGTTTGTCAACCGCCGCTCGCTCCCCGAGGAGTGGCGCGGCGTCCGCGACCACGAGCTCTCCAAGATCACCGGCATCCCGGGGTGCGTGTTCGTCCACGCGTCCGGGTTTATTGGCGGAAACGAGACGTACGCCGGCGCGCTCGCCATGGCGCGTTCGTCGCTTTGCATGGACGACGAGGACTAGTATAATTTAGACTGGAGAGGTGATGTGCAGCATGTATCTGATCATCCGTAGAGCCAGACAGGAAATGGCAGTCAGGAGGGGCTTTCGACGACACTGCGCATATGGCCGTGGCGAGTCTCCAGATGGAAGCCAAAGTCAGTGCCAAATGTGTGTCTACACTTGGTACCATCGTCGTGGGCGATGCCACGGACAGTGTCACTACTGTGTTGGAGGGGAAGGTGTCTGCCGCGATCAATGACATCGTCGAATGTCAGAAAGAACCCTATGGGACAAGTGATCGTGAGCGGGGCGTCCTTGGTTTTCTCGGCGTCGCCCTCGGCGTCGCGCTCAGCGCCACGTACTGTACTGTACCTCACGACTAGGGACCCCTCGCACACAGACAGCACCATGGTAAGTCCCACCCGTGAGGCCAAGCCCGGCCGTGCAGAGGGTATAAGCGGACGTGCAACGAGCATTTTCACAACAAGATCCTGCATAAACTACCACATCAGAGCTTGGCAGACGGATTCAACGAGCGCACGGGAATGAGGCTCGCGCGCAGCTCTTTGGGAATCTCAAACTCGTCGCGCGGCAGCGCGTCCCACTCCCTTCTGATTTCGTCGGGTGACGCGCCCCATTCTCCGGCATCCAGTGTCGTGAGGAAGCGCCAGATCGCGTCGGCTGTCGCTTTCGGGTTTTCCTGCAGGACCTGGGTGTTAGTACTGTCTTGGTCGAGAAACATAGCACATCGCTGCGCTCGCGACTCACCAAATGCCCCGCATCGAGCACACGCTCCGTCCTCGCCAGCCGCGGCCGCCACACCATCTCGTGGGTATTCGGCTCGCCGAGGGTCGCCGTCGGATAGTTCGCCATGAGCGTGCCGACCGGCATGGGCAGCTCGCACAGCCTGTCCCACCCGCGGCCGACATCAGTCGGTTCAGTGAACACGGCGGCCTCGCACCACGCCGGCGTCGCGAGCGTCACTTCTCCGTCGGGCTTGGACGGATCAACGGGTACGAGCGCGTGGCTTGCCCAAAGATCGACCATTGCGGGATCCCACACACGCATAAACGGCGACGCGCCCATGACCTTTTTGGCCTCGGCGCGAGACGGCCACGTGTCCCGCCGCCGCACGGTGACCGCCGTGAGGGGGAACTCGCGGGCGTTGTGCGCGAGCCCGTCGCGCTCAGGGACGACTTGCGGGGGCACCATCGGGTCGATGAGGAAGAGCGCGTGGAAGAGGTCCGGACGCGCGTGCGCCGCCTGTACCAGGCCGTTACCTCCAAACGAGTGTCCGAGCCCGATAACTTTCGTGTCGATCCCCGAACCCTTGGCCGTCCACGGGAGATGCCACGGTGCTGGTGTCTCGCCGGCGGCTTTGGCTTCGGCGGCCTTGATCCCCGGAAGGACGTGGGCGACAAAGTTCAAAAAGTCGCGCGAGTCGTCACACCACGCCTGCACGCCACCGAGCCGCCCCGCGTTGAGGTCGACCGACGCGGCGTGATTGTTGTCGTCGATCATCCAGATGTCGTCAATCTGGATATTCGTTGCGGCGCTGAGCGGGGCGCCGCTGCCAAACTTGACGCCTTGCGAGGACGCGTCGCGCGAGAGCAGGTCGCGCAGGACGGGTTGCCAGTGCTGTTGTCAGCGATACCGTCAAAATAAAGACTCAAGAGCCAGGATCAGACTCTCCACTCACCTCCTTCAACAACCCGTTTGCATGCGTCAGAACAAGAGTATACCCGCCGGTCGGCTTCTCGCGCTTCCAGCGCTCCACAGCCAGCCAGTGTCCCCTCGGCGCCGCCTCCTTCGCCTCCTCGATACTCCAGTGCCGCGCAGCGTATCTCTGCCGCACACATTCCGCCAATTCGCCCTTTTGCCGCTCAACGCGCTCCTCCTTGCTCTCGTCTGCCCGCGGCTCGGCCTGGCGCCAAGGGTGCGAGTCGCGCGAAAAGGGCCCGTGCGCCTCGGCCAGGAGCTTGGGGTACGCTGCTGGCGCCGCGTGCGTGCTGCGTACGAAACCTGCCGGAGGGGGAGGTAGCGCCGGACGCACGGGGGGCGGGGGCGCGGTGCGCTCGGGGTGCGGGAGAAGCGGGAGGAGCGCCTGTGGTGGGACGAGGGGGGAGGGCCACGGCGAGCGGCCCGTCCATGGCGGGTGCGAGAAGATTGCCGGGGTGGTCGGCGCGCGGGCGACTTTGACCATGGCGAGATGACAGTGCTGGGGAGTCCCGGGACGTTCCTGCTAGCTGGGGATTTAAGAGAAATGGAAGCGAGCGAGCGAGCGAGAACTGAAGATTGAGATCTAGATGGAAACGTCTGATGGAGATGGCCGCAGCCCTGCCCCCCGGGGCCGCGGACTCCGGGGGATGCGGCGTCTCGGCTTCGGCTCTCGGCGGTGGGCCGGGAGTGGGGGATCCGGGGAGATCCGGGGAAGATCCGGCTAGAGGCGGAGAGTTAGCCGGGCGGAGAGAGAGGATGGGGACTGTTTAACCGTGGCACTCACGCTAGATGACGTAAGTATATCATGCTTCCTGCAATGTTGTTGACCGTCCTGTCACGTGATGCGGCTGCCACTTGCGGCACTCGCCGCCACTGCGTTTCTGTTGCCACCGACGCTCCTGGCGCGTTATGGATCCCAGAAATTCCTGCAATCAACTCATGCAACAACAACATCGACAACAACAACAGCCAACACCGATATTCCGGAGTCTCGATGAGGAAACCCACCTCCCTCGAAGTCCAGCGTCTCGAGGACCTCGGCTTCAAAAACTGGGGGGATGACTTCTTCCGGTTCGTGTCTCGATGATGGCCGACTCTGACGGACAGCGCTGACGCGAGCCCCTGCACCCGCTGTATGAAAAAGGGGTTTATCTGTTGGACGAGGACGTCCTTATATGAGGCGAACGACGTGGGTTTTGACGGCTGCGGTGTCTGTGTGATGGACGACTTCACGGATTGTTCCATGGCCGTGGCGTATGACCTTGCCCCATCGGCAAAGGCCAGCAATTTACCTGGACCTGCCAGCGAGGTCACCGACGCGTCCACGGAGTGCAACACCGCAACCTCAACTCGCACTCAATCGTCTTCATCGTCCGCCACTCCGGAGGCGGATACTTCGGATCCCGCGCCCGTTTCTGCCAAGGTGAGGTTGTCATCTGAAGGATTTAGCTAACGTCGTAGCGCAAGGCCGAAGACGAGGCCGGCCCCACGCCCAAGAGGGGCCGTTCGTTCTCGAAACACGGCATCGATATCAAGCAAACCGCCGAGGACAATGCGGACGCGGTGGAGGAGATAGCGCACATGGCGGACTTGGAGAAGGACGAGGCGCAAGCGCAACTGAAGTGCAAGCTGCTGGCGGTGAAGACTGCGCAAGCTGCGCTCGCCCTTCGCGAGGCCGAAGTAAACAATGCTAGGGCTCTCTTTGAGAAGGCGGAGGCGAAGGCGGCGAAGGCGTGGGAGATTGCACAGACTCTCCGCTCGGCGGCTGACGAGATCGCCGCACTCTGTTGAAGTAACAAACCGCAGTCGAGCATTCGGTGTGTAGCATGTGTAGCGTATATTCCATTGTTGAGTAAATAGTCGAGTACATAGTTTGAGTACATAGTTTGATAGTATGTATGACATTGCAAGGCTTTGACTTTTGCACTACGAGTACCTCGAGGAGCGAGCTTGCTCGACGACACTGATCGCGATTGAGGACAGGATGGTCGGGATCGCCGGATGATCCGGAGCCCCAGGTCCGCCAGCCATGTGGAAGTGACGTAACTGTTGCCGATTGCGCCCTGCTGGTCCCCACAGCCACCCCACTGACCTGTTTTTCCAGGCACCGCTGATCCCATCCCGCCGATAACAGCCAACATGCCTCGCACGCAGGCTGGGTCTCTCCACTTTGGGTTTCACGAGCAAACTCAGGCTTTGCATCTTGCCATCTCTCTCTTCCACATCGACAGCAAGCTGCAACCCCGCAGCAACGAGAAAACAGCAAAACCGACGACGGCGGCTCATCACCATTAGCTCTACGGCCAAGCCCATCGCTTACTGCCCCGTCATTGCCCATCACTACCTCTGTGGCAACTGCCACGGCCGGTGCGATGCCAGTCACTCCGACAGGCGGCCAGGGCGCCCCTTCTGACGGGCCTGACGCGGGCCCCGTGTCGTCCCCTTCTCACCGGTGGAGCGACTACCACGAGTCACCACTTTCAGGCGCAGGGCCATCAACCGGCTCCTCCACGCCGGGCACACCCGTGGCCACGCCGCACGTCCGCCCCGCGCCGGCGGTGGTGGACACGAGCTCGCACGTCGAGCGGCACGTGCTTCCGCGCCGCTTTCTCGGGCCGATGCCGCAGAGCGTGGCGTACAATGAGCAGACGCTAGAACGGCGGCGGCGCGTGCGGGAGGTCCGGCGTGCGGCGGTGGCCAAGCTGCTGAAACATGAGCGGGAGAGGGAGTCGAAGGAGGCAAGAGCGGCGCGGGGGAGGGAGCGGGATCTCGAGCGCGGGATGGAGATGGAGGACGGGCATAGACGACACCGATTTCACGTACGTCGACGCGACAGGCTGAATAAGGCGCACGAGTTCGAGGTCGATATTAACGAGAGCGACACGGATACGTCGAGCAGCAGTGACGAGAGCACGGCGTCGTGGCTCTCGCGCAAGAAGGAGGTCAAGCCGAAGAAGGACAAGGATAAGAAGAAGAAGAAGAAGAAAAAGAAGAAGGACAAGGGCCTCAAGCCGAAGGGGAAGAAGAAGAAGAAGGATAAGACGTACAAGGTGTGGGTCGGTGGCGAGGGGTTCGATATCGGCCGCGAGTTTAAGACCGCCGAGGGTGAGGAGGCACCGGATGCTGCGGTTGCAGGGAAGCTCGACGATCCGAACGCGCCGGACTCGGTAGACGACGCGGTCGATATGCTCCACGACCAGGAGGAGGAGGAGGACGTGGATGAGAACGAGTATCTCAAGCCGGCTGAACCGGTCGGAGATTCTCCAGGGTCGTTCGTTCCTGCTCTCGACAGCGCAGACTCGTACGTCACCGCACCGAGTACTGTGTCAAAGGCAAAGTCGAAAGGCAAGCAGCGGGCGGATGACGCATCGTTTGTAACTGCACGCACAACGCAGAAGGCGACACCGGCCGCGGCTCCGGCCACCCAGAGTGGCCCGTCCACAGTGGATACGCCATCGACGGATACCCCACGAGCGACAGATACCCCTTCGTCAACGGATACCCTTCGTCAGAAGCACGAGGGCGATGTGGACGACATTCCCAAGGAGCCGACCCCAGACGATGTGTCTCACACCGCAGTCCGCGGCGCCTCTCCTCCATCTCCGCGACTCTCACCGCACCACACGCCGGCACGCTCGCCCTCGCCAGTGGGGTCTGACCACAAAATTCCTGCCGTCGCACTCGGCCTCCAACGCCCTACCTCGACCCGCTCCACAACGACGGACACATTCCGCACCGCAGAGGATTACCACACCCCGGAGGGAAGCGTCCACGAGGGACACCATGGGCACGGACATGACCCACAGCACAGCGACACCGAGTCATTCCTTCCCGCTCCCTCCGGGCGCCATCCCGACATTCGCCCTAGCCCTGGAGTGTCCGAGTGCGACAACTCGCCCCGCGGCGGCGGCGGCTCGGAGCGACATCTCCTCGGAACATCTGATGACGAGGCGTACGAGGCTCAAGAAAAACTGCGCCGCACACGCGGCAGCATCTCCTCAACAGCGGGTTCGCTGAGAAACAGAGCCCAGCGCCTCAAGTCTGCGCTCCGCCCGCCCACCGCCGCGAAGCGCGACAAGACTGTGACGTGGAACCCGGTGAACTCGGCGATATCTCCGCCCCCCGAGCGCGGTGACGGGCACCTGCCTACGATCGTACAGAGCCCATCCGATGTTGGAGACTCCCAGAGCACACGCCCGCCGAAGAGCCCGCTCGAGCCCGCCGACCCCATCGCGGTCCTGCGCCGCTCCGGCGCCGAGATCGCTAATACCAGTACTGAGGCGCAGGAGGACGCGACGGTGATTGATGTCGACGACTTTATGCCCGGCGGTATTGTCATGCGCGACCGGGTGCTTGTCAAGGTTGGGCGGCATAGGGAGGACCGTATCCCGCGCTTCGACGAGGCATATCAGGTGGGTTTATCTGTCCTTATGTGGGTTATTTTCTGACTGCCAGCGACGAGACCCGTGCTATCGCCTCGACCCGTCTGAGGAGTATATTGTTGGCATGACCATGACCTCTGTGGATTTCTATGTCGATTGGGTTGGTGTCGAGAGCTTTGCGATTTCACATATGCTAACCCCCAGCGATTCCGATGCCAGGAGCATTTCAAAGGCTTCAAACGTCTCCGCTACACGGTACCCCTCGCTCCGCCAACGACGCTCTCAGTGTTCAACTCGCGCGACATGATGCTCGCCCTCATGTGTCCGTGGGCGGTGGTCATGCGCCACACGGTGCGGCACCAAGGCAGCGAACGGAGCGACACCACGATGTGGGACCGGTTCCGCAACTCGAGCACGCTCGAGACACTTGGCATGGAGCGCAGCGGGCTGGGTGTGTTCTTGATGAAGTTTTCGGAACGCACGCGCGCACTCGACTGGCACTGGTATATCTCTGAACAGCTGGGGTATCGCCTCCCCCGCCAAATTGACGTGCGCGTGCCGTCCATGGGCCAGACTGTCCGCGTTGCGATTCCGGAAGAAGCAGCGTCCGCGACCGTCAGCCGCGAGAGCACGATCAAACTCCTGTGGAACCTGCTATTGTCAAGTTCATCGCAGCTGGCAGTACTCCGCGAGCTGGGCACCGTGCCACGTATCGAACTGGCGTGGAAGGGCCCCGACGCGACGCTTGACTGGGTAGCGTACGACAAGACGATTTCGGGGCGGAATCGCGAATGGGCGCTGCTGGCGAGCTTTGCACAAGCGTCACAGGAGGGCCATCACGCGACACTGATGGCGCGCACTGCCTCGCATCGCGGGACCCGAATCCGACTCGAGGACAAGACGCTTCTCGAGGAACCGCCAGGCGTGGAGGGATACCTGATGTGGCGGCAGCAGACGAGCAAGGAGCTGGTGTACGTGTCGACAAACGAGGGCGTCATCTTCATCGCGCCTGCCGCGTCAGCGATTCCGCCACTCCTTCCAAAACGCGCCGGCTCCACTCCGGCCGACCTCTTCCCGGACGTCCTAAAGGATTTCTTCAACAGCGAGCACCGCCGCATGTCGCAGTTTATCGAAAAGTGTACCGGCATCATCGATCTGCGCGATATTGTGGAGGTCAAGCTCCGCGTGCCCCAGGACCCGGGAATTCTGACCCGCGCAGGACCAGCCACGCCGAGCACGCACCCAAGTGATCCGAGCACGCCAGCAACGCAGCTCTCGCAGGGGAGCGGTGCGCACCACCTCTCGATGCGCACGATAGTGCCAAAGGAGGGCACGAAGAAGGAGCGCGAGCTGCGCGTGACGTTGCGTGGGGGGACGGTCATAACCTTTGAGGCGCACACGCCCGCTGTTGCCGCCGAGTGGGCGTCGCACCTACACGAGCTCGTGCGCTACTGGTCGCGGTTCCACCGCGTTGCGGCACGCGAGGAGATGGATACCGTCACGCTGAATGCGTGCGGCGACCCGCAGATAAACTACTACTACGACCCACACGCGGACGAGATGCTCGACAATATCTGGAACTGGTGTGTCATTGAGGGATGCCGAACGGTCACTATGTGCGGGCGGTTGTTTGTCAAGCGCGGGAAGTTCACAAAGTTTAAGTAGGTCATTGCTGGCGTTTCAAGACACTGACCCACCAGAGCGGTGTACATGGCGATCACGGGCGGGTCGATCGTCACCTTCCGCCTCAAGACGAGCGCGGGCCTCCAGCCGCGCCGACACGTGTGGCCCCTCTTTGGCGCATATGTGAGTGCGAGATGCGGGTCATGGTCATGTTGAAGAGATGGAAGCTAGTCTCGGATCTCGGTATATGGCCCGAAACTCTCTCACACCCACCCTTGACCTCTCACTGACACCAGATCTACTCCGGCATGCTGGCGCAGGAAGAGCTCCGCGAGTCGGTCAACGAAACGGCGTTTAGCCCCTCGGCGCGCATGTACCAAGACGGTCTGCGGTCGACCGACGGGGCGGAGGACACGACTTTCTGCGTGCGCATCACCTGGCCCTCCGGGAGATTCGCCGCCCCGCAGCCGTGGAACCAGGCGGTCGGGGACGATGATAAGTTTGTGCCGCCCGTCCTCAGCCAGGACCCGTATCAGCTACTGGTATGCCGCGCACGCTCAAAGGTGGGTACGAGATGATTTCGGAACTTACACGCAGCTTGAGCGAGACCGCTGGATCTGGGCGCTCAACGCCGAGAAGGAGCGCTGCACGCGCGCGCACCTCGCGGCCGGCGAGCGGCTGCGCAATTGGGGCAACCTCCCGCGCTTCCGAACGCTGCTGCACACAAACGGCACGGCCGACAGCCGGCCCGCGTTCGGCGAGCGGATGAGCTCTAGCTCGGACCGCAGCTGGTAGTACGGATTGTATTTATGGACTTGTGATAGTTTTACTTGGAGTAATAATGCATCATGATATTGTAGTTATTCTGTTGTCGGCAGATTATCTCGGCCCATTTCGAGACCGGGCCGTTCTCGGCTTCCCGAGATCGGCCAATTTCGCCACCCCTCCCAACATGTTGTCATTGCCCCATTCCCATTCACATCGCCCTCCCCTTTGTGATCTTTCACCAGCTTGCAGCTAGTCGGCGCCATCGCGCTAACGGCCCGCTATCCGGCGACCAGGACTACGCTCCGATGTCTCACGCGCGATGCTCTCGCGCGCACTCAAGCTGTGGAGAGGGGAAGAGATAAAAGCACCAGACCCGGACCTCAGCTCTTCGTCACAATCACATCCCACGATGGCCACACAATCGCAGCAGACCACGCAGCGCACGAAACTCACCTCCTGGTCGTTCGCCCAGCGCCCCTTGCCCGCCTTTCCCGAGTTCACCCCCGACTCGCCGCAATGCGAGTTCTCGCCGACGACGCGCTTCCCCACCAGCGTACATGTCGAGCTCCTTGCCGCGGGGCGGATCCAGGATCCGTTCAAGGACCTGAATGAGGCGGATGTGCAGTGTGAGTTTAGAAGCTGGAGCTGGGCGAGGTGTGCAAGTGCTCATGGCAGGGATCAACGAGGCGGACTGGACGTTCCGCACGACGTTCACCGCGCCGCCTCTGAAGGCGCACACGGATCTCGTGCTCGAGGGGCTTGACACGTACTGCACCGTACTCCTAAACGGCGAGGAGATACTCACAGCCCACAACATGTTCATCTCGCACCGCGTTTCCGTGAAATTGCTGGAGGGCGAGAACGAGCTCGAGCTGCGGTTCGATGCGCCCCTCCTGGCGGCCAAGGCGGAGGAAGCGGCGAATGGCGGACCGCGCACGCTGTGGAACGGCGACTCGTCGCGCCTCTATTCCCGCAAGGCGCAGTACGGGTGGGGATGGGACTGGGGACCAGTGGTAATGACCGTTGGGCCGTGGAAGGATGTCGTGATTGAGACATACGACTATCGGATTGATAACCTCCGCGTCGATGCGGATGTGCGCCAGCGCAACGCGCTCAATGGCCACGCGGCCGACGTGCTTGGAAACCCCGCCGACGGGGTATATGACGACTGTGTGCTTGCTGTCGCTGGATTTGATGTCCTCCCGGCCCCGCCAGGGGACTACAAGGTCGTGTACACGCTCACGGACTCGGCTGGGGCCGTCGTCAAGCAACAGACGGCGGACGAGCGGCATCTGCCAAACTGGGACCTCGGGAGCACCGTCGAGGCATGGTATCCGATTCATTACGGCGCACAGCCGCTTTACGCCCTCGAAGTTGCACTGCTCGACTCGTCTGGAAACAGGCTCGCGGTGGCGTCGCAGCGCGTCGCGTTCCGGCACGTCGAGATTATCCAGGAGCCGCTGTCCGAAGAACACGGCGGCGGGTCCACGTTCCTCTTCGAGGTGAACGGCATCCGCATCTTCTGTGGTGGCTCGAACTGGATCCCGGCCGACAGCTACCTCACGGAGATCAGCGCGGAGCGGTACCGCGCGTGGGTGGAGCTGCTGATCAAGGGCAACCAGAACATGCTTCGTGTCTGGGGCGGGGGCATCTACGAGGCCGAGGTGCTGTACGATATCTGCGACGAGCGCGGCATTCTCGTCTGGCAGGACTTTATGTTCGGCTGCGGGCTGTATCCTTCGTATCCTACGCTCAACGACAGCGTCAAGGTCGAAGCGGAGCAGGCCGTCGCGCGTCTCCGCGCACACCCCTCTGTTGTCATCTTTGCGGGGAACAACGAGGACTACCAGGTCGCCGAGTCCCAGGGCGTCGTCGACTACGACGACCACAGCGGCGACTACATGCATACCAAGTTCCCAGCGTGAGTCAATCCGTGAGGATAGAGCCTCGCTCTAATTCCAGACGGCACATCTACGAGATTCTCCTCCCAGAAGTGGTCCACCGCCTGTCCAACATCTTCTACTGGCCGTCGTCGCCGTACGGCGGCAAGTCGTCGGGCGACCTGACTGTCGGCGACGTACACCAGTGGAACGTGTGGCACGGGACGCAGGAGCCGTGGGCCAACTGGGACGTGCTCGCGGGCCGCTTTGTGTCCGAGTTCGGAATGCAGGGCTATCCGGACCTGCGGACAGTCCACGAGTGGTTCTCGAATAAAGAGCGCAAGACTCAGTGTTTCCCCCAGTCTCGGATCAGCGTCGCGCACAACAAGGCCGACGGGTTCGAGCGCCGCCTCGAGCTGTATCTGATGGAAAACTTCCGGCACGCGTTCGACATGCCGTCCTACGTGTACTACACGCAGGCGATGCAGGCCGAGACCCTCGCCGCGGCGTACCGCCTCTGGCGCCGCAACTGGCGCGGGAGGGGGAAGGAGCTCACTGCCGGCGCCCTCGTGTGGCAGATCAACGACTGCTGGCCGTGCGTGTCGTGGGCGATATGCGATTATTACCTGCGCCCGAAGCCCGCGTTCTTCGCCATTGCCCGCGAACTGCGCCCATACACCGTCGGCGTGAGTTGGCGATGATATTCCGTTCTGACCCCAGATGGCGCGTAAGGAGATTACGACGCGGCGCGACGGCTCGCTGGCGTTCTACACGATTCGGCACGAGATCCAGCTGTGGGCGTGCAATTCGACCCTGGAGACCAAGGACGCCGTGATCGAGCTCGTGTCCTGGGATCTCGATGAAGGCGAGGTCGACCGCCGCTCGTTCCCCGTGTCGCTCGCGCCGAACGCGTCCACCGAAGTGTGGAAGGGCGATGTCCCGGGGCAGCCGGTGCGCACGTCGACTGCGGAGGTACCCCGCCCGATTGTCGTGCAGGCGCGCCTCCTCGCAGATGGCGAGGTGCTCGCGCGATACTCAAACTGGCCAGAGCCGTGGAAGTTCCTCACCTTCCCCGATCCGGGGCTGAGCATTTCTGTCGCGGGAGAGCAGGTGACGATCAAAGTGGAGAGGCCCGTCAAGGGCCTCGTGCTCGATGCCGCGGTCGAGTGCCAGTGGAGCGACCAGGCGATTGACATGTTCCCCGGCGACACGCAGGTCGTCACTGCCTCGGGGCTTGGGGGGCGAAAGGTCTCGGCGCGGTATATCGGAGATGGGTCGGCGTAGAGGTTGGACAGTGGCGTTGGATAGTATGTGTTAGTATTCCAGCTTGTAGAGCAGAGATCTTTTATGATACGTGTGTAGGAAACAATATTGCACGCTGCAGTTCTTGGAGTGTACTGTGCCCAAGCCGCATTCTGACTTGGTCTTCTTGTTTCTGCCCTTCGCGTGATGCCGTCATCGACACGTCCCGACGCGCGTATAACAATCCTGGCTATCGATTCTGCAGGAAGACCATGCTCTGGAGAGCTTGTGGAGCTGGTCTCCACTGAGAGTAAATGACGCGAGTGCGGCGTTGCGACCTCGACTTGCTCGGTTACGCCTCACTGCATCGCCTCGACCCTGGTGCCACACCACCGACACCGCTGTGCTTTGCGTGCGCCGTTCATGCTCGCACAGTTTCACCATCACCGCCTCTCCTCCGCTGTGACACTCTTTGTGACACTCTTTGGGCATGCACGAATACGATACATGAATGTGCTATGCTATGGTGCTATTGCAGGTAATGTACAGCAGGCACTGTAGTGTCCTTGCCTTTGGGCCAGGGAACGCCAGGTTCCGCGCTTGGGTGCTGTGGCCATTTGTGGCTATGCGATGCGTCTACGATGTCTATGGACAGTCTATGCTGGTCCGCGGGGTGAGAGGGGTTAGTGCATTAGAGACCGTGAGTGAGGTGAGAGATTGTGAGTAGAGGAACAGTGTGGCGTGCTTAGAGCCCTTAGTACCGCCGGGTGGGCGAGTTGAAGGGGTTCTTGCCGTCGTACGAGTTGTAGTTGGCGTCGCGCGGGTACTCGTACGAGCTGCGGCGGTCTTCGTCGTGGTACGCGCTGTAGGTAAACTCGCGCTCGGGAGACCGCGGGTACGAGGCCGCAGCGGCGGCAGCGGCAGCACCTGTGGGGAAATTGGCCATGCAGGTCGAGTCGGGGCGGTACGGACCGGTCGGCTCATCGCCGTACACCGAGGCAGTAAAGTCTGAGCGGTCACCGCCAACAGCTGCGTACACGTCCGCGTATGCGTCAGAGTAGTCTGCCGAGTTGAGCGGGTTCTGATAGTACTGCGACTGAATGGGGGCGCCGGTCGTGGCCGAGTAGCGAGAGGCAGTGGACACTGGGCGGCCGCCCTCAAGCGAGCGGCGAGCGGCTTCCTCGACCTCAAGCATCTCCTGGTGGCCGTTTGTCGACTCGCGGTAGGAGAATTGGTCAATGTCCTCGTTGGGGATCACACGGATCGAGTTGTGGTCGATTCTCTGGCGGCGCTGGCGGTAGTACTGGGAGTCAGTCTTGCAATTCCTACTCCAGTGGAGAAGAGAATGAAAAGTGTTCTCGCAGATGGATATGTAACTCACAACAAAGAGGCCAATAGCGATGACAATGAGGGGAATGAGAATACATGGGACAATAATTGCCGCCACCTTGCCGGAATTGTTGACTTTGGTCACGCCCGCGGTTTCCTGCGCTGGGAGGAACGTGGCAGTCACCAAGCGGCTGCTGCCCGGCCCAGCCGTCGTCCAGTACGTTGTGGTAACCATCCGGGGATCGTCCTTCTTTCCCTGGTCGCTGGAGCCAGCGTCCCCCTTGGCCGCCTTTTCCTTTTCCTCAGTCCCCTTCTCCTCACTGGATGAGAAGGGAGCGGGAGTAGGAGCGGCAGTGTTGGACGACGTCTTCGTAGAAGTGGTCGAGCTGGAGGTTGAGGTTGACGTGGCGGTGGAGATATTTATAGACGAGAAGTTTGAGGAGGATCCTGAAGTGCCAGTGAACCGAGCGGTGGTCGTGGGGTCGGCGATGGTGGTGAAGGTACCAGTGAAAGTGGACGAGCCTGATGAGCTCGAGGAGCTCGAAGTGCCCGAGCCCGAAGAGCTCGCCGAACCAGAGCTCGACTGCGACGCGTTGGACGGGCCCGAGGCACTGGCCTTACTCTCAGCGTCCTTGTTGGCCCCAGTCGCCGTGGCATTGTCAGACTTGGTCTCGCTGGGCTTCGCCTTGCCGTCGGTGGTGGTGGTCGTCGGCTTGTCCCCGGACTTTTCGGCGCTCGACGGCGCCTCCTCAGGCTCGCCAAAGTCGAGCCTGAAGACATCCGTGGGAGTGGTAGTAGGTAACTCCTTCGGCTTAGTCGTAGTCGACTTGGGCTTGTCTTCCGTGACCTTGTCCTTGGCGTCGCGAGCAGCATCCATACCCAGGGTCACCATCGCCTTCGCTGAGGTTGTGGAGGTGGAAGCGGCTTGAGACTTCGAGGAGACGGACGTGAATGAAGGAGAGTCGGTCGGCTTCGGAGAGCCAGGTTTCTTGTCGTCACCCTTCGGCTTGTTCTCGGCCTTTGCATCCTTCTCCTTTGGCTCCTCTTTCTTGGCATCCTTCTTGTCCTCTTTCTGGGCCGGGGGTTCATCGTCATCACTGTTGCCCAAGTCGCCCTCACCATCCTCACCGTCGCCGTCCTCAGCATTGCCGTCATCTCTATCGGTGCCGAGCGTCTCGTCCTCCTTCCCCTCCCCTTCAATCTCGCCATCACCCTCCTCAGCCTCGGACTTGTCGTCGACCGCCTCAGAGCCATTGTCGCTGACGGGCTTGTCCTTGCCGGTGGCCACAGACTTCTTCCCTGTCTCGGTTGCCGGGGGCTCCTTGGTCTTGCTCTTGGACTCGTCTTTCGGCGACTCGGTGGTCTTCGGGTCCTCGACCCTGATAGCCTCAGACTCGCTCTTGTCGCTCTTCGTGCCGGTGGGGCTCGCCGGGTGCGCCACCTCGGTCACCGACCCGTCGCCGTTTTCGTCGGCCGTCTTCTCCCCTTTTTCCTTGTGGTCCGTCTTGGTGGCCGTCGGCTTCGCGTCCTCGGTTTTCTTGGAGTCCGTCGGCTTCGTGTCCTCGTTCTTCTTGGTCGGCGTGGCGTCGCCAATGTCAGCTGCCGGTGCAGGAGTGGACATGGCCTGTTCGCCCGCTGCGCCGTCGGTAACTTCGATGTCGGCGGAGGTATCGATACTCTGGCTACCGGCGGCGTCGCTGGTGATCTCGCTATCTTCTGAGGTCTCTATAGGAGCGACGGTGGGGGTCGCGGGAGACGGAGCCTCAGTGGTCACCGAATCCTCATTGGTAGCCGGTTCGGTATCGAGAGCCTCCGTGGTGGCAGAAGCCTCAGTAGTGGAAGAAGACCGGGCCTCGCTGATCGTGGAGGATGGGGCCTCAGTGTTCGTCAAAGAAGCCGGAGCCCCCGTGGTCGTCGGGGAAGACGGGGACTTAGTGGTGACCTTCGACGAGGCAGCGTCCGTTGTAGCTGTGGGAGAGGTGGACTCAGTGGTGGCTGCTGAAGCCTCAGCTGTAGAAGCTTCGCTGGCAGACACAGCCCCGCTGGTAGGGGCAGCTTTGCTGGTAGGCTCCACCTCGTTGCTGGGACCAGCTCCTGAAGTCTGAGCTGCTTCTTTGGCGGAAGCTGCGTCGTTCGTGGAAGCTGCTTTGGTGGTGGAGGCGGTTTTAGTTGTCGGCGCAGATTCAGTGCTCGGAGCAGGCTCAGTGGTAGACTTGGTGGGAGGAGTGTCCTTGTTGGTAGGGTCGGCCTCCCGCGCCGTCGGCTTGTCCTCGCCGGTCGTGGCCTGGCTTTGGCTTGACGACTTGGGAGGTGATGCTGCGTGCAACATTTCAGCCACGTTGGCGGGGCTGCCCATAGGACGGAGGGCCTGCCTTGCGCGTAGGATGTGGTCAGCCGCCGCCACGACATCGGAGCCAGCGTCCGTGCTGCGAAGGGCTCGTGCGAGGGCGGGCATCGTGGCGGATGGGAGGAAGGGAGTGGGGAGGATTGGTGTTGGTGTGTTGGTGTGTTGGTGTGTGCTGTTGCTGTACTGGTCCGTATACTATGTGTCGGAGTGTCGAGGCCAGCTCAGTCGTCAAGTCAAGTCGTGCAGTCTCGCAGAGCTGCTAGTGTGTGATCGTTAGTTGACGTTAATGGGGGCAAACGAGGGATCGCACGACGGGGATGCTGGGGTTTATAAACGCTGTCAGCAACGGGGCACGAGATGTGAGGAAGAGCACTCGGGGGGATAGATGATGTATTTGTTTCCTGGATTGTGCGATGCGGTGCGCGATGTGATGGCCTGAGACACAGGGGGTCATCGCTGGTACAGGGTGCGCGGTGCAATGCCCCGACACGATGCCGTCACACACTGGCTGGGCTCTGTACCGGTGTGAGCGTGTTAGATCATGTTCTGCAATGCTGTAACGAGGCTGCAAGCAGTGCAGTGTGAGGAGAGCGGAGAGGGTAAATTGAAGAATGATGATGGAGTGAGAGGATGAAACGCAAACGATGTGCAAAGTGTTAGGGATGTTGTTTCTCCCCCCTTGAAACCCACCCTCCCAAATGCACTGCTGTACACCCAACATAGGATCCATTCCAGTGCGGGAACCCTCTTCTACCGGCCGCCGGGGGCGAGTAGTAGTACTGTCATGCATACCCAAGTAGGATACAGGATACAGTTCCTACGCTGGCGGGGGATGCATGAAGTGTACGACCACTACTGGCTTCGGGGTGGGACACTCTGCGCACCGGTGGCGGTGTATCAACTCGTCCCCCAAACCGGCTTCAAACAACGCATCGAAGCGTGCACCGCAAGACCGGCGAGCCCAGGCTTTGGTGCTTGTGTTGCACAGAAGGCTCGGAAGCTGTTCTGGTGACATGCTTTGAAGATGGACATGCGTTTTCTTGTACGTATATTCGTGCAGCGTTCACCTCGTTCTCTCTCGGACGTTCGGAATTCATTTACTTACGGACATCTTCGACACATTCTGTTCACTCAAACTATAAATCACTACTTATCGTCCCAGAGTCCATGTCTCAGTGTCCATTTACTACTTCCAGCTGCTCGCGTCGACCTTCCAGAATCCGTCAGGGTTGTCCTGGTCGTAATTGGTCTGGAGGACGAGCGGCGTGCCGGGCGTGCGCTTGCCGTCCTTGAGCGCGATGTGGCCGTCTGCCATCAGTCCAGCCCAGCTTTTCTTCACTCACTGGCATTGCTGTAGCGCCACCATCCCGTGCTGTTGCTCGGGGACCAGCGTGTGTTGGGGTCGTCGGGCCCCTCGAAGCAGCTGTCGATGATGATCGGCGCGCCGTCCGGCGACGCCTGCTTCGGGATCGTGAGGCACCAGGTGCCCTGCTTGCCCGCGAAGATTGGCTCGGGGCGCGGATAGCTCGGGCGCTTGGTTAGGAAGCGGAAGAACTGCGCTGGCGTGCCGTTGCATTCCCACCTGTGGTCAGTGGATACAGAATGACATTTGGATCGCGGCTGGACTGTGAAGCCGCCAGACGCACAACTGCACTGGTGTGCCCGGGGCGAAAACGCCGCCACGCACGTCGATACACAGGTCCGAGCAGAGGGGGTGGATCGCGCCCTCGTACGACGCACCGAGGGCGAGGGGGGCGAGTGCGACAGCGAGGAGGGAAGTGAGCATGATGGTATGATGGTATGAGTAGGGAAGAATCGGGAGAGGATGGAGCGCCCCAGCTCCGCTCCTTGTGTCTGTTGCCTTATATCTCTGGTTCTTTCAGTCATGTGTGGTCATGATTGTCAGCTGGTGAGACATGTCATTAGCATCGGCCCCATCCGCGACCCTCAACGAGGACAACATCTGCAAGTAACGTCACGGCCCCAAGTGGGGAGCCAGGCATCACCTGGTCTCGTGAGAAGGACTATTCCCTGAGGCTTTCGCGGGCCGACGAGGATGCCGCGATTATTCTGTGCAACTCTTGGCAGCGCAGGAATGAGATCGGTCGCTACGGCTAGTGTTATATTCTTCAATGTTCCCTCGATCTTGGAGTCGCACATGCATATCCGCAGAGTCCTTGGAGAGCCGAATAATTTGCCGTATATTCTAGTTCGGATTGTGGAGAATGGAGTGAGTCGAGCGGCTTCCGTTGGAGGATTGAGCTAGGGAAGATTAGTGGATTACCCCATCGGTGCATCACCTGATTCCATTCCTTCGCGGGGCGGCGTCACCGGAGTGAGTGTACAGCCCCTCGGTGTCTGGCTTGTTTATGAGCAAGCGGGTGTCGAAGTGGAAACAGAAAACGACGACCTGCGTTGGAGAACGTCATTTTTGAGGTTTGGGCCGTTGGGGATCTGTTCTTTCTGGATTTCCCAAAAATATAGGGTTCCATCGTATAATGGTTAGTACATAAGATTCTGACTTGCCTTCAACGGTTGGTTGTTCTTGTAATCTGGGTTCGATCCCCAGTGGGACCTATTCCTTTTTGCTCCCTTTGCAGCCGACCACAAGAGAATAATCAGAATAAGTTACATCGTCAATGAACGAGATGTAGTTGCGCAAGATTGTGTAGCGACGCTGCTCCATCTTATCTTAGCGTAGTGCGGATCATGCAGATCATGCTGATTATGTGCTCGGGCGTCGATCGTGAGACAGTGGAATAGCACTGATAACTGGTGCTCCCGGTGGTGGAACACACATTGACAAGCGTCAATGATCGAACGAAAAAAAATCATTAAAAAAGGCAAAACAATATGAACAGAGACTATATCGACTAGAGCTGATTCAGACTAGTTTCCAGCCCATTGTCTCCCATCTCCTCGGAGCATTTTTCCAAGTGAGCAAAGCAGCGAAACGCGCGGTCGGCCGCGATCAGTACACTCTGGCATGTGGACGATCGACATGATCGGCAGCTGGGTCCGAGTGCCTGAGATGTGCGCTCGGTGGCGTTTGTTCTAGTGCTGTTCTTCGCAGATCGTCCCCTTTTTCCCTTGTCGCTGGCTCCAGGATCCAGGATCTGTGACTTCTGATTCGTGATCGGCGGTGCGGCATGCCAAAGCTCGAAGGACTGACTTGTCTTTCGGGGCTCAAGAGTGTGGACAGCGGATAACAGACTGCCGACCTGCCCCGGCTTGTCCTCTACAAATATCGACCACGACTGAGGGTCTCACGATCTCACAGATCACACTCTCCTCTGCAGCACAACAGACCCGAGGGGCGACAAGTTCTGCGCCACATCGGAATGTGGCACCCGGCGCCCCGCCACGGACTCACTCCCACTTCACACTCGAGATCTACAATGAGCAAGACGTTGTTACCATTCCCACTGATGCCCAGCTCTGATGTCATGGGCGCAACGCTCTCTTGGGGGTTCACGCGCCAGTTCAAGCGCCCTGCCAAGGCGATGAACAAGGTGTGGATATATAAACCACCATTCGAAGGAGTTGGCAGGCTTTCCACTTCTCTCACAATCGCGAACTGTTTGATTCCCTCTACGAAAATGAACGCTCTCGGACAAGCAGCTGGCGACGCAGCGCGCGAGCACGCCAAAGACAGCGCGCAGGAGTGCGTCGTCCTTGTGGCAAAGCTGACAGCAGAGCGGCGGTGAAGAAGCTCGCCCTCATATTTGCGCTCATGGCTATTGCCCCGGCCGCGGTGTGGTTTGGCACGTGGAAGGCGACGGACGGTGAGTGGCGACCGTGGAAACAGAAGCCTTAGAGAGTTTTGCTGACCATAGGTAACCAGCTGTACGCCGCCGCTGCGGGTGGCCTGATGCTGTCGATCTCGACGCTGTATATTCTTCTCGTCGTGGATGTGGGCGACCTCCGGCGCGGGGCGAAGATTGCCGCCATGGGGCAGTAGAGGCCGAGACCCCGGTACACGTTTCAAGCATGTCATGGCGTGAATGGCGTCGAGCCTCCGTTGGTCATGGAATGCCATGGGCGGAGGCTGCAAGTTGATAAGTTGATATGCTCAGTCGTAGGTCGCATGTATGTGTATAAAGCCGGGCCGTTTCGACGACTTGACGAAACAGTGAACGCGGATCGAGTGACACTTGTCCGACACTTCATAACGCTCAGCCAATATACACTCCTCATGAGCTGTCCTTCACATCATACGCGGGCATAAAGGGGCGGAGGGTATCTCCCGGCGGGGGTCACACACACATGACAACGCCCACACGATCAACAAGAAGCAGCTGCGGCGCAATTTGTCGTAATCATCATGGGCAGCGTCGCCGATATTGACATCACGGGTGCCTACATGGAGTAGAGCAGGATTAAGGAGCTACTACAGACTGCATCCTGCGTGTATGTGAATGCGGGTGCGCCGAGGCTGCTCGAGAAAGGGCATCGGCGGGGTTGGTCGCCGTTATTGTACAGTACAAAGAGCTGGGTGAGAGTCGCGGACGGCGACCAGCGTTGGGAGGGCGTCGAGGGGGCGTCGAGGGCGTTAGCGGTACATTGTGGGAATCATGTTTGTGTGCAGCGGCTGCACGGAACAAGGACCGCTTGGCACGTTTTGAAGGGTGGAGCGCGGTACGAAGTCTTTGGCTGGCTTACCAACTGGAGTCAGACAAGCCAGGACATGCTGGGAACAGGAACGCAACATACCCTCAGGTACTCAGGCCTGGACGGGAGACTGCACGGGCAGGGATTCGGCGTCTTCCTCGACCTCTGACACCTCCGACTCGCCCGGGCTACCGAGGGGCAGCGGCTCGAGTGTATGCGTCGGCGGCGGGAGGTTCATCTTGACCTTGCGCGTCTTCTTGACAGCGCGCTGGCTCGCGACGGTGGCGGCCGACGCAATGCGGTACGTGCCCTGCACACCCCAGCGGACGAGGCGGCAGAGCTTGATCGCGATAAAGTAGACGATGGCGACCTCGAGTATGTTGGCCAGCAGACGGGCGGTGAGCTTGATGATGATGAACTTGACGACACCGCGCATCCCGAAGCTGGGAATGAGGTTTGATGGAGTGAGGAAGGATAGGTGGACGGTTGGGAGAGCGACAGGACGGGGATGCAAGTTACAAAGGGTTTGTTCGGCGGATGTCGAGTGCGCAGCTGGTGGTGGAGTGGCGCGGTAGAGAGTGCAGAGAGTGTGGGACACAAAGGGACAAACTGGCAGAGTACGAATTGCGTGGGATCCCAAGCGGGACGGATCGACGAGCACAGAAGCTTCTGTGGTGGATGGCGGCGACAACAAGATGAACGGCAGAGAAGCTGATGGGACAACCGGACAAAGAGAAAACGGCCCTTTGAAGATTCAATACTTATAGCTAGACGTCGTGCTTGCTGTTTCGAGAGGCGTGCAAGACGCGACCAACCGCCAAAGTTGAGAACGGTGTGTGTGGCCGTTTGGCCGTTTGTGCTCCGTTCAGTCTCGCGCCGCCCCGCCATCGTCGCCCCGCCTTTGCAGCATCAAGTGACCCGGTATCGGACAGCGAGACGGCGCGCGGCGCATTCCTTTGCCGCGCGTCAACAACGCAAGCTTGTGTCAGATGCAGTCCATTCCACAACTAGTTCCAAACCGTTCTCCGGCGCCTCTTGGCAGCGAGCCGTCGAGCGTCGAGCGGCAGAAGTTTCCGATCTGCAGACTCAATTGCCACCCACCCACCCACTCAACACTGCGGCTTCGTGCGCTTCATCAGTTGCCGTGAGGCAATTCACCCGGTCAGCCTCCAAGGGCCCAGATCGCGCGAGAAGCATACATGGCTGTGCGCTGTCGGACTGAAACAGGGCTTTGATCTTTGAGGGTGTGCACATTGCACGTCCCGTGTCGGCTCTCATGACTGCGGGATCGCCTGGTGCCTCGTCTCAGTTCCCAAACACTCTCCTCATCCTCACCCATGCTTTCACGATCTGAGGAGGAGTCTACATCCTAGTGGTACGTGGTGGCTTATAGTGCACTACTGGTGACTGGAGCAAAAGGTAGGTCGGCGAACCATCCAGGGTTTTGTGCACCGGACGCGCCAGGACGCTCTGCAACGCGACGCGACGCGACGCAGAACAAACACTAATAAAGCCGCGGTTGCGCTTCCTTGCTTCCGAGCTTGATTCTTTTTGGCCTTGACTTTTGCGATTGCTTCTTTCGTTCACCGGCCACAGTGCTATGGACTATGGTTATGTGCTTCGCCATTTCACCTTTGTCATTATACCATGCTTCATTCTCCAACCACTACATCTATGCCCGCGTGCCTCCTTTCCCAACCAGAACCAAAGCAATCGCCCTTAACACCTCCCTTTCAGATAGGTCGCAGCTTTGGGCCGACTCGATCGTACATGCGTCCACTTTGGCGTGTCCCAAGCTTCAACCAAGGAGTCCTGATCCCGACGGGGGAATGGTGCCAGTTAGGAGGCGGTCGACAGCCGCAGCCCCGTGGCCATGCCACAACAACTAAACCCTCGGCCGTGAACCGCAACTGTGCGGCCTTTGCCTTGCCGCCCAGCATGACCACAGAGACCTGCCTCCTCATTCTCGTTATCAGCTGTTTGCGGAGGCAGGATATAAAAGAGCATTTCTCGGAAGATATAGGCCGCCTGGCTGTACGAGCTAAACTGGAACAGGTGACTAACGAACGTGACTAGACCCTAAGCGTCACTCATTCCTCTCAACAATTTCAACAACGCCCCCGACTGGCCCGACTCGCGACTCGATTAACGTCGCTTCTTTCCAAATTGCCGCCACAACTCTAAAAAGCAGTCGTGCTCGCTGCTGGGCAGCTTGCAGGTCACGACGGGGATCGAACCCGCGATCTCCTGATTACTCATCGTAGTCAGACGCCGTACCATTTGGCCACGCGACCGGACACGAACTTGTCGCTGGCCGGATCGCTGGGTCTTCCGAAGCTGGCCCCTATGCGGAGGCGATGGTTTTGGTTGAAGTGTTCGCTGTAGAATGCTAAACCTTCCTGGTCAATAGTCGTAGCATCGGAAAGAGAGACCCTGCAGCTGAACGAGCAATGGCCGCGGTAAACATGTTCAATGTGGGTGCCGGCGGTGGTGAGGTCTGAAGTTCAACATTCCAGATTATATACCATCCGATCACGACGATCAGGTCGATCATTACCCCAGATCGACAGCGCTCAGATCCAGTCCGATCCTGCCCAATGATCTGCCTGGATCCACACTTCTGGGCCTTTACGTGATGCCTGATATCCTGATATCCTGATGCCGTGTGTCCAACGGACTTGGAGCTGCTCGTGCCAGTGCCTGCGGATCGTCCCTCGCCTGGTCCACGCCCCTTTGCGAGCCATTAGGCCATTCGCACTAGGTCGTTGGAATCGCCTTACCGACTGAGATGCGAAGTTCTTTGAGGAGTTGGGAATCGATCTCAGTTAGATACCCTGGCGTTAATACGAGGGCCGAGCGGACTGAACATAAGACAGAGATTGGCGGCGAACGATCGCTTCCGGAATATTGCTGATCAAAGGATCACCTGTGTCATGGGATCGTCAGATCGTCAGGCTCTGTGCCATGCCCTAATCCCTTACTCCAATTTGTCTATCAATCAGCAATCTACGCTACATGTCAGTTGAAGGTCAGTCAAGCAATCCCTCAAGGGCCATCAGCATGGCGGGACTGATGCCTGAACTCGCTCGGGTGTCAATTGCTTGTCCATTTGTTCATTCCCTTCACGCCGAATCTCTTGATCCCAGCTCCGGCTTCCACGAGCCGGGCCTCGGTGTCACAGGCAGCCGTGTCGACCATATCCCCTTCGAGTGTGACCAGATCAGAACGGAAATTGCTGTCATAACGCCATGTACACATCATAGTAAATGTTCTCGGGACCGTGGGTGCTTTCAGACGCAGTGTGTCGTCCAAAGCGGAGGAGTGCAATATTCGATAGGCCCAGCCACATCACTCGGTGGTGACGGACTTGGCAAGGTTTCGAGGGAAGTCGACGTCAACGCCGTTCATGATCGCAAGGTGGTACGACAGGAGCTGGAGAACGACGACGTTGATGATACCCTGGAGGAGATCCGGAGCAGACGGGACGACAATTGTGTGGTACTTCTCGAGCTGCGTCTCACCCTCGTTGACAATGATAATGGGGCGACCTGTGTGTCAGTAACGCGGAGTGAAGTTATTTCCCTGCTTTGGCAGGCTCGTAACTTACCCTTACGGGCGGTGACCTGGGCGAGCGCCGACTGGGTCTTGGGGTAGAGCGAGTCCTTGGTCATGATGAAGATGACCGGAAGGTGCTCGTCAATGAGGGCCAGCGGGCCGTGCTTGAGCTCACCTGCGGCGTTAGTGAGTTGCAACTGGGTCACGCGCAGTGTACTTACCGGCAAGAATGCCCTCCGAGTGCATGTACGAAACCTCCTTGATCTTGAGAGCACCCTCGAGACAGGTAGCGAACTGGTAGCCACGGCCCATGATGAGCAGCGACTTCTCCTTTGCGAGGGTGTCCTTAGCGAGCTGCTGGAGCGACTTGTCAAGAGCAAGGACCTGCTTGATCTGCGAGGGGATCTCGTGGAGACCAGCGATAATCTCCGCACGACGAGAAGCCTTGGAGATCGAGTCGGAAGAGAGCTGGACGGCCATCATGAGCAGGGCAATGTACTGCGAAGTGTACGCCTTGGTCGAGGCGACACCGATCTCGGGACCGGCGTTGATGTGGATACCCGAGTGGGTCTCACGCGAGATCGTGGAGCCGACAACGTTGACAACACCAAGACAGAGGGCACCGCGCTCAAGGCAGTACCTCATCGAGAGGATGGTGTCGGCGGTCTCACCGGACTGCGAGACGAACACGGCAACGTCGTCACGGAAGACAGGAGTCTTACGGTCGAGGAAGTCGGAAGCAAGCTCGACCGCGACGGGAATCTCGGTGAGCTCCTCGAACGCGGGACGAGTGGCGATACACGAGTGGTACGAGGTACCGCACGCCACGAACAGAAGACGACGACCACGGCGAATGACAGGGAGGTATGCCTTGAGGCCACCGAGAGTGATGTCTCCGGTGTCAAAGTTGACACGTCCCCGCATCGTGTTGACAACCGACTCGGGCTGCTCGTAGATCTCCTTCTGCATGAAGTGGTCGTACTGGCCCTTCATAATCTCGGCAAGCTCAATCTCAAGGGTCTCAATGGCGCGGACCGAGGAGAGGCCATCGTCGCGGCGGAGGCGGTGGATGTGGAGCTCGCCCTCGGCAATGTGGGCAATGTCGTCGTCCTCGAGGTAGAGGACACGCTTGGTGTGCTCAATAATGGCAGCAGGGTCCGAGGCGACGAAGAACTCGATAGGCTGGGGCATACCGTCCTCGGAGAGGAAAGCACGCGACTGCTGGCGGCGGAGCTTGCTCGAAGGGTTGGCGTTGGCACCGTTGGCGGTGGGAACGGCAAGGAGACCGGCGGTGTCGGCGCTCTCGGGAAGCTTCTCATCGGAAGGGAGCTCGACGTCAACAAAGTCGACCTTGAGCTTGCGCTCGGTCTTGACACCGATCAGGAGAGGCGAACCACGGCGAGCGGCGATAATCTCGTCGGGGAAGTGCACCGACTTGAAGACGAAGGCAAACGAGCCCTCGAGCTCCTTGAGGACAGTCTTGATGAGGGACTGGAAGCTGAGGCGCTTGTTGGGCTGGCTGTCGTAGACGTACTTGCAAAGAATTGCAACACATTCAGTGTCGGTGTCAGTGCGGAAGACGTAGCCACGCTTCTGGAGGACGAGCTTGAGCTCCTTGTAGTTGGTGATGATACCGTTGTGGACGACGGCAAACTCAGTGGTGGGCTCGCTGACGTGGGGGTGGCAGTTGTCCGTGCTGGGGACACCGTGGGTGGCCCAACGAGTGTGAGCCATCGAAGTCTGGCTCAGGAAGACCTTGGACATGTCAACCTGCTTGGGCTCCATCTCAGTGCGGGGGTCGTGGGGAGGAATAGTAGGGAGGCCGCCGGCAACAAGCTTGCGAAGAGCGGCGACCTTGCCAACCTCCTTGAAGAGGATGTAGGGGTCGGAAGGCGAGTCCCCGTCGACTCCGATACCCGCAGAGTCGTATCCACGGTACTCCATACGGGCGAGCGCATTGCAGAGCGTCTCGCACACGTACTTGCGGTCACGCTCGACGAGGTAAGAGCAGTACGAGAAGATTCCTGGCCAGTTAGCTGGTGTCGCAGAGTCCAGCAGTGCACTCACCACACATCTTGGTACAGCTGAGGAGAAGAGTTCAACGAGAAGAGTTCAAAGGCAAAGTCGGTGCAACAAACACGACGTGGAAGTGTTGCAGAGCAGGAGAGGGCAGGGGTAAAAGCGACACGTGGGGTGGAGGCAGATAAGCGCAGGGAGCCGGCAATAGGGCCAAGACAATGCGATGAGACGGGGGAAGGGGGCGGGCCAAGAATGAGAATGGGGTCAACACACCGAGACCGATAAATAGTAGCGGTGGCAAGACGCGAGATGGAAGAAATGCGACGAAAAGCGCGATGAATCGATGGCAAGAAGAAAGCGTCAGCACAGCCCCTGTTCAATAATCAATAATAACACAACACGAGTCGGCTGTCTACAAAGCTGCGCGGCGCAGAATGGTTTCTCATGTAACCACCGCTGCGCCCACCAGCTTTTGGACTGCCGTCCAATACGGAGGCGTTCCGTGCAGTAACCACTCTCGTCCTGAGAGTGCTCGCTATCACCCAACGCGAGTCTGCTTCCATTTGAGCACTGCAAGCCAGCGCCGCTGACGTGGCGTACTGCCCAACGTGGGAACAATTCGGTGCGAATACTGCTTTGGGTCGACGCTGGTGGGAAGGACGACTCGTACGCGTTGCGTAGTGCGTCTGACAGACTTGAACAGAAGGTACTCACAAGTTCTCTGAAAGAAACGAGTTTGGAGGGGGAAAAAGAAGGAGATGGAAAAAGGTAGAGGACAGAGGAAATAAATAACAATAACAAAAAAAAACGGTGTGCGGTGCAGTGTGCGGCGGCGGCGGCTCAAAAGGCAACGCTGCGTACGAGGGTGTGTGACCTGCCTAGCTGGCAAGGGACAAGGGGTACAAGCAAGGGACAAGCACACACTGCCGAGAGCGGAGAGCTGGAGCAGAGAGCGAAGCTGATCTGATCTCGGAGAGTGACCACCACCAAGGCTGAGAGGGAGGCTGGGCAAAAGGGCAAAAGGGCTCGAAAAGGGCAAAGCAAAAGGTTGTTGTTTGTGCAATTGCGCGGACGACGCGCATATGAGCGACGCGGGCAGGTGCAAGGGCAGAGGGAGAGGGAGGGTGGCCAAGAGTGGCACACAGGAAGGTAAGGCACAGGGCCCGGGGGAGGGGGTGGTGGGTCGGTTGGCGCGTTGGAATTGGCTGGCCACAAAAAGCTCGGCACTCGGCACGCGAAAGGTTGTGCTTGGGGGGACACACGCCCAGGCAAGGCTGGGGAGCTGGGGAACTGGGGAGCTGGGGCAGGGCACGGCACTACGCCGAGGTGGGTTTGTTTTCTTCTTCGCGTGGCGTGGTAGGGTGCGGTGCCCGGCATGCGCGGCTGGCGGGGGCTGTGAAGGGGGGCGCTGGCTGTTTGCCGTTGGGCGCGCGGGCGCGGTATAGGGGCATAGCATGCATAGCGGCCAACATCCTGCATAATCTGCAATCGGACTTGACGCGTTAATCAGGCTCCGACGATCCCAACCCCGGCCAAGCATCAGCGCATCAGACATGCTGCATACAGCTTGATTGCATGCAGACATCAGACAGGTAAAGCAGTTAAGGGGTCGGCGGGCCTAAAAGCTGTGACTACCTGTGTATCCATTGCATACCTGGACTGCATGCACAATTACGCCCTCATGCCCTCATACGATCCGGCCCTCGCGTCCCCATGCATGTGCGCGGAGCTCGGGGCGCTCGGAGCATTTGGAGCAAACGTGGTGTGCATTACTACTGTCCGCAGATCCCACAGATCCGCAGTACTTCTGGTGCACGGGTCGCTAGTGGCAGTGCCGCAGTCCCGTAAACTTGCTGATCGCCGGCGATTGTACCAGTGGCCATTGTACCATTGTTGGGCTATGGGTTCAGGCACGAGGGAGATGCGGAGATGTGCAGATCGCTTGCATCGTGGAGAAGATCGGCCGCAGTCAGAACATTTACTAGCACCGCGTTTGACATAGTGAAACTGTGAGACCTGGATCTGGAGCGGAGGCGCATAAAGTCCGGTAGGCCGGTAGCACTGTGCGACATCTCTTGGCCATCTATGGATCTATGGGATGCAATAAACGCCAAAGTGGGAACTGGCGTCAAGTGGACGTGTGGAGAACACCCAACGTACATGTTCGCCGAAGCATTGATGTGAACGGACCGGGTTGAGACTCGAAATGGGGGCGAAATGGTTAGGATGTGGAGCAATGCTTTCCAATCGGAGTGGCTGTCTGCAGGTCAAGTCGACGCGAATTGTTGCTGTACTGTTCATTGTTACGTTCCAATGTAGTGGGTACCACGGTACTCAGTATGGAAGCCTTGTCTCAAGCTCCCAAGCCCTGGTACCCATAACAAAGAGTTCAAGATTCAAAGGTTCCCAGACGCGCAAGACACCTTGCAGGACGATCATACCAAGCGCGGAGTGACGTGGGGGTCAGAAGACCAGAAACACACCCCCTGTCAATCCCCGCGATCTCCGGCCGCGGCAATGCTGTGTGTCGATCAAGGCCCGAGCGCGCCGAGCCCCTCTCCTGTATACCTGTACGGTCGTGCTCTTGCGCTCAACTGGCCTTTCGGAGCATTGCTTCTACACTCGGCTCCCCCCCTCGCGCCTGGCCTGCTGGCTCCCACCGTGTCTACTGCGCACTGACCCACGGCCTCGACTCGCCTTTCACAGGTGGCCTGTGCACACTTGAGAGGATTTCCTGCTCCTGAATTGCGCTGGTCCGTGGCACGCATCCCAGCTCCATTCTGCAGTCAGCCGATTCTGCCCCCCGGCTCGGGTGGCTGTGTGGGGGAGGTGCGTGGTAGAGAGCTGGAGAGAGAGAGCACTAGAGCACAAGCTCAGATTGACATCTCGCGAGCTCGTGATCCCTGAAGGGGCTCTCTCTTGAGTGTGCACTTTGACCCTGCCCATCCATCGATTGCTGTTTTTCTCCGCTTATTCCACCTTATCCTGTAGTCCTGTCCCTATCCCTCGCTTCCTAGCGGTGCCCAGCCATCGGGGACTCCAACTCTGACTAATAGACAACTGAGACAACGACAACAGCGCCACAACAACCCCATGTACCAACGTACCCATAGGGTACTGACTTCAGAGATGTCTGTTGATCTGTTGTGCATGTGCGTGTAGCAACCGCTGAGCGGGCGCCTAGCTGCAGTGCACAGGGTGCGGGGCGAGTGTCACTGGTGTCGATCAGGCCGATCAGGCCGAAGGGGATGATGTTGTTCGCGTGCAACCGCGTGCGATGATATGCGATGATGGACGCCCGAAGTGCAGATCCTTTAGCTGCTAGCCTGTCATCGGAATCTCACACTGTCGCAGATCGGGCACGTCTGCACGTCGTTTGAGTCTCGACATGCTTGGCAGACGACAGACGGTCGTGCTCAGACGCTTAGAAATCAGGACGCTGCGATGCAGCGTGGTACATGAATTCCTTGCTAGGCCTCACTCATGGCTTGTGGCGATTGCGAGGTAATCGCTCTGCTGTACGGCTGTTAAACCGCTATAAACAGGGAGGATCATGAAACCTGTGCGGCTCCATAGGTCGGCGTTTCCCGTCTCACGTCCCCCTGTCGCCAAGCATCCCATATTCTCATCGGGCTGCCAAGCACATCTCTGAAAGATGTGTGTAAGATCCGTCCATTCTCGTGCCACCGACAATGGTCGTCGGTATGTTGTTTGAACTGGACCTCGCAGCACCATGTTTTGGGGGTGTGGGAACGGATTTGGATGCGCGGTGCGGTGCGGACTTGCGCACCTGCGTAAGTGGCGGCATGCCCACAGGAGCATATACAGATCATGCAGATACTCTATCTGCTCTCGTGTAGCTCGGAGGTCCAAGATAGAAATCGGCCAGCTCGGAGCTCGGAGCTGAGCTTGGGTATCGTCTGCTCAATGAGCTGGGTAGGTGGACACTGCACCGCTGTTTGAGTTGGCCGCCCGGCCGACATGGCCAACCTCCACCTCACCCAAACGCACTGACAACGTTAGCTTCGACCTCCACTCCCTCCACCACCTGAAACGCGTCGCATGGGGGGTTGGACCAGGTTCACAACACTACTTCACTGCCTGTCAATCCTCGACTTGAGATCAACTCACTGCCGGTCGTTCACCTCATCATGCCGCCAACGCTGGTTTATCACGGCACGCCGCGGATGTACCCCGACGCGGGCGGAGGCTCTGGCTCCAAGGTGGCGGCACCAACAGCGCTGACGGGGTTGGGAATCGACACTCTGCCGGCCATTGTCACGCCTGACGACAACGGGGAACCACAGCAGGAGCTCTCCATCGCGGCCATCCGTTTTGCACAGCCTGTCCGCCTCAGCTCGCTGCGCGTTATTCCCTCCGGCGTCGTGCACCGCGACGGTATCGGGTGCGTGTGAAGCTGTGTTCACAGAGAGCGTGGAGGCTCACACCCTTACAGAGAAACGGATCCCACGGAGTTCATGGCAGAGGTATTCCTCAACGTTGCGCCCTCGGATCCCGTAAATGCCCTGGTTCGGACACAAGCACGGGTTTGGCCCGCTCCGCATGCGCTCGACTTTGCAATCGATATGCCGCCAGGGGTAGGTCGTGCTGCGGCCGCAGGTTGTGCTCACGCGATTTAGACATCCACACGGCTGGTGATATTCCGCGCGCCGGCAAAGAAGATTACGCTATCGTTGTATGCTCATGAGGCTGCAGAGACAGGGCAGGCTGTTGAGGCCAGTCGAACATCATGTCCGGCTAGGTCTCCCCCGACCAAACTGCCTCTACCCTCCGCCAAGGAGCTTATCGCAGCACTGCCGTCGCTCCCTGATTCTGAGGCAAAGGTTCGCAGTCAGGTTCTAGCCAGTCTCACTGCCGTTGCTCGTGAGACGTTTCTCTTGGAGGATCTCCTCAAGTCGGACTCAGTCCTCGCTTTGGCCGAAATGACGGAGGCTGGAAGAGCGCTGCGGTCCATCCTCGCTGTGGACGACGAAACATTCGATGCGCGTTCGGCGCTGCTGGCCATTTTTCGTCTTGACCACCCACTACAAGCCACATATCCTTCTCCCATGAGCGCTCTCGCTCAGGTGATTCAACTCGGTGAGGCCCAGAAGTTGAGTCGTCACCCACAAGCCGGTCCCGCATTGTCCGCAACCGTTCGGTTACTAGCACCGGTGCTCTCCGCAATGGGCAAGGATCAGGAAGAGAACACGAGCCGACTCGTTACCGAACATCTTGTCCGCACCCTTGCGACATTTGCTGTGCATGCGACTGCGCGCGGGACAGCAACTCCCATTCCCGTTCCTGTTTCACGCGCCCGCACAGTGCTTTCCACCCTGCTCCCGCTCTCCGCAGAGGTGACTATTGATGGCTTCTCCTGCGCTCAGGCGACACAGAAACTGGCGCAGCCCTTCCTCTCCACTCTCTCCGAAGATGACACCCTAAGACGCGCGTATCTCCCAGCCTCTACCACCTTGTCTCCAGTGGCGGCGCCATCATCGCCCGCTGTGGGGACGCCGCGTACTCCGCCTCTCGCTTCCCAAGCCCAGGCGTCAAACCTCCTGCGGGCGATCAACGCCCAGGGCGAGTCATCTCTGGCTGTCAATCCCACACCGACTGAAATACTCGCTGTTGTCGCGCCGCACCTTCTCGTCTCGTTGTCCACTGCTCCGGCACCGCCTCTCGGAATCCCTTCAGCTCTTCCCTCGGGAACATCTGGAAGTGCGAGCGATTACGCTGGCAAGGTGTATTCTGCACACGAATTCCGCCGCGAGCGGGACACCGTGTCTGGACTTGGTATCGGTCTGGCAGGCGTGGGTCGCAAAGCAAGCAGACACGTAGACGAGTTCCGGTGAGGCTGGAGGGCTGAGAATAAAGGGAGCGTTGGGTAAGTAGTCCAAGAAGAGGGAACTGAAATAGGGCTGCATGGATGTCAAGCCTAGAGCAGAAGATCCGCAATCGGATCTGACCCAAACCACGAGCGTTGTCCAACTATGTGTATTCTATATTTGCATGCGAGGAGAGTCTCGCTCTGTGTAGCTCGCGAAAGTAACTGACAGCTACTGTTGGGCAGGCTAACTGTGCTGACCCTGCTATTGTCTGCGTCATGTACTAGGCATATCGTGAGCGACACCACCAGGTGCACTCCGAGTCGGGCCCGAGCCGCATGACGACAACTCTGCCTCATTAACGCGATACCGAAGCTCAGCCCTTCCAAGCTCCGAGCGCCGCGTACAGCAACCATGTCCCTCGGTGTGAGGTCATCAATTCCTGGCCTCCTGGGCGCGTATGGTTCATGGCCTTCATGGAATTCATGGACGAGAGGTGCTGTGCATGCCCAGCACGTGGCATGTGTGGAAATTCTATATCCACAACTGCCATCTACTTCTCACCGTCAGTTACCGCTCACATGTTCAGGATTCAGGGACCTTGCCGCCGGTCGGAACTCATTTTTCCAACATCCCAGGCGGAAGAGGGGAGACCACGAGTCTAGAAATCCAGCGGGTCCCAAAGAACTTTTGCGCGACTCGACCTCATAGGTGCAGTCCCTATTTGGACGACGCGGTCGAGTCGGAGGGCGGCGCACGCGAGTTGGTCAGCGCATAGAATCAGGATGTGCTGCATAATGTTACATTCATTCACTCACTCTTCACCGGAAAACGCAGGAAAACAGGAAGCAGGAAAAGCATGGAACATAAGGTAGGTGTACAGTGATCAAGATGACTGGGCAGCCAGCCTCCTGATATCGAGCACCCTTTCGATGGCCGTAACGCTATAATCCATAGCTCGAGAGCATCCTCTGACGTGCAGGACCTCCTCGACTCGACCAGATTACGACCAGGGGCCCCCGACTCCTCTGGAGTTGGGGGCCAGGTCTCCTACGAGTCCGACAAAGTCCTTGCCAAAGACGCGACGTCTGCGGCACACCATGCTGCGTCGAGCGACGGCTCGGCGCAGGAGAGCATCAACGAGAAACAACAACACATCGACGCCGGGTCTGCGAACGACATGCAGCGCCACCTCAAGCCTCGCCATATCCAAATGCTTGTCATTGGCGGCGTGATTGGCACAGGTCTCTTCCTTGGTACGGCCAACAACCTCAAGTCGGGTGGTCCCGCGGGCCTGCTAATCAGCTACTGCGTGATGGCGACGCTGCTGTACAGTGTCATGGTCGCGCTGGGCGAGATGGTCGCGGCGTTCCCCATCCCCGGCGGCCAGTTTGCGCTTGCCGGGCGCTTTGTTAGCCCCGAGCTCGGCTTTGCCATCGGATGGCTGTACTGGTACACGTGAGTCGCGACCGATACGACCATGGTGGCTGACAACCACAGCTACATCGTCCTTCTCCCAGCAGAAATGTCCGCCGCAGCGGTCCTCATCTCGTACTGGACCCCCGTGGGCCACGGCGACACGACGTGCACGTCTGGGGTCTGCAACAACGCGATGTGGGTCGGCCTGATGCTGATCGTAGTGGTGAGTACAGCGGAGCTCTGCTCGGAAGAGACGAAGATTTTAATGGCAGATCTTCATCAACTTCCTCGGAACGCGCGCGTTTGGTGAGGTGGAGTTCTGGGCAGCGTCCATCAAGGTCATCACAATTTGCGGCCTTATCATCCTCTCGATCGTCATCACCGCTGGCGGCGGTCCCAACCACGAGGCCATCGGATTCCGCTACTGGCACGAGACTGGCGGCTTTGTCCAATACGACGGGATCCCCGGTAAATGGGGCCGCTTCCTAGGCTTCTTTGCGGTCCTCATCAATGCCGCTTTCGCGTTCATCGGTAGGTATCTGTGCACCTCACCTTTGACCTCCGCTCACAACAGGAACCGAAATCACCGCTATTGCTGCGGCCGAGACCAGCTCGCCGGGCAAGACCGTTCCCCGCGCGATCAAGACCGTGTGGATCCGTCTGGCTCTGTTCTACATTGCCTCGGCGTTCCTTATCGGCCTGCTCGTGTCACCCAACAACCCGTCGCTCAACCTTGGCTCCACGGCCGCCAAGTCGCCCTTTGTGATCGCGATCAAGGAGGCGGGCATCCACGCTCTGCCGTCCATTATCAACGCCGCACTCCTCACCTCGGCGTGGTCCGCGTGCGTCGCCCACATGTACGTCTCGTCGCGTACCCTCTACGGCCTGCACCTTCGCGGTGCCACGCCGCGGTTCGCGTCGTGGCTCGGCAAGACGCGTGCGTCTGATGGCCTCCCGTGGGTCTGTGTTACTATCTCGGCTCTCTTTTCCATGCTCTCCTTCCTTGCCTCCACGAATGACAAGTCCGCGGGCACCGTGTTCGGCTACTGTGAGTACATACAAGCACATTTTATGTCGGAGTTAACCGCTGACCGCCAGTTGCCAACATGTGTTCTGTCTGCGGAATGCTCTCGTGGTCGGCTATCCTGTACGCTGCCATCCGGTTCAACCATGGCATGCGCGCGCAGGGCCTCGACCGCAGGACGCTGCCGTACGTCGCCCCGCTCCAGCCCTTCCTCAGCTACTATGGCTTTGTGGTGACCATCATCGTTATCATCTTTTCGGGCTTTACGGCGTTCATGCACACGTTTGACACGTCGTCCTTTATCACCACCTACTTTGGCATCCCGTTCTTCCTCGTCCTCCTCCTCGGATACAAGATTGTGAACAAATCCAAGGTGATCCGGTGCGAAGACATGGACTTTGTTACCGGCCACTCGCGCGACATTGTCGAAGAGGAGCGCGAACCCGGGTTCTGGGGCTGGGTCAAGGCCAATATCTAGCCTCACCCAACCCAGATGCCATGTCAAGGACGGGTCAAGTGCGCACCACATGTTATGTACTATTACTCTCTATAGATCTATAGGAATGGTTATAGCCTGTATCATTGCCGCCTGGCCCAATGTATCCCGCATAAACATCACGCTCAGTGCATCTTGACTGCTTCAGGTTGCAATAGTCCTGCCGGCGTCTAGCCGCCGATACCCTTCCCAGATAGCCAGTGTGCCGACGACACACAGCGCCGCAAACACGTAGAACACGCTGCCGTCGCCCTCGTCGTCATGGCGCAGCAGGGCTTGGAGGGGGAGGAATGTTGCGCCGACGACAAAGTTGAGGGACCAGTTGAGGCCGAGGGCGACGCTGCTGGCCGCAGCGCGCGCATTGGGCGGGAGGACAGTCCCGAGCACGACCCAGGTAACCGGCCCCAGACCAATGGAGAACCAGGTCACAAAGCTCATCATCCCCACTGCTGCGAGGGCCGGAATGTCGTGGTTGATGCCTGCGGCGAGAAGGACGTGAGATGCCGCCACAGCTGCGGTAGGTCCCACGAGGAGGGTGCGCGTACCCAGCCGCTCGATTAAGAACGCCGGAAGGATGGTGCTCGGCACTTTGCTCAATACCACAAGCAGGGATACGAGCTTCGCCGACGATTTGAATACCGGAGAGAGGATGGCAGTCGTGAAGTACATGACTGGAATGAGGACTCAGTACAACACGGCGTATTTGTGGGCTCTGCGTACCTGCGCTCGCTCCACACAGCTGCTGAAACGTCTGGGTAATGAACACAATCGGCACTATTGTCAGCCGCATAAAGAGGAATTCACTTACAAGCATTCTTGACCTTGGAATCCGTACTCGTTAACAGTTCCGCGATGGTGAGCGGCTGCTGGCTCGGAAGCAACGCGGTTTCCTCGCCTGCATCCTCATCGGTCCCATCCTCCTCGTCCTTGTCAACCTCGATCGTGCCGACAAACCGGCTCCAGACCAGTTGCACTATCCCCAGCGCGACCGATACCGCGGGTACAGCGCGCCAGAGATACGGATGGCCAAAGGGGAAGGCCAGTAGCAGACTCGCAAGGATGCCCAGCACGATCGCCAGCTGGTTCATAATCCCGAGCGCACGTTTCGCTCGTGATGGGGCGACGGCCGTAAGGGCGAGTGGAACCGTTGCCGTTGATAGGCCGCAGCCGAGACCGACGACGAGTCTGGGGTCAGGAGGCTGATCATGGGAGAGTCCAGACGTGACGGAGGCCCAACTAAGCTTGGGACTGTAAGGTTTCGCCGTCCTTCCATCCCTACTCACACTCACCGTGCACAAACCATCACCCAGACCACATTGCCGCACGCCAGCAGCGCTGAACCCGCAATAACGGCGGTAGCAGAGAGCCGCAATGTGCCGACGATGCCTGCCCGGGCCATGACCGCGCGTGTGCTGAGGCTTGCCACCAGCCCACCAAGTGTAAACACGGCGACCACAATGCCAAATTGCGCATCCTGCTCGTTAGTATCCGTCATCCTCACCTCAGCCACTCGAGGAAGGACGCACAGTCATGGGCACACAGGGTGTCAAGCCCCATCGTCTTGCCGCTGGCTGGTGTGTGATCCCGCGGCATGTCAACATGTTCTGCACCCCGTTCAGGCCGGCGATCGCCAAGCCGTGCTGCACAGCATGCAATCCGATCCAGGTAGCGCGGGCGGCTGTCATTTTGCCGTGCTTGTCAGTGATGGATCAGATGTAGAGATGGAAACATGTGCAGATGCTGTGGTTGCAGATTACGTCGTTGTCCAAGGTTGTGGATGTCGGTTGTGACCGACGCATGACTGAGAGGGCCCACTCCAGGCACGGATATTGCTTGCTCTTTAAAGTCGTTCGGCCGCAGTGATGCTCAACGTAAAATGAGCACACTCTGCTAGATAAAGAACAACGGTCATCGTCCTCTCGTGATTATCGAGCTCGAAGTCCTAATAATCTTATCGCCGAGAAGCCAAACGGCCAACTACCGACCAACGCGACTAACGTTGGGGTCGGCGGTGAGGTCATAGGGCATCCAACACAGGCTCCCTCCATTCTGCCCAGTACAGAACCAAACATCGTTCCAATTCGTGTTCCGTTTCGAGCCTCTTGGCAATGCTTACTTATCTGCTAAAGGCCCTCGTGTCGAGGCGGTGGCTGTGTTCTCACCATCATTCGGGCGGCAATCCTGCCGAAGGGTAGATGGACCATTTACAAATACTGCATCAAGGTGGGGAGTGGCGTCGCGGCTGCTGTTGTCAAGTGTCTCATCGCTTCTCCTCACGCGGGTAACACTGCCTCCACGCCTCCAGGCCGATGCTGACGCGCAGCTGATCACTGACCACTGAGACCCTCAGCTTCTTCTGCACGTTGTTACGCCGCCTCTGTCCCTACGCGACCTGTGCGAGATTCGGGGACGGACCAGTGTTCCAGGCTTTCAAGACTGCAATTCGAGCTCAGCCACCGATTGCCCACAACCGCGGCTCCATGAAGAGAGAGCCCATATGACCATATGGAGCCACCCCAGACTGTACTGTCTTTTGGCTGGTCTCATTTATTACTCACATACCGGCTGTCTCACAGGCGCTGTGCACGCCGGGCTTGTATTTGATTTCGGCCAGGAGCTAAAGGCCTAATGGGCTGCTTCGCGCTTCGTACTTCTGGCAAGTGAAGAGTAGGACGTCTTTCCCTTTACACGAGCGGTGTTCGCTGTGTACTGTGCACAGGTTGCGTTGCAGATCAGCGGCTCAGTGGACTCGCGGATCGCGGACGCATGGTCTTTGAGAGAGGACGCCAAGAGCACGGGCCGCTCTATGCAGAAGGCCATCCAAGAGGATTGGGGTTCTCACGAGAGGAGATCCACTTACAAGCTTACAATCTGACAACTCTGATCTTGCCATCCTCTATCTTGTCCTTAGTTTCCTTGTCTCAACCACTCAGCAACTCGGATTGGCCTCTCTCCAGCTCACAATGTGGATGACGCTCGTCCATCTGGTGTTTGCGGCCTTTGTGGCTAACCCCAATCTCGACATTCGCGTCGCAGCCCAGGACCTCAACACTGGAGAGCCGCTTGCCTTCACCCCCAACCTCTACTTCAACTGGACGTTCAAGCCCACGGACGGTGTTGTCAAGTACCATCCCTCGATCACCGAGGGGCCGAATGTTCCGTACACTTGGCAGACTTCTGGCGGCCAGCGAAGTATCGTAACGCCGGACGGGGGAATCCCTCTTCCTGCGTTCTACAACCACAGTGATGGCACGATTGACACTCCCTACCTCTACCTGCAGCTCCCAATGCGCCATTTTTGGGCGTACGGAAACGCAAACACACACGGAAAGCTAGGCCTACTCATGAAGGACGGCGTTGCCCCGATCCGAACTTCAGCTGAACCGTCGGGCGGTGTGCTCTTCAGTGCCTCGGGCGACATGGGCATGAAGCTCTCGCTTCCCATGCTGCAGATTGTATCACCAGACTCGACGCTTTATCTCAACAATTTCACAGTCGAGATGGGCGTAAAGACACAAGCGTGAGTCCTCTCTGGTCCCCGCAAGCCAAGGTGTGATTCTTGACGAAAGGCTGACCGCCACAGTCCGTCCTTCGACCAGATGGTGGTCCGAGAAGAGTTCTTTGTCACGAATGGATCCCTCAATCCCTTCTTCACCTACGAAGGGACATGGTCGCAGACATCCCAGGGCCAATACCAGGTTGCCGAGCTCGTGGGCAACACTCATGTTCGCGGCTACATTCCCAAAGGCACGAGCATGGTTGTTGTCCGCGGTACCTCTTCGAATATCTTCTCCGCGCCATGGATCAATGTCCAGCCCTGGCTCTACGACAACAAGACTTTGATCGGCATGTTCCCCGCGCGTTCCCCGGAGCTTGAGCTGGTCACTTACTACCTGATGGTACTCGATCCCGAGGTTGATGGACGGACCATCAACATTTACAACGACCCAAAGTCGCCACCCACCAATCTCCACAGCGTCCAGTTCTACATGCATGACTGGTGGGTGCGACAAATGACTTGATGCTCACTATGCCATTAGGTCAGAAGCGGCTGTTAATCCCAAGAAGAAGACTCCTGTCGGTGCCATCGCAGGCGGTGTTGTGAGTTCATGGCCTTATGATATGATCAACTCTCTGCTCAGAGTCGGAGCTGACGCAGTAGGCCGGTGGAGTGGCCTTGCTGGTCGGCATCGTGGTTGTGGCTCTGCTCCTCAGACGCCGGCGCAAAGCCACCACTACTGAACGTCCCGGTCTTATAGACATCGACGACGACAAGCCCATATTCCAGCCCGGACCGTCATCTGCGGCGCCTGTGCCGTATGTTGTTTCCCCGCAGGGAACAGGCTCTGCCGAACCAAATGTGACTATGACAACTTGGTGAGTGTTAGACCAGATCGAAGAGGGGCGCTCTTTGTGAGCGGATTGGTCTGACTCCAAACAGGCTCCCCGTTCCTCAACAAAATGAAACCAGAGGTCAGCACGACCCCGAAGCTCCCCTCACGAAGACGATGCAGGCCGATCGGTCCGCAAGAGGCTACACTGTAACAGAGCCAACCACTCCTAGTCTCAGCACTGCAGGACCTTCCTCGACAGGCGGACCCTCTTCAGACCCGTTGTCGGCATCAACCGCGACAAGAAAACTCGATCCGCAAGCTTCAACACCGATTCGTTCCCCGGCAGACGTACGTGAGGAAGAGGACGCCGGTTCGATACACGATGAGCCTCAAGCCATGGAGGAGGAGGTCCTGCCTCCCGCTTACAACCCGGACTGGCAGAGCCGTCGGCAGCAGCAGCCCCAGTGATCAAACTGGGAGTGTCCGTCCCAAGGATCTTTGTGATACGGGTTCAGTTTTTGGCAGAGAAAGTGATGGTACATCGCGTTCCGTAGTCATCTGTCTTTGACAGACTGTGAAGATGACGAAGTTGTCAGCGCTGATGCCAACGACCTCGGAGCAGGTTGATACCCGGGCAGGACGGAGCGCCACGTCCGCCCCAAGAAGCTTCTTGGCAGCTATTTGCATATCGCGTGGGAGCGACCTTCGGATGTCGTGGTGGTGACTATTGTGTGATTGAGAGAGAGACATCGTGAGATCGGACCGCGCTCCGGCGCCGCCGAGGTCTCCAGCAGCAGTAGCACTCATGGTGCTCATCTTGCGTGATGGCTTCCGTGAGTATCTCGGACCTGACATCGGAGCAAATCTGGTCACATGTGCAAGGACGTGGCGACGAGATATTCAGCAGGCACGGTCAGGTATAATGCCGATCTTCGGACGGCCGTGCGGGGTAGCGTGGTGTCTATGCTGAGCGCTGGGTAGTTCCGAGAGCCACATCTGTCGCTGGGTATCAGGCTGGATATCCAGGCCCATCATGAGGGCGTCACCTCCGTGAGATGCCGCCGGGAACCTTGATCGCACGGGCACGGGGGCACGCCAAGCGGCCAAGCGGGCTAGGAGCAAGCACATTCAGCAACGGAATGGAGGCGGGACGGCACTGCGGATCGAGAATGTGGGGATCAGTACCGTGTTTGGTTTCCAAGCCTTCTGCGCTAGTCGTTCAAGGTACAAAGTTGTTCATTAAGACCCCCCCCACCTCCGGCGCTCAGTTCCGATGCACTCATACCCTTCTGTGAGCCAGATGTGGGATACGATCACGTGAAGGCTCGGCCGAGTTGCTTCGGGGTTCACGCCTCACCCCCCGTGTGTGCCACCATACGCGCCATATCCATCCGACTGACACCGACAGGACATGGGACCGGCAAGCTGGCAAATCACGTCGCGCCGCAGAAAGGCCGGCATTCAAACGTTCACGAGTGACGTCGAAGCGGGGTTCCATCCCCCGCTCTGGGGCTGCCGGACCGGCTCTCAAGATCTCAAGAGGGGTGAGGTATGAATGGCACGGCGGCACAGCGGCACAGCGGCACGGTTGACGACCGGGGATCTCCTGTAAACTCTTGTACGCGATATCCAATGGAGAGTCGCAGATCGCAATCATAAACTGCCAGAACCCAGCTCCGAGTGCCGGTCCAGTTTGGTTGCCGAATTGCCGGGTGGCCGAGAGTGGTGCTAGAGGCAAGGGACCGGAGGCGTGCCGACTTGCCGACGCCGTGCCGCCAACAAATGAAACGGAATCGCGGGAATAATGTGGGGCACCTCTCGCCCCGGGCCCCGCACCCCCCGTGGCCCACCCCCACAAGTCGCGCCGTCGGCAACAGCGCATTCAGCCAGTGTCCAGTTCGCCAAAGCTCCCACTGTTGCGCAGCGCTGTCGCCGACGACTAGTAGCCCAACGCTCAACATCTCTCACAGAACTTTCCCTCTCTGATAATATAAATACCCCTCTCTGGCAGCTCCGAAATGGCCGACCACTCCAGCACAGACAACATGACCAAGGACATCCAGACCAACGGCGCCAACGGCGCCTCCAACGGCGCCTCTAACGGCGCCTCTACGCCCTCGCCATTCACTTCTGCGGCATCGCAGCGCGCGCAGAACTGGTTCAACAAGTTTGAGACGTCCCTCAAGGCCAAGGACATCCCCGCCGCGGCCAACCTCTTCGCCGAGGAAAGCTACTGGCGCGACCTCGTCGCCTTCTCGTGGAACCTCGTGACTGTCGAGGGGCGTGCAGGCGTGACCGATCTCCTGGAGGAGACGCTCGAGCGCGTCCAGCCCTCGGGCTTCACGCTCACCGAGGAGGCGATGGAGGCCGACGGCGTCACTACCGCGTGGTTCAAGTACGAGACCTCGACCGGCCGCGGGTGGGGCATCATCCGCCTCCAGGGCGACCTGGCGTGGACGCTCATCACCGCGCTCCAGGAGCTCAAGGGCTTTGAGGAGAACCGCGGTCTCCGCCGTCCCAAGGGCGCCGAGCACGGCCTCAACAAGAACCGCGTCACCTGGCAGGAGAAGAATGACGCCGAGCGCGCCGCTCTCGGTGTTTCGACTCAGCCGTACATCGTCGTTATTGGCGGCGGACAGGGTGGCATCGCGCTCGGCGCGCGTCTCCGCCAGCTCGGCGTCCCTGCCCTTGTCCTCGACAAGAGCGGCCGCCCGGGAGATCAGTGGCGTGGACGCTACAAGTCGCTCTGTCTTCACGACCCGGTCTGGTACGACCACATGCCGTACATCAAGTTCCCTGGTGAGTAGCTAACTGATTTTGAGGCTGAAGCTAACGCCTCCAGACAACTGGCCGGTCTTCTCGCCCAAGGACAAGATTGCCGACTGGCTCGAGAGCTACACAAAGGTCATGGAGATTCCCTACTGGTCCTCGACCGAGGTCAAGAACGCGACCTTCAACAAGTCCACTCACAAATGGGATGTCGACGTTGTTCGTGAGGGCACGCCGATCACTCTCCACCCCACCCATCTCGTCCTTGCAACCGGCGCTTCAGGCAAGCCCAACATCCCCAAGGTTCCCGGCGCCGACATCTTCAAGGGCGAGCAGCAGCACTCGTCGCAGCACCCTGGACCGGACGCGTACAAGGGCAAGAAGGTCGTCGTCATCGGCTCGAACAACTCTGCCTTCGACATTTGCGGCGCTCTCTGGGAGAACGACGCGGACGTCACTATGGTCCAGCGGTCCTCCACCCACATTGTCCGTTCAGACTCGCTCATGGAAATCGCCCTCAAGGACCTCTACTCCGAGCAGGCGCTTGCCAACGGCATCACCACTGAGAAGGCGGACCTCCTCTTCGCCTCCCTCCCCTACAAGATCATGCACCAGTTCCAGATCCCGATCTACAAGGCCATCGCCGAGAAGGACAAGGAGTTCTACGACAAGCTCGAGAAGGCCGGCTTCCTCCACGACTTTGGAGAGGACGGCTCCGGTCTCTTCCTCAAATACCTCCGTCGCGGGTCGGGTTACTACATTGACGTTGGAGCGGCCGACCTGGTCGCCGACCAGAAGATCAACCTTGTCCGTGGGCAGATCGACCACCTCACCGAGGACTCGGTCGTGCTTAAAAACGGCACGACTCTCCCGGCCGACCTCGTCGTGTACGCGACCGGCTACGGCTCGATGAGCGGATGGGCCGCGGACCTCATCTCGCAGGAGGTGTGCGACAAGGTCGGCATGGTCTGGGGTCTTGGGTCCAACACCATCCGCGACCCGGGACCGTGGGAGGGCGAGCAGCGCAACATGTGGAAGCCGACGCAGGTGGATAACCTGTGGTTCATGGGTGGAAATCTCCACCTGTCGCGCCACTACTCGCTCTACCTCTCGCTTCAGCTCAAGGCGCGTTTCGAGGGCCTCGACACGCCCGTGTACAAGCTCCAGGAGGTGCACCACAAGGGCTAGGCCGGCTCGGCCCGAGACAGGGTAAGACAAAATATAGGTGTAAACGGAGGACGATACCTCCGACAATTGTAGACCGTTGTTCCATTCCGTGTAGTGTACAGTCATGAGATGCAGCCACCGTTTTTGTTTCACACTGGAGGCGAACAGGATATACCGGATATGCGGCACGTGTGCGGACGACGACGCTGCTCAGGATCAGGTTTGAGGCTGCGCGCTGGTCGAGGCTGTACGAGCTGGCTGTGCATGGGACAAATGTGTCCGTCCGTCTCAATACCTCGATGGCTGTCAGGGACTGCAGATGTAGTGGGGACTGCCACGAGGCAAGGGCACGCGCAGAATGGAGTAAGAAGCTGCCTCCCGAGACCGCGATCAAACGCGACACGTGTAGCACGAGCGGTGTGCTCGCGTGCTCGACTGATCGGTGATCGCATGTTTCCCAGCTGCGGCACATGCTTCACAGAACACACAAAGTTCGCACGTTCACCTCCAAAATCTTTCATTCGAAGGCAGCGCAATCAGGAGCAGGCGTGGATTCTTGCCGCGTCCAAAGGGCCCAGGAGGGATCTGCACTGCTGGTATCTTATCGCATCACAGATCGGCCCTTCCACCCTGTTTACTATCCCCGGCGCACTCGTGCGCGCAATTTTTCACCCGCACTCTATGCGCACTGCAAAACTTCTCCCCTCACAGCTTTGCGCACAGCAAACTTGCTTGCATGTATTTCTAAATTCCTAATCACCGCCTTTCTACCTTTGCTCCAAGTGCCACTTCACAACCTTAGATTAGGACACTCGGGCTCCAGCGCTCCAGCGATATTAACGGAAATCAGGAACGGGGGTGCCGGTGATCGCCGCCCCTGAGCGTTCTACGCGCCCAGAAGCCGGGACACATCTTGTCGTTTCCCTGTTCCAGCTTCTTCACTCTCTGCCAACGGCCCGCGGCCAGCTTTGCAGCTTCCCGTCTCCTGCCTTCCACGCATGAAACGCCGCACCCCGGAACGTCGGATCTAGGTTCTGGAAGGTTTTGTGTGTCCCCTCTTCCCGGATCCAGACCTGCACTGCGCCCCCTGCGCCCACTGCGCCCAGGGGAAACGATACGCACGGACCCTGCCTGCCACCGCCTGCCATCGCCGGCCACCGCAGTCACACCGCCTCATCTGGTAGGCGACCGAAGTAATGAAGTAATTTAGTTAATCCTTCTCCACCCACTCGTCTCGGACACCGAACGCGCAACTCAATTTACTCCTGGCCTCCTGGTCGTTTTAATCGCGCGTCCGCGTGACGTGGCTGGTGAAGACCATGGGGACGGGGAGCGGTCGAGTGACCTTGACGGGACCGCACGCGACACTGCGTCCGCCATGGGTGGCAAGTGGAGACACTCCACCACCCCAATGGCCACAATATAATAATCCCAGACATACATCTTCTCAATCTCAACTGATCCCAACTCACAAGTCACTACTGTACCATCATGATTTCGCGCGTCGCCCCCACACTCCTTTCCACTGCCCGTGCTGCCGCCCGCCCATCGCCTTCGATGGCGGCACGCACGCTCGCCACCGTCGCGCCGACAGTACCCACCCTGCGTATCCGCCGCGCCGAGCCAGGCGACTACCCCGCCATCTCGCAGCTCATCCACGCGAACCGCGGACTCGACGCCGCACCGCGAGAGCTGGCCGAGAAAGGCTTTGTCAAGGGCGCGTGGCCTGTCGACAAGCTCGCACAGCTCGACGGCGCGCCGGGCTTCTTCCTCGCTGAGATTGGCGAGTCAGCCACCGGCGCAGCACCCAGCGAGTGGCGGCTCGCTGGCGCCGCACTCTCCACTGCCCCCGGTGCCGACGCCCGCGGACCCGCCGGCGCTACACATGCCCTCGCTGCGCCAAAGTTCGGCGATGAGTACTACCTCTACGGCCCCGTCGTTGTGGATTCCAAGTTCCGCCAGCACGGCGTGCTGCGCAAGCTCAACGACGCCGTGTTTGCCGCCACCCGCGACTCGTACTCGACCGCCGTCGCATTCATCGAGGACATGAACCACGTCTCCCGTGTCGTGCATGAGCGCCTCGGCTGGCGCGCATGGGACGGCTTCGAGGTCGACCAGATGCGGTATAGGGTCTTCTACCACCCCACCACCACCGCCACCGCATAGACATTTGTTGTACCCACACTTGCCCTTGTTGTAGTCTAAACCAATATGCATTGCCCACATTCACATTACATTTCAGGCCATGTTGGCTGACGTTGCCCGTTGGAGCAGGCTGACGTTGTCAGATTATGGATGGCTGACGTGACCGCGGGGGCTTATCGCCACTAGATCGTCACTATCGAGGTTGCTCTTTAATCGATATCTAATCTACGATTTGCCAAACACCCACTATAACCCCAACCCTAGAGCTCTCCAAGCACCCAGTCGGGGAGGACAGGCAGGCGGTTGTACTCCTCACTGGAGTGCACCTCCTCGTCCCCATCGCCAGTGAACGGCATCCCAAAGACCCCAGTGGCGTACCACGTGGTTCCCGGCGCAATCTCTCCCATGAGGGTTGGGAGCACACTTCGTGAGAAAATGACGTTCGACCCAGGGTCCGACTGCACGAGCCTCCCTCGTCTCGGGGTGTCGTCCTGTGTCTTTCGGGGGATAAGAATGTCTCTTACGCCGACGGACCCAGCCTTTGTGGTCGCCCGCGCAGCACCTGCGCCCTCCTCGCCGCCCTCGCTCGTTTCCCCGCTAAAGGCCTGTACCAGGGCGCGGCCATCCCGGCCCTGCCCGTATGTCGCCCATCCGGCTTCGGCGGTCGCGAGTCGTCTCCCCGCGGTGATCTTGTGGATGCGGAGGTAGTATGCCGGCGAGGAGGGATGCGGCGGGATCAGCAGCGTTTCGATGTAGACATCAGGGAACGGCCGCCACCCCGAACGCAGGTGGACACGATCAGTCCCTCGACCCACCAGGGCTGCATCCAGCGGCCTGCGGCGTACCCTCCACAATTCTCCGTCGCAGTCGCTCTCCACGTCACGCACGGCCAGCATGCTGTCCGCCGCAGCATGCTCGAGATCCATATCTCCAGTCGCACAGCTGAACCCAAATGCGGCCGAGTACCCAAACTTGCCGTACTTTGCTGGCCCGTTGCGCATGCCATAGTGCGGCATCTGCCCCGACGAAAGGAGAAACGTGTGGCCTGCCGACCGCACTGTGATGTGCATCGGGTCGGGTAAGGCCTTGATGCACGGGGCGAAATCAGGATACGGCAGCTCCTCTGCTGTCCAGAAGGGATGGTCCGCGGGGGCGCCGAGGCACGCGAAAGCCTTGCAGGCCCAGTACGGGCTGCCTGGCGCGTTGTAGTTCTCCGTCATGTGGAACTGGTCGGACGCGTATCCGATATTGAGGGTGCCGTCTGAGCGGAAGATGGCCGGTGTGGCCGCCCACGTCCGGAGACGGACGCGTATCCGATATTGAGGGTGCCGTCTGAGCGGAAGATGGCCGGTGTGGCCGCCCACGTCCGGAGATGGCGCAGCACGAGGCCCTTTATGTGGCCCCACTCGAGCGGCGGCGGCGGGGCGACGTCGCAGAGCGCCATCGCGCTGAATGTCGAGATGATCGCAAAGCGGTATATCATACTGCGACCAAACGGGATACCCTCGCCAGTGGGGGAAAAGTAGTGCACAAAGTCGAGGACGAACTGCGCCGCCCGCTGTCTGTATCGGGCCGCCCGTGGATCATCCGGGGACAGCTTGGCGTACACCATCTGCGCAAACTGAATGGCAAAGCTCGAGGAGTAGTAATCGAGCTGCATCACGCCTTCGGGACCGTCCCGGCTCCACCCGCCCGATCCGCCGTCGCTTCCCACCGCCACATGCGCGGGCAGCTGGAATGAGTCCAGGCGATCCAGATCGCGTTCCATCTGCTCGGGATTGAAGTACTCTGATCCCACGGTCCGGAGAGCGAGGTTTGCAAACACGCGAAACCAGAGCCAGTTGGCTGGCCATCAGAGGCTGTCCAGAAAGCACTCACTGTCCGGCATAGGCTGCGACTGGCAGCTATTCAGAAACGCCTCAATGTTCGCCTTTGTCTCTGGCGTCTGGGGATTGAAGAACTCGTCGGGCTTGAGCGCAATCGCAAAGCTCAGCGGGCTCATCTCGACCATACGTTGGTCCTTGGCCCGCGACGCGCCCCAGTACTCCCTTCCCGCTGGGTCTGTCCCACTCGCGAGGCCGCGCACCCAGCGGTCGGCGCCCGCATACCTCCCTCCACCGAGGAGTAGCGCCGTGAGACCCCATAGCGGGCGGGCAAAGGCCTCAAACTCCACGGCTCGGGCATCGTAGTGCGCCGAGGTCTCGCCAAACGTGATTAATGCGCCGCCGGGAGAGGTGTGTGCCGCGAGAGGATCAAGAACTGGGATGAGCACCTGGAGTTGTTGTCAAACGGATACAACTCCTCACGTACGCCCAGTGAGGCCGTTCTCGACGTCGCTACGCGTCAGGAACGGATTGCCAAGAAATGAATTGGGCTGGAGCAGGACCATGTCGGGAGTTGGAAAGTACCAGGAGCGAGGTGAGTAGTGAGAAAGAGTCACTCGTCATCAACGTTGTAGTCGGAACGATGGAACACAGCACAACAGCGACCACCTCCCCGACCGGACGGCCGGCCCGGCGGCCCGGGGATGTCTTGCCCAATACCGAAATGTTGTAAGCAGAACCAGCTCCGGCGTCCAGGCATTCCGCGAATGGTCAAGAACCAAGAGAGCTGTACGATAGTTCAAGCTCATGGCTTGAGAGCTGATGATGCTTTGTGGATCTGAAAGGCTTCGCCGATGCGAAAGTGGAGTGGCCGAAACACGTCGCAGGCAGGGATCCAGAAAAACAATATCCAGAGAGTCAGAGATCCCCCCCCCACTTGTCCCGCACCTGACAGGGTTTCTGGTCCCGATGTCCGCAATATGTGCGACGCTTTCCAGTCCCAGGGATGCGAGCTTCCCGTCTGGCATGCATGGTATACATGTCCTAATGGCCTAATGTTCCAAGATCCCAGCATATGAGTGCACACACCGTACACCGTAGCGTGGAGGCGCGTGCGCGAAGTATTGAACGATGCTTTGACCAACAGTGGTTCAGCTGTAGACCAGGCTCCACTTGATCCATTTACAGGGTTCGCAACTCGCAAGCTTCGCAAATCATCGCTTCGTTAGCGATCACTCAAGCACGGGAAGATCAGCCGATCAGCCAGGGAGGGGGGGGGAGGGGGGGGGGGCAGGGGGGATTGGAAGCAACAATGAATTATAATCATGGTAGCGGTTGATATACCCCGATATCTACCGGTTCTGTCTGGGGGCTGGGGCCGCGACGAGATCTCCAATTCAACACGCAAAAGTGGTTAACAAGCGATCCAGCGAACAGGATCCCCCGACTGTTGGCTGGGATCTGGATCCGGCTCTCGAAATCAAGAGCAGGACATTCAGGTGCTCGAATCAGGAATGCGAGGAATGCGCAATGCCCGCCCTCGTCTCGGAAAACATGCAACCTGCCAGCTGCCAGCCAACAGGTCCAACCGACGACCAATCGTCATTCGTTCGCGCTACACATTCCGCGCTCATCCTGGATATCGGCTCGGCGCTCCGCACTCCACGCACCACGCTGCGCAAATGTCTGAAGCGCGCACTCTCCCATCAGAGATGATCCCCACCCACATCTTACTCCCCTGCTGCCCGCGCTGCCCAATCCTCTGCACATATCTGCGTATCTCTGTGTATCAACACGGTTATCAACATGTGCTTGATCGCCAGACCCCCCCGTTTCTCATTCCGTCACCACGTCATCGCTGCACACTATCAGGATATAGACCAACAAGATGGTCTGTGCGCAGAGAATAGCGCCATTCCCCTAGTCCCCTGGGACTAAAACCGGACGATGTCGTCAAGCACGTCAAGTTTGTGTGCCAATGGGCAACAACAACGTCGTGACGTCATACTCTGTATGGCGGGGATGCGTCCACTTGCAGAGTTGCAGGTCTTCTTGGTAAACACGGGTTCCAACAAACGGAACGAGTTCCAGCTGGATGTCACTGTTGCATGCCGCACATGACCCACTATGTTCTCGTTATCGTTACCGCGCCTCGTAGCGTAGTTACTGGGCTAGCATACTATGAGCAAATGGCGGTCAAGTAGATGAGAATCATGGCCTTTTGGTGCAACGGCGCAGCAGGTCACGGGCGGCCCGGGCTTCAGTCAATATCTAGGGAAACATCGGTTCCTGTTTCTCGGCACCAGTTCCTGATCGCACATGATGCAGCCATGCAGCCGGTCCCCTACTCTAAACCTCTGGCCCTGCTGCCAATACTCACTTTCGCCCCACTTTTGCGCTTCCTGTTAATTATCTGGGCTGTGTTTCGGTTCGTTCTTGTACCCTGGCTGAACAAAATAGTAGCTCACAGCGTCGGACAGCTGGGGATAGGAGCGCCAAAGCTCTGGCTCTCGGGAGGCGCATTCCAGGCGCATCATGCACGATCAGAATTCAGAATGTCACAAAACAGCGAGATGGCGGCGGAAGAATGAAAGCTTGAGTGTCGGACGACAGAGGGGGCAGGACCTGAGGGGCCCGAGACCCCGAGGAATCGGGGCTGAGCAGGGTTTGTAACCGAGCGAAAAGCGACGAGCCACCTGCAGGGATTTCCTATCGTGCACGCGTGCAGCCAGAAGACGGCGGGCCGCGAATAAGTGGATGTCTGCACATGATTATGCTGCATGGTCGCGCCTCGAGCGCCTCGAGGTCTCCTGGCAAACTCTGGAGCTCGTCAGGATCACGGAGCAATTGTCACATGCAGTCCATGCAGCGCAGCACGCCGGCAAACGGAGAAGCCCCCTCAGCCTCAGATCCCCAGAATGCCAGACGCCAGGACGCCAGGACGCCAGGTCCCACTCTTCCAGCGTAAGTGCATTTGGAACGATATTACGACAGCGGCGTGACACCGACAGTATGCTGATTCCCGACGGTGCTATGGCAACTATTGACGACCAGCCGGCCAAGAGCACTCGCTGGCAAACAAACACAGTCCCTGGCTGGCTGATCCAGCCAACAAGGCTGAAGGGGGGGCCAACCCGGGGCCGGGGCGGATGCCGTCTGTATGTGCCGTCGGGGCCGTCCACTGTACCTGGACACCTTTCTGGGGGTTTATCCACCCTCACCCTTCCGATAAACCTTCTTTGTGTTCATTCATTCATTGTCTATCTCCTATCGCGTGCTGTTGATCACCACACCATTGTTCACCTGCACTCGCCGCTCGTCACTATCCACATCCGTCCACCGCGAGCGATCCATGTCAACGACCTTGGATACTCGCTCTGGAAGATTGTGGACCGTCACGCGCAGCCCACCCAGCACACCATCCTTGACTTGTATCCTGTCAAGCTCTCATATCGATTTTTTTCCAGCACAGCACCGTCGTCTAGACACCCCGCGCCGCCATGGTACCCACCGAGGCCGACTTCCAGGCCCACGGGCTCATGGAGGTTGAGCTGGATCCTATCACCTCAACAACGGCACCGGGAAACTCGCCCCAATCGTCCTCGACCACTTTGCCGGGAGACAAGGTCCGCCCAGACGCCGTCTGGCTATCAGGATGGGCAAAACTCCACCCCACATCGGAATATGCAACCATACTGGACACAGCGCCGGGAACCGTTGTGCGATGGAAGTGAGTATGACTGAGCACCGTGTTCGGAACCCATGTCTGACGTGACACAGCTTCTGCCCACAGGGCTCTCAACAATGTGAGTGGCAAACTGTCTTAGCAACATAGACGATGATGGATCAGCGGTCCGTTGGCGCTCTGTTGCCTTCCCAATGACCTCTGATCGGGCAATCTTGGTGTCCGTCATGAGCAGCGCTGACTCCACTGCAGCCATGCTATCCTTCCGCCGGCAAGCTCAAGTCAAGGCGCTCGACACGGTGCCCCACACGCTTGCACAATCCGCCGGGTCCAGCTCGCCTATCGAAAAGCCAGCATTGAAACTGGAGTGGAGCCGGCGTCGATATCGCCCTCCAGCACAGATTGTCGCCTGGTGGGAGGACTCGCTGGGATACTGGCTCGTCGTTGAGCAGCGCCCAGCAGCATATCGACCTATGGTTGATGCGTGGGCGGAGGTTGTTGGACACGACTGGCCACAGAAAGGGACACGAACGCCTAGCACGCCGCTTCCGATCCTTGAAGACCAACCAATTGAGCGGGTGTTGACAAACTCTTCATCTGCCGGTGCCAGCCAAGAATGGTGGACGCGTTGGGCAGACGCGTGTGATCTCTTGGCACAAGTCGTCACTTGCTTGCAGGCACTTCACGATCGACATCTTTCTCTCAACTGGTGTCATCCGAGCTCATTCGTTATGCTTGGTGATTCGATCGTCGCAAACCGATTATGGCATGCGACCGCGTTACCCGGCCTTTCTCTCAGCTCGGTGCTGACTCCCAAACTCGCCTCCTCTATTCTTTTCACACAGGATCCTATCCACCACAGCTCCTACAACCTTAGCGAAGGCTACCTCTTTGGACACTTGCGCTACCTCGCCCCGGAAGCCGCTATATCTCGGAGAGTATCACCTTCAAACGACATCTACGGCTGGGGAGTGTTTGCATATGAGCTTCTTACAGGCACAACGATCGATGGGACTACCGATTCTTCGGACCACGGCGATATTGACCTCCTGGCGGACGTCCACCGTCATGTCACCAATGTCATCACTTCCCCGGCCGAGTATCTCGAGGATCTGGCAGCCAAGTCCTCAGAACACTTTGACCTCCCCCCACTACAGCTGTCAGAGATCATCATGGTCGCGCTCGCGAAGGACCCCGAGGACAGGTACCACTCTCTCGAGCCTCTGGCGTACGACCTCCGCAAGCTGTCGCAGATCTGCCGTGCCCAGGGAGACCTCTCAAAGTTTAACGTTGCTGAGGTGGATCGCATGTCCCGCTTCAACCTACCACAACAGGTCATCGAACGCGGTCCGGAACTCGAGGCTCTGCAGAATGCCTTCAACGCTGTTGCGACCGGCGCCGCTTCCAGTCGCATCGTTGCTGTCTGGGGGCATAGCGGTACAGGAAAGACGCGTCTCGTAAATGAATGGGCAAACGCTGTAGAAACCTCACACCAAGGCAACCGCTGTCTTGTGGGTTCGGCACAACCCGACGAACACGTGCGGAAACCTCTCGCAAGCTTCTTCCAAGTTATTCAGTCGCTTCTCGACCGCGTCCTCACAGATCCCCGGGAGGACTCCAAGGGATGGCTGCAGCGTATCCGCTCAACGCTCGGGACACAGTGGAGGCAGTTTGCCTCATTACTGTCAGAGGACTCCCGTCGCCTGATAAACGAAGATTCCGCCGCCCCGCCCACAATCGAGACGGAGAAGTTTCTGGCCTCGTTCCGTTCCTGGTCGCGTCGATTCCTTCAACTGTTCGGGACGCAAGCCCGTCCCTTGGTGCTCATCATTGATGACACCCAGTGGCTGGCACCCGATGAGATGGAGATATGGAGAGATATCCTGGACGGTGCCTTCCCTTTGAATCACGGTGCGTAATATATGAGGTACTCCCTGACCCACAGTCGTCGTCGTCTCCATGACGCGAACGTACGGCTCCGAGCCACCACCGCCCAGCGCACTTCTTTCGGCGTCGTCGATGGCCGTTCACGTGCCGCGACTCACGGAAGAAGGCGTGACAGTGTTTATTAACACGTGCCTCAACCACCGCGTTGCCAGCCAAGGCGATGTCGTGGCAAGCTTCCTTTACGGAGAGACGGGCGGCAGTCTCCTGTTCCTCCAAACGCTCATGACCACGTTGCTTAAGGAACATGTTGTCGCGTTCGACTATGACAGCTTGCTATGGCGGTTCGACCTTGTGGCTTTGCAATCTCATCTCTCGGACGATTCCAGTTACGATGCGTATCTGGAGAACATGATGAAGCGTCAACCCACGGACGTTCAGGAGCTTTTAATGGTGAGCAGCGGGCTAGACCAAAAAATTTAGCTGACCTGTAGCTCATGGCGTACCTTCCCGCTGCCGGCTTCCCATTGAGACTTCTCGCGTGCATTGCCCGCATGAATATCGGAGAGGTGGAGAATCTCGTCCAGCTTGGAATGGCTGCCGGTGTTCTTGCGCTGAGGAATAGCGTTGTGCGCTTCACCCATGACCGTCAACGAGTGAGTAGATTGATACCCGAGTAGTAACTGACATCAGCTCGCCGCGCAAACTCTGATCCCACCACACGAGGCGGGACAATTGCACCAGCGCATTTTCAACTTCCTTTGTGGTCCGAAACTTCAGAATGAGTACCTCTTTGAGGCTCTGGACCATGCTCTGATGGCACGCAAGCTGGGCACCGACGTCGCCAAGGTGGATCATCTCACAACTCTATTGCTAGACGCAGCCGAACGAGCTACTCTTTCCGCCAACTTCTCCGCCGCCAAGAACCTGGTCTGCAGCGCCCAAGATATCGTCGACGAGACGGGTGGCCTCAAAGAATGGACGATCAGATACCGCGCCCTTTGTTTCCGCTTTGTTCGTCTGTTCACTGAAGTAGCGAGCGTCTTCCACGAGCACGACACGGCCTTTGCAAAGTTGGAGCTTGTCCGGCCATTGTGCCGTACTTCGACCGAGAAGATTATGATCTCGACCTTGCTGACACGTCAACTCATCGCCGCTAATCAACATTTGCGTGCTGTTGACCAGCTCCTCGTGACTTTGGACGAATTTGGGTACAATCCCGAGAAGCCTAAAGCCGTAGAACTGTGGTATCCGACGTGTCCGCAGGACATAGAGGAACTGGGTGCTCTCATGCGAGCCAGCACGCCGGCATCAGATGACGAGGATCATGTTCTGATCATGTCGTTGATCAGTTACGCTGGCCCAACGATATACATCACCCACCCGGAACTGCGAGTCGCCATTTTCAGGCTGGGATTGTCTGTCGCAAAGGCCTTGGGTCGCATGCACAAGAGCGCCTCATACATCCTGGCCGTTCAATGTGTGACCGTATGTCCCATTCCTCAGTCAAGGATGCTGACCCCGCAGATGGAGAACGCAGCGATGCAGCGGGCGTTGATCACTCTCAGCAAGGAAATTTGCGACTTGTATCCATCGTCTCTGTTCACCAGCTGTTCGTTGATACTGGTCGCCGCTCAGGGAGCGTTTTTCCACCCACGAGAGAAAGTCGCACTCGCCTTTGAGGAAGCATTTGAAGCTTCGATCAATCTGGCTGATTACGAGGTTGCTGCTTGTGAGTACTGGCAGTACTCTATGACTGTGCTAATGTGGGTAGATGTGGTCGCGTTGGATCTTGCAACGCTTCTTTCAGCCTCTGTGTGTCCCGGATGGGAAACCCTGGCAAAGAAGTACGAAATGGTCAAGCCGTATGCGACGAACTCGCATCGGGTCCTTACCAATGTCTTGCTCCAAGGATGGGAAAACCTGTCACAAGCTCGGATGCCTTCTCCGTGGAAGCTCAACGGACCCTTCTTCACCAGGCATGATCTGGAGTCGATCCGCGGCCTCAAGTTCCAGCCTGGGGTAGTTGACACGGTGAAGCTTCGACTGCTTCTGCTGTATGACGCTCCTGTCGAGATTATGTCGGAAACATTGAAGCACGCCAAGGCTACGTTCATGTCCACCTTCGGCCTTCCCGTTAGCACCGAGACGCGCTGGTTGATGGCAATGGCTCAACTGCGGCTTGGTGGAGGCACAGACCTCGTCGACGCCTGCCGAAGGTTCCTCAAACCATACACGCCATATTCCCCCGATTTGCGTGCGCGCTACGACATGTTGACGGCGTTCGAGCTTGTGCTCAGCGATCCCCTCGGCAATCTCTCAACGATCGAGAGTCACATCGACACGTTTGACGAAGGTGGTCATCATCTGCTTTCTGGGCTGCTCAACTATTATGTTGCAGACAACTTGATCAAAAAGACTGGATCCGGCAGGCTTATTTCTGGCTTTGTCCGTTCCTCGTATGCCGCCTTCCGGCTGGCGGAAACGTATGGTCTTTGCGAATCTCTGGCACACCGGTTCCCCAATGACTGCCCCAACGATCCACTGCCCGCCCGTGCGCCATCCAACTTCTTCCAGGACCCTCAACTCGGTCTCCTTGAGCTCAGGCGAGAAAGTACCTCGACTGACCCAACTGCATCTGTGTCATCCCTGGTTTCCAGGTCGGAGCGGACAGGTACCACAACCACAGCGACGACGACGACCGACGTCTCTGATGCCCAACAGGAGGCCAACTCGGCGCCGACCGACAGCCTCGATACCCTGGCGCTTATGCGGTCGTCGCTCGCTCTGGCTCAAGAGAAGGACAGCTTAGTGTTGCTCTGCACCCTGCTCCGGATCCTGTGTCAATTCACGCGCTGCGAGTACGCCGCTATTGCCCTCAGCAGCGAAGAGAACCGGTCCACGTTCCGCCTCAAAGCTGCTGGACCGTTCCAGCGGATTGTGTCGTATGACTTGGACCTCGCGAATGACTCTGCAGGGTCCATCTGTCCTGCAACAATCATGCTTCATGTTGCCCGAACTGGCGTTCCGATTCGGAAGAATGTCACAACTGCCCGCCTCCGCAACGACCCATTCTTCAACGACCGACAGCCGCGCACCTTGTTGTGTCTTCCCATCCATCACCAGGGTGTGCCTTCGGGAGTAATCGTCCTGTTGTCAATAAACAGCACCAGCTCTGCCACTCAATCGGACTCGGCCTGTGAGGTTGTCACTACCTTGGCTACGTTCGCCACCGTTATCCACGTTCACCATGTGTTCACCAAACATCTCAAGACTGAAGTCGCTCAAAGAACTCGCGAACTCACTGCGGCACTGCAAGCAAAAACCCAGTTCCTGTCACAGTGTAGCCATGAGCTTCGCAGTCCGCTCGCAGCTATAATGGGACTCGCATCTGTCCTTGCCGCCAGCCCAGGTCTTACCGCCATTCAACAAGAACATCTGCAGACTATCACAAGCAGTGGAGAGGACCTTCTCGCCCTCATTTCCAACATTCTTGATCATTCGAAGCTAGAGTCGAACTCGGTCCTGTTGGAGAATATCCCCTTCAGCGTCCGCCAGGTTGTGGAAGGTGCCCTGGACACGGTTGCGCCGGTGGCTCAATCCAAGAATGTAGAGCTGACGGCGGTGAGCATGTTCAAGAACGAGGCTCCTGGCCTAATGGGTGATCCATTCCGCGTCAAGCAGGTGCTGCTCAACCTGTTGTCGAATGCCGTCAAGTTCACTCCGCCGAGCGATCCAACCACGAAACGAACCGCGAGGGTCACGGTAGAGCGCCGCTGGGAGGAACTGGACGATGGTAGGATCAAGGTGACAATGAGCGTCGAAGACAACGGCGTCGGTATTCCAGCATCCAAACTGCACAAGCTTTTCAAGAGTTTCTCCCAGGTCGACGAGTCTATCACCCGTTCATATGGTGGAAGTGGTTTGGGCCTCGTCATCTCTCGCGATCTTGCACGACTTCTGGGTGGCGATTGCTCGGTAGAGAGTGAACTTGGCAAGGGCTCAAAGTTCACATTCACATTTGTCGCTCACCGCGATCCAAAGTGGAAGCCGACGCCCTTGCGGCGATTTGATACGACTCGCAAGGCGTTCATCATCACAGCGCCGAATATGGTTTGGGGACGAGTGCTCGAGGAGGACCTGCGTGGATTCAACTGCTCAGCAGTCCGATGCACGGATATCGACGCCTGCCTCAGAGATGGCACCAAGGACGGGCTGGCGTCCGGTATCTATTTCGATTTCCTCCTACTCGATACGTCACTTCTCACGCGCAAGCACCTGGCCCAAATTAAGTCGCTCCAACCTAACGCTACAGTAAGTTATTTACTGGTATTGAACTCCCAAGCTAACGGTTTGCAGTGTGTTTTCGTCTCACGCGCAACGGAAATCGCACCCGACATGGAACGGCTCCAGATTCCGCGCGAATCTATCATCTCTCGTCCACTCAAGTTTCAGTCGCTGCAGGATTGTCTCGTTCCCGTCCCATCCGGTCCTGCGCGTAAAACGAGCACCACAGTGCGCAAGAGTTTCGACAAGAATCTTGGCAAGGAGAAGCCGCTGGAGATCCTTGTTGTGGACGACTCGCCCGTGAACATTGCCGTCTGCACTCGCATTCTCGAGCTGTTCGGTTACTCTGGAATTGACTCGGCGGTCAACGGTATGCAGGCCACGGAGATGGCCGAGAGCAAACGTTACGATATCATCTTCCTCGATCTCCAGATGCCAGGTGAGTTACCATGCAGTTGTAACTTCCATGGTCTTGCTAACGTGTAACAGTCCTTGATGGCTTCGGAGCCCTCAAGCGCATCAGGAAGAGTCCGCTCGCTGGTGAACCATGCTGCGTGTCCCTTTCAGCCAATGTCGACAAGGCGACTCAGAATCGCTGTGTCGAGGCTGGTTTCTACGCCGTCCTTTCTAAGCCTCTCAATATTCCCACCCTTGGACAAATCCTGTCCGACGCCTACGAGTGTCGCAAGGCGGCCGCAGGCTCAGTATCATCACCAACCGTCAATACGGTGGTGTCGCAAACCCAGTCCCAAGCGGCAAGCCAAACCGCGAGTCCATCAACGGCCAATGGAACGCTCAACAAGGGACCTGCAGGGGCAATCCCTACTCGTCCCGCCATGTCGCGCACCAACTCGAGCTCGCCATCAGCATCACTGACACCTACCCCACTCCTCACTCCGCCCGCGACTTCCAGTATACCTCCTCTCGCACGGGTGCCGAGCCCCTCCGGCCCCGCTGCCCCCACCCCGGACATCTCACCCCCGTCCGGCAACCAAATCCTCCCGAAACCTGAAAAGGAGTCCTCCGCGTCACCCGCAAAGTGAATGACGATTGTCCATTCACTTGTACATCAATCATCATTACGCATGTCCCATATCTTTCCATCTCCGCAATCATACTCCACATCGCACATTACCGTCTCCTCTCCATAATGGGCCATCCTCACTCTAAGATACCCAATCTCCTCAATGTATGCACATGTTGTCATAGCACCGGAATAGACTTGTACGTCCCAACGTAACGTGTTACGTTGGTCGTGTACTTGCTTATCTGTGGGTCATCGACGCACAAGTGTGCTGGATGTGACGAGAGGATAGTCCTCTCTCCGTAGCCAAGCAGGTCGGTCGTCCTTTCAACCTTCCACTCTGTTCCCGAGCAATTTACTATACATGCCGCTGCGTCGTTCTCGTGTATGACAACGCACGGCCGCATCAAACAATCAAGCTATGGCTACAAAATTGCCACGGGTGGCATAACATGGTGAACAGATATTAATCAAAGAGTGGCCGCCACCTTCTAGGTTGAAAGACTAAACATGGTAGTGCCATTAAAGGTTGCGTTCGGATTCTGGCTCTGGAGTGTGGCGAGCATGCTGTCCACGTCGAACGAATATGAGTTGATGCCAAAGGTGTCCATGCCTTCGAGCCAGTTGGGGATCTCGCCATGCTCCGTGGGGATTCCGGGCTGAGCCGTACCTTGTGGAGGCACGGTGGGAGCCACGCCGATCGGAACTTGGTGCGAAGGCGGTTGAGGTGGCGGTTGAGGCTGCGGTTGGGCATGGAGGTCTGGCTGGGGCGGGGGTTGGTGGTGTGGTGGAACGGTCGCGCCAAGAGGCGGCCCTTGGGGATATGCTCCGAGATGGGGCATACTACCCATCTGTCTCTGAAGCGGGACGGATTGAGGCGGTATGCCTTGCGATGTCATGCTCATTGGAAGGGGACGTGACCCTGCTCCGCCGGGACTGGGACCGGCGCTGGGATGCATTCCCTTATGCAACGACTCTTGACTGTTGTTGGAGATTGCGGGAATGCTCTGCGCTGGTGAAAGAGCTGGGATGCTGCTGTGCGTGGGGGTGTGCAACTCCGAAATGTTAGCACCAGGTGCAGGTGAAGCTTGCGATCCCGTGGAATCCGTGGTTCCCTTTTGGTTGTTCTCGAACTCGTCATCCCACACTTGAGTCTTGTCGTACGCCAGCGTCTTGATGTACGATTCGCCGTGCTTGATCCACGAGCTGCGGAAGAACTCCATTCGTTTGATGTGCCGCCGTGCGATAGGGTGTCGGGAAGTAAGCTGTGCGATGGCGTTCTCGAAGACCTGATACTCGGACTCGAAAACACCTGCAGCAACAAGATCGCCAACAAGACGGGCAGCGTTGATGAAACGGCCCAAGCACCTGGCCGACAGAATCCAGATAAATGACGCAAAGCAGGGCAGAAGCGTTACTGGATGGGTTAGTACTGTTCTCACAGTTTCGTGGCTTACAATCATAACTTGTCGAGCTGATGTCATAGATGAACGACAGGTTGGCACGGATCGCGGACAAGACCATCTTGGCGGCGTCGTTCGCCCACGTTTGACGCGTGATGAGCGGCTCGCCAAGGTTGACAACCGCGGCATGAGTGAAACCGATCACCATGAAGAGCTCGGTATCGACCGTCTGCGCGCCGTCCTCCATCACTCGGATGGCATTCCGCATGTGTGACGGCCAGCTCATGCGGAAGGCATTGATGTCCGCAAGAATTTGCCGCAACCGGGGATCGCTGAGGTATCGTTGGTAAAGATGCTCTCCTCGCGAGTATCTCCGGATAAAGGTCTGGGAGGATGTGAACAGTCTCAGAGCCTTTACCATCAATGGTAAGGTATCCAGGTGCTGTGGCGGGTCTGAGGGTTAGCATCACGCACAAGCCTGCAGGACTCACTGAAGGAATAGAAGTCAGGCGAGTGCACGGTTTGCACCCCAAGCAATCCGTCCCCACCGGCTTCGTACATGGCCTGGGTAACCGGTAGCTCCACTGTGATTTCCTCCTCTGGTATACTGATCGGGTAGGAGATGCCACTGCAGCAGAGCATCTCAACAAGGTACGACATCCTGAGGCGTTAGAATTCAAGGACCTAATCAATTGCAGCCGAGGTCACTTACCACCAACATCGGTCGCGCTCCGCCTGCTCGACAGCTGTTTTGCATTGCGGCAGCAGTTGCGCAGTGTTGCGGTCCAATGAGTCACTGATCTGAACCGACGAGTTGTTGAGACCCAGTCCAGTGGACAAGCGTACCCCGGACATCGATTCCATCCAGACGTCGACAAACCATCCGTTGGCGTAATCCATGAGTGAAATGAGCGCCATGGCATACGTGGCGTTGAGAAGGCCTTGTCCAAACGACAGATGCGACGACAAGCGCTCGATGCACTTGCGACGATGCCACATCTGGAAGCGGCTCAGAGGTGTGCCAATGCTACCAACCCGGGCATTGTAGGAAAGCATGCCGCTTGGCTGATGCGAGTCGCTGAGAGTCGAGAAGTCCCTCTCTGGGTGCAGCACATCATTCTTGCTTGAGCCCGTTGGAAAGTAGGCTGGAGAGGCGAGAGCCTCAACAGAAATATACGGGGCGGTGATCGCGAGGATACCGTGAAGAATGGCAGACTACCGAATGTCAGTGACTCGAGGACCCCGTACAAACATACCGGAAACTCCATGTGTGATGGGGGAAGCTGAAGTTTGCACAGGAAGTTCGGCTTGTGGAACATCTTTGTTACTAGACCAACCCGCTCAAAGAACACTTGAACAACATGCTGTTTGTAAGCTCCTGATCTGACGCCCATTAACTCACGTGAACCACGGGTGGCGCTGGGAGATCGCGAGGCCAACTTTGATGGTTAGCACTGCATGAATAGCACTACTCACTTTGAGAAGACCAGGTCGCTCGACGAGACCCATGATGGATCATCCGGCATATCATTCATGGAGAAACCTTCGGTCCGTACCGACCCCGATTGCATCGGTGGCGGAGGCGGCGCAGTGGCTCCCCAGTCGGCTCCTGGCATTGTTGCTGATGATGGGCCGGCCTGAGGCATGCTGTAGGGCGGGATGCCTCCTGCCGATAGTGGCATCGCATGCGACATGCCGTTTCCGGTAGGATGCATAGAGCTTGCGCCCGGCATATCTGCATCCCAGTCAGCCGTGCTAAGAACCGTGGTGATGGCGTTGCCACCAGATCGGGGTAACTTACACATCTCCGTCTCGACCCCTGTGGTGTGTAAAGTGCCGTGTTGGCCATTATTGTTCATGCTCCATTCGGGTGGCGGCCCAGCCATGCCCGCAGCATCCTGTGCGGCGCGGCGCTGCTTGGCCTCACGCTTGCGCAGCGTTCGAGCACTCGGACCCCGCTGCTCATCCCAAGTGCATGGCTCCGGCGGCTCGTACTTGATGGGTCCGCGCTGTCGTGGTTTGCGGCAGTTGCCACAAGTGGGACGGACTGCATCGCATTTCTGGATGCGGTCAGCATTGATGGAACTTGCACTTCCGGAGTGACAGAGGTTTATGTGACAAGCAACTCCGGTCGCAAACAAATCAGGCGCAGCAATCATCGGTTAAAGGAATGACCCTGTTGATCCGATCTGCGCATGATTAACATTGGGGCCATGGTCGCCCCTCACAATGATCAGCGTGATCTACGGTGCCAGATTGTTGATCATCTGGATGGACAGCTGCTGATTCGTTGATCATTTCTGAAGGATCATCCACACCCTTCCGTTGAAAGACCGACAGCACACGAGTTGCTTGGCGCCGAGTTTCGGCCAGGGTCTCATTACTGCGACTTACCAGCTTCCGGCGTCGACATTGATGGCATGCGGCGTTGCGAGCGAGAACGCGATGCGGATCATCGTCCATCGTGCTTGATAGCGCCCGCGCGAGTACAGTTTGTTGTTTGGTTGGTTGATCCGAGTCACGGGCGACAGGTGTGTACGTGTGTGGGTGTGGGTAGGCGATAGATGTGTGGAAGATGTGTCGAAGGGGGAGTAGAGGTGAAATGGAAGAAATTGAAGTCAATGGATCAATTAGTGATTGAGACAGAAGATTGGGACCATGAACCCGAGGGAATTGAGAGTATGTGTGTGTATGTGAGAGATGGGAGAGACAGAGTGAGATACCGAGCTTCCGAGCCAGCCAAGTCCTGCGGCAACGGAGATCGGAAAAGTAAGATCGCGGGGGGAATGGATGCTGCGAATATGATGACATCTTTCTCGATCGCCCATCTCCCCCCCTCTCCTGTATTTCGCCCTGCAGCGCATCTCTTCCCCTACACTTCCCCAGATCCACAGATAGGATACAAAAGTGGCGGGAAGCACCCACAAAAGTGCATAGCAGTTGGCATTCAGACCATTACGGCTACAACTCTGACAATGCAGCAAGCAGCACTACGACTGGTTGCCTTGTCATTTTCGATTTCACCTTGGGTAGATTCTGCGCTGTTAATTGTAATCAGCCACCTGCTAGAGATGTAATCCAGACGCAACAGTCCCACTCTTTGTGGTCTTGTGCTTTTGCTGTCTTGTGCTTTTTGCTGCTCTGGCATGCGCCGGAAAACTGGAGAAGTAGCCTGCAGATTCCACGCAAAGGGTGTTGAATAGCCGGCATGGACCGTTACAATTGCCTTTTCACCTGTCATGGGCCCTGAGCGCCTGAGCACCTAGGCCCTGACTCAAAAGACCCACGCGACGGGGCCGGGAACCCATCGAACCCAGATCACCCCGACCTTACTACTGCTACTGACCTAAGACATGGACTTTCCGCGGAGAGACAGGGAAGAAAGGAGGTATGGGGGGACGGGGGAGGTATGGAAAGGGCATCAGGGCAGAGGACGGGGCAGAGACGGGAAGTGGAATGGAAGGGAGGGCACTACTTGCCATATCAGCACTTCGCACTTCTTTGGGTGATTCTCTCACTCGACTCGACCCATGATGGGTCTGAATTGTCGGATCAAAACTGCAGCTGCAGCACTGTTTAGGCAGTTCCCTACAGTAGGCGTCAATGACGCATAACTGAGCTCCGTGGCTCCGTGGGATCGCTTCAACAACAGCAGTAGCAGGAGATATGATGTGCATGGCACTAACCCCTCCCTGCATATGCCTGAAGGATGCTACATAGCCACAAGGGTGCAGAGCACCGACCGATGCGTTTGAACTTCAGATTGATCGTCATGACAATACCTGCTACTTTGATTACCTGAAGATTGCTGACAGCAAACTACTACTGGCCTTACTGGCCTCCTGGCCTCCTGGATCGACTGGAGCAACCTGATTTCTAAAGCTGTCGATCCACCAACCTGCAGATCCAATCCGTCCTATCCATCCCCTGAAAATCCCATCCTCGCTCTTACATAAGACACACGGAGATTGAAGGTATGTCCGTGACTGATTGATTACCTCTGGCCGTTGGGGAACGCGTCATCATCTCGCGTGTTGATTGACAAACTGACGTTGTTGGTTGGGCCAGTTGGGTGAGGCGGCTGTAAGCTGCACGGCTGGCGCTGTGCTACGCTGCGCGCGCTACACACGGTGACGCGCGGCCCGCTGCTTGCTGGCCACCCAACCACTGGCCACCACTGGGCCGTGCTGCACATACACAACCAGGGGGTGGCTGGCCACTTCCCCCTTGCATCTTCCTCATCTCTTCTTCAACCTCCTCCCCCCCGCATTGATTCTCATTCATCCTCTGCATCACACCCTATCGACCACACGTTCCTCACAGCACGACCCCCACACGCGTCCACCCCTTGTTGTTGGAATCCCAGGCGCCATTGTCTAACCCATCGGAAGTAGAACGGCCCTTGTTCCCGCCATGGCGAATCTATTCATCACCACGCTGGTGGCGGCGTGCATCATGATGGCCATGATTCTAGTGTCCGTGGTCCTCACAATGCCATTTATCGGTTCACTTATTCGCCTGCGCGCAAACTACAACCCGCGTGCTATTGGCCTTGAGGGAAGCGAGAATCAGTACGTTGCGAAACAAGACAAACGCCAGTGGATCGCTAGCAACAGTGGCTGCGATATCCTTGCATTGACTCATGCCATGATCAATCTGATGCTGACCTTGTGCAGTGTTGGACCCAAGCTCAATGGAATCTGGCCGACGTTGAAGCGCACATATCGCCTCGAGGGCTATTATGGTCTTTACAAGGGTAGGTGTGATGACATGGTGGCGTGGATCTCCTGTTGACGTTTCAGGATGGTTTGCCATGATTTCCATGATGTCGCTCATCTTCATCACGTCCGTCATCTTTGTTGGCGGTATGGCCACGAAGGGACCGAAGGGCACTTGGATCGTTCCGTCTCATGGCGGAATCCGCATGGCACTGTTTACCATCTCTATGACGTTCATTTCGCTCCCCATGCACGTTATCGTCAACCGTGCGGTCATTACCCCCTATCGGCTTCCCAACAACATTCGCCAGTCGCTTCAGATTCTTCTCTCGCCCCACGAGCTCTCGCACCCTTTGACATTGTACAAGACTCCCGGTCTTCTTGCGATCACCTTTATCCACGTGTTCGCCGGCGGTGTCGTTGGATACTTTGCCAAGTGGCTGGTCCTCGGCGGCAAGACCACCAAGGACCAGATGGTGGATGTTGCCGCATGGCGGTTCGCCATCCTTCTGATGTTCCAGGTCGGCTCGGCACTCTGGATGAGCCCCATTCAGGTCGTTCAGACCAAGCTCACGGTCCAGCCCAACCTTGGCTATGAGATCTCTGTCGAGGACCCTGACGCTGGAACTCCGGAGGGCCTGCGCTTTGCCGGAACGGAGGAGGACGTTGTCGGTCTCCGCCCCACCTCGGACCCGTACATGGGTGTCGTCGACGCGACTCGTAAGATTATCGACGAGGAGGGATGGCAGGCCCTATACCGCGGCTGGTGGTGGACAAGTATCGGAGGCCTCATGGCTCTCTGAGGCTCTCATCTCCTCCAGCCATTCATCTATCGCGAGCTAAACAGCGGTCATCGCCAGCCACCGACCTCTCATCGCCCACACCACGTTCCCAGCCTCCGTTGCTTATCCGTCTTGTGTATCCGACTTGTGTACATGACGATGACGATTTCAGGAGCCCCAGCAATACCCCACATTATCAAGCAGTATCAATAGAGACCACCGAATGCAAGAAGTGAAATGTAACGCCGGGCGCGCCGAATGCCGGGGTACTCTCGTTCTCCATCGGCCGGTGCGCGTCCTGGCCAGGCGACGTGGTGGAGGTGAGACACGGGACAACTGACGCATGCTGATACAAGGCCCTTATCACACTGTCCTAGTCTAGCCGCAGGGTTGCGGGAAGTTGGCAGTTTAGTGAGGCAGTATGGTCTAGGGTGTGTGCATCTTGGGGAAAGGAGGGTGGACATGAGAGCCGTAGCTCACATTGTCAACATTATTTCTGATGAGAGGCCACCCCCAATATGCCCCAATGTGGGTCGACGATCAACAGTGACATTGGATGTCGAAACGCATTCATAATTATAATTAACCACTTTTCTGGACAGAATTGTTCTTGCTGATATATCTGCTGATTAACAAAGTATTAAACGAGTAAAGTTTATGATGTTCAGAAGCAGCGGGAATCAACGTGGCGGGTTACACTGACGATGCGGACGACCTGCTCTCGGGGGTACGGAGCAGGGTGAGCGAGTGGGAGAACGACGGCGAGCGCGTCGAGCGCGTCGACGACGGCGTCGCGAGCATTTCCTCCTCCTCGCTCGGCTGGTCATCCTGGTCCTCCACTTGCTCCGCCTGCTCCCCTTCATCACTACAATACTCTGCACCTCGGCGCCTCCCTCTCTCCCCAAATGCGCGTGCGAGCGAGAGGGCAATTTCGCGCTCGCGACTGCGCTCCTCGTCATCCACAAGTCCAAAGCCACCACCACGAAACTCTACCACGTCCCACTCGTGCGGGTCCCGACCGCGCTCCCACTCAAACTCGAGGTCAATGCGCGGTGGGGTAGGAGTGGTCAGGCCGAGCGATTGGGCGCGAGGGCGGTGAGAGAGGGGTTCCTCCGGGGGCCCCGGTACCCGTGACACCTGTGGCCGGGAAAGTTGCGGCACCGGCGGAACCGAGGGGACCCGTGGTACCTGTGGTACCAGCGGCGTTTGCGGAACCGGCGGGCGCGGCGCCTTCGGGTAGGGTAGGTCCGAGCGGAACGACGGGGTCGGCTGCGCCCGCAAGTCCAGTGGCCGCTGGCGCTGGTGGGGGAGGAACGATGGGTCCTGTCGGGATGGTGGGAAGGGTGCCGGTTCCATCGGTGGGGACGATGATGGGAGCGGGCGCATTTGCCATGAAGGGGTGGGTGTGCTGGTGTTCGTGCGGTTCGTGCGTCTGGTCGCTCTCGACCATTGTGACGTTGGAGGTGCGGACAGGCTGGTTGGTGCCATGTTCTCCGTCGACGCCAGTCCCAGCGCCAGTGCCGGGTGCAACTGGTGGGACGCTTTTGTCGTCGTGGGCTCCGCGGCGGGAGAATAGCTTGCGATATCGCTTCCCCGCAGCCGCCTTTTCGGGATCGGTGGACGCGGCGGTGTCTCCGGGGGCAACGGCAGCGGCTGTAGCCACAGCGGCGGGGGCGGTGGCGTGGCCGACGTCCTCGTCGACGGTGCGGGCCGCGGCGGAGCGCCCCTCCTTGTTCCGGTTCCCAAAGGGAAGTCGGGAGCGAGGACCTACTACCGGTGCAAAGCGCGACCGGGGGCCCGCTCCCGTCTGGGTGATGGCGCCGGCTTGGGCGGTGTTGTTGGCGGCGTCCGCCTCGGCCTGGTACTGCGCGTGTTCGTGGGTGTAGCGCGTCTCGCGCAGGAGGGTGTAGTCGACGTCGCGCGTCATCCACAGGAAGTATATAAGGAAGAACGGCTTGCTGAATAGGTCCAGGATGCCGTACCACACCATCTCGGAAGAGTTGGACACTGTATTGGCACCCTCGCAGCATGCCCAGCACACGGCGTACATGACGAGCATGAAGCAGATGAAGGCCGAGGACGACAGCTGGGTGAACTGGTACTGTCCGCCCATCTTCTCCGCATCATAGCGCACTGTCCAGAGCAGCGCGTAGTAGATGTAGAAGATGCCCATGACGATCGCAAAGACATAGTATGCCCACTTGTACTGTGAGCCGATGACTGCCGCGAGAAGCCAGCCGGTCCACACAATAGCTCCAGCAAAGGCAAGCGACATGATCTCACGCCAGTGCGAGCCCGCCGCAAACGAGATCATGATCAGGATGAGCGGGAGGGTCAAGATCCAGTCTACATACTGGATTGTCAGTCATGCTAGGCAGGTTTTCAGGCGCCGCTCGACGGCTCAGTAGCTACTCACCCGGACCCACCACGTCTGACGCAGTGTTCCGCGTACAGTGTAGTGGTTGAATACCGTGGGCACCACCGTCCAACCAAGGTCGGACGCCTCGGCAAAGTACGCCCATGTCGAAATGGTGAGGACGATCTTAAGGTGTGAGAAGACCCGACAGAAAACAAATAATGGAAAATTCCGGATACTCACAATGGCAAGCTGGTTCAACAGTCTCGTTCCGGGACGCCGGAAGACACACCAAATGAACAGACATATATCGACAAAGAGGAAGATTGCAAAGACGCACCACAGCCAGTCGGACGCCTTGGTCGTGATGTGGGCCTGGGCGCCGAGTGGGGGGTTGTTCTTCAGCGCCGAGTTGCGGCGTGGCACGAGGTCGAGGAGCACCGGCGACATTATGCCCGTGTTGAGGAGTTTTAGACGGGACTTGAGGAGTTCAGGCGCCGCCAAACAAAAAGCAACTTCTTTCCCAGAATGTAAACGCAGAGGGAAAGCGATCTTGGTGGCGAACATTCCGCGAGCAACGCAGAATCCTTTATATCCTCCATACATTCGATGATGACGGGCAGGAGGTCATCTCTCGACACACTGACTGTCGATGAAGGCTTGGTCACCCCCGTCTCGTCCGCGGCAGCCACTCGTCGCTCGTCGCATCTGACGCACGGCGCGGACGACGTCGGCGGCGTGTCATACCATGTCAGAGAGCGAGAGAGTCACGTCGATATCAGCCGCGACGGACGGCGTCAGAGTCGTTCAGCTGCATACGTGCCTCGTTGGTCAGTTGTTAGGCAGGGTGCATGGTGGGGTCGGCGGACGTGCCACATCAGGTTCAGATTGGAGTGTAGGCAAAAGATGTTTATCAGGCGGTTGAAGTGCGAAACCCGTCAACGATGTCCGTGACCCACACCTCGGGCTTCGGGCTGGTAGTTTCTAGCCGCTGGCGGCGGGTGACGCAGGCCTCGGCATTGCTTGTCAGGTAAGTCTAGTGTAGGACCTCTGGCACAACACTTGCCAGTGAGATTGAATCCGCCTAATGGCAACGTTGACATTACAGCAGTCGGATCGTCATGCCAGCTCGGGCGTCATCTCGCGCGCCTTGCTCTCAAACGCTGAGCCAACATCGTCCTCGAGCCTCGAGGTCTGAAGGTCAGTTGCCAGAGGGCCTGGCGGAAAGTGGACTGAAGCCACAAGCTGTCGTCCTCCAGCCCTTGGAATCCCGAGCTTGATACCATCTGGTCAGCAATGCTACTGATATGTCTGTGTGAATAGGGACCATAAGAAACAACCCTTTGGGTAGCGTCCAAAGTTATTCGACTGTCCAGTCAGGCCGGGAACGACACTGCGACACCGTCGCAGTTGGTGGACGGGGTGGCAGTGAGGCCTAGTGAGGGTGGCAAAAGGTGGGCGAGGTGCCTCGAGGAACCAGAGTGTCAGTCCCTCACCGTCAACTGTGCCGTACGAGTCTCGCAATTGAGATGGTTTCTTGTTTGGAAGAGGAAGAATATGATGTTGAGGAAGAGTGGGAGCCCACGTCGTCTCGTACCTCTCTGGCAGCTCTTCGCTCTACGTCATGTCTTGCTGCCAGTAAGGGATCAGCTCGGTCTAGTGTTCCACTATGACGCCGGTGGGTCGGTTAGTTTGTTTGGTTCTAGGGAATTGTGTTTTCTGAATCATGGTCTGAAAGGTTCAAAAAGACCATTCAGTCATCACTTTGGCCCAACGCACAAGACCAACAGTACCAACCAGGCGACGAGGGTCAGGGTGTCCTGGAGCTAACTGTTCGCTGTTTCCGTCTCCGGAAATGAAGACGTCTGCCGTGTGTGCATGTTTGTCAAGTCTGAGCCTGTTGCTAACGTGTCTAATGGCGAAGAATGGACTCGAGAGATTGACCATCGTTCCGGGTATGCCGAGGTGTGAGCAGATCCAACCCGTGACGCAACGCCGAGGGCACTGCCGTCCCCAGTGATTCAGTGAGTATTTTAGGCCCCCGACATCTCTGGGCTGTACCTAAAACCGTGAGCGGACACTTGTTGTGGACCCGACAGAACTCTACCCCAAGTCGTAGTCTCCGTGACGAGGTGCGCGCTCTTTTCATTAGATCTCCCGTTAGATTCTAGTACCAGATAACGTTTGGTGCCGCGAAATCGTCGATCGTCATCAACAAAGGACCTTACTGAGGACCTTAGAACTCGGCACCCTCTGGAACCGGGACCGGCGCCGGGCCGGGAAGCGGTATGCCCGGCTTGGCCGGCTGACGACGATGGGGAAAGATACAACAGTGATCGCGCCAAAGGCGATGAATGAAGATGGCCTTGTAGGAGTCAGTTGTGTGCACAGTTCCAGGAACGATCGCATCCGCAGCGATAGGAGTGTGTACTTGGGACGGAGCGGGCCAGATCTAGTAGGCCATCGCACAGAACAGATGCTCCCAACTGCTCCCACAGGTACATACCGTACATGTCACCGAACGGTGCCCCATTGCACCTTCGGTGGCACCGAGAGCGACCCGTCTTCCAGCTGTGGAAGGTGGATGGCACATTGTAGCAGCAGGCACGGTTGGCCTGATCCCGGCGCCGGATGTGCGCCGGATGTGACTCGGCAGTAGGGTTGCTGGCCTGCCGGGCCCGATGCCGGGCCGGTTCTGCTGATCTTGAGGAATATGTCAGCCGGTGCGGATGGATTGTAAGCCAGTGCCTGCTGCGAGCAAGATTGTCGTTGACCGAGGACGGTGGCAGCGCTAGACGGTTCGTCGTCCGTGTGCCGTGCATGCCGTGCCACAGTACCACAGTTGTGATCGCGTGATCATCGCATGATCGTGGCAACCAGCCAGACCCGTCGATCAGTCTGCCACGTCGAATGCTGCACTGCACACTGCACAAAGTTTCGAGAGAACGGTGCACTGCGAGGGGCAATCGAGGGGCACGTTACGCGACGGCGGCGCGTCGCATCTTCTGCGACGCCAACTCCTGTCCAGCTTGCCCAGCCCCTCCACAGCTGTTCTGCAACGTCTGGGCATGGACGGCGTTAAGCTCGTACACCAGAGAATCTGTGCTGTTGGATTTGTCGCCAACCCAGGAGGCCAATAGCGAGGTCCTTCCAGTCACAGACACGTGCACTGCATCCCCCTAACCCAGCTCCTACTCTCCGACCGATCTCGAATGTCGACGAGGGGCCCGTGCGCGTGACCCAGGGCGGTGAGGTGTTGTGCCTGAGCTCTCCTCCTCACTCTCGGTATCAGTCCACACAGAATATCCATACTCAGTAGAAGACTTCTTGCGTTCCGCTCAGAACGCCGCCGGACGAATACTCTAGGTCTCGAGGTAAACTGGAGTAGAGCTGCATCCGGAGAGCCCCAACCCGATGAGGCAATCTCTCACTCTTGCAATCTATCTATGGACAGCGGGTGACTGGAAGGAATCTGCGTTTGTCCGCCTGGAAGGATCTCTGGCGCCGAGTCTGATTCTGGCGCCAGCAATGGGCCCAAGCGGCCCAGTGCGTGGTCGCAGAGTTCGGCAATTGGGTCCATTTCCCGGGCCTCTCCGGCCAAGCTCGTAGCTCTGAGGGCGGTGCACTGTGAAGCGCGCGAACCGACAAGACTACAGTTCGCCCCGAGCCTATTGCTGGTGGTGAGGGGTCGAATCTAAACAAGCCGAGTCCCAGCACCGCCTGCATGACTATCCAAATGTATCAGCCTTGAAGACGGAGATTTTCTGGGCTGACAAAAGTGCTGATTCCAAACGCAGGCTGTACAGTTCAAAGGGGCACATGCCACACATCCTACAACCTGGCCTAAAACGCGCCGCTGACCACACTGGAACCTGAACGAACGATTGAGGAGAGAAAAGGGGGAGGAGAGGGAGGTTCATTGAGATCTGATCCGGCGAAGAACTGGTGAAACCAGGAACGTTGCTCAAAGGTACCCCAGTTGCAGGCACGACGCACACTGGAATTCTCGGGGCCAGCAACCCCCAGGCACGAAACCAGGCAGTACGAAGCGGTACACCTCGAGAGCTTGTGACTGGTTTTCTTGGAGGTGGGGTCGTCCTCCAAGGCCCTTGAGCTCAAGGGCACTACAAACAAATGTCGTCACAGGCGAAAGACACCAACAACAACCACCAGACGACGGCCAATGGCGAAGAGTAGGCACCACCGCCCGAGCAACGAAGCACCGCACAAACAATAGCGATGAGAACGACGCGATGCTCTGCTCTCATGACGCGCTTCGTCGCTCGATCGGTACTGCGCTGTGCTGTGAGAAACAGCATGTGGTTCTCGTCAGGAGAAACTGTATATAACACCCACTGACGAGCGGGAGTCTCAGCCCCATCCAGCAACACCTCGACAACCGGTGCACCACGTCCAACAGCACCCACGCTCCCTCTCGACACCTGTACCACTGTTTCTGATCTCTCTGCCTAGACAACTAGCCCATCTTCATAATGGCCCGCTCCGCCCTCCTCATCGCTGCCTTTACGGCGCTCTCCACTGCCGTGGCTGCTCCCTTGGAATTCCCCAAACCCATGATCCTGGCAGGTGCTCTCGCTCTCTACAAGACCGACCCCGCCCTTGTGCGCCACACGGATGGGCAAAAGTCCTGTGTGATTCCCGAACCGAGGAGCACCAATATCAAGGACTTCTCCTCGGCCGTCGGGCCCGAGCCGACCTTTACGGACGTCTTCAACATTGTTACGCAGCGCGACAACCTCCTCGACGCGACGGTCATGGCCATGACCTGGATCGACCCCACCTGGCCCCTCGCGCGCATTGCTGTTCCCTGCGACCAGACCCAGACGCCGCGTACCAGCCCCAGCATCATCCTCACTCCCAAGAGCTGTGGGGATTTTGTGACCACCATCACCAAGGACCAACTTCCCGAGAACGACCGCGGCCAGAAGTACTGGTGGCCGTCTGCGATCGAGCAGGCGTTCCACAACTACGGCGTCGAGCGCGAGAACCGCGACAACTTCCTCGGTCACCCCGAGGACACCGGTAACCTTCCCGACGTCTACCTCCAGATGCTCACGGGATACGCGACCACCGTTCTTGACCACAACGATGGTGATGATGCCAACGCTGTCGCCGACAAATGGGCCGAGGTCGCCGCGAAGGGCTCGTCTTCGCCTGTCGTTGTCATGACCAAGCACGACGCGGGCGGCCGTTCGGGCGGCCGTCTCCGTCCCAACGAGGCCTATGTCGTCCGCAAGGGCAAGTACGATGGCAATGTCTCGTTCTTCAGCCCCAAGGGCAACCGCCCGGGCGACAGCACGTACTACAACAACATTCGCGACGCTATCGCTTTCCTCGACCAGATGATCTTCCTCACCAACGGCGAGCGCGGCCCCGGCCAGAACAAGTAAGCCGGCTCCTCTGGCTGTAGCGACGATTTGGACATTACCAACCCCTGTATCGTGTCATAGATAATAGCCCTGTAATCATATATCTCCCATGAACATTCTGAGCATTTACGTTTCTGCTGAACGTCGATGGCATGGCTGTAACCAGCATGGAACCGGAGAGGTGATAACGCACAGTTCGCAACACCAGCACTCGTCGGCGGGTCTAGAAGTGTTGAACGCATGTCCCCGGAATCGTACGTGGACAGTTAGCCAGGGTGTACAGTAGGGGCCAAGTCGAAGCCAAGTTGTACAGGGAGCTCAGTTCCCTATCTTCCTCCCCGGGAATTCCTCCAAAGAGCACAGCGACCCCGGATTCCTGTCCAACCGGGATGGAGACCGGCCAAAGCTAGGGTGCAAGGACGGGGGCGCGGTCGTGCAGACTGCCTTTTCTCTGTCTGTGCACAGCAAAGCACGCGATCTCGGACTCGTGGCCCGTCCAGCAGTCGCCGCGATCCGATGTAGACTTTCCAACAAGGACCAGAAATGGTCGGGTAGGGGATCACCGAGGGTTGCCAGTAGTGATGAGCATGTTTGGCGTGTTAGTTGTCAGTTGATAAAGCATCCAAATCGCATCACTTGACTGTCACTCCAAGTTGCACGAGTTGCAATGCATGTAACCCGCGCGTCTCGTGAGTAGAGACGTGGGTGGCAAGGTGTTTCACATGGTGCGCGCGACGAGGTCCGGGCGGCGAGGCACGTCGCCAGAGTGGCGGCGGGCACCGGCCGGGTGTCCCAAGCCCGACGCGCGCCTGCGCAGAAGAAAGTGTGTGTGCAGTGTGTGTGTCTCTTTGTTCGTGGACAAAAACAAGTCAACAAACAAGGATCATGGAAATCACTCACAATCACTCGTTCCGACTGTTGACCATCGCACTTCCGAGACTGACTTGACCGCATTCACCAGCCCCACTCAGCGTATCTCGCCCTCCTCAGCAGCAGGCTTCGTATACCGACAGCCTTCCAGTCCAACTTCCGATGACCGCGACCGGAGTCGAGCGCTCCGACACGCAGTCCACCTCGTCTTCCCGCAAACGCTCCGTCAAGCGCTTTGTCCGCGGTCCCCGCCAGCCACGCCTCTCGGAGGGCAAGGACCGAGACCGCCCGCTTTCGCACGTCGACGAACGCTCCGAGATGGGTGCCGAGGACTCTTCCGCGAACCCCAAGGTGGGACTTTTCTCTCGGATGATAGCTGATGGCAGGGTGCGGGAATGATGGTCGACCTCGATGTGAGCCGTGCTATCTGAGAGGCTGTACTCGGCTTGCTGACAGCAGGCGGTCGCGCGCGTGGATATGACGGCAGTACGAGTCGAGGCGATGCACGAGTTTATGATGTACCTCGCGCAGCTGGTGCGCGAGAGCGGCGTGATTGCCCGCGAACAGCTCCGGCTCACTATGCTGTCTCGCGGCGACGAGGTGAACCTCCCACACACACCGGCACTGGACGGCGGGTTCCTCCCCGGACCGGCATCGCGGCTGTTGGGTATCGCGCAGGGCACACCGATGGAGACTGCGCCCCCACCGGCACCGGCACCGTCACCATCACCATCACCGGCCCGATCCGAGTCTTGTCACAGCGAGCCGCTCCCGGCCCCGACGCCCGTGATGGGCACCATCAACGATCATGCACGGCTGCTCGAGGACATAGTGGAGCCCAAACCGGCACCACCGCCGGAATCACAGCTCCCGGACACGTACCGGCGGTCGCCTGCCGTATCCACGCATAGCCGTGTACCGTCGGCAATGCCGTATGACCCAGCACCATTGTCCGCGCCAGCCATGCTGTCCACTCCGGCGGTCGCGACGAGGGCTCCAGCATCAAAACCGACGACACCAGTGTACCATACGCAATCCTTTCCCCCGGACAACAGCCACATGCTTTACCCCGCCAACAACGGGTATGCTGGTGGCACCCGCTATCCTTCATTCGGGAACGCCCCGACTTCATACCCGCAGTCATCTAGCTACGCGGCCGCTCCCGCCGCTACCCAGAGCTACACTTCACCTTCGTACGCAGGCCCCCATAGCGACCACACCTCCCCCGCAGGCCCGAGCATGCTCCCGGCACACGCCTCATACGCTTCTCCGACTGCACAACAGCCGTCGAAGCGCGCGAGCTGGTCTCCGTATTCTACCGGGCCAACCACCACAACAGCAGCAGCATACACGTCTCCGCAGCACGCATCCTTCCCAAGCAACGACGCGACGCGCGCAACGCCCTACTCCTCCGGTCTGTACCCCCCGCAACCACCAACCGCCGCGACGGGCACAATGTACGGCGCCCAGCCAACTGTACCGCGTGGCTACGACCGTTCGGGGGTGTATCTCCCTCCGTTAGGGAGCTACGTCAGCGCACAGGGCGGGGGAGCCGCGAATAGCTGGTCACGACCAGGATAGGAGAAAAAATCAGAGGGTGTGTCGAGCAGCGCGTGTTCATGGTTCATGGTCCTTCGACGAGGTTGTACAACTACACCAGATAGGCAGAGAGCTCTGTAATGTGATGAGTCGGAGGATGGAAGAAGTGAAGGATTCTCCACTCCGAAGCTTGGAATTACGAGCCGCGTGCGGACATAACGCGCTACCAGTGGAGCCTTGGAGGAGATGGGGTGCGGAGGTATGACGCGCTTCGAGACCGATCACGATACCGCGGGCACCGCGTACGCCCTCGGCCTCGGTTGGGTCGGCACAGGCAGGTATTAATCCGCAGAGAAGTTTTATCTCGGCCCAATATCTTCGGAAGGCACCGGACCACACACGAGCAGCATGTCTGGCAAGGGCAGCAGGGTGCGATTGGGGCCCTCGCAGCACGTGTTCAATAGGAACTGGAAAGCTGGAAACCTGGCCATTGAAAGCCAGCAGGCGGATGTTGGTGCCTTCACATGGACATCGATTGCCGCCACATCATGCACATCGACACATCAGCTCTCAGTTGTTGCCACATGGTATGAAATCGAGAACTTGGGCCCTTGTGCCCATACGGATCGCACCTGAGCACGATCATGCGAAGAGATTGAAGAGACTGCGGCGCGTACAGCTGCAACATGACGGGTCGGCGCCGATCTGGGGATCTTCAGCGCTAGCCGGCGATCTTCCATCTGAAGATCGTCATCACCAGGCGGCGATCCGGGATCCGCGGGCACGGCGATCATTGCGCGACTACCCTCTTTTCAAGAAGCCCATAAGCCCAGCTGTACAAATGTGGACCCAGTGCCAGTTTCCAAGTCCGCCTCCGCGGCAGGCTGCCAACTCGCGGACATTGCGGACGATATGGATGGATGGATTTGTGCCTCTCTCTGCCCATCTCGACGTCATTGGAAGCAAGTCGCAAGATCGCACGCCGTGTGCCTGGCGGTAAATGGCACCGAGCACGAATATGGTGTGACCTTGTGGCCTTGTGGCTGGCCTCCGCGCGATACGACGGAGCACACTTGCTATCAGACCTTCCGTCCCCGATGGTTCGTCCGTCCTATTGCGTAACGTGCATTTGAGTGGCTTCAGGTCGGGCCGAGATGTTATGCCGAACGATTCATTCCTGTCTGCCAGATTGTGCAGATAGCAAAATGCTTTGAGGTGTGCGCGGAATGCCACCAGCCGCGAGGCAAGGACATTGGGCAGCCCGATAAGCAGGAGGGATGGAGCGAGGACGAGAACGGGGAAAGAGTGGCCTGTCACTTGCACGATCCTGCTCCAGATTCTCCAGAGTCGGACGGGCCAAACAACCCAAACAGTCTGAGCAACCCAACAACTACACAACCCAAACAGCCCCAACACGAACAACATGACAGGCCAATGATAGCAAGGCTCGCAATGAGGATACGGCCGTGGTCGCCGTCCATCCCTCGTCATCACTACCACCCTTTCAGCCACCAGCTACCCTGGCCTGTCGGTCTCAGGGCAAGGCATTCCGGCCGCCTCTCCGTAACCACTCGCCCCAGTCCGGAGCGGTACACCACCACCAGCAGGTTTTTTCTGGCGCTGGCGATTCCCGCAAATGCTGCCAAGCCAGCTCCACAACAGTCCAGTTCATTAGGTCTCCATCTATGCTGTCACCACTGTTTCACTGCTCCTAACCATGTCGTTGGAGTCAGCAACGAGTGGGTTGTGATCACTTGACCTGTTGGCTCGGGGTTGACCTCTTGTTGCCTTGTTGCCACATCATGGAGGTCCCCGAGGCCCCGAGGTGCCTTCAGCACGTCCACTCGGCCGAGGTGGGCGTGAGGCGCATAGGGTAGGGTAGTCTCGTAGTCTCGAGCATGTCAGCAGTTGCTCCGGCACCGGCGCACCGGCGCAGCAGGCAGCAAGGAGGGAACCGTTGCCTGGTGAGCGCCGAGCAAAGGAAAATGTAAAAATGTCGAGTGGACTGGGTGCCATGTGTCAATGACGAGATATTCGACATTTGCCACAGGCGGCCGCGCGTGATGACGCAGGCCGGATTAAACTTTTTCAGTGATGGAGTAAGGCCTGCGTCAGCCGGCCCGACTACCATTCAAATGCATTCAACATCCTCTGCAGCTCCTGCGGCTCTTCAGCCAAACATGCGAGAACTCAGGGCCAGGCACACAACGAAGCCCATAAATTCCCTTCCAGTCCTCGGCCGCGCTCTCCGGCCCGGAGGAGGAATGAGCACGGGGACACGCTCTGCCGCCGGGAACGGAGTCCGAATGACTCCAGGATCACAGAAGACCAAAGCCTAAACTGGCCAGAACCAGAAGCACCGGCTTGCGATGTGCACCATTGCCACCCATTTGGTGTGGAATTTTTTCTCCTCCGCTCTCACTGCTGTCGCCTGCAGCTGCTGACGCATGCAACCCTGGGATCACCAGTGTGGCCCTTTGTACCCTGTTGGTCCTCGGGTGGCCAGGCGGTCTTGAGAAGTCTTTGACAAACATGCACACCTTAGTGGCCACTGACCAGAAGAGGTAGGCAAGGTCTATTAGGGGGCTGCTGACGCAGGAGGCTGGAGGCATAGGGGTATTTCAGCGGTGATGATGAGCAAATGAGACGGCGATAACTCTATTATCCTGCTTATCAGCGCTGGTTGCCGCGGACGGTCGCGCAGAGAGCGCGATCCAAGGGAAGGGAGGCGAGGCACGAGGACAGAGGATGCCGTAATATCGCAATCTCGTAATTCTCGCCACGGCCGGATCGTTGGTGCTCATACCAGTGACCATGGTCGGAGCGTCTGTGGCGGAGGATCACGGAGAGCAGAGGTTGTCATGGGCGCGGTCCGTCGGCGGAAAGTCAGAGGGCGCGCGCACCTCGTGTAGCCTCCAGTGCGCGGCGCGCGGTGTTAACGCTCACGGCCTGACGGGCCACCGTGACCGGCCCCGGCCCCGACATGGGATGCTCCCATAAGCACGCCCCGGGGATACGGGCGTCGGAGGCTAGGAGATTCCCGAGTCCGCCTGGGCCGTTGATGAGCAACCCGGTGGGAAAACTTGACGAAGACGAGCAACAAGACGGAATGCCATCGACACATAAAAGACTCGACGTGCGAGCAGTTCGAGAGCTCCCAACAACAACGACATCTCTTCGCCTCCCACCTCTACTACTATATAACTAATCCTCTACACCCCACTACCACTACTACATTTAATCACAATGGTTGCTAAGAAGGCTGCTGCTGGTGAGTCGACCTGGTCATACGGTGTGGCACCCACCGCCACACTGGCCACTACTTCCCCTTTACGAACAGTCACTAACGTCCAGCCGAGCGTCCCACCACCCGCATGGGCCTCCTCTTCTCCACCGGTCGTCAGATCGGCATCTTCTGCTACTTCATCCTCTTCCTCTGCATCGACGTTTCCCTTCTCGGTCTCGTCTCTCAGCAGCTCCACCGCTTCGGCAATGACTGGACTCGCTACCCCTCGGGCATGTGGTACCACGCCATGGGTCTCCTCCTCTTCGCCTCGATCTTCTACCTTCTCGTCGGTCTCACCCACTGGTGGTTCGGCCACTTCCCCCTGATGTTCCTCCTCTTCGCTGGTGGCGTCTTCTTCGGCACTGGTGCTGGTATCTTCACCGCCACTCCCTTCGGACACGGCCTCCAGTGCGGTAACCCCGCCGAGAGCTTCTCCGAGAAGTACCGCCCCTTCGTTGCCCAGTGCTCGCGCATCACCGCCATCACCGGTCTCTCGTGGGCCATGTTCGGCCTCTGCACCCTCGGCTTCTTCTTCTTCACCGCCGACAAGCTCTCGTGTGTCTCCAAGCGCGAGCACGTCTACGAGCCCTACGTCACCGCCGAGAAGGGCGAGAAGTCCCCCATCAAGCACTAAGTGCGCGAGCACAAAGCCTCCAGGTCTCCTGGGTCCTAGATAGATAATCCTCGGCTTCCGAGACCACCCTCCATCATTCCACACCACATATTGTTCATAGCGGGATCGTGTAGCTCCCGCTCCACCCTCCATTCTCATCACCAGCATATATTATGCATTCTATAATAGGCATACTACAATAATGGCCGCATGTGTCAGCAATATTGGATGGTGACAAACTCGCACTGACACAGACTCCAGGTGCCACACTCCGAAATGTTACTAATTCAGTTTACGCATCCCAGGTCCACAACCACAACCTTCACGACAGATTGGTGCCCTCTACCAAACGCAACCCACTTTTCCGCCCCCGGCATGGGGAGGTCGACACACAATTATTACATTGCTGGATCGCAGGTACGAGGGTGCCGAAAGACCCTGGCGCTCCACCTGATGGACTCCTCGGATCCGGTGGATCCTGCAAACCTTATCCGATTCCCAGTCAAATGCGCGGAATGTCCAGAAGGACCGGCGGTCCCGCAGTCATAAGATATCCCGAGGTTCAGTCTTCCGACTCCACGCTTGATCTGCATGCCACATTGCGGACAACTCGAGCCCTCGAGTCTGCATGGAGTGGCGCAGAAAGGAATAACGAGGAATACACAAAGCGTCGAGGTATGCGATCCCCTCGCTCGCCCTCCCATACTATACCGACCCCCCCGCGACATCGAGCTGCGTGAGAACTTTCACCCTGCAGTCGCATAATGCCGTCAGTAATGTCATATCACTGCTCTCGGTGATGGCCTTCGGAGCCGGAGATCGAGGATCGGAGCGGTTACGGCACATCCTAACGGGAATGAGATCATGAACGCTAGCGTTGGAGATGAGTGCTAGTGTTGGAGCAGTGGGTCCGCATCGGGCGCCGAGCGGAGGCCGCCTGGCGCCGAGGTAGAGCGTCATTAACCAGGAGCTGCGGCCCTTTGTGATCTCACGCAGGCCACAGAATTAGTCGAGATTATCCTCATCTGCAAAACACTTTTCAAGATACCTACCCATCTTAGGCGAGCTTATTCCTTAACTTTGCGCTCGAAATATTCACGCTTCCTCTCCTAACATCTTGCGAAGCTCGCTCTCGCTGTGAGATGTGACGTCCATATACCGCTAGACCGGTATTGCGTTTCGAGCCCCTAGAGCTCATCCTCGCGACCTTGGATTCTTCGTTGAGCTGATGGAATGACGAGGAGGTATGCGAATGCGATGCGGAAAGGGCGCGCTGATAACATCCCCCGCGAGAAGCGTAGGATTTGAATGTCGCATCTGCTGACTCCTTTTCATTCCGTTTATGGATCCGACTCCTCCCGTTGTCCGTCAGCAGCCAACGCGAGCGAGCACGATACTAGGGAGCGTCAGGAAATATGCGCAATGGGGTCCTGCCGCGCGATCCGAGATAAATGCGCGAGATAGATTGAGCCACCTCCCGAGGCATATCTACAACTTCTCAAGACCGGACTGACGTGTTTTAACGGTTCGGCCAGAGTATGCATGTGGGTGCGCTCTTTCGAGGATCAAAGATGGGAGTAAAAGTCCTTAGAATCAGAGGGAGGTGAGGAACCGCATGCCAAGCCGCTCGTTAGATTGTTAATATAAGTGAGTGGCTCAGTTGTGGGAAGTTGCTGACGTCACTGCAGCCCACCTACAACAAGAGCAAGCCGTGGTTAGAGGACAAAGACAACAACAACAAACCACCTCTTGTCCATCACTCTTCACCACCATGTCCTCGCTCACATACCACACGTACCCTGGCGTCGGGGAGCGCAACGCGGAGCTGTTCCATTACTCGCAGGCCGTGCGCGTCGGCGACCGGATCGAGATTTCGGGACAGGGTATGTCGGGTAATCTGGGAGAGGGAGGAGACGCACGCAAACGAGTAATATCTAATGGCAGGCGGATGGGACCCGGAGACGATGGTGATTCATCGCGAGATCAATGCGCAGATTGACCAGGCGTTCCGGAACGTCGACCTCACGCTCCGAACTGCGGGGGGCAAAGGGTGGGAGCAGGTAAGTGCAGATGAACGCCGGGAGCGTGGATCAGAGGTTGCTTCCATTGTCCAAGCTGTTCCGCACGTGATGGTGTTCGGCGTTGGCCATATCATCTCGTGACTCGCGCTTGCCATCAAACCCTACAGCACCCTATTGACACCAGGTCTTCCGCATCACGTCGTACCACGTCCCGCTGAACAACGAGGCACTCGAGGCGATGGTGCGCAACATGCGGCGCTGGATGCCGAACCACAAGCCACTGTGGACAGTCCTCGGTGTGTCGCGGCTAGGCGAGGACGACATGCGCGTCGAGATTGAGGTCGTGGCGTACGATCCGAAATAACCTGCTGATCTGCGGAGAAATCTTAATCGGGCATGCAAATTGGAAGATTGGCAGATTGATTCGGACTGCTCGTTCGGAGAAGAGCGACGCCGAGCCTTTGCCGAGATTTTATCGCCGAGTGCCCACTGGACAGAGGCAGTCATACCCCATGATCATCATGACGGATTACCGGCGGGCAATCTCTGGGCCGCTGGGGTAACAGCCTTTGACGATGTGGCTGCAATCAAGAACGTCATATGTCAGGTGTGCATCTCATCCTCTCATCGTGGGGGCTTGTCTCGGTGCTTCTGAACTGGTCAGAAGCAAGGGCTTTCATCAGCCACGGACGTTACCGAGATCCACATCCAGTTGACTTCATAACCATGAGAACAGCTGTGATCCTGTGATCCGCTTCATCTGCGTCTTCCGAATGAGCAGATTATTTCCATCCTCCTCGTCTCGAGTCACACTTACGCGCAGTCAGTCAGGTGCACACTGTGGCCGTCGTGTTCGATGTGGAGGGCTATGTTGTTTGTGTTGATCGCCGCGCAGTCTATCAGACACGTTTGATCTCCTCTCGCACCTCTGCCCTGTTGTTCTCGCTTCTGGCGTTCTGGCCAGTTTGGGCCTGTTCGGAATCCGCGGGCATCTCGCGTCGTTGATGGCCTGTGCGCACGGGGGCCGGAATAGACCCAGACCAGCATCGAGCTTCTCCTTCCAGGCCATCAACGCCGCCTCGCGAACACGCCGGCAAGCGTGCCGGGCAAATCATAGGGCCATGTAATATCATGGAGCACCGAGACATGTGCATCCCCGCGGCATGTTATGGAGAGTCTTTTTCTGACCATGAGATTCGGAGCCCGCCAACGCCCTGTTCCAAATCTCCCTTCGCAGCGCGCCGGAGCCGCCCTCACGTGATGCTTCTTTTCGGCTGGTGCCGGCGGGCCCGCTTTGAGATCCGCGCGCACCATGTGCGGCGGCGGCGTAAATTGACGGACCTGACGGGCCTGCTCGGCACGCTCGGCGCGCGCGGATGTGCTCCACTCTGTTGCAGACGGGCAGTTTTGCCGCTCCTGCATCTCTACACAAAGAGGGTGAGATATGAGATCCGGACGCACAGACGATCAGAAGATCAGAAGCTTAGTGGAGAGAGACTAGTTTATTTCCATCTTTTTTTTGGTTCCGAAGAGGGCCCAGAAAACAGCTTTTGTTCATTGTATATGTGTGTGTGTTTGGGTGGCGGTAATTGCATCGGAGTGGGGCGCGCGGCGAGAGGGGCGAAGGGGGGCCCTGGCTGGAGGGGCAGTCACCGCGGCTAGCCTCTGCCATCCCGCCCTGCCGCGCAGGGCTCTACAGGGCAACTCCGATGGTGGCCAAAAAGTATTCCGAACACTTTTTGTAGCTTGTGATGTATTATGTCCCTTGTTTGGGGTGGAGCAAACGCCAACGATCCGAACTTTGATGCTCTCTTCACCATCACATCCGCCGCCCACCCACCCGTGCTCATCGTAATACCCAGCAGCTCGGCATTCTTCAGCGCTCCAGCAGCAGCAACTTTTTCCTGTCGATTGCCTCTGCGCGCATTGCAACACCGAAACATATATATAAAGCAATGTTAACAGCAACACCACCACCACCACCATAACACCACGCCTCTACACCTCGTCCCATGCCCGACACTCCTGCCTCCACAACCACATCAGAGACATCGCTCGCCCCCACCATGGTAGACGCGGAAGACCCTGTTCTCCCGAATGGCCTCCCTGTGCCGCGAGATGGCAGCAATCGCGGCACAACAACCCCGGCTGTGGATTCCATCTCCGTCACGCCAACTGCAACCACCACGACTTCAGACCAGCCCGGTATCGCAACCCGCGGGCGCCAAACCATCTCCCCACCACCCCCGCTCGCCTCTCTCCAGCGCCACCAAGGTATCGTCGGGTGGTTTGAGCGTGCAGCGCTGCACACCGTCCCGGCTTACTATGCCATTACCATGGGCACTGGCATCTCGGCCATTCTCCTCCACCAGTTCCCCTACAAGGCCCGCTGGCTTGAGTATATCGGTATAATCATCTTTGTCCTCAACGTCGTCTGCTTCGTTGTCATTACTCTCTTCACCTTCGCCCGTTACATTTTTTGGTCCGGCGTGTTCCGCCTCGTCCTCAAGCACAATGTCGCCAGCATGTTCTGGGGATGCATGCCCATGGGTGGTGCGACCATTATCGTGAGTGGATGACAGGAGGTTGGCGGCGCGTGCTGACATCCAGAACATGATCTGCTTCGTCTGCGTTCCCGCTTGGGGCAAGCCGTGGGCCTACATTGCGTATGGCCTGTGGTGGGCCGATGTTCTCGCCTCGATCTTTATTAACTTTGGCATGATCTTTGTCCTCTTCACACGCCAGCAGCAGACTGTCCAGACATTGGCGCCGACATGGCTCCTTCCGGTCGTTACCTCCGTCGTCGCGGCTGCGACGGGCGGCATCGTGGCTGAGGCGCTCATGCCGTTTAACGCACACCTCGCCCGCTCGACTCTTATGGCCTCGTACTGCGTGTGGGGCACCGGTGTCCCTGTCGCGATGATGATCATCACCCTCGTCCTCTACCGCATGGCCGTCCACGGCTCGCCCCAAGGCCCCGCGCTCGCCTCCGTCTTCCTTCCCCTCGGTCCGTGTGGACAGGGCTCGTTTGGCATCATTACCCTTGGCACGGCCATGCGCAAGTTGACTTACGAGTTCAACTTGCCCATGATCCCCGGCATCGGCCCCGAGGAGGCGCGCCGCCTGGCAGACGTGCTGTACGCTGGTGGTCTGGTCGTTGGCATGATCATGTGGGGCCTCGCTCTGCTGTGGTACTCTCTCGCGGTCGCACTCTTCCTCGACACCTGGCGTCGTGAATGGCGCCTCCTTGGCCCGGGCAAGTTTGCCATCGGCCTCTGGGGTCTTACTTTCCCGATCGGGTGAGCCTGGTTGTGTTCTCTCAAAAGACCGACGCTAACAACTCCAGTGTGTTTGCGACCTCCACCATCGCGCTTTCCAAAGAGCTCGACTCGCCGGCCTTCAAGGTCATCGCCGCGTTCCTCGCCACGCAGGTTGTCCTGCACTGGCTCTTTGTCGGAGTTGGTACACTCTGGAAGGCCATCGACGGCGCGCTGTTCGCGGCCCCAGAGCTCGTCGGCATCGATGAGGATGCTGTCCGCAGGCGCAGGTCTCCGTCGCCCACGCGCGTGCGGACGCGCTGGAGCAACGGCGGCAAGACCATGGCAGAGGCGGACGTTGAGGCGCCCTTCGAGGTGTAGGCGGATCGAGGCGTAGACGGACAAAATACGCCGCGCTTCCAAATGTAGACGGACAACGGAAGCCGCCCGCGGCAGATAACAGCATTTTAATATTCCGGGATTGCAGGCACGACCGGGTTCTCCCATAGACTATCTCTCGCTTGCATCTATCAGCATCCTGCATTCATCTAGACATGTATCATATTCTCGCACCACGTCTTTGACATGTATGACGACGGGAATCAGATCGAGAGTGTGCGGAGCACCAGTACCGTCCAACTTGTAACTTGGAGGGTCGTAAAGCCGCCCTCGGAGGGAGCTCCCTGAATCCTTCCGGCGCTCCGGCCCGGTATCCGACCGGACAAGCAGGATGAGGTCAACCGTCTTGAACCGGTCGAACCGGGGGCCATGGTGCCAACTGTGGGGTGAAGAGATGGGCAACAAGGTGCAGTCAAGCATCCACTCCGCACGTCTGCATCTTCTGGAATAAATACCAGCAGCAGCCATCACAGCTGTCACCCACTCCCCCTCTCTTATCTGCCCACCATTCGGTCCTCGCTCCGTCTCCTCAACATGGCAAAGAAGATTCTCATGTAAGTCGATTGCGTACCCCACCCCTGGGTCGCGGGAATGGTGATCAGCGGCGTATTGGTGTGATCGCCAATATCTCTCTTACTCTCGTTGTATCTTCCAACCGAAAACTCACACGCAGCACGCGCAATGTCGGTTCCGAGGCGATGGCGACGCTGAAAAAGACGCCCTTTGAGCTGATCGTCAACCCCGAGGATGCGGAGCCGTCCCGCGCCTGGGTGCTCGAGCACATTGCCGACCCGGACGTTGTCGCTGCGTGCATCATGCACGGGCAGTCGAGCGACAAGGTCGACGAGGAGTTTTTGAAGGCCGCAAACCCCAACCTCAAGACTGTCAGCACCTTCTCTGTCGGGTTTGGTGAGTACGAGATGCCTAGTATGACGAGGGGAACTTCCGGCAGCCCATCTGGATGCCTGGGACTTGATTTGGTGCTCGTTCAACGCTAACCCCAGACCACATTGACGTCGCGGCCGCGAACACGCGCGGCATTAAGATTGGGCACACTCCCGGCGTGCTCTCCGATGCCGTTGCAGACATCACGATCATGCTTGTGCTCATGGCCATGCGGCGCGTGCAGGAGGGCATCGATCTCGTCAAGAGCGGAGGCGTGAGTATAAGATACGATAGGCGTATTCCTATCCGTATCTTGGCCCTGCGTATCATCACACACATAAGCTAACAGCCCAGTGGCCGCAGCTCCCGTGGGCGCCGTTCGTGATGTGCGGCCCCTCGATCGGACACCCGAACCTGACCATCGGTTTCCTCGGCTTTGGGCGTATTGCCGAATGCGTGGTGGACCGCCTCGTGCCGTTCGTGAACAAGACGGCGCCGCCGTCGATCCTGTACTCTTCCTCGCGCGCGCGGCCCAACCAGGCCGAAATTGACGCCGACTTCTCCAAGCGCTGGGGGTACGATGTCCGCCGCGCCACGAGCCCAGACGAGGTCGCGGAGAAGAGCGACATTGTCATTGTCCTCTGCTCCCTCTCGCCCGCGACCACCAGCCTCGTCAACAAGGATTTCCTCAAGAAGATGAAGAAGACGGCCGTGCTCGTCAATGCGGCACGTGTGAGTCCGGCTAATGGGATGCGGAGGTCTTCGTTACCTTCACTGCATCCCCGTCCGACACAAATCCTGACCACTTGATACAAAACTAACCCCAGGGACCCGTCGTCAACTCGGAGGACCTGGAATGGGCTTTGTCCAACGACGAGATCTTCGCTGCGGGCCTCGACGTGATCACCAACGAGCCGCACATTTCCCCCGACCACCCGCTCGTCGTCAACCCCAAGTGCGCCGTCATCCCGCACATGGGCTCGGCAGACTACGACACGCGCAACGCCATGGCGGACCTGTGCGTCCGCAACGCCCTTGCCGGCGCTGAGGGCAAGCCGCTCGTCGCCGAGGTCAAGCTGTAGATGTGTAGATGGAAAGAAGTGTTTTGTACTCTTGTGTTTGGAATGTCACTGCTAAATGTTGCCCAGGCACTGACTGGTAAACCCACTGATCTCCTGAACTGACCACGGCTAACACATGATCACAGGAGTGAAGACGCGACGAGCCTAACAAGAGATAACTTACTCCCACGTCTAAAAATCACAATCTAGGGATCGATCCCCATGCCCCGTAGCCGACTTGAACGACTGGCCTTGTCATGTCCCAGATGGGATACGAGTGACACGCTCTACCACTGAGCTAACGGGGCGTCAAGGAGTGAATCTGGTGGTACTTATATGAGTGGGCCGCTCGTGGTTTCCGCCGCGTCGTCGTGATTGTCCAGATCATGCATTATTGTAAGACTCATGGCGTCACTGATGATGATAGTACGCGCTGGGTGTGCACCATGAGTGCGGCTCCGCGACCCTTGGGTATCACCAGCCTTGAGTGCTTGCCCGGTATCTCCCGGAATAGGAGTGGGGGAGGCTGCAAGCACGTCACCGGGACCGTGCGGTCAGTCGTTTGAATATGTGCATGTGATGGAGGATGTACAACATGAGATTGATGGCCGTGCCGGGCTGGGGTACTGGGGGGGGGGGGGGGGTTGCGGAATGATAGGTCGCACGGATCACGGATACGGATCGCGGATCAAAGATCAGAGAGGGTCCAAGCTCTCGCGCGGTGCCACCCGAAGCGGGGGAGCGACCAAGAGAAACGCGCCACGGAAGATGGGCGGGAAGCACACAAGAGGCCAAGAAGCGCTCGGCCGCGGCGGGATTGCGAAAGGCACATCGCGCGCCGATCGGAACGCGTCGCAGAGAGATCAGCGGTCACGGCGTACGGATCGGTGCTAGGCACGAGACTACGAGCCAGGGACTAGGGATTGGCAGGATTTGCGCGACGCGCGAGAAGCGTCGCCCAGGGGTCCTCACAGTAGCTCTCCTTGAAGAAGCCGCGGGGCTCGTCGCGCGCCGGGGGCCCCGTGGGTGCAGCGCGACCGCGATGGCCGGGTCCTCCCGCGCCTCGTCCCCGTCCACGACCGCGCACTCGGCCCCACCCCCCGTCTCCGCCGATGGGATATTCTGGCTGGATCTGAGACGCCGAACCGCTGGGAGACGATAACAGTGGGCGCTGGGGTTAGCACGGACCATCAAGATTGGGGAGTGTGATATAGCTGCTGTGTTTCGGAGCGGCTAGGGACGTAGGGACGGTGCCACGGGGACGTAACGTGCCGGTCCGCGACGTATGGGGATCATCACATACTGTCGATGGACATGTCCCATGGCGGTGAAAGCACAAATGCGGAGCCAGAGCCCGTGTGGACCCAGCCCCCATAAGGAGGTGCATGCCACTGCCACCCGACACGCCAGCACTTATCACCATGGAACATCTGTACGTTTCAAGGTGCAGCCAGCGGTTGGGCCAGTAACCGTGCACCGCTCCATCTTGCAACCAGCACACAAGGTAACGGAGCATCAAGCATCGGAACCCAACCGTACCCCATCTCCCAGTATCAACCCACAGGCGACATACCTTGTCTCCAGCGCTGAACTCGTTTGCGGCAACGGCGTGCGCCACGTGAGAGGACCGTTCAGGCGTTCCACTCCTCCCTGGGCGGCCGTCGCCACCGGGCCCAGACAGCTCGCTTGCGCCGCCAACCTCGACATGATTGGTGCTGATACCAGTGGGCGCGGCGTCCATGGCGTGCGCTACGTCGGCTGGAGCTCCGCCACTGGCGCCCGCGTTGGCGGTATTGGCGTCGGAGGTCGGGAAACCGTGGGTCAATGCGCCAGACGCTGAGAGTTGGTTAGGACGTTGGGACATTGAATGAGTGGGGATGGGTGGGTGGGGGGCGTGGGGGGATACCAGTCACGTATCGCTGCACGGGCCCCGCCCCCACCCTCCAATCTATCGCCAGTGCTCACCACACTCACCTGCGCCTGTGCTTGCTCCGGACCGACCGCCTCGGCCACGTCCTCGATGCCGTTTTCCGCCTCCTACCACTCCCCGGGGGCCACGGACGCGTCCGGAGTCACCGCGCGGAGGAGGCGCTCCATCAGCGGGTGGTTTCGGCGGCAGTTCATATTGTGGATGCTGCTGGGTCTGTTGTGATGCTGGAGATTGATGTGGTTGAGGTTGTTTGCTACCGCCACCTCGCTTCGGTTTCCCAAAGGCCATAGGTAGGCCGAACTCGTCCATTGCAGTGAATGTTGTAATGGGCTGGCCACGAGGCTGTGATAAACGTGTTCAAGTTCTGAGCGCAGAGACGGAGAGGAAGATAGGTGGGCTGCGGAGATGTCTCAAGCCAAGAGGTCGTTTGTTGTGACGTTGCGGCTGTTTGGATAAACACCTCCCCAGGAGTACAGAGATTCACAGAGAGAAGGACGCACTGTAGCGGAGGACGACAGGGGACCTCCACCGCTCGTTTACCAGGTGGTTGTGGCGAAATTGTTTTTTTTTTTTTTTTTTTTTTTTTTTTTTTTTTTTTTTTTTTTTTTTTTTTTTTTTTTTTTTTTTCATTTTATTTTTCATTTTTATTTTGCGGCATGCATTGCACGCCCGCGCGGTTACTACTTTTTTTTTTCGGGACTGACAGATAAACGCTCGATTGGGTTCAAAAGTAACGGCAGTGTAATCATCAACAGCAACACGCGGCCTGTTTAACACTGCGCAATTAACACTGCGCAATGCAAGAGGAACACAGTACCCTGCCAGAATCACCCCGCAAGAGTACGTGCATACCATATGCGATACATCATGCATCCCTTGCATCCCTTGTGGGTCTCGGTGGGCACCGGAAAAAGTAGGGAGACGGGTACGGAGCACGAGGGGAGAGGTAAAGGGGGAGGCATAAGGGTTCTGGATGCAAAACCAAATAGCCAGCAAGTCCTGACGCTGACGCTGTTTGAGTGATATTTTTTAAAAAAGTGACCGGGCCAGCTTGACCGACTACGAACCGGGCCACGATGCCTGCGAGTAAAGAAAGGCATCAGAGCAGAGGACTCGCTGCGACAAGGTTCGCGTCAGAAGATTCCAATCTCCGTGAGCGGTAAGCGTGTGCGCCGTGCGCTGCTCGGCGGTGGGTGCATGGGTGTGAGTATCCGGGAGTACCGCTTCCCTTTCTGACTCGTACTAGGTTGAACGGTAAGGGACCACCGAGATATACGCTGCTTGGCACACACCCGACTTTGGCGGCATAATAATATTGTTCAAGGCATCATCGTATTCTTCTCCCAGCTCTTTACTTTCTTTCCCTCATCATCGTCCTGCGACGCACCTACTCTCGCCGCTAGCATCGCCGCAAGCAGCAGCCAAAAGCACATTCAACAGTCATGTCGGGAGACGCAACAAGTACGGCGTCAAAGCTGTCGCCCAGCTCGCTCATCAAGCCCGCCGCGTCCGAGCTGCAGCGCTGGAAGAAGACGTTCGACAAGTTTGCTCGCGAGGAAGTTGACGGCACAAAGTGAGTAGTTGGTCTACGCTGTTCTGCAGCTGCAGAGCTGTTCGAGACGTGTAACGGCGCTCGTGGCCGTCGTGGATGGTCACACAGTGTACGCGGCGGGCTGTGGTGGTCACGCCGGCTCGCATGCACGTGTTTGCATGATGCGCATCTGCATGCAGCTTGAAGCCCACCGAGGGCATCATCTATTCTTCCTCGGCACCTTGCATCCACAAGTTGGCAGCGCTTCGCGATCATGACGGCTGCCATCGTTGCCAGATCGCGGATCGTGTCATGCGCTGGCCCGAAAAAAAAAACCGGCAGTGACAGCACGGTGGTCCCTTACACAGGAAAAAAAACTGTGCCGTGCCAGCCAGCGCAGCCGGCCCAGCCGGCGGAAGCCAGCCTAATTATAAGCGCGCACGCAGACCGCGCCCGCAGACCGCTTCGCTTCAATGACATGCATCCCTGCAGGAACGTGTTACGCCGCGGGCCCATCGTCCACGGCGCCTAGATAGCGCCGCCGTGTGCCACTTGCCAACTGGCTGCCACTCACTTATCGGCCGCCGCCGACAGATCTCCCCTCGTGTCATGATCGATACGGTGCTGACCACACTTTTCCGCGCGAATCCGGATATTATAAACCCTTTGCAACCCATCAATTACACCGATCCCGCTTTACAGATACCTCAACACCCAGCAGTTCATTGATGCCATCGCGCCCACCGAGGAGGGCCTCAACCGCATCAGCCGCGAACAATACAGCATCCGTACGTAGGAGCTTTGTTTCTTGATAAACTCGGACCGTGCGACGTCCTGGCTCTGCCTGCGATTGGCCCGATTGTTATCATCAGACATTCTCGGTCTCGTCCGAAGTGCTGACCCGTCCCGCAGTTTTCCGAGTCGCCGATGTCAAGAAGCGTGGCCTTGTGTCCTTCGAAGACTTTGTGGTGTTTGAGACGATTCTCAAGAGGCCCGACGCCGACTACCAGCTCGCGTTCTCCTTCTTCGATGTCGATGCTTCCGGACAGGTCGACTTTGAGGAGTTCAAGTCGGTTATGTCGGCGAACATCGCCCCGAGCGGAATCCCGTTCAACTTTGACTGCGACTGGATGAAGCTGTATATCGGCAAGCGTGGTAGCTCGATGAACCTTCTCGGCTACCAGGAGTTCACCCAGATGATCAAGGGGTTCCAGGGCGAGCGGCTCCGTCAGGCACAGCAGTTCTTTGATAAGGACGGTGATGGATACATTGACCCGGAGGACTTCCAGCGCATCATCATCGAGGTTGCTGGCCACAAGCTCTCCGACTCGGTCCTTACCCGCCTGCCGACCCTTTGCACGCTCAACCCCGGTCGCAAGATCTCCTACTCCGAGGTCATTGCCTTCCACAATGTCATTCGCGACATGGACCTCGTCGAGCGTGTTATCCAGCGGGCTGTCCGCAAGTCGAAGGACGGCCGCATTGGTGTTGCCGATTTCCTTGACGAGGCCGCCGCATCTCTTCGCTCCAACGTTTTCACCCCGATGGAGGCACGTATCATTTGGCACTTTGCGTCGCGTGGTGGCAACGGCGGTATTGGCGCAGAACGGCTGACGCTGGGCGACTTCCGCTCGCTCCTCGACGCAAAATGGACTGCACCTGCGGACCTTCTCCCAGCAGAACCCAAGGCTCCCGAGTCGTTCCTCCATACGGTTGGTCGGAGCACATATAACTTTGTTCTCGGTGGTATCGCCGGCGGTGTTGGTGCGTTCACCGTATACCCTATCGACCTCGTCAAGACGCGTCTCCAGAACCAGCGTTCGAACGTCGTCGGTGAGGTCATGTACCGCAACGCCTTCGACTGCGTCAAGAAGGTGTACGCGAACGAGGGTGGCATCCGTGCCTTCTACCGCGGTGTGCTTCCCCAGCTTGTCGGTGTGGCACCTGAGAAGGCCATCAAGATCACCGTCAACGAGACCGTGCGGAAACGGTTTACCGACCCGGAGACTGGCGTCATTCCTCTGTGGGCCGAGTTTATGGCCGGTGGTCTCGCTGGTGGATGCCAGGTCAGTGTGACCAACCCCCTCGAGATTGTCAAGATCCGTCTGCAGATGGCCGGTGAGGCCGCGAGGCAAGAGGGTGGCGAGGCTGTCCGTCGCTCAGCACTCCACGTTATCAAGCAGCTTGGTGTCCTCGGCCTCTACAAGGGCGCCGTCGCATGTCTGTGGCGTGATGTCCCCTTCTCCATGATCTACTTCACCGCATACGCACACCTCAAGAAGGACGTCTTCCATGAGGGCAAGCGCGGCAAGCAGCTGTCGTTCGGCGAACTCCTTCTCGCCGCCGGTATTGCTGGCATGCCCGCCGCCTACCTCACTACTCCCGCCGATGTTGTCAAGACCCGCCTGCAAACCCAGGCTCGTGCAGGCCAGACCGTGTACAAGGGCTTCACCGATGGCTTCCGCACGATCCTCAGGGAGGAGGGTGTGCGCGCGCTCTACAAGGGTGGCATTGCGCGTGTTATCCGTTCGTCGCCTCAGTTCGGTGTCACCCTCGCGGTGTACGAGGTTCTCAGCAAGACATTCCCCTATCCCTTCGGCGACGACAACACGGCCGTCGCCAACGCCGCTGCTGCTGCCCGCCCGCTACTCGGCAGCACCGACATCTCCCGCATCCGCGCACGAAACGGCCTCCGTATCCTTCTCGACTGCTCGAGCCGTTTCGGCATGGTCAACGGCGACAGCGCCGCAAAGCACGTCAACGCCCTTCCCAAGGTCCTCCAGCCCTAGAGCCGTAATACACATGGTACATAGACACTACATATTCGCACTCGCCTCGTACTTCATCCATCCACTCCACTCGGCACTAGATGGCTTTTTGGTATCACATATTTATTTGGGACAATCGTTGTCGCCCTGTAGACATGCATTGCATTGCACAGAGCGTGTTTTGGCAGGCCGGGCGAACAACCGTCGTTAGTCACCTGCAAACGGATATCGCGGTATGATCGGTTATCAGCGCGTATCGAGGAAAGGCACAGCCGACCGACGGCATCGGCCGCCATGACTATCGAGCCTTGAGTTTGAAGGGACATCCATAGTTCCGGTTCATGCCAAGCTCTCCTGACACATTGAGCAGCAGTCCGCCCTAGCGATGTGCTACGTTTAGAATGCAACGTGGAGTGCGAGTATGTGATTACATTATAATCTAAGTATAGGTCTATGTGTGCCAACACAGCGCACACGAGTAGGACTACCGACGTAAAGTGCGAATCGGCAATTATGCGCGACGGCTGCCGGTCGAGATGGCAGGCGAGGTCGTCCTGCTGAGCGGCGTGGGGATGCTGCGGGGCGAGTGGATCTCCTCCTCCATCGACATGGTGCGCTCGAGGGTGTACACCTCGGGGGAGCCGAGGGCGGGGTCCTCCTCCTCGATCGAGCGGACGCGCTCGATCGGCTCCATGCCCGCGTCCTTCTCCGCGTCGCCAGTTGCCGACGCCATCGCGGCCTTGCGGGCAGCCATGATCTGGGCGAACATCGCAGCGGCCTCGGCAGCGTACTTGCACTTGGCACGGATCCTGGCGCCGTACTTGTAGAAGAGGAAGGGGAAGGGCAGGCAGGCAAAGGCGAGGAAACCGGGAAGAGCGGCGGCCCAGTGGATACCGAGCTTTTCGTACATCGGCTTGGTGAAGAGGGGGAAGGCGGCACCGAAGAGAGAACGGAGAACCGAGTTGGCGGCGAGGACCGAGGCGGCGTACACGGTGTAGACGTCGACGAGGTAGCCCATGGTGGAGAGGAAGAGGACGACCATGCCCATACCGAAGGGAATACCGAAGATGATGGGGGCAATCCAGTGGACGTTCGGGCCGTCGGTGGCGGCGAAGCCGGCAAGACCGATCACAATGACAACACCACCCCACATGGCCGGGGGGAGACGGTCCTCAGGAAGCGGGTAGCCTCTGGCCTTGATGGTCTTGATGTAGCGGGGGTTGGTGAAGAAGATGGTAACAACGACGGACATGAGGGCACCGACCATGATACCAAGGAAGGCAAGACCGCCGATACCGACTGACCAGCCGCGGCCCTGGGTGAAAACAATGGGGTAGGCGGCAAAGTTGAGGTAGAGAATACCGTAGATGATGGCAACGTAGAGGGAGAGGATGATGACGATGGGCTCGAGGAAGAGGAACTTCCAAGGGCGGATGAGCGAGGCCTTGAAAAGCACAATGGGGTTGAACTTCTTGGCGGCGTCGGCGCGGTAGCGGTAAACCTTGCCGGTAGCCTTGGAGAGGCGGGTGGCACGCTGGCGGAGGAGGAGTGGGGCGTAGGTCTCGGCGGAGAAGAGGATGATCAGGACGAGAATGCAGCCACAAAAGATGGTGAGGAAGCCCATGACCCAGCGCCATCCTGCAGCGTCACCGAGGAAACCACCAGTGATGGGGCCGAGGGCGGGACCGAGGAAGGGGGCGACGGAGAACAGAGCCATACCGAGACCCATCTGGGTGGCATCGAGGATATCGGCAACGGTACCACCGGCGTTGGCGAGCGGCGAGGAGCCAAAGAGACCGGCCATTCCACGGAACACGAGGATGGAGCCACGGTTCGGCGAGGCAATAGTGACACCCTGCCAGAGGGTGAGGAACATGTACGAGACGATGTAAATCAGACGACGGCCATAGACCTCCGAGGCAGGAGCCCAGAAGAGGGGACCAAAGGCGAAACCGAGGACGAAAAGCGAGACACCGCCAGTCCAGAACAGGGTTGATCCACCAAACTCGCGCAACATCTCAACAATACCGCCAGTGTAGGCAGACGACGAGAGCGCAACGGCGAGGGTGGCAAGCGAGGTGATGAAGATCTGGCCCCACTTGATCATCTGCGGCCAGCGCTGCGGGTCCTCCGGGTCGTTTCCGAGCCAGTCAATGAGATACGGGTCCTCCTCGGTACCGCTGCCCTTGTAAGGGGCGGAGACGATGGTCTCGAACGGTGTGCTGTAGGGGCGCCACGGACGCTTCTTGAGCGTCAACTTCCGGCAGGTCTCCGCATCGACGGTCGGGTAGGCGGTGGGCGCCTTGGGCTCTTCGGCAGTGGACGCCATCTGTGCACGGTCAGTAGATGTCATTTGGGATGAAGATAGCACGCAGGTGGGTGGGCAGTGGGTCCCCATTGCCCCCATTGTACACTTGCGACTGCACTCACATTGGGGGCGGCAGAAACGCGCTTCTCGTGCTTCTTATCGGCCGGAGTGGCAACGACGGTTTCGGAGGATACGCTGTTGTGTTGTGTTGCGGCCATCTGGAGTGTCAGGTATTTGTATCAAAGCCAGGCAATGCAGATTTGCCGGCCTCGGCTCCAGCCAGTCAGGCGATCCGCAAGGTACTTACCACTGTGGGGCGGGGAGTGGGGGGAAAGGCGGGAGGGGTGAGATTAGGCTAAGTGGGCGATGGGCGACAACGCAAATAAACGCAAGGAGTGACGGCAGTTAAAACAAGTTGTGAGATATGATGAAGAAGGTCGAGGTCGTAGCCAGGCCGGTGGCGAGCAAGTTCTTGTGTATGTTTATCGAGTAAGACTTGGTCTCGGCGTTGCGAGCAGTGGTTATATTTATTGCATTGCCATCACCGCACTACTCCGGTACATTTTTTTTCTGGATGACGGGCGCCGAGAGGCCATGTGTGGAGCGGGCGCCGAGAAGAGGTGCTAAAACCACCGACCCAGATGCCCGAGGTCCGTCTCGCCGTCACTGGCCGGCGGTCCCACTACCCCTGGCGCGGTCTCGCAGCTGGGCCGCCCGCAATGCTCCTGTGCCTCTGACCAAGGCGGTATAGGCTCCAACACACAAGTCAGCCACCAAACCATGAGCTGGATCAAAACAGCATGACGGGTTGCCCGATCCAGGAGCCCAAGGGGTGGGAGTCATACAAGGTGCCGGAGCGCGGCATCGGCACGGCGGGCCTTACGGCAGAGGGAGTGCAGGAGGAGGAATTTTCTCCTTCGGTTGCGCCAAGCCTCCCCACATGCACAGAGTTGTAATGTGGGCCATCTCTACGGATGGGGCCGTGGTACCTCTGACGGCAAATCAACCATAATAGAAAACCCGCCGAAGTGGAAGGATTTGGGTCTGGGGCAAAGTCGCGAAAGCCGGCCTAAAACCTGATTGCACAGTCAGCAGCCTCGAAAGCCTCTGCCAGGGTACGCGATCAGGTGGGTCAGGCATGATCAAGCCATCGCCCCTCAGCCGCCGGGCTTGGGCTGGGCGGCCGGCCGGAAATAGGCGTTCAGGTGACTATCATGTCATAGTTTTGTAGTCACGGGTGCCGGCTGGATGGTGGTGCGATTTGGTTCAACCGGCCAATTGCCAGCTGCTTTGTCTCGAGCCAGGGTGGTGCCTTTTTCCGACTAAAGTCCACTGCACAATCGCAGTGTGAGGAATGTAGTCATCGATGCTGATCTGAGCTCTGGTTGTGCTGGTGCGACGTCATATGTGGCCCCGGTATGTTCAAGATCGCAAGTGCATGCTGCGCATCGTGGATACTCTTATCGAGGAAACAGTGGGTCCTGGGATTGAGGGTCACCGACAGGTGGGCATCGCTGGTACTAGCTCCAGCCCAGCAGATTCTCGCACATTCCTCATTCTGTGACGGAGTGTACCGGAGGGTTTGTCACCTGAGCGTGTCTTCAGCTGACCAACAACGACTTATGTCGATCCTGGCTATCCTGGAGGACCCCGCGCGCGGTCAGCGGCTGTTCTGGATATTTCCATCGGTGATATGTGGGCAACAGGCGTGTGAATCATACACTAGTTGCCGGATAGCTCAGGGTTAAGCTTGGGCTCGTGAGTATGTGATAAGATAGGGACACGCAGGCTTCAGTCGTCGGAGGTGAGCGATGGCAAGATGGGAACTGTTATTGTTCGGCCCCCGACGATATAGTCTTCGCCACCGGTTACCTCTTTGCGACCAGAGTCAACTCGCCGGCGGTGAGAATAGACTTCACAGAAACCCGTAACCCACATCTATACCGCACTACAAAGCCGTATTCTGCAGCTCTTGACATTCCCTTTCCAAATTGGTTACAATGTCTTCGGCAGAGATGCGATCTTGAGAGCGAGAACATCAAATTGTCCCTGTGGGCCCGGTATCTGAAGCCTGACCGAGCTCTGGGAGTCACTTTCGAGTTAGTTGAGTTGCGTATCGTTTTTCCGTGGTATCTCGCTGTCGGAATTGCAATCAGCCTCATCCATGCTCGACGGAATGGGAACGGACTGAAAGCAGAATGAAGGTTCGCATTCGCCGCCATTCCGTCGATCCTTAATGATGCAGTTCTTTCATGCTGCCGAATAGCTGATTGTCTTCTGCTGACATAGGTCTGGCTCTGGTCCGCAACATTCAAAATGCAAAAGAAGTCGGCAACCAGCCCATGCGGCCACGACTCTCTCGATTCTGGCAGACATGTCTCGTTCTGCTTGCGCGTGTGCGATGTCCTTGTCTGGCGTCTCTTGTACGATTTTTATACTCTTATATCCTTTCTTCATCCTGGTTCAGTCAGGCAGCATCGAGTGTGTGGCAAAGCCACTCATTCCTCATCTGTCACGGAGTATCTCTCAATCTCCGATAACTGCCACCTCCACCTCCACTTGTGACGACCACTGGCCTCCTGTTGCCGCCACTTTTGTTGTTGTGAGTGTGTGTCTCATCGACCATCTGTCACGAGGACACCAAAGCTCCACGCTCGGCATGCTCGGCGCTCGGCGGTGATGGTACACTGCGATCCTCCTGCCCATACTACACCAGGTGCGCTGTAAACGACAAGAAGCGCGCCGAGCTCCACCTTGCCCAGGGTCAGCAGACATGGAGCGTGCTCGTCATCACGTGCTTGCTCGGCGCCGCACAGAGCACCGGGGCTACGGGTGCGGTGGTTCTCACTGCTTTCAGGCTTAATGGCATCTGGGAAAGCGAGGGGAACTGCTCTGCTCTGGTCCACCTGATATGATCGGCCTGGCTAGACCTTGCTCTCGTTCAAGCGATGGCGTAGGCTGAGATGTGAGAAGGTGGGAGATTGAGCGATGTGAGCAACAGAGGATCGTGGCCTATCGTGGTCTGTGCGCGCTGCGTGCTGCGCACAGTCAGGCGACGCGCTGTTGCCACCATTCTCTGCTCACATGCTCCCATGACATCCGCTCTTGCTACCAGCTGCAGCACTGTGAGACCCTGGGCCGGAGCCGATGTACATCGGGGTTGGAGGTCTGAGCCCTTCGGCTCCGGATGGACAGGGGGAAAATGTCGGTAGGCAACGACCGCTTGGGTGGGCATGAGCCGCGAGGAGGATACGAGAGCGAGCAGTGCAGAAACGGTAGCATCGGCACTTGAATGGTAGTGCATGGCACCGCGAGGGTCGCCGCCATGATCGCGAAGTACGCGGCAATGCACGGAACTCGGACCCGTACCACCTTCCAACCCTGTGCACGTCGACTCACTTCGCTCGTTGTAGGTTGTCAGTTCGATCACACGTCCGCTGCACACACACGACAGGCTTCGAGTTGCAGCAAGTTAAACCTCCGCTCGCACGCGCGGAGCGGACAGGACGTGACTCAAGTGACTGTCCGACCAGGAGGGGCGTGGTCGCAGTGGGCGTGGTCGCAGTGTGTGCTCGACAAGTCACTCTTTGTTAACCCATCCCCCACTTTATCCCTTTCCTCAGCTGGCGCCCCCCCTTGTCCTCGGCGCTACCTCTTGCCTCCTCACCATCACTTTGTCCTTTCTCAACATTCTCGTTCGCCTCAGACACTATCCTCACACCTCATCGTCACTCTCCTCAACACCTCTCGATCCCACCTTCCTCCCAATCGACCCATTCCACATTCCACACCCCTTCTCTCCATTCCAACTCCGCCTTCCCCGTCGACTGACTCTCGTCGATTCCAGCTGTCCTCTTGACACCGAAACTGCGTCTCGGAGAACAACCAAATGGTGTTGCAACCGAGCTCCGCCCCCGAAGGCGACAGTGGGCGGTCGAGCCCCTGCCAGGAGGCCAAGCCTCTATCACGGTTGCTAGGTACGTTTCTGAGAGCTCTTATTGTGCACAAGTGTTGGGATCGTGAGCACGACCGCTGCATAAACGGAGCGGAGACGGGCCTCCGTGTGGCCGTGTGCGTCTTCCCTTCTTTTGTTGGATGTCGGGTTGCCACTCACCGCCCCTCGTTCTGATCTCTTGCGGCTCGCACGGACGCTGACGCTGACCCTGGTCCCGCCCCCACTCTGCTACCCCGCAATTATTGTCGTTATTATGCTCTGACGCCCAACAGAAGTCCTCCCCCATGTCTTCGCCGCCGACCCAGCCGCGCTTCCGTCCTGTCTGTTCAGCGGGAACTCGGACATGTACACTGCGGCATGTAGTCATCTGTACCGCGCGCTTGAAGTGGAGATCCCCATTGCCGGTACAATGGGCCACGAGTCTATGCACGAGGCTATCGAAGAGGCTCCGACGTGCTGCCCGGCGCGGGCCCAGAAACCCAAACTCCTCTCCGTTCTGAGGTGTGTTCGACCTGCCCCGCGCAATGGCGTCTGACCATCACAGGTATCCAGCCAACGCTGCATATGTCCGCGTCCTCCGCTTTGCGCACCCCTGTCCAAAGCATACCCCTGACAGTGTCAACGAGGTTTCGCGAACGATCGACCGCATCGAGATGTGGGAGTTTGCATCGAGCCTCATTGATCAGCTTCCAGGACTGGAGGAGCTCGTGTGGGAGACGGGCTTTGGCGTCGGTGGCTCCATGTGGAAGGTGGGTCGGCGCCGGGCCGCAAAGCGTCATCAAGGGTGCTTATTGACGATCAATAGTCCATTGCGGGGCTCACAAAGCTTCGTAAACTCGCCCTCTCGAACACTCCGATACATCCCGGCCAAGTCGACGGCGTTCCGGCATACCCACGTATCACCATCGACCCTCAGCTCGCGATCCCACCTGGGTTCGATCTGGAACCATTGGGAGAAGAAGCCGAGGGCAGTGATAACGGCCGCCCGCGGGCAATAGGTCTCGGTGGCCAGGCGCTCGGTATCGCATGGGAAGACCTGGAGGAGCTCCGCCTGGAAGGTCTCAGTGGCGCAGGCGTACGTTAATCCAGGTTGCAACATTGTCTAACCTCCTCAGGCACGTTCCGTTGGCACCCACCTTCAGATACTCTCACAGCTCGAATTTGCTCACCAGCCCCGACTGCACACCCTGACGCTGAGCACACACTTCCTCGACACGCGACTGTGCGAGTCGATCGGCGCCTTTGGCGCGCTCCGCAGTCTGCGCCACCTCTGTATTGGCACCTCGGGCCTGAAATTCACCGCCGACTGCCTCCGCACGCTCATCGAAGAGTGCTCCGTTTTGGAGAGTCTGCGCCTGAATGATGTCGAGGGTGAGTGTACCACAAGGTGCACTGTTGACGTCAGGCCGCCTCGGCAAGAATCCATGGGGACAGATCACTGTCTGGCCGCCGACATTCAAGAGCCTCGAGGTGGATATTTCAGAAACGGGCTCTCACCATTCGTATGCCGTGGGGATTGTCAGGGCTGACGTTCAGATGGGTGCTGGACCATCTTGGATCGATCCATGAAGTGCCGTTCCGGCAGCTCAACAAGTTTAGTATTCGTCGCCTGGTGCACCCAGTTGCCGCCCTGCCGTATCCGCCGGCATCTGTTGCTGTTCCGCAGCGCAACTCGACACATGACCCGGACGGAATTCCGGAGGATCTCTTTGACGTCTTGTGCGACGAGGGCGGCGGCCTTGAACACCTCTGCCTTGACTGGTTCGAGTTGCACCCGGCGCAGCTCGAGAGGCTGGTGACCAACTGCCCCCGTCTGGTCACGCTCCAGGTAGCTGTCAAGGCGCCGTTCATTGACATCGTGAGCCAATGGCCTATCTTACTGCTGACGACAGATCTCAATGTCCAATGCATTTGGCCACATTCCGGACCTTGCAGAGCTCTCCATCACAAGTGAACCCCAGTACAACACGACGGCACCCAAGAAGGCGAAGAAGCGCAAGGACAGCAAGGAAGAAGTTTCTCTCCCACCCTTCCTTGCGGAGAAGATGACGGAAGCAGAGACAGACTCTGCAGTCGTCGACCTTCGCGATCTCCGCAAGTTCCTCCGCCGCATGCCGAACTTTCGCGTTCTCCGGTGGATTGGTCGCGGCGGCAAGGGCGAGTGGAGAGTCAAAGCAGCCAAAAAGTCGTCGACTCTTATCCCGATCGACTTTACGCACTCTATTGTGCTCACGCGGCAGACCTGGCTTGACTGCCAGCGCCAGCCGCCGTCGTTCGCCTTTGACGACGAGGTCACGAGCACAAAGGTTTTGGAGCTTCCGCCGTCGCCGGACCGCCACTCACCGACCGAGCTTCCAGCGTTGTCGCGCACCACTACTGGAAGCAGCACTTCGCTGATGACTGCCGCCACACCACCCTCGCTGGGCTCCCCTGTCGTGCGTCGCTCGTCTACTGCAAACAGCATGCCCAACTCGGCTGTCCTTGGGATTGACTGGGAGGGTTTGCCGTCGCCTACGGCCACCACTTCGTGGACTCGCCGCCCTAGCGCAAGCGCACCCCGCCGCATGTCGAGCACGGACGAGTCATCAAGGCTCGAAATTCGTACAGGCAAATATGACATGAAAGAGCCTCGCCGCTCGTCGCGCGGTAGCCGTTCGCCGACCAAGAGCGGATCGACGAACGGTCGCCGTTCTTCAAACGGACTCCCGCCGAGCCCTCAGGCCCCCCGTCACGTCCCGGGATCTGCGTCGCCGAAGAAGGCCACACTTCCACCCACCTCGCCGATCAAGAAGCCTCAGGCGCTCACTGCTGATGGCTGGACGACAGTCGGCGAGGTGCGCAGGCGTTAAGACCAAAGCCATTCGCTTGTTCATTGCGTTACTCGAGTCGACGAAAATCACAATCCATGAAATGAGACCTGAAAGTCAACCTGTGCCATTAACCCTCTGGAGGGCCCATCAAGAAACTGCGACGTCATACACCAGAAGCGCCGCGAGAAACCAATACAATCGCCATCACCTGTTTGTGCAGTAGCCGAGAGAAGACGAGAAGCAACAAGAAGGAAATGTACCATGCTGAGATGTCACTCATGTGTTTAGTTATACTGTGTGTTGGACATGTGTTGGAAGTGAGGACGCGACGCGTGAAGGTGAGGTTAACATGCGACCTACGCGAGGCCGAGGACCGGGCGATTCCTCAAGGATCTGCGGAACTCTGTCTGGTAATAATCTCCGATCCGCGCCGATCCCAAGTGTCCGAGGAGAGGAGAGGGCAGCTCAAGGCCAGAGGTCGCCGAATAAGGGACAGGAAGGAGCGCAGCGTTACAGAGAAGCAGAAAGGATCGGCATTGGCCCGCACGCCACAAGCGCATCAGAAACAATTCGCTCATTTCGCTTTCCTCCTTCGCTACCTTGCCCCTTTCACCTTCCATTAACGATAATCACGGCGATCGTCAGACGGGGAACATCATAATTAGCAGCGTTCTGTTCAGGTCGGTGTCCCTCGCCAAGCACTACGATTCACCGCAGGCATGACGTCCTGGGTATGTGGCCGCTGTGTGCACGTCAAGTCAACTTGGATTTGTCTAATGAGCTACTGAGAGCCCCTATGAACACTTAAATACAATTGTATCCGTGCTTGTCCCACGATCGTGAGACAGGGGTGTGCCGGTGTGCCTTTGGACTTCACCGTGCCACGCCTCGGTTCTTCTCCGGCACCCTGCTGCGGTGTCGATCAGTGTTACCTATGACGCAATGTCACGCCCCCTTGTCGTCAGCGAACCCAACCAAGGCATCCTCTCGTTTCACCCCGCGATCCGAGACCTTCGCTTGCAGCTTGCAGCGAGCTGGCGACCCGGAGGATTCGAGTGTGCACACCGAAACCTCGCTGCCAACTTACTTCTGATGTGATCTCCAGGTGACGCGTGGCGCGGGCGCGGGGCGCGGCCTTGGCATTGGGGGTGTGCCCAGAGTGTGCGTGTGAGTGCGTAGCGGTGCTTGGTGCTTGGTGTTTATAAAGGATCCCACCTGTCTTGGTCGCCCCATCACACCCCCATCACCCTTTCAATCTCCCAAACCTTCATCTATCACCAAACCACCATGGATCTTCTCAACCAGCTCAAGGGCGGCGCCGGCGGTCAGCAGCAGCAGCAGCAGCAGCAGGGCGGCGAGCAGCAGGGCCAGCAGCAGGGTGGCTGTGAGTTATTCGGTGGCTCTTTCGCTGACAGAAGTCAACCTCGGCTCGACGATCAGCGGCCTCACCTCGGGCGGCGGCAACATGGGCGACAAGCTCAACTCGATGGCCGGCGGCGGCGAGCAGGGCGAGAAGAACGAGGACTACCTTGACAAGGGTGCGTAATTGGCCTCGTGTGTGGAGTGTGGTGCTGACGCTGTGTCTCACTGTGGCGGCAAACAATCATCATCATCTCCATCATCATCATTCATCTTCTTACCTTTCTTCGGCATAACTTCGCTCCATCACCTCTGTCTCATCATCTACGCCCTTCCCTACGCCCTCCTCTCCATCCCTACGCTCCCTCTATGCCGCATTTCAACACCCAGGCGTCGACTTCGTCCAGGAGCGCTTCATGGGCCAGGGCCAGCAGTCGAACGAGACCGCCGCCGAGCAGGCCAAGGACGAGGTTATCTCCGATCAAATCCGAGGCTATTATAAGAATGCTACTGGTAGCGACTTCCCCATCAAGGACAAGGACGCGAAGTACGGTCTTTAAGCGAGTTGGAAAGATAAAGGTAGTGGAATGAAGACATGAGTTAAAACTTTGAGTGGTGGATTTCGGTGGGTGTGGCGGATCTGTGCCACTTTTGGGGGGTCTAAATGAGACTGTCTGACCCCTGTTTGGGCTGCAGAGCTTCCAACTGATCGATTGGGGGCGGTTTGACAAGTATACTGACGTGTTGATGTCTCCCTTCGTCGGTGGAGGTGGTGTGGCGGTGACTGATCGATTGCCAAGCTTACTCCTATCGGTGCCACTCCTAGACTTCACAGGCGAGCAGAGGCTTCTGTGCTCTATGTTTCTGCGCTCTTGGATCGACTTGTTGTACTGTACAGTGCATGAGTACAGGGGGCCCGAGAGTGGGGTCTTAGATGCTACTGTGTTCTGAGAGTGGTCGAATGCCACATTCGCCACAACCATCCGCCACACTCCCCCTGACGATCACGTCTCGCCCCCGACGATCATTCCAGGGATCCAGGGGCTTCAGAAGCTCAGAAGCTTGAAGACGGAATGGTTGCCACTCTGGAAAGAGTTGAGAAGCCTGCAGCGACAGGAGAGAAGGCCACGGTCCACCACACGGGATCTGCGACTTGGTGTTGTCGCAATCATATCCTCACTCGAATCACCTCTTCATCTCAACTATGTGCTGTGTGTACTCACTCGACCTCCAAACCTCCCTTCCTCAACCAAGCCATCCACCTTCCTTCCTCCCACGCTCAACCTTTATCAGCGTTTCAACACTCAGGCAAACAACCGGCTCCACTGGCCCCATTGCTGCCCGCGGTCCACTTCGATGGTGTCAATCTCGCGACTGGTGTGTTGAACAAGCCAACGGCCAACGACGCGTATGGGGAGAACAAGGCTGGCCGAATTGTTGCCTGTCCTGACATGTGCTGGCTGTGAGTTCCTGCGGATACTGGTATCCCACGTATAGTGCAGTGGAACCACACATGGTACCCGCCACCGAAGACCTGGGGGGCGCGGTGTTCTCATCCTCACTGAGCTCCCGTCAGTCTGCTATCGACAGCCCGACAGGCCTGATGTCCATGCACTTTTCCTCCGGCGCGTCACTAAACTTGCGAAACGCGTTGGCACGCTTCTCCTTGACTCAATTAGAGGCGACACTGGACCATACTCTTGGGGTCCTTTCACAGCGCGCCATGTTAGCGGGAGATCCCTTACAAGGCGAAAGGCAATGCCACTTCCCGTGCCTTGCGAACCTGTGAAGGAGGTAGTTAACATCTTTGATCATACGGATCCTGATGCGAAGTTGGTGAGGACGTTTCTCGACATACATGCCGCTGCGCCGCCCGTGGAGCTCTGTCCTCGTGAGCCACGCTTTGGCGTGGCCAAAAGCCGCCCGGCGCTCACACTCATCCCAAGGCCTGCCTGGGCCCGAAGAAGAGACAATGACAGACACTGCCCCAGCCGGTGCCTTCGGCTTGGCTTCATTGACAAGTGCAATGTCATTGTCAGCAACGGCGGCGGTTCAGGCCAAGGCCGTGCGCACCCCCAATGAGGTCTGACATCCGACTACGATGACGCCTCCCTCGGGCCCTGCGCAAGTTGGTTAGATAAAACGGACAACTGCGACTGATGGCGGCCTCTCATGACCGCAGGATATGGTCTGGCGGGCGAGATCACCATCGAAATGAACTTGCCAACCCCGGGAGATGATTTAGGGCTCATCCCGTGTGTGGTATTCCCCTGTGGATGCCGATAATTGCTATGAGGACGCTTGGAATCCCCAACTGTTCACTCCCACTCACCGCATTGCTTGTCTGAGGACGATTCTCGTCCTCAGGCTCATCATGTCTAACACTGGCAGAGCAGCAATCAAGACCTTCGTGATCGACAAAATCACCACGGGCGTGCCACAAATTCTTCCCTTGGCCATTCATGGACACGAATCAGCACAGCTGCTACTGACAGGTCGTTTGGGCACGTCACTTGCGCAGCTAACATCCCGAAAGGCTTTTAACCTTACGGCCGAGGAAAAGAGAGTAAACGGAAGTAAACACCGGCACGGGTGGGCCGCATCGCAAGCACAATCTCATCCCCATAAGTGAGGGCAGCGAGCACACGGGTCAACGACTGCAGCAAGAGGGCGAGCGACCGGCCGCTGGACGGAAATGGCCGCGCAGGCTCGTTTGTATAACCAGTAACCCGCGCCGTGCAGAACGTTGCACGGCACATATCCACTTGCTGCTGTCTCGCTGCGGCCTCGCTGCTGTCTCGCCGCGCTGGCTGCCATCACTCGTACTTGCTGTTGCGTGCTGCTCACAACACTCGGTCATACTTGTTCACTTGCAGCCCATCGCTCGGTGTCACTTGCTCGCTTTGGGTCTGTTATCTTGTCGCTCGTGGTCGCTCCCTCCCCTCTGGCTCGTTATCTTATCGCTCGCTGTCGTTCGCTCCCTTTGGCTCTGTTACCCGCTGTCGCTCACTCCCTCTGGCTCTGTTATATCAGTGTCGCTCGCTGTCACTCGCTCCCCCCTCTGGCTCCTTAACCTGTCGCTCGCTCTCCTCTGGCTCTGTTATATTTGTGTCGCTTGCTGTCGCTCGCTCCCCTCTGGCTCTGTTATATCTGTGTCGCTCGCTGTCGCTCGCTCCCTCTGGGCTCTGTTATCGATCAGAATATCGCTCGCCGCTTGCTCTCTCAATCGCTGAGCAGGGGCGCAGCCACGACGGATGCAAGGCCATGTGCGAAAAGAGGTGTTTCTCTATATGTTATAAGAAGATGTTATGAGATATGTTATAAGATTTATGGTCATAAAGTGATGCGAGGTCGGATTGACAGCTGTCCCTATACCTGGTGTCGGGGCGCCAGTGGTTCCCATCTTGCGCCGAGATCTCGGCCATCGTTCCCCAATATCATCACCTTTGCCGCAACCCCACTCCTTGCTCCATTGTTCATCTAGCAATATCTGCATGCAGTTTAGTTGTAGTACAATTCGAAACATCTCTATCTCCAGGCCTAGTCCTCATCCATCGCGTCGTCGCTGTCGTCGTCGTCGCTCTCGCCCTCGGCAACGTCCAGCTTGGGGAGGTCAAAGTCCTGGTCGGCGCCGGCGTACGAGTCGCAGATGAGGTAGAGCTTGAGGTCCTTGTGCGTGCCCTGCGCAAGCGTAAACTCGAGCTTGGCCTCGAGGCGCGTCTTGACAGTAACCTTTTTGATCGCGTACAGGTTCTTGGTCGTGGCATCGCCGACGACAAGCCACCACTGCACGAGCTTGCGGTGCGGGAAGTGCGGTGCGTCGGCCGCCATGTCGTCGGGGTTGTCCTCGTCCGCCTCGCGGTCGAGCGTGACGTTGACCGTGACGGGCGTCGCGCTGTCGAGCTCGTTGGCGTCCTCGACCTCGAAAGCGACTTCGATGTTCGGGTACGCGTTGACAAACTTGGCGACGCGCGCGAGCTGCCGGTCCGACATGCGCAGCAGGTCGTTGCGCTGGTCGTCCTCGAGCTCCATAATGTCGTACACGCTGTCGAGGCCGGCCTTTTTGAAGCGCGCGAGCACCTCGGCGTCAAAGTACGGCACCTGCTTGAGCGGCGAGTCGCGGTCCCATACCGCCTGGACACACATCTGGGAGAGGTCCATCGCGCCGAGGCAGTTGAGGTAGCTCTTGGAGGACATGACGTCGACACACGCCGAGAGGAGGCCGGTGACCTTGCCGAGCACGGCAGCCTGGTCGATCGCGAGGTCTGCCGGGAGGTGCATGCGGGAGAAATGTGCCTGCAGGAGAAGGTAGGTCTTGAAGTACGGTGAGTGGAAGTCGGGCTTGGCCACCTTGACCGGCACACGGTCGTAGATGCGCTCGAGAAGCGAGTCCTCGTGATGCCGGATCGGCACCGTCTCGAATTCCTGCGCAGAGGAGACAATCTCGAGCAGGCCCTTGAGCTTGGTGGTCTCCTTGATCGACGCGCTGAAGGTTTCCACGGTGACATACGAGATGTAGTAGAACGAAGCGATCATGCCGAGGTTGTTGGGCAGCAAGTCCATGTCGTCTGCCGTCAGTAGAGTTCCTTCACGCGCGCACTCACCCTGCACAATGATGCAGTCCGACTCTTCCAGATCGTTAACCGTGTTCTCAACCAGCTCGGACAGGTACTCTGCGACGTGTGTCGGGGTCGTGCCCTGGAGGTTGTAGAAGCCTGGGTTCTGCGAGAGGCGGCGGTAGAACCACGTCCACGTGCACCAGTCGACGGCCTCCTGCTTGTTCTCAATCGTGCGCGCGACAATCTCGGCATTGAAGTGGTCGTGGAGGTACGTCGGGAGGCTGGATTCCACGGGGAGCGCCTCGTTGAGGAACTTTTTGAAAAAGTCCTTGCGCGTCTGCTGGCACATGAGCACGCAACGGGAGGACGAGTCGATCGACGGCCGGCACGCGCGGCCCATCATCTGCAGCACGTCCGCGATGGAGTAGTCCACGTAGCGGTGCTCCTGGCCGTCAAAGTACTGCACGCCCATGATGATGACCATGTAGCTTGACACCGGGAGGCTCCACGCCGAGTCCTTGCTCGCGACAAGGCACTTGATCGCGCCGCTCTCAAACAGCGCAGTGACGATCCGCTTGTCGACCTTGCTCAGCGCCTCGTGGTAGAAGCCGATACCGTACTTGAGCGTCTCGGCGAGGTCCTTGTCGTCGAGGCGCTCGAGGTGGGGCTCGAGCTCGGCGCGGTCGACATTGAGGAAGCGCTCCTCGTCGTCATCCGCGAGAACGTACGTGAGGATGTCGTTTGCGGTGAGCTTGGTCTGCTTGCGAGAGGCAACGAAACAGATGGTGGGGCGCGAAGCGGCATTCTCCACCATCGCGAGGTACGCCGGCTTGGCCATGGCGAGCATGAGCGACGGGAAGTGGGGCACGTTGAAGCTCTGCAGGTGGACCTCGAGCGGGAGCGGACGGGCCGAGGGAGAAAAGTTGAAGACGTTCTGCGACGACGCGCCAATCCAGTCTCCGAGGTCGCGCGCGTTGGCGAGGGATACAGAGCACGCGACGATACGGGTTGGGACTCCAGTCTGCTGCGAGACAAACCGCGTACGTGACACGATGACCTCGTAGGTGGAGCCGACATCGCCACCGATGAGCTGCAGCTCATCGGCGATGAGGAGACCAATAGACTGTACGTCCTTGCGCGTCTTCCACCGGCGCGAAAGCAGGTCCCACTGGGCCGGCGTACACACCACAATGTCCGCCTTGCGAAGGAGCGCGAGGTCGGCCGTCGCCTCGCCAGTGAGCGCGAGCACCTCCTTGTTCAACGGCGCAAACTTGGTTGACCACTCCGCAACACGCATGTCCACCATGTCCTGGTACGGCTCGATACACACCGCGCGCGGGGGGTCGCGCTTGCTCCAAAGGCGGAGAAGGGCAAACTCGGCACAGAACGTCTTGCCTGAACCTGTCGGCGCGCCGATGAGAACGTTGTCGTCCGTGGTGAAGAGCGCCTGGAAGACTTGTGTCTGGATCTTGTTGAACGACTCGAAAGGATACAGGCTCTGGAACGCCTTGTTGTTGAGGGCCGAGACCGGTAGAGGCTGCAGCTCGAGCAGCGGGGTGTGCGGCGGGAACGGCTCAGGGCGGATGAGGTGCTGGAACGAGACAGGCAGGCGCGTCTCCGAGTTGAGCCAGCGGTCGGAAATGACCGAGATGTAGTAGTTTGGCGGCACGGGCTCCGAGATCGGGACGGTGATCGTCACGTAGTGCTCGTCCTGGGCGAAGCGCTCACGCAGCACAAACGAGTCATGGTACAGAATCCGCTCGCCATCGACGTCCTCGACAATGACCCAGAACGCCTGCGTGGATCCGTGAATCTCGTGGTCCCACTGGAAGTCGGGCGTGATAGTCACAGTGATCTTGAGCAGGGAGCGGGTGAGGGGCAGCACGTGTGCCTGCAGGTCGAGGCGGGGGAACTTGTGCACATACGACTCGATCAGCTGCCCGCTCTTCGGGAGACCGATCAGCTCGCCCAGCTCGGCGGCGTCGAGGTCAAAGTAGCGGTACCACGGGAACTCCTTGCGCTCGGCACGAGTGATGATCTCAGGGCGGATGCGCGGGAACTGGCGCAGCGGCGACATCGACTTCCACATGCGGCGCTCAACCATCTTGCACATGTCGAGGAGGAGGCGCGTCGGCTGCGCCCAGCCCTTCTTGAGACAGATCTCAAACATGGAGCGCAGAATACGGCCAGCCGACTGCTGGATAAACACCATGTCGGTGACAATGTCGAAGCCGGAGAGCTTGAGCTGCGAGATGTACGCCTGCAGAAGGACGTTGATCTTTGCTACCGGCTCGTCGACGCTCTCCTTGACGGGAATCGGCACGCGCTCGAGCAGCTTGGCGAGCTCGAGTTTCTCCTCCTGGCGGACGGGGAGGAGCTTGAACTCGTTGGAGAGGGCGAAGACGCGGAAGAGGTCGATGTAGCCGAGGTTCGGCTTGAGGTTCTTGTTGTAGGTAGTCATGGAGGAGTAGGTGACGTAGTAGTGCGACGCGATGCGGCCGAGATCGGTCGACTGGAAGACACCTGTTGCGCGGTCGTAGCGGACGAGACCGCCCTTCTCGAGGAGCACTGCGGCGGAGTGGATAAGGTCGGCACGCTTCTGGATGAGCGTCGGGTCGCCCTCGAGGTAATCCGCGCCGACATTGTACAGCCCGGGCGAACCCAGCATGCGCACGTAGAGGTACGTGTACCCGAGCCACTGCACACCCTCGTCGCGGTTGCGAACCGTACCAAGAACAATCTCCGCATTGAGGTTGTCCACAAGACGCGAGACAAACTGCGACTCGATCGGGAGCTGCTGGTTCATGAGCGACGTGTAGTACTGCAGCTCCGAGTGGTTGGTGATGATAATGCCTTCACCGTACGTGTCGAACTGGGGACGACCGGCACGACCCAGCATCTGCAGGACATCCTGCGGCGACAGCTCCGACCAGCGGCCCTTCTCGGGGTTGTACACCTGTGTGCCCTTGATAATGACCGTGTGCGCGGGCAGGTTGACACCCCAGGCAAGTGTGGCGGTACACACCAGCACCTGGATGTGGCCGTCCATGAACAGGTCTTCCACAGTGGTACGGTCCTCGCGCGTCATACCAGCGTGGTGAATACCGAAACCGAATGGAAGAATGTCCTTGAGGTTGAGGTCCTTTGCCTCGTCGGCCTCCTGGATGAGCACCTCGCGCGACGCACCCTCGGGGTTGATGAATTGCGTCAGGGTCTCCTTCTCCATCGCCATGTCACGGAGGAACTTTGCCGTCTTGGCTGTCTCCTTACGCGAGTGAACAAAGACAAGCGTCTGCGACTTGCCTGCCTGGTTCAGGACCTTCTCGTAGCACACCTCGTTGATGGTCTGCAGGCGTTTGATCGCCTTCTTCTCAGTGACACCGATGAACTGCTGCTTGAGACCGACAGGGCGGTACGTGGCGTCAAAGTAGAAGAGGCCCACCTTGGTGTCGACACGGAGGAAAGCAGCGACATCCTTGTAGTTGGGGAGCGTGGCGGAAAGACCGACCACACGCACCTCGTCGTGGGTCTGGTCGGAGCGGCGGATGGTACGCGCGAGAATCGACTCCAGCACGGGTCCACGGTCGTCGTGTAGCAAATGGATTTCGTCCACGATAATCAGGCGCACGAGGTTGGTGTACGACGTGTCGGTAGCCTTACGCGTGATGACGTCCCACTTTTCCGGTGTGGTGACGATAATCTGCGTCTCGGCGACCTGCTGCTTCGTGAGCTGCGAGTCACCGGTCAACTCGGCGACCTTGATGTCAAGCGCGGCGAAGCGCTTCGAAAACGCAGTGACCTGCTCTTGCACAAGCGCCTTCATGGGCGACACGTAGATGATCTTGAACGAGTCGCGGTCGATGAAGCCGGTTTCGGGATCGCGGAACTGGCTGATTGTGCGCAGCATGGCGAGAGCCGCACAGTTGGTCTTACCCGCTCCAGTGGGCGCACAGATGAGCATGGGCTCGTTGGACTCGAAAGCGACGGGGTACACTTTGCTCTGGATGGTGTTGAGCTTGGTGGCGTTGACGCTCTGCCATACGGGCTGCGTCCAGTCCGGCATGGCGGTGACCGGGACGAGCTCTCCAGGCACAAGTTCGCGGCGCTTCGGCTCCGGAACGTGGATCTCCTCGTAGCCCTTGAACTGGCGCTTAAACGAGCCCTCAGGAAGCTTGACCTTCTTGCGCGACATGAGGTGTCCGCCCTCGGAGAAGATGAGCGAGTCAATGTCGATGACGCGCTGGGGCTGAGCTACCGATCCCGGGGCGAGCGTCGCCTTGGTCGGGATCGCAACCGGTGCGGCCGCCTCCTCCTCGTCCGCCTTGCGCCCACTGCGGAGCTCGCGAAGGATCCATCCGACACCGCGCTCACGCATCGCGACCTCGACGTCCTGACGCTCGTCCTCGTTAGAACGCGCTAGCCGTGTGCACCACACAATGACGTCGCGGTTCTTTGTCAGCGTGGCGATGAGGTCGAAGTTTTCGTAACTGAACAGGTCGGCGAGCGCGTTTTCGAGATCACGCAGCTCCGCCTCCGAGCCGAGGAGCTCGAGCGCCGAGGCGGTAAAGTCCGCTGCCTGGACCTGATCCGGGTAGTGCGAGCCGATAAGACGCTGGAGCCAGAAGCCATCAACATCGTGTGGGGACAGCTTGTCCGACTTTTTCTTCTGCACACCAGCCTCTTTTCCAAGCACGACCGCGTCGTCCTCGTCCATCGGCTCCGCCTCATCCTCATCCTCATCCTCCTTCTCATCCTCATCCTCCTCGTCCTCCTCATCCTCCGAGTTGCCGTCCTTGATCTCAAAGTCCTCCTCGTCATCATCATCGTCGTCCTCGAACAGGACCGCAACGCCTTCAGCGTCGACCGCCCGCTTGCGCTCGTCGTCTGCCGGGCCCTCCTCCTCATCCGCGTAGTCGGTGATCTTCTTGCTGAGGTTCACGAGCTGGCCCCATGTGTTTTCGCTCACGGTGCCAACGACCGACTCGACCTCCTTGCGCTTGTCAAACTCCTTCATGTCGTCGTCCTTGAGCGTCTCGAGCACCGTGTCCGTGGCGGAGCGCACGACTTCCGACGTCTGGTCGCCAAGCTGCTGGTGCACAAGACCGAGCATCAACTCGTACACCTCGGACGTCTCGGTCGTGCGGGGGCGATACCGCAGGCCCTCCATCTCCGCCACCGAGGCAAGCACGTCTGCGGCGCCAAAGCGTGCGGTCGACGTCTCCTGCGCGCGGCGGATCGAGCGCTCGACAGCATCGGCCTGGGACAACGCGGCGGCGCGCGCCTTCTTCTTCTCGAGATCCTTGGGCGCCTCGCGTTGCACGCGCGAGCCCATGTCGCCCACTTTGATTCGGCCGACCAGCGACTCAGGTTGTCCCGTCGGCTCGTCATTGCGGATCATCGAGCGGTCTACAGTCAGTGTTTTGCCACAGCTGCGAGACGAAAAGTGACTCACCCTGGTTGACAACCAGGTTACTGATCGCGCCATAGTTGAACTGCGACTGATCCTTCTTGGGCGGCTTAGACATGATGGCGGATGGGGAGGGTGCAGGCCGTCAGGCGGTCGTCGCGGTCGTCGCGGTTCGGCGGCGGCTGTAGATCGCGGAGGTGTTTTGTTGACCTCTTTTTTACTTCTTCTCGCGGTCGTTACAAAGTAGTGTAAGCACAATGGTTTCCCTGTCCTCCTGCTCGATCCAGGGTTGATGTGTTGTACCCTACGAGACGCGGATGGAGGGAATGGGATGTGAAGAGGTGATGGAGCAAAGAGCAGCGCGGAGCAAGATCTCAAGACCCGTAATGGCGAGGACGGCAGCGGCGATGGCGACAAGAGGTGGACGAGAAACAGAGTCTGCATTCATTGCAACGCGGGGTCAATATTGGATGTTATTACATAATGCAATGTGGGAAGGTCAATTTATTTATTTGAACCGCCCATTTCTTCTGAACAGGAATATATTTATCAGATCCTCCCCTTCCAGACCCTCCTTCTATATCCGCGATCCGTGATCTGTGCTGACTGGACCTGACTCGATTCGTGTGGACCAGAGATCGATCCTGCGCAAAGTTTGATTCTGAAAACCAAATCTACCAGAAATCAAAACCAAATCTGCACATCCGTCGTCTTCCCAAGGCCGCCCTTTGAGCGCCAACGCTACTGGAGACTCTCGGCTCTCTTCCTCTTTCTCTCTCAACAAGGCGCGTACGAGAACGGACTGCTGACTCTTGAGTGTGGAGCGTGGAGCTTGGATCGCTTTGGAGTGAGAAAGGGACCAGGACCACCCCCTCCCCTCATTGTGATTCTCACTGCCATACGCCTCTCACGGTTCCTACCATTACAAGTCCCAAACTCCCATGATCTCCCACTATGCAGACCCCACCATGACATCCACTCGATCCAGTCCCAAACCCACACTACCCATCACCTGCTGGAACGGACAAGACACCTGGGAATGATTTGGTGAGGAAATGAGACGCAGAGTGACTGCATGACTGCATCATCCGATGTAGGATGGGTCGATGCCCGTATGCGGCAATGGAGTTGGGATGCTGGGAAGAGGAATGAACAGTTCGTCCCCCTCCTCTGTGCTGTCCACCTCTCTTTCCCTCTCGCTTCGATTGTTTTCCCTTCGCTCGTTGCTCCAGCGCTCCGGTCACCGCGAGTCGCGCATTTGCCGTAGCTCCACGCCGATATTTTGTAAGTGTGGTATGAAAAGTGAAAAAGAACGAAAGCTGAGTGCTTACGAGTCGTGTGGGTCAGAATGTGAATGGGCACAAGACGAGAGGTGGTGAAAAGGACGAAAACAACGGTATGAGGCCAGAAGCCAGAAGGGGGAAGGGGAAGTGATGGCACACCACTGCACCACTCCTCTCCGGCCCTGCCCTCGTGCTAGCGTGATGGCGCGTGTTTTCGCTCAGTTGCTCGTTGCTCGTCATACCTCTGGCTGTACGCTGTGCTCTTGCCCCCCCTGTGCTCTTGCCCCCCCTGCCCCCCTTCCAGTCCGCCCGCTCGGATAGCTCCTTTCGATCCTTTGCCCTGGTTGCCCCTTCTCGCTTCAAACACCCACACTTTTTATTTATTTATTTTTCCTCTCCTTTTCTCCTCTCCCAGCTCCCATCTCCTCCCCCAGGTGTTCGTGCCTCGCTCCAGATCACTTTTTTTTTTTTGGTCATTTTTTTTCTTTACCCTGTATGGCAAAAGTCAACGAGCATTGTGCGCGAGCTCAGCCCTCCTGGCCTCCTTGGTGGGTGTCAGTGTACGAATTGTATTGAATGGTCATGTATGGCAAAGGCATGGATCAGGATCGCCAGGATGGCAGTATTTGGGTAGTGTCTGGCGAGTTCGCCATCCCAACTGGGTTGCATTTCACCATTATCCCTTTCATCGCCATCACATCCATTTCTCTCCCCTTATTCTCACACCACCCTCTTCCACGCACAGCGACGCGCCCGCAGTCCCCTTCCTTTCCCCCCAAAAAAAAGAACGGCGATACCCCCCTCTTCCGCACTCACTTCCGCCCAGCCCGTTCTTGCTCGCGCGTCCGCTTCATCCCGCTGTCTCCCTTCGTCCTATCCCCGCTTCCGCTGAGACACCACCCTCCTTTCTGCCAGCATTGCATGTCGACTATACTCGCGCATCCAACCCGCTTGTCCACACCGACATCCATCGTCTGCCCGGGTCTCCTTGATTGGTGAACTCGCGCTTTTGGCCGTCCGATTCGTCTTCCCCCTCTACCTTCCTCATCGTTGCACACCATCCCCCGTGGCTTCGACTAGACAACGCGAATCTCAGTACCCGCCTTGCTCGACTCTCCTTCCTATACCCCTCCCTCCTTTCGACCCCTCTCCGCACTCCATTCGCGTCTAACCATCGACATTCTCATCCCATCCCTCTCCTCGTCGCGACCCGCTGTCCTGCAACAGCATCCTGCCCGATATTCCACGGGCACGACCAGTTGGACATGAGTGGCGAACTCGAGGTCCGGCCACCACCAGGTAGCGGATCCAGTCTAAAGTCGCCCATCCCGCTCAAGCCTGTGCTGAAGGTCAGCGGTGTGGGTGGCGAGGATGTGTCTATGCGCCACGACGATGGTGACGAGACAGAGGACGAGGTGCACCGCCCAGACGGGCGGTTGCGCACCGATGGAAAGCGAGCGTCGAGAGCTCCACGGGGATCGCAGGCACCACCAGGAGGCCTGATACCAAATGGGCTAACTGGTTCCGTCGTGCGTACCGTTGTTGACTCAGCCGCAGGAACAGCAGACCCCTCACGAGGCCTTGCGACGCCGTCCAGCACACTTGCCCCTCTTGCACGAGGCGGTGACCCATCCATGGCCGCATCCAGCAGCAACAGTCAGTGGAAGACACCCCCTCCCCTCGCAGGCCGGCAATCCACTCCAGGATCAGGCCCATCCGAAGAGGCGGCTGCCCTGTTGCTCAACTTTTCTGCTATAGGCGACCACGCACCAGTCGTGCCCATCGCAGAGGAGCCTGCCACATCGTCAATACGTGCACCACCAGTGTCGACAGCAGCACCCAATTCGAGCTATCCTCACACACCCCCTCAAGATTCTCCGATCCCCAGCGCCCCTCCCACTGCACCATCCACCACGTCCAACCTGATACCTTCCTCCCCTCCCGCTCTTCCTACCCCTTCGGCCCCCAGCCCCGACGCCGCCAGCACCACCAGCAGCAAACCTACCAAACAAAAGCGCAAGCGAAACGCTGTCGCAGGACCCTCGCGACAGTCATCGGCGGAGGCCCGTGATGCAGATTGCCATCCGCCCCACTGGATGGGGGCCGACAACACTCTGATCCGCTGCATCTGCGGTCTCACAGAGGATGATGGGTTCACCGTCCTGTGCGAGCGCTGCAATGCATGGGAACACGCCCTCTGTTTCGGGTACCGTGACGAGTCGCGCCTCCCAGACGTCTTCCTCTGCGAGCTTTGCCACCCTCGACCACTCCCTTTCAGTGCCGAACAGGCGCGAGCACTCCAGCTTCAAGCGCGTGCATCGTATGAGGCGCGAAGGGGAACTGAACGACCACCACCAGAGGAAACGGAGACCAAGAAGCGATCAAAATCGAAACGACCACGAACAGCTGAGACGGTTAAAGAGCCGCCGCCAGAGGCTCCTGAAGAGAGTCGAGATTCGCCAAGTAGTATGGGCCCACCACCATCAACGAAACCGAAGCGTTCTCGCCCACCGGGCAAACCGCGCTCCAACGCCGCCAGCCTCAAGGATGGTACCGAGGACGAGGAGTACTTCCGCATCCTGCCGTGGGAGCTCGAGTACACTCCACTCAAGGACAACCTCGTACGCGGCCGAGCAAGTCGACAGGCCATGACCCAGCTGTACCGTGAATGGGTGGATGGCGAGGAGGAGGCGCCGCGTAAGCAGCGTCCAGCCTACCACGACTCTGGCTTACCGTCACCAACAGAGACGGGTCTACGACTCTCTCCCGACACGCTTTCCTCGCCTCCCGATTTCGCCATTCTTGCGCCTCCGGTTCCCCCCGTCTTCCTCAGCGGCTCATCACTGTCTGCACTCGAGGCCCCCACCACCATCCGCTCAATTGAAGAATCGGCATCCATGTGCTACCTTCCTCTCAAGTACATCGAACCGAGCTCTGGAATATACCCAAGGCCAACGCTGTACGGTGTGTTCGCTCTCGATCCGATTCCCATGGGCGGCCTGGTGGGTGAGTTCCGCGGAGAAATCGTCGACTCGGCCACGTATCGCCAAGACGCCGTCAACCAGTACTCTGCGCTCGGCGTTCCCAAACCCTACTGCCGCTCCGTCGGTCCTCCAGTCAACATCCTTCTCGATGCCCGGTCCTACGGCTCCGAAATGCGATTCATCCGCAATGGCTGTCACCCGAATGCTGTCCTCCGCCCCATATTCTTCCGCGGCGACGACGCCACGACGCCTAAGCTCCGCTTTGGGGTCTTCGCCGCGCGTGACATTTCAAAGAACGAAGAGATTGTGCTGGCGTGGGAGTGGGACGATCAACACGTCGTCCACACGCTCCGCACCGTCATAGACTCGACGCTGAAGAACATGCCGACGCCCCCGATTCCCGCCGCGACGATGGAGGTCCTCACCACAAAGTTCGACGCTATCCTGACCAACATATTCGGCACTTTCCAGTCCTGCGCTTGCACCGTTACGACTGACTGTGCATTTTCACAAATGCGCCGCCTGGTGAATGGACAAGTTTTCCACGGCGTGAGCGGCCAACGTGCGCGGAAGCGCATAGATCTCGGCGAACTGCTCGGCGCGGTACGAGGATGGCGTAAGCGGGAACTCGAGGAGGCTGCTGCTGCAAAGGCTAGGAGGTACCGCTCGTCGGGCGAGTGGGAGGTCTGGCGTGCAGGGCCCGAGAAGGACGATTCCGATATGATGGAACAGGATCCCGAGGAACCGGAACCGTCGCGTCCTGCGTCCGAGGCGGAACCAGAGATGGAGGAGTCGGTTGTCGAGCGGGCAGAGGAGGCCGAGCTTGTTGAGGAAACTGCTGTTGAGGCGGAACCTGAACACGTCAAGACCGCCGAGCCCGAACAAGTTGAGCCCGAGCCCGCTGTTGAAGCTGCCGACCCCGACGAAACCGACGACGAGATGACCCCTGCACTTGTCGCAGCCGCCCCCTTACCGGCACAGGTTACTCCCCCGGTCGCCGAGCCTTCCGATGACGCAGCTACCCACACTGAGGCGATGGACGTGGACGAATCTGCAATGCCTGTTGCCGAGCCAACCGTCGAGCCTGAGACCGAGCCGGAGGAGGAAGTCAAGGTGCAGGCTGACGACGTCAAGACCAAGCCGGCAATCGACGAGAACGCCCCTCCCGTGGATGACGGCGATGTTCCTCTCACAGATGATGGCGACGTTGAGATGTTTGAGAAGCCAGAGACTGCGGAACCCGTCACTCCGGTCAATGCGGCTCACCCTCCAGTCCCTCCTTCCTCCGTGTTGTCATCCATACCCCACGATGACCATGCGGACGGCTCTGAGGCTCTTTCCGGAAACGAATCCGACGCCACGACCATAACCATCGCGCGTTCGAATGCCAGCAACTCGGATGTTGACTCCGATGGTGAACCCGATGTGCGACCTGCGCCGATCCGCCGCGGACGCCGTGTGCTTTCTCCTTCTGGCGACTCTTCGAGCCTCGGCAGTGTGACTCCTTCCGAAAAGGAGTCCTCTCCGCCCCCCAATCGCCGCCGTTCAGCACCAATGCCACCTACGTCTACGCCGCCACGCCCTGCTAAGGACCGCAAGCGCCGTGTTCGGAAGAATGTCATTGCGTCAAGCGACGAGTCATCCTCGGACGAGAGCGCACCACCTGCCCCGAACCCGAAGCGTCGTCCAGCTGCTACTACTCCTTCGAAGAGGAGCAAGAAGCGCAAATCTATGACGGACGAAAGCGAATCGGAGAAGGAGAACGTCGTCCGCCCGCGCAAGGTCGAACGCAAGGAGGAGCGCGAGAAGGCGGAGAGGGAAGAGAGGGCCAGAGCCGACAAGGCCAAGGCCGACACCCAGTCCTCCAAACCATCGAGCAGCCGATCCGACAAGACCGACAGTCGTTCCGACAAGCCGGACAGCGCTCGTTCTGACAAGCCGAACAGCTCTCGTTCTGACAAGTCGGACAAGAAGTCCAAGGTCGCCAAGGAGAGAAAGGAAAAGGAAGAGCGCAAGGAGCGAGAGCTGGAGGAGAAACGGGAGAAGGAGAAGGCGGAGGAGGAGGAGCGCGAGAGGAAACGCGAGGAGGAGGAACGCCTTGCGAAGGAGCGTGAGGAGGAGAGGGAGAAAGCCGAGCGGGAGAAGGAACTCGAGAAAGAACGGGCGGAGAAGGAACGACTCAAGGCCGAGCGGGAGAAGAAGGCTATGGAGGACAGGGCGAAGGCAGAGACGGAGAAGGTTAAGGCTGCCAAAGCCAAGTCCGACAAGGTTAAGACCAAACAGGATACGGACAAGCCCAAGAGCGATGAGAAGTCTGAGAAGATCGCCATCCATGATGAGTCAAAGCCAACCTCGAAGACGTCCGATACGCCCAGCGACAAAGCGGTACCCAAGCCCGAGTCCGAGAGCCGCACCCGCGAGCCTACGCCGGAGAAGGACAAGTCGGACACAACCCCGGAGCCCAAGGCCGTGGAGAAGTCGGATTCCAAGCTGGCCGAGAAGGAAGCTTCCAAGGAGCCTCGGGCTCCCCCTCCGAAGAAGGTGTCGATGCGCGAGTACCTTGCGACGCACAAGATCCGCAAACACTCTGCACCCGAGCCCGCTTCCCCTGTCGACCCTGCTCCCTCCAAGGACAAGGAGGTGAAGGAGGGAAAGGCAACTGCCCCAGCTCCGGCTCCGGCTCCAGTCGAACCGGAACACAAGCCTGTGCTGTCGGTGTCCACAACTCCCGCCAACAACGCGCGTCTCAACCTTCTCGAGCACCTGCCTTCGGCTCGGACAGCCTCAACGCCCACCGCCAACACCACTCCTCTTCCTTCCTCGGCTCGCCCCCTCACTACCTCTACTCCCAGCTCGTCCTACGTGCCCCGTGTATCGGACCACCTGCCGACCCCGTCCTCCTCGTACGCACCCCGTCCCTCTCCCAGTTATGTTCCACGCTCCGTCGAGGAGCCGATGACGCCTGGTGGAGGACTTGGCGCCCGCGATGACCACGCCGGGCCAGGTGTGAGCCCACTCGCTTCTCGCGCGCCCCTCCCCATCCAAACTCCTCCCCGCCCCACCTATTCTCTCCCCGACATGCCGGCCGCCCTTGCGAACCGCGACGGACCGCCCCACCACTCAACCCCGGGCTACGGACCCCGGGCCCCGCCCACTGGCCCTCGCATCCCCCCAACCGGACCCCGCGGCAGTTGGAATCAGGGCCCTCCCGGCGCTGGCCCAACCCACGCAGGTCCTGGTCCTGTATCTCCCGTCGCTCCCCTTCGCCCTCCGTACCCGCCTCGCGGCGGCTTCGGACGAGGCGGTTTCGGCGACCGCGGTGGCGGCTGGCGTGGCCGCGGCGGCTTCCGCGGTCGTGGCCGGGGAATGTAGTGAGAAGCGTAGTAGGAGAAAGAAAGAGAAGTGCCAATTGTTGCGTGTAGTGTAGTAGCACAACTCGGGTCCGCAGACCATTTCGCCGGACTCGCCAGATGTCCTGTTTTCTTTGATTTTCTTTACTGTGTTTTCTCATGTTAGCTTTTTCGTTTTGTTATAGTTACTATAGCCCTTTCGCTTCGCTCTTCTTTTTACATTTGACGTCTGCGAACGCCACCCCCCCATGCACTGTTCTCAATTAAGGGCCGAGGCGAGGCAGCTGGTGCAAACGGCGATAGTTAGAGGGGCGACATAGGGTTGGGAGTAGGAAGAGGTGAGGGGCAGAGTCTAACTCCAAGGGACGCGGACATCAGAGAAGCGCGAGTACTTACCACTTGAAGGTCATTGATAGTGAGAAATGCTCTTTGCCGGGACAACAAGGTCGGGAGATACGCTGCCCGAAGAGCGCAACTGTCTCGAGCCACAAGGCGCGATGATGAACGCGATGATACAGGTGGGACAAGTGAGGTGACGGGGTGAGTGTTCTCAACAGGGCCTGTCATGAAACGCCACACGCCTGGCGGCAAGGCGCTCGCATAACCAGGTCGAGTTGCCACCCGTCTGCGTCCGTGCCCCTGCAGAATGCTTCGCTCGCTCCGCTCGCCAGCCCTGGTGGCGCCACCACACAATCCGTTGTCCTTCGCGAGTTCACCAGCGTTGCTTCCTTGTAGTGGAATTTGAGTCCCCGAGGTGTAATCACATACTGTACAATACAAAAACTATCTACCGCGCCGCCATGCCAAATACTCTCCAAACGAGCACGCCCTCCTTCTCCACTGCTCCGCGCTTCTTCCGTTCGCGCTCGCGGCCCCAGTCGCGCTCGGACGCCGAGGCGGGCGGCACGGCGCACTCGACGGCGTACTTCATCACGCTCCAGTTGATCAGGGGCCGCGTGCGCTCTCCGTTAAAGTTGGCGCCGAGGAGGCGGTCCTCGACGCGCGAGTGCAGGCCGCGGATCGTTGTGCGTGCGCGTTCTACCTCGTTCGGGCCAGTATGTAGTCGCGGAAGATCGGGGAGGCAGGCGGCAGCCTCCGCGTCCGCAAGGAGGACGGCGACCTCGTTAGGGTACTGCTGGTCCGTAGGGAGTATGATGTCGCCCCGTGCGGCGGCGAGAGATTCCAGTGCGCGGCGCTTCTCCTCAGGATCAATCTCGAGGAAGACGAGCAGGCGCCATCGTGCCTCAGCATACTGGTACGTCTTGTCATTGCACGACTGGCAGTGTGATCCGGTGAACTCCGCGTTGCAGAAGGTGCACAGCGTGATCGCATACTTTCCTGCGTGCTTGGACGGCACGGGCTCGATGCGCGTCACTCGCGCCTGGATGCGATACTTGTTCGGGATGGTTGGATCAGCGAGTGCCTGCGCCAGCGGCGTGACGGGATGATCCACGGCGTGGTTGAACTTGGTAAAGATGGCGGACGAGAGTTTGGCCACCGGGGCAGCCGGGACAGGGCCGTCGTTCTCCACCTCGGGGGGAGCAAAGTCAGGCTCGACTGTGCGTCCCTCCTTCACCGCCGCTCGGAGCGCCTTGAAACGCCTGGAGTCAGCCCAAGATTCGTCTCTCGCAACTCACTCCTCGATTGCCTTCGCTTTGGGATCATTGGCATCGAGCCGGCGCGCAACTTTTTCCTTCCACCCGTCCGCCTTCTGGTCGCCATTAATGCTCTCACTCCACTTCAGCTCCAACCCGTCGCGGTCCTTGGCGCGGAGGTTCGGGAAGAACAACACATCCCCGACGGAAATCTCACACGACGGCGGGCGGAAGATGGCGAGACACATCACAGACGAGGGTGGGACACCCGCCTCAAAGTGGTGGAAGTTGCGTGTACGCTGTGCATTCACCGTGCCGTCCGTGACGTAAAGCTCCATTTGGGGGCCGTAACCCCCGGCGTTGGAATGGTATCCGCGCCAGCGATCATTCTGTAGGATGCCCAGGACCTTGACTGTCCCGTCAAAGAAACACCCGTCGTGGACCTCGCCCAGATGTCTCTCCTTCTTCGTCACTGTGATCTCGCCCTCTCCGCGTCGCGGCCCTGGGCCCTCATTGAGCGAGTTCCACCAGCTCTTGAGCGCCTTTAGACAATGGTACTCTGCGGGCGCGGCGCTTGCAGCCTGCCCTCCCGTCTCGCTCGGTCCACGTAGGACCTCTCCGTTGTCGCGTAGCATGACCCACTCGTTGGACGAGGCAGAGAACAGCTGACCCTTGAGCTTCTCCTTGAACATCGAGATCTGGAGTCAGCCCTGCCGAGACACAGTACGCACCTTGACGCCACGAAAGAGAATTGGACAGCCATACTCCAGTCCTCGCAGATGAGACGCGTTCTTCCTGAACATGGCGACAACAGTGTCCTCATGGACGAGCCCGTCCGGACGGAGAGACGGATCTGTAACGACGACACTGCGGTAGTGATCCCCTGCATGGTCAGCATCTCATCCAAGTTCAGTGCTCACTCGGTGGCCCACCACGCAAGTCGCCGGGGTCAACAATCACAGCCATCATGTTCATGGTACGCCCGTTCTGGAGCATATTCAGTGGAGTATACATGTGGCCCTGTCGTCAAAATACAATCAGCTTGGTAGCACTCACGCCGGCGCGAAATGGCCGCCGCATCTCATCAGCAAGAAGCGCGGCTTCGGCAGCGGCGGCGGCGCTTTCCTCCTGTCGGCTTATCGCCATTCTCCGCACGGCGGCCTCAGCCCTGGCGCGCGCCTCCGCCTCTGCTGCCTTCCGTATCGCCAGAGGAGACATGGGGTCCGGGCCAGGTCGCAATTCCAGCTCATTCTCCTCCACCAGTGGACTTATACGAGAAGGACCTGTCGTCCCATTCTGATGCAGAGACACAACTCGTTGTGGGAGCTGAGATGGTCGTCCCTTTGTGATCGGCGAATTGCTTTTCGGCTGCGGCACGGGTCGAAGAGAGTATACCTGATGAGCAGGTGTATTCGGGTCCCGCTCAGATGGCGTCCTGGTACGGTCGCGGCGAGCAGAGGAAGGGCGCTTGCTAGGTTCTGCTTCCTCAGAGGTCCGTTTCCGCTTAGGAGGCGGAATAGCAGGGGACGCTGTGCTTGGCCCGCGACTCATGCGCTGACTCCGCCGGCGTCTGGCAGCTTCAACTACTGCCATGAGCTTGGCGAGCTGCGCCTCCTTGGCGGCTATGTCGTCGCTGTCCATATCACTGTCATCAGAGTATGGTGCAGATTCTGGAGGCGGGGCCTGAGGAATGGGGGAAACAGGGCGGGAGGAAATGAACGGGTCATGGTGTGATGAGGGGGTCTGTGGTGGCGAGGTGTCTCGCGGTGTTGGGCCCCGGAGAGGCGGGAGATCGGGCTCCGGAGAGGGATCGCGTGAGTCCATGCGTTGTGCAAATGTCGGCGAGTGAAACTGCACGGAGACCTCCCGGTGATACTGCGCAAATGTTACCGGTGTCGGGCTGAACTCGGATACACCTTCGGGCGCCTCAGCACTGCTCGAGACCACAATCGGGTCCGGTATGCTTCGCGTCATGTCGCTCGGTGTCGGGAGGGACTGGCGCCCCCTCCCTGCCCTGCCGGCCTGGGATGCAGTGATGACTGCGGGCGTTCCTCTCAGCTGGGAGAGATCAATCGGGCGTCGATGGACGCCTGGGTGTGGATTCGCGATCGCGGGCGAGGGAGGCGCAGAGGGTGATGGCGCAGGAATGGGAGGTTCGGCAACTGATGGAGGCACGATCTCGGGAGCGGGCGCAGAGATGGTGGGGCCAAGTCCTCGGCGGGGAAGGACTTTGGACACGGCGGATCGAGACGCGAAGGTGAGCTGCGGTATGGCTGACAGTGGGCGGAACGCGCGTGCTGTTGCTGTGGTGGTGTTGACTGCCGAGTTATTGTTCACGACTGCCCTGGACGCGGCAAATGTCGAGACCGACGCGGTGGCCGTTGTCGACGCGTCCTGGACGCGTCGATCTCCGATGATGGCTGGTGCTGGCATTGCAGGAACCGCGGCTGCAGATCGCGTTGTTTGGTGTTGGTCGATAGACACTGGACTGTCATTCGCGTAGAAGTCCCACCCAGGACTGTCCGGCGTGGGCACTGTCGGCGCCGCGGAGCCCGTGCTACTCCTCTCGCTCGCGGCTGGTGTCAACAACGCCATTGCGAAACCACCTACCAAACAGCGTCCTTTGCATGCCGCGGAGCACGACCCTCCGCGCGCCATGTGCCTCTACGACGACCTTGGTCTTCCCCCGTCCTTCCTCGGCGGTACGGCTGACGACGCGCGCGCCCGTGAGGTCGATCACTATGGGGAGTTTCCCGCGGTCCTTGGAGAGCTCGGCGAACGCGTCGTCTCCGCGCGCGTCGCGCGCGCCGGCGCGGGGGGCGGTAAGCACGCACTCGACGGAGAAGGGGGCGAGCGGCGCGTCGTCGGCTGCATACGGGCTTTCTTGGGGAAGGTGGGTCGAGAGCTGGAAACGCAGCCTGTGCGTGTGCGCGTCGCCGCGCTCCGCAAAGACGACGCGCAGCTTGCCGCACAGCTTGCCGCGCAGGAGAATGCCTGGGACGAGGTCTTGCGCGCGCACGCTGCTCATCGCCGAGAGCTCGGGCGCGGCGGACGGCATCGGACGGAGATGGAGATCGGAGCAGCTGTCGCCTGGCGTGGAAGTGTTTGTAAGGTTTGACTAACTCGACATTGTGGGAGGGAATGTGGACGGGAATAAACGAGTGGGAAAGAGGGAAGACACGGGATGGGAGGGATTTGTTTTGTTTTCGTGAGATGACGGTGGGTGACTGGACTGGAGGTCTGTGCAGATAAGTAGGGCATTCCATCAACCACACATTGGCGGAATACCAGGCACATCCATCCTGCATCCCATCAACTGGACATCTGACCATCTGGCTAGATCTGGCTGTCTGAATCACCATGCTGGCCAACTGCAACTGGCCGGAACTGGGCCTGCGCGCCTGCATCGGGCATCACCATCACCATGGTAGCATGCAACCATGGTACTGCCGTGGATATTGTGACGCCCGGCATCGTCCCCACACCGTCAAACAGCGACGGACCATAACAGCCAGATAGCCATGCCTCCCATCGCTGTAACACTCATGATCTCATGACGTCTGATGATCGAAAGGTCTGCATTGATTGAATCTGATCATCCGCTGATCACCAACTGATAAGCCAACAGCTATCTGCTCACACGTCTACACTCTGGCGGTAGACACATTCCCGCCTTTATACCCAAGACTTCACTTATGATGGCACGGCCCACGGCCCTGCATGCAGTACTGCTCTCGTTGATACAAACACAATGCTCAGTCCCACGCCTCCTCGGCCGACCGGCGGACGAGCCTCTTCACCCGCTTCTTGTATCCTGGGGTCAGTTAGGACTGCGCGGGTCGCACGGGGCAGTACCCACCTTCATAGTCTTCGCGGACCTGCTTGGCAGCATCGACGTTGGCAGGAGAATTGAGGTCGGGGTGGTCGACTGACAGCAACGAGATAACCGAGACAAGCTGGGGTAAGCGCAGCCCTCGCGTCAAAACAGCTGCACACTCACCACACTTTCAACGCTGTGCACAGGCAACCATCGCTCGCCAGCGTCTTCGTATCCCCACTCGTCCTCTCCGGGCGCGTGCTGCCGTCAGCTAAGGATTACAGGGAGGGAACCAAGCTGAGCTCACCAGGATCGACACGCAAACCTCGCCCTTGCGGGGCCCAGAGTTGTAGACTGCGTGTCAGTGTGCGTGAGTGGACTCGAGTCGATTGGCGCACTATTTGGGTGCCACATCTCAGTGTCAAAGATCATCTTCGGGGGAAGCAGGGGGTACTCGGGCGGGAAGATGAGGCGCGCCTTGAGGATTCCACCCTCGTACAGGGTGTCTACCGGTCTGTAGAAGCAATCGGTGACGTTGAGGAAGACAGTCGAGGGAAGAGGGAAGACAGAACGACCACATTGCCGACACATCGATATTGATCAGAACACGATAGATGATATATCAGGACGGGCGCACAAAGTCACACATCATGTCAGCACAGATACGGCCGCACTGCAGATCACGCACCCCATGATGACAATGCTCCACACGAGAATGTTGTCGTCGTCGACGAGGCCGGCGCTGAACCCGTCGACGGGGTTCTTCTGGAACTCTTAGTGTAAGCGAGCGATGCAAATGTGATGGGGGGCAGGGTCGTGTGACGGAGGGGAAGACGATGAGCCGGAGTCCCGGGCCGCCTCTGCACGGACCAGAGGAGCAAAGCGGGATGAGCAGCGCAGCTCTCCACTAAGCCCAAGCAACGCCTCCGCCTATATCCTTCCCTCTCCCACTCGCAGTTTCCTCCTCACCAAGAAGCTGCTTGCGGAGGATGAGCGACGAGTTGGCGGTCGCGCTGACGGCATCCTGCTTGTTCGACCCGGGGCGTGAGGGCGGGTACGGCGGCGACGATGAGTCGGGTCTCTGGCGGGTTGGCGGCATGGGATTGAGACGGCGGGCGGTGTGGGGGGTTGGGAAAGGGGTATCGAGCAGTGTGGACGGCTCCTCGAGTGGAGTTGTGGAGAGGTGGCAATGAAAGTGATCGAGAGAGATGGAGAGAAGAGTGTAGAGGTTGATGTGATGGGTTTCACCAAGAGATGATGCGATAGCACTCTCTGTCCAGACCTGGATGTGGAGGATGCCACAGAGTGCGAGAGCGAGAGCGAGCTGGGTGGCCCTTGCAGCTTGCAGTAGTCAGTGGCAACAGTCCGCATCCGTCACCATCTGCTCCCGGAAAGTTACATAACGACACATGGTAGTTCACGCGGAGATGATTCGGCATCTCCGCCATGACCAGATCTCCAGTGTGGAGAGATTTGAGAATTTCTGAACCGCCCATGTCGTTGAGCAAGCAGCGCAACTCACAACATCATCCACCAACACACTCTCACCACAATGGCGCCGCCCCTGGAACAGATCCAGACGCTGGAGCGCACGCTAACAAGCGCGCCGACGGACCCGAACCCGCTCCTGCCGCTGCTGGCGCTCGCGCGGTCCCCGAAGGCAGAGGTAGCGCACAAGGCCGCCTGGGCAGCGTACCGCGTCTTTGGCGGGCTGATCGCCGCGGGGCGCGTGGGCGGCATCTCGGGATCCGACGAGGGCGACAGTGCGAGGAAGAGCGTTAATGAGAAGGAGGGTGCGCGCGCCGTGCGTGCGTGGGTGCGCGACCGCCTGCTCGAGTTTGTCGAGATCCTCGGCGGCATGCTCTCTGATTCCGAGGCCGCACTACGCGTGGGTACGAGATGTGGGCTGTGCTGATTTCCAGACTTCCGGCCTCAAGATCCTGTTTGGCCTGCTTCCGCCGCTGTCGGCTGCCGCTGGTGTGCCGTATCACGCCCAGTACTTTCGGATGATTGTTCGCCATCTTCTGGCGCCGACGCCGTCGCTGCGCGGCGCCCGCCCCGCAGCGGGCAGCTCGGCAGGCGGCGCACGGTGGACGATCGTGCCTGATAACCAGGAGGGCGAAGAGGGTGTGCTTTCTCCCGAAGTGGCTGCGATTGCCGTTGACGAGTACTGGGCAAAGTACGACGACCTGCGGCTCTTCTTCTTCCGCGAGGCGGCGGCGTACATTGGCGCGCACGACATTGTGCCCGACAACATTCTCAACATGGCTGTGCACCTCGTGTACCTCCCGACGGCGCAGGACGACCTGAACGCGTTTTTCATTCCCGGCCTCGCGGAGGCCCCGGTAACGGGCCCGAAGACCAAGAAGGCCAAGACGGGGAAGAAGGGGAAGAAGGGCAAGGACGTCGAGGAGCTGCCGGACTGGATGGAGACGTACGAGTCGGAGGAGTCGGACGACGACGCTGCAGCAACAGGCGGCAAGCGCGTCCGTACCGGCGCGCTTGGCTCACATGCGGCGGTGCACTCGCTCGCGGCACACACTGCCGCGTACACTGCCCTGTGGGAGGCGATCCTCGGCCGCCCGGCTCTTGAACCCGTGTGGGTTCGCCGCATTCTCGCCGGGCTGCACGGCGAGCGGGGTATTCTTGCCTACTGGGCACCGGCACGTCGCGTCCGCCTGGCCGACTGGCTAGGCGAGACGGTTGATGGCGGCGGCGCCCACGCAATGCTGGCGATGAACGGTCTCTTCGTTCTTATGACGCAGTACAATCTCGACTACCCGAACTTCTACGAGCGGCTGTACGCTCTGCTTGACGCAAACGTCCTGCATGCGCGGTATCGCGCGCGCTTCTTCCGTCTGCTGGACACGTTCCTGCGCTCGCCGCTGCTCCCCGCAGCGCTCATTGCGTCGTTTATCAAGCGCCTCGCGCGCCTCAGCCTCACCGCCCCGCCTGCCGGTGCGATCCTGGTCATTCCCTTCGTGTACAACCTCTTCAAGCGGCACCCGGGCACCATGGCCATGCTCCAGCGTCTTCCCGAGGACATGGAGAGCGACCCGTACGACGCAGAGGAGCCCAAGCCGATTGCGGCGCGCGCGATCGAGTCGAGTGTATGGGAGCTCGCGGCCCTGCAGAAGCACTACCTCGCAGCCATCTCGACGCTTGCAAAGGTCTTTGCCGAGCAGTTCACAAAGCCCGAGTTTAACCTTGAGGACTTTCTCGATCACGGCTACGGAACGGTGAGTGACGGAGGAGCACAATTTTCTGACGGCAGCTTTTCGAGACCGAAGCCCAGCGTAAGATGAAGAACGCGCCAGCGCTCTCTGCCGCGCTCGAGCTCGGGCAGCCGGGCGACCTCCCTCCGCTGTTCCCTGCCGAGGGGGTGGTGGAGCGGGATACTGTCAGCGAGCTGTGGTCGTTCTAGGAGACGGGCGAGACCGAGGGAGCTCTAGATTCGGTAGTGATGCTACATGTACATACATTACATTCGGCTGGCGGGATCCTCTACAGCTATGTCCAGTCATATGCGGCCGTGTAGTCTCTGTACGCCTGCTCGCCCACCTCCTCGCGATACTCGTCATGCGACATGACTGTAAACGTCTCGTTAACAATACAACTGAGCTCTTGAAAGTCGACTCCATGGTCGCGGGAAAACTGCGCATACGCGCTGCCCGGCTTGCTCACCGCTTTCATAATCTCACCGCGCACCAGGAGAGGATAAAAGTCCGGATCGCGTTTTCCATACTCGAGGCGGTACTCGTCTAGCACGGGATCGAGCATGAGGTACCGCGCTGGAACGGCCTCGAGCCCGACGATACGGTGTGTCTGGTGAATGTGTTGCTTCTTGAACGCAGCGTACAGGGTCCGGAGGCACACTTCCTCCCACAGGGGCCCCTCCCCTGACACGGTGAGGAGCTGAAAGTGCTCCACGGTATATTTAAAGTACTTGGGGATGGGGGTAGCACCCACCTGTCTCTCGTCATCACTGTCGTCGATCCACTCTTCCTCTTGCTCTTCTGCCTCAACCTTCTTCCCCCGCCTCTCCACCTCCGCTTTTCCGCCCCTTACGAGCCAAGCGGTGCGGTCCTCGACGACAAGCACATGCCGCGCAAGCTGCGCGTCCATCATTTTCCGTACAGGCCTGGCGGTGGCGCGCAGCGCGACGAGCCCATCGTGCGGGAGCGCATCGCAGATCGCGTCAAAAATGTGGGGAAAGGCGGTGTAGTCGAGCGTGGATTCCGGCTCTGGACAGGACGGCTCTGGACAGGACGTGTGGCGTGCCATCGCGGTGGTGCAAGCTGGGATTAGGTCTTGCTTGATTGTTCCCTCTTTGTTCGTCTGTTTTTAAGTATGCTTTTAGTGTCGGAGAGATACACAGCCGGGCACCGTCTCCAAAACAGCCTCATGTTCAGTTCACTTCAATTTCGTGGCAAGCCACGGTGCATATTCTATGGCGCGAGTCGCAGGATGCGGAGGTCAGTCTTTACTCGCTTCACATCTCCTCCTCGGGCTTGTCAAAGGTGAGGGGAGTGAAGGGGTATCCCGTCGCCATGTAGAACTTGGAGTCGAACTCGACCCAGCAAAGACGCAGGGCGTGGAGGCTGGGGTCAGTAATGAAAACAGACACAACAAATACGTACAAGGCGGAGAGACCCTCCATGAGACAGAGGATACCGACGGAGAGGACAAACCACATGCCAAAGATGAAGACCATGACAATGGTGCCCATGATGAGGCCGGCGTCCGGGTTGAACGCGTTCTCGAGAGTCATGTCGTAGAGGACTTCTGAAAGCTGGGCGTGCGCGAGGGACAAGGCCCAGAGACGCAGGTACGACGCCGTGTTCGAGATACAGCCGAGACAGAACTCGATGGTGTGGATCACCTGGTGCACGACCACCTCGCTCATCTCAAACTCGTGGTGCTCGTTGTCTTCCTCCTGCGAGACAGGCTGACCGGCGCCCTCCTCCTCGTCCTCAATCTCCGTCGACGTCGAGGCGCGGCCGTTGTCCGCGTTGTCCGAGTCGCCAAGGCCGAGGTAGCCCTGCGACGCCGTCTTCTGGTGCTCCTTCCAGAGGAAGTAGGGCTTGACGCACAGCATCCACGGGATACAGACCATGGCGATCAACACAAGAATCGTCTGGATAAAGCCTTGTCCTCTGTAGAGCTTGGTGCCCTCGACAATCGTGCCGGGCTGGAGGAACATGTAGATAAGCATGTTGAGAAGACCGGGCGCCGGGAGGTCCGACTGGGACCAGTCGATACACCACTTGTAGATGATGCAAATGATCAGGTAGCCAAAGATGGACCACATGAACAGAATCTGGGGCACAAACTCGGCCCAGATCGACATGTAGTTCTTGAAGTGGATGTGGTTCGGCACCTGGAGACAGATGGCAAACGACATGTGAATGACACCCATGACGATCGACATCTTCATCTTGTACGAGTTGACAAAGATGAGGTAGTTGTCGGCACCGTTCCAACGGGGGTCGAGGCCGAAGGGGTAGACGTGGCCGTTGGCAACTCCCTGCACGGCATTTCCACCGTCAATGTCCTTCCAGTCCCAGCCCGACTTCCAGAGGTAGAGCGAGCGGGAGAAGATGTCGTTGTACATGAAGCCGGTGAAGATGGAGAAGGCGCCCATGAGGAGAATGAGGTAGCGACCGTAGAAGATCATACCCACCATCTCGTCGAGCTGGGTGCGGAGTAGCTTCTGCTCAAAGAGGACCATAAAGAGAGCGGCGAGGAAGATGATGATACCGTGGCCAATGTCACCAAACATGACAGCAAAGAGGAAGGGGAAGAAGACTACCGTGAAGAGGCCGGGGTTGACTTCCTGGTATGTGGCCATACCGTACGCGTCGATGAGGCCCTGGAATGCCTCGGTGAACTTGTTGGTGCGGTGGAAGGTGGGTGGGGTCTGGTTGGTGCGGAGCTCGGAGAGGATAGGGGGGACCGACGTGCCGGCAGTCTCCGTCGCGCGGCGGAGACCAAGCTGGACGGTGGTGATATCGCGCGTCGGGCACCATCCTTCCGCGACGAGCGTCTTGCGGCCTTGGTCGTAGGAGAGGAGGTTGAGGGTCTTGTAAATTTCCTCCTCACGGCGAACGGCATCCTGCCAGGACTCGATCGACTCGGCAATCTTGCTGAGCTCGCCGCGACGGTTCTGGTCCACATTGTAGAGCACAGCCTCCACCTCCTCGAGTCGGGTCTGAGTCTCGCGGAGCTCGGCAGCGCGCTTGTCGGGAGCGGAGTCAATGGTGTACAGCGCACCGCCCATCGACTCGGCAACCTTGCGGATCTTGACGAGAAGCTCATCACCGTGCGCAAAGATGATGAACACATCCTTGTAAGTCTTCTTGCCAGAGACGGGGTCCACGAACGGCTGCTCGATCTCCGAGTAGTTCATGTAGAGGTTTCCGCGGAGGACGCGCCAGAGAATGCGCTCAAAGGTGGGCATGCGCGCGCGGTCAATGGTTCCCGCCACAAACTCGAGGTCAAAGCCGGCCATGGCGTCACCGGGGAGGTTACCATACTCGGCAGCGGCGGCGAGAAGCGGCGTGGTGCCGTCGCCGTCGTCAAACGACGTGCGGATCTCCGTGTGGCGGTGCTCGGCCTCGTTGAAGAAACCAGCCGTCTCGCGGAGGACCCACTTCTTCTCCTCGAGGTCGCCCTTGCGCTTGCCAAGATCCTCCCAGCCGCGGTTCATCTCCGCAAGGCGGCGCTCGTACTCCTTGAGCTGCTCGTCGAGCTCGTCAAACGCATTCTGCGCGCGAGGTCCAACAGCAGGAAAGGGAGGAATTGCCGACAGGGGAGAGATACCAATAGGCGGCTCTAGGGTGCCAATCGACGACTTGAACAGACGGATGCGGCGGGCCATCTCGGCGAGACGGCGCAGACGCGGGGTGAACGGGCGCTGGAATGCCGAGAGCGAGGGGTTGAGCTGGGGGTCAGTCACACTCGATAGTACTCAAGGTAAGCATCACTTACATCCTTGAACTGAAAGTTACCCATCTCGGCGAGCTCGTAGATGGTGTCGTGGGCCACCTCCGAGGGGATGTACAGCTGCACGAGCGACATCTCCTCCGAGCCTAAACGTTAGCGGGATTTGCATCAGACAACGCACGGAAGAGGGAGGGGTACGAGTTCCCCTGCAGAGCCAGAGCCGCCATCTTGAATAGAGAGCTGGCTGTGGGTGTCGGTGAATAGAGACAAAAAGAGAGGGTGTTGAAGGTGGTGGACGCGATGGATGCGTGACAACCCCCTCTTTGCTGTTCTCGCCCAGACTGTGACGACAGCGCCCACCAAACGACGGGATGGCCAGTGGCAGTGACGATGACGGTTGGAGACCAGGAGACAAGAGCGGAATCAAAAGTTTGTTATCTTTTATGTAATGTAACGTGCTCGTCGCGTGAAATGCCGATGTGGCCATAGCGCCATAGTGTGGCTCTAGTGTGGATTTGATACTTGTGGGGCCCTCACCCGCCCGATCGCACCCCTTCCTCTTGCTGCTGGCTCCTGCTGTGCTTCCACTGACTACCCACGCACAATGAAATGAATCCAGGAGCAGAAAAAAAAAAAGTTGGGGCAAAATTCCACACTGCGGTACAGCACAGCACTTTCGGTGTCACTCTGCCCCGCCCCGCACCCTGCCAGCTGCCCATGGATGCCTCTGGATGTCATGGATCAGTCCCATCGGCCCATCACAATCACTGATCAGCTCCGACACGCCGACAACACGGACAGAGTGGGTAACCCTGCAGGAAGAGAGAGAGACGGAGACAGCGGAGCCTTCATAGATCTATCACTCCGAGAGACACCGAACAGAGTCAAAGAGCGAGAGATACATTTGTTCACAACTCTTACTCTTTGTTGTTCCTTACTCGTTGTCAACTCCCTTCCCCAACCTATCCCAACTTTCTCGCTCGCTCCGGTGATCACCGGTCATCTCCAGGCCACCTCCTTGCCCCCACCTCGTGGTCGTGTTTGTCCGATTCCGACAGAGCCTCACGTCCCCCAACTCCCCTGGACTCGTTATCCTCGTCCAACTCTCTCACACCCTCTCAGCTTCACCTCGACAGTAGAGTATTATGCTCCCATAGTGATATCCAGGACGACACTCACTCCGACACTCGCTCCGCTCTCACGCCACCTTCAGCCTTGCTTCCTCCCCCGGGTGCGCCGAGAGACTCCAACACCACACCCTCACCCCGTTCCACTCTCCACATCATGGGCCTCATCAGCTACCAGTTCCACGTCGCGCTCTACACGGTGCTCCTCCTCTTCGTGTCGTTGATCGCGACATTTATCGGCGTGGTGGCCAACCTTTGCGGCAAGCGTTATAACACCAACTACTATGTTGCGCGCACGTTTTACTACATTACAGGGCCAATCATCGGGTGGAAGTTCGACGTGAGCGGTGAGGAGCACTTCAAGAATGTCGAGTCGGGCAAGCAGCCTGCCGTCATTCTGGGCAACCACCAGAGGTGAGTTCTACTTGTGTGGAGCGCCTGGAGGCGGCGGTGAACAGCCGCAAGGACAGTAGCTGACAGCAGCGCGGTCGACATTCTCTACCTCGGTCGCATGTTCCCCAAGCGCGCGGCGATCATGGCCAAGCAGGAGCTCAAATGGGTCCCTGCGCTGGGATGGTTCAGTGCGTGCGAGTAGGGCCACAGGTACTAACCTGCAGTGATGCTTTCCGGTTCAATCTTCATCAACCGCTCGAACAACAAGTCGGCGGTTCAGTTGATGACGCAGGCGGGTGAGGAGATGAACCGCAAGAAGGTAAGCACACGAGGGAGAACCTTCCCACTTGGGCAGACACTGACTGCAGCTCTCATTGTTCATCTTCCCCGAGGGCACACGCCACATGAGCGACACGCCGGAGCTGCTGCCGTTCAAGAAGGGCGCCTTCCACCTCGCTATCCAGTCCGGCTGCCCGATTATCCCCGTCGTCGTCGAGAACTACTCGAAGCTGCTGAAGAAGAACAAGTACTTTAAGCGCGGCACGCTCAAGATGAAGAGTGCGTTAGGGTTACAAGGCTTGGCTGACCGCAGTTCTTGACCCGATCCCCACCACTGGCATGACCACCGCGGACGTTGGCGACCTCATTGAGAAGACACGGACTGTGATGCTCGCGACGCTCAAGGAGATGTCGGCCTCGGCAGTGCCTGAACCAGACTCGCCCCTCTTGACCGGCACCTCCAAGCCGGCCAAGTATGACGCGGTTGATGACGGCAAGCCTACGAAGCGGGAGAAGCCGGCCAAGCTCGACCTGGACAGCGACGACGGCGAGGTCGGTGAGGCCAGCGGCTCGTCCGCGGCCCCTGCTGTGCCGCCTACTCCCGACGACGCGTCCGACGATGCCACCGAGGTTGCGTCCCAGGTCACAGCAACAGAGGTGGCCTCGACGACCACCAAGCACTCGCCCAAGAGCGAAAAGTTGACAATAGCGTAAGCAGCCTCCATCCCCCCACCCCCTCCGTCTTGCTTGTAGCTCTCTCGTCGCTAGGCATGCATGGCTTATTAGATGCGGCAGGATGGTGTCGGACTTTTTCCACCCAGATATCGGCGGAGTCGAAGGACATATTTACAGCCTGAGCGTGGAGCTGATGCGGCGGGGCCACAAGGTGAGTCCTGGACGAGCAAGCGTGGGGAGGGGAAAGGGAGAGTGAAGAGGCGATTCAAGGTCTAACACTCTGAATATTCACTGGCACCCACACTGACAGCTCACGACTGACACCAGGTAATTGTCGTGACGCACCACCACAAGAACCGCGTTGGGATCCGATGGCTCGCGCCGGGATTGAAAGTGTACCACGTCCCGCATGTGACGCTCGCATCATCCGCCTCGTTGCCAAACTACCTTCTCTTCCTGCCATACATCCGCACGATCCTACTCCGCGAGCGCGTCGACATTGTGCACGGACACGCAACGCTCTCGTCGCTCGCCCACGAGGCGATCCACCACGCCCCGCTCTTCGGCGTACGCACGTGTTTCACCGACCACTCGCTCTTCGGCTTTGCGGACGCCGTCGGCGTGCTCACGAACAAGCTGCTCGCGAGCGCGCTCCGAAACGTCGATGCGGTCGTGTGCGTCTCCAATACAGGCAGGGAGAATACCGCGCTCCGCGCCGAGATTGAACCGGAGCGCGTGAGCGTCATTCCCAACGCGCTCGTGCCGTCCAAATTCCGCCCAGACCCCGAGAGGGCGTCGAAGGATTACAGTGAGTGAAAAACGAAAAGACACTGGAAGCAGCCCTGACGGCAGTCACGATTGTCGTGATTGCGCGCCTGGTGTACCGCAAGGGCATCGACCTGCTCGTGTCCGCCGCCCCGACGATCTGCGACATGTTCCCGGACGTGCGCTTCGTGGTCGGCGGCGACGGGCCGAAAATGGTGGATCTCCTGCAGGTCCGCGAAAAGTACGAGCTACAGGACCGCATCGAGCTGCTCGGCGCCGTGCGCCCTGCGGACGTCAGGGGCCTGCTTACCCGCGGCCACATATATCTCAACACGAGCCTGACCGAGGCGTTTGGGATCAGTATAATTGAGGCGGCGAGCGCAGGTCTCTTTGTCGTGTCTACCCGCGTGGGCGGCGTGCCGGAGATCCTCCCCGCGGACATGATCGAGTTTGCGCGCGCGGACGAGGACGGTGAGTGAAAAAAATACTAATGAGTGAGGTTTTTGGTCTAACCTCCAGACGTGATCCGCGCGCTCTCGACGGCGATCCACACGATAAGGCGCGGCACGCATTCCCCGGAAGCGGCGCACGCGCGCGTCGCGGAGATGTACTCGTGGGCGGCGGTCGCGGAGCGCACAGAAGTCGTCTACCGCCGCATCCTCGCGACACCGGCTTTCGGCGCATGGGAGCGGCTGATGCGCCTCGCGGCCCTCGGACCCGTGATGGGCCTCATCATGTGCAGTATCATGGCCGTGCAGTTCTGGTGGCTCCTCTTTGTGGAATGGTTCCTACCCGAGGCGGAGATTGACTCCGTCCCGAAGGGCTGGGACCAGGACGAGTTTGTGCGTCTTGTAGAGCGGGAGAAGCAGAAGAAAGAGCAGTCGTAACCTTTTAATAACACTTGCTGCATCGTGATGACGACAACGTACATGACCCAATGACAATGTATACCTATCGAGAGCTACCAATCCTAGTACTGCCAACTCTCCTTTCCATGAGATCCAATTTTCCAAGAGATCCGAGACAAGACGAAAAACTACTTCCCTTCCACACCTAGAGCTCGGGGACGGCGATGCGGCCGATGGGCTCCTCGTAGGTGAGGAGCTCGCAGTCGCGCTTGTCGGGCAGGTCGTCGTTGGTGCCGAGCGCGATCTGCGCCTCGATGCAGGCGAGGTCGAGGGTGCCGTCGAGGACGAGCGCGGGGTGGTGCCACACGCCAGCCTTGTAGTTGATACCAGTGCCAGCCTCGGCGATGAACGCCTTGAGGGTGGAGGGGTCGGGGCGGTCGTCGGGGCCGTTCTCGGCGACAACAAGGAGGAAGGCGCCGGCGCGGCCGAGCGCGTCCTCGCCCTTACCGTCCCACGAGGCCTTGCCCATGGGGATGAAGGCCTGCGAGGTGTACGGGTGACGCTCCATGAGGTAGACGTCGAACATCTTGCCGCGCTCGAGGCCCTCCTTGCGGGTGGCACGGTAGACGCCGATCGAGGTCTTGGCGCCAGTCTCCTTGGGGTACGAGTTGGTGATGGTCATGGCGTCGTTGGCGCTGTTGGCGATGATCTCACCGTAGGGGGCAAAGGCCTTGCCGGTGATGGGGGCGGGCTGCAGGACCGAGGAGCCAAAGACCTGGCCGATGCGCGAGGTGGCCGACGGGGCGGCGGTGGGAACAGGCGCCTGGATGAGCTTGGGCTTGTAGGGGGGAACAGCGATGTCGGCAAAGTGGCCCTCCTGAGCCTCGCCGGTCTGTCCAAGGGTGGCAAAGTCCAGGGTGTTGTTCACGACGATGAGGTCGCTGCACCAGGTGCCCTTCTGGCAGACGATGCCCTGGGCGGGGGTGGCGAGGAAAGCGCGGAGTGTGGAGAGGTCGGCCTTGCCGTCGGCACCGCTCTGAGCAACAGCGACAACGTAGGCACCACCGGCCTTGAGGGGCTTCTCGCCGGGGGCGGCACCGAGGCCCTGGGGAATGGCCATGTTGACGTCGGTAACGAGCTTGAGCTTGTTGAGGGGGATGACGGCGCCGTTGGTCACGTCGGTCTGCGAGTCCTGGCGGACCTGCTTGAGCTTGAGGTCACCCTCGGGGAGCGAGCCGAGGCGGTTGAACTTGGCCGCAGTCGACTGGTTGGCCGAGATGACGGGGATGCCCTTGGGGGCGGAGAGGTACGAGTCCCAGCCCTGGACGACCGAGCCGAAGGGCTTGAAGGCCTCGTAGGTGAGGGGAAGGGCGTTGACGACGGGGGTGGCCGGGGCGGCGATCTTGGCGGTGGGCTCCATGGGGAAGCCAAAGACGCGGAAACGCTTAAGACCACCGTCGGGGTAGATGTTGACGCGGACGTGGGTCCAGACCTGGGTCTCGCCCTCGTCAAGCTGGAGCCAGTGCTGGCGGTGGGGGCCGCCAGGCTGCTTGCGGACAATCATGGTCCACTTGGCGTCCTTGCCCGGGTGCGCCTGCTCCGAGTAGCAGGCCTCGACGCTCATCTGGGCGGGGTAGTTGCCGACGTGGTAGGCGGCGTCGATCTCGACGTACTTGATAACGCCGGGGACCCCAAGGCGGCCGATAGCCCACTCCTTGCGCTCCTGGCCGTAGAGGGGCTGGCCGGGGGCGTACTTGCCACGGTTGTGCTGGCTACGGCGGGTCTCCCAGCCGTCGCTCATGTCGATACCGCGGCCCTCGAGGAGGAGGTTGGTGGGGGGCGAGAAGTTGGCGTCCGAGCCCTCGATGATCTGGCCGCCGACAACGGGCGAGAGGAGGTTGATGGGCTGGGCGTCGGGGCCGGGGAGCTCCTTGAGGAGAGCGGGCTTGACGGGCTGGCCGTAGGCGCGGAAACGGGCCATGCCGCCGTCGGGGATCATGCGGACCATGAGGGCGCTCCAGGTCTTCTCCTTGGCGACGGGGAGGAACTCGAAGATGTGGCGAGAGTCGGCGCCGAGGGTGACGGTGGAGAGGAGCTCGACCCAGCGGGGGTCGTTGGGCGAGAGCTGGAGGTTGTCGCCGGCGGGCTTCTCGAGGCGCAGGCCGAAGACCTGCGACTGAGGCGCCTCGTTACCCGAGAAGTAGGCGGTGTCAATGTCGCAGTACGAGAGGGTGGACTCGTGGGGGCCGAGCTGGATGATCACCCTGGAGGGGTTAGCGGAGCTCTTGTGGGCCAGCTCAGACTCACCAGTCAAAGGTCGGGTTGTGCCTCCTAGTCTCCCAGCCATCGTAGAGGGCGCCGTTGGGGCCGAAGGTGCCGCGCACGCTTCCGTCCGGAACCTGGGTGTAAGTATTGTGGATAGCAATTCTTACTGTGACGGCCGCGTCGCTGGGAGCGGGTCGGACTCGGTCGTACCGGTAGAGTCCCACTCCGGCTCCACCGCGCCCACCATGGTCCAACTCACGCTCTTCTTGATGAGGTTGTGCCTGCTGACGAAGAAGTCGTCAGAAGCAGCGATGACCTTGGCGCCGATCGCCGCGGTAGAGACCTCTGCGGGGTCAGTGGAAGGCCGAGGGGGGGAATGTGGGCGGGCGCTAGCTGGGTTGGGCTGCCACAAAGAGCCGATTGCCGGTGGGCTTCTGGCTTTGGCCTCCAGAGATAATCTGGACACCTGACGTGCGGCCGGCACTCTGTGGTCCGCGGCCCCAGCTCGCTCACTACTCACCGACAAACTGGTCCTTGATCTGGGAGTCGAAGACGTCGATGGGGACGGCGCTCTTGTTGCCGTGGTCCTTCTCGTTACCGTTGAGGATGGGGTTCGTCATTGATGCTGATGTTTTGGTGGGTGGTAGTGGTGGGTCGTAGAGAGACAGCGAGTGAGCGATGGATACAATTTGCGAATGAAGCTGAGAGAGATGTAGATGAGAGATGAGACCAGAGCTTGCGGAAGGAGTTGCTGAGGAGAAGAAGAGAAACGAGAAGAGACGCCGAGTACTTGTACTCTTCTGGCCACTGCCGGCGAGTGCGGACCCCGGCAGTCGGCGGCTCTGACTCTCTACTCTCTTGCCCAGCCAGTGCTGTCGGCTGCAATCCACATGATCGCCGCCCACCAAGCAGACGCAGTAGCTGGAGCTTCAGCAGCAACTCCCCCGGATCGCACTCTGTACTTCGCCTTGATGCGGCTGCAGAGCCACAGCTTATCTCGGTGAGCTCCGGACCCCGGCCCGGAGTCGGTTAATTCTAGGTAGGTGATTGGTGGAAAAGGGTCATCTAATGTCCGGAACGTGGGGGCCATCGGGGTAGCCTGCAACCATACCGGGAAATGAGTGGTGGGCACGGAGCTGCACACTCCTCCGGACTGGTGCATCTGACCTTTGTCTGGTGACATTGGGGGGACCTGTAGGTGCTGTGGTATTACGGAACTGCACTAGACCGCCATGTGGGCGGGCGCCTGAGCATGCTGAGGAGGCATGGGCAAGCTAGCAGCGCTAGGCGCCATCACATGATGGGGTTGCCGGTATGGCAAGGGCGACACATATATCCAGCAATATGAAAGGCGGGAACGAGAGGGATATGAAAGCGCTGGCAGGGTATGAAAGGAGGGGACCACGCGATATGAAAGATCTAAGCATATGAAAGGTGAGATATGAAAGAGGCGTGCGGCTCAGGCCGGTGAGCCTGTCAGCTTGCAGCTTGCAAGCCTGTGATCCTGGAGCTAGGCGATATGAAAGGCAAGATATGAAAGCGCAGAAAGATATGAAAGCGTGCATCTTGCGGGTCAACCAAGACAAGCGTGGGGCTACGTACGCATGTACATGACCCGAGCACCATTGCCGCTCGGCATTCCTGGCATACACAACTCGGCATTCCTCGCTGCCCCGGACACACATCGGCCTCGACTTGGACGATCACTGGATCGTTGTGCGAGTAATCACTCCGGAGGATGTAGGAGGTGACAGCTGCGCACATCCCTGACGTCTCACTGCCTGAACATTCCGGGTTTTCGCGGTCAGGCGAGCGAGGTCTACATGCACAGTAGCACTTGCACGCTCACGGATTGGCCGCCATCAACGGGCAACCAACATGCGACCAACGCAGTCGCCACCTGGGCCATCCACAACTACCCAACCCCAAACCGTCCATTCCGCACGATCCTCATGTCGCGCGTCACAGAGTACGTGATCCGATCGGCCCGGACGAACGGACCTGGGATATCGGGGACATCTGGGGCGCCACCCCGAGCGCTGATCAAACTCAAACTGATAACGGCTACGCCCATCGAGCGTGTGCAGTACATGTTGCTCTCCGGTTTCCTCCGCGGGTCTTCCGGGTTTGCTCGGGACATTGCGCATCTATTCTGGTGTTCTTGGAGATCAGTTATCTCCGACCGCTGTCCGTTTTCTCTTGATAGGGGCATTTGGAGTTTATGGGTCAGTATCATGAGTCGGATGCTGTCCGGCTCTTCTCTGCCACTCCTGTCAATCCTCTAGTATAGATGATACATCGCCTCCGGACTCTACGTCTCCATCACTGCTGCACCTGGATGACGCGCCCCTCGCGGCTGGACTGGAGGCCGAGCTCGATGATCCGCATGGTCCAGATCGCCTGGTCGGGCTGGACGGCGAGGCGCGCGGGGTCGTTGTGCGTGATCGCGTCGTACATGGACTCGTAGATCGCGGGGTACCACCCGTTCTCCGACTTGACCCTGCGGTATCAGCAGCGCCCGATTGTCATACTCACTTGTCAGAAGTCCACTTGCCGTCATTGCACAGCGACACGGTGCCCCAGGCGTCCTCGCCCTCGATGCCGTACCCCTCATCAGCGACCTTCTTCCCAGCACGGAGGAACGGTTCCTGCGGGTCGAGCCCGTACTTGACAAACGAGCCCTTGAGCCCCTTGACGAGGTATCGCGTCATGCGGGGCACCGAGTCGAGGATGCTCGCGCCAAGGTAGACGGCGAGCTGAGTGCGGCTGCCCTCCTGAGCGGGATAGAGGAGCTGCATCTCAAACGCCTCGTCGAGGCCGATGCCGCGCTCGTCGTAGCTCCGGCACCACACGCTCTGTGGCACACCAAACAGCGTGACCGCCTGATCGATGACGTGCGAGCCGAGGTTGTAGATCGCCTCGTTGTGGTGTCCCGGCGTCTCCTTCCACCCGCGCGCGACGTGGTCAGCCGGAAGAGGGCGGTACCGGTCGAAGCGGGAGTGGAACTCGTGCACGGGTCCGAGCTGCTGTCAGCGAGAGAGATGACAGACACCTACTGTTCCGTCTTTAAGTAGCTTCTTCAGAGTCAAAAAGTCCGCGTCCCAGCGCCGGTTCTGGTACACGCAGAACACGAGGTTCTTGGACTTTGCGAGCGCGGCGAGCTCCTCTGCCTCCCCAACCGTCGGGGTGACTGGCTTTTCGACCATGACTGGATGGGCGTGAGCACATTGAACAATACAGCAGACACATGGACGTGTGCCCCACTATTTGCGACTCACCATGCTTGCCGGCCTCGAGGGCAGCCTTGGCGAAGGGATAGTGCGTGTTGTTCGGCGTGGAAATGACGACCTGGGATCAGCACCAGCCACAATCCGTCTTCTCTGAACCCACCATATCAACGTCCTTGTCGCCAACCACCTCCTCGATGGTCGTCACGACCTTGGTGTCCTCGCCACACACGGCCTTGGCCTTGCCTGCGTTGGAGCGCTCGAGCACCGAGTGGAGCACAAACTTCTCCGGCAGCGCCGCGATGAGCGGGTAGTGGAACGCCTGCAGCGAGAGGCCGGTGCCGAGGATCGAGACGCGGAGCGGGGCCATCGTGAATGAGAATGAGTATTAAGAGGGAGTTATGGAGAAAAGTAGAGACGTGAGATGTGGACGTGGTGGGAGTTGGTCGATATTTTTGCTAGCGAGATTGTTCAAGTAGGGGCATCGCTCTCTCGGCGAGGTGCGGCACAAGACGGCAAAACGTCATGATCGGCCAGCATCACTCCGCTCAAAACCAATTTTATCAGTTCAGCCGTCCACCACTCATGTGGCGCGGCGAGGGTCCACTGCCGCCGGCTTGGTCAGCCACACCCAGGACACGATTCGTGGCAGAGATTATCAGGAGATTTGGAGATATGGAGATTTGAAGGCGTGGGGATGCATGCGTGGCGGACGCGTGAAGGCGGCAGGCGGTGGTCGCGTGGACGAAGTGACATTCTTCGGCTGTGTGAAGTGTGGATGGAAGATGGTTCACTTGGATGGTGGGGGATATGATGGGATCCTCTTGAGCATCTCTGTGTTGGCAGCGCGCACCTGCTTGCGGACTGCTCAGAGGCGGAGCAATAGTCTTGAGTGGAGCGCCCCCTCTGATGGTTGTATGACGCCAAAGCGAGGAGACGTGCTTCAGAGAAACACTGACTATGACTGACTCGACGACCGTCCCAGCTGCCTTAGCTGTCCGCGCTGACTGATACTACCAACATTTGGCTGTTCGGGAGATCGGAACCCGCCCGTGTCTCCTACACGCACGGCCAGACGCATCCGGAAGACCATGGACATTCCGCGACGCGCTAGCAGCTAGCATCTACCTGAAGCACGTAACACTGAAGCACGTAACATGCGAAACGACGCGTCGCGATCGTGACCGCGACCGCGAGACTTCCGGATCGGACTCGGTCTCTTGCGTTTCGGGCCGAGACACGATGGACGCGACGCGAGATATCCATAAGATAGCTGGTTTTGATATCATCGCGGTGCGTCCTGTATAGAAGCAATGGGAATCCCGATGTCGCTGTACATGTACACTTGTGTGCAGCTGCGCTCTATTCTCGTGTGACGGAGGCTGGACGCTGCGTACGCTGCGGCCGTGGAGTTGCTCGGTATCCGGCCACAAGTGTTCAGAGGGATGCATGGTGGGTACTGTATGGTGGCCTCGCAAGCACACCCAACTGAGCCAGGATGAAAAATCCAAAATATCCAGGGATCTCTTGGCTGTTAACGTTCAATAATGACGCTCAAGCGCGGTTGTGGGGACGTTGCGGACGCCCACCCGATACCGGAGAGTCTCTGGGAGAGGAGGTAGACGGCTGTCCAGGCACTGCAACCCGGGATACACTGGGCAGAGCACTCATAGCAAGTAGAGGGCTCCACAGTACCAAAGTATTCTCACGTAAATAAACCCCGTGGGATTCCCGCGGGTTGAGGGCAGCGTGTGGACGGCGTCGGCCATTCGGCGCTTCGGCGCTTCGGGCTGCTCCTGTGGCCTCCTGAATCCCTGTCTAATCTCGAGATATCTCAAAGAGTCCCATCTCAAATGCGATAGCGATATCAAAAGGTGCCCTAATCGCTCTTTGAGATTTGTGTTCGGCCCGCGAGGTCGGAATGTCGAGCATCCTGGAACACCTCTTCCGAACGTGCGGGCGATTAGATCGATAAGATATGGCTGTGTGGAGCAGTGGAGCGTGCCAGAAGCCACTCGTATCGAGCTGGCCATACATTTGGGGGGCGGGCTAGGTGTGTTTGACGCTAAACTGTAGAATGAAGCGGAATGAGGCGAGGTGGATCATCATCTGGATCATCTCAGAGTGCAGATGGCCAGAGGGGCGGTTCAGGCACGGGGGATGGACGGCGGGTATGCGTAACAAAGACTGGGTCATGTGCCACTCCGATTCGGAGCACCACATGACGACAACACACAACACATACATCCTACATCGCTTGGATGCAGCAGCAGCAGCAACACTCCCCAGCCAGCACCCGTGTGCCTTGGAGAAGGAGCACATTGCCCCGCAGGCAAAGAGTAGATTTGAGAGAACATCACATGCGCTGTAATCTGCTGCCGGGAGCCGAGACACCGAGGTACCGAGGTCTCTAGAGGTAGTTGCCGCGCACTAGGCCGCGGCCTCCCAAGCTCGCAAGGCTTGCGACCTGCCTCGTGTGGCCAGCGATGTCGTGGTGGTCCAACCGGTGATGGCCTGGTGTGTGGCCTTGGGTCCATGGGTCTCGGCCGGTCATCGCCCACTTCTCACGCAGCCAGCACTCGTATCCTCACTGCAGGCTGGACTGTCGTCGTCCAGTTCAAGAGGTATAAAGAGCGGCTCGCTAAGAAGGCATTGACCTCACTCCCAACAACCAGTTCCCACGACAACTCCTCCCCTACTACTATCTCTCCACCACCACACCCCGCACTCCCATCACCATGAAGATCCTTCTCATTCTCTACTCCGGTGGCCAGTCCGCCAAGGACGAGCCCCGTCTTCTCGGCACCATTGAGAACCAGCTCGGAATCGCCCAGTGGCTCAAGGAGCAGGGCCACGAGTGAGTCTCTTCGCTACGCGCACCACCACACCATTGCTAACAGCCAGGCTCGTCGTCACCGACGACAAGGAGGGACCCCAGTCCAAGTTCCAGAAGGAGATTGTCGACACCGACATTCTCATCACCACCCCCTTCCACCCCGGCTACCTCACCGCCGAGCTCATGGACAAGGCCAAGAACCTCAAGCTCTGTGTCACCGCTGGTGTCGGCTCTGAGTGAGTGGAGAAAAGATATCCTTTAGCGAGTCGCAATTTCTAACATCCCCCAGCCACATCGACCTTGACGCCGCCAACAAGCGCAAGATCACCGTCGCCGAGGTCTCTGGCTCCAACGTCGTCTCGGTCGCCGAGCAGGTCATCATGACCATGCTCGTCCTCGTCCGCAACTTTGTCCCCGCCCACGAGCAGATTGTCAACCACCAGTGGAACGTCGCCCAGGTCGCCCGCAACGCCTTCGACCTCGAGGGCAAGGTTGTCGGCACCATTGGCTGCGGCCGTATCGGCTACCGTGTGCTCCAGCGTCTCGAGCCCTTCAACTGCAAGGAGCTCCTCTGGTTCGACTACAGCGACCTCCCCGGAGGTGAGTACCCGAGTGCACAACTCGCCCATGTCGATCGGAATGATGATCTCTCTGGGCTTCGATTGCTGTGGGGTGAGGGGTAGATTGGATCGGGAGCCCCGCATTGGCCCCACCGATCACAACGCCTCTCCCACCCAACACAGTTCCAGGAACCACACTCCCCCATCATGACATTCACATGCTGACCACCAGACGCCGCCTCCAAGATCAACGCCCGCCGCTGCGACACTCTTGACGAGCTCCTCAAGTCGGTCGACGTCCTCACCATCAACTGCCCGCTCCACGACGGCACCAAGGGCCTCATCAACGCCGAGGCCATCTCGAAGATGAAGAAGGGCTCGTGGATCATCAACACTGCCCGTGGCGCCATCTGCGACCGCATGGCCATTGTCGACGCCCTCAAGTCGGGCCACATCCGCGGCTACGGTGGTGACGTCTGGGACGTCCAGCCCGCACCCGAGGACCACCCGTGGCGCGACATGCGCAACCCGCTCGGCGGCGGCAACGCCATGGTCCCCCACTACTCGGGTACCACATTGGACGCGCAGAAGCGCTACGCCGACGGCACAAAGGAGATTCTCCGCCGCTTCTTCGCCGGCGAGAAGCAGGACCCCGGAAACGTCATTGTCGAGGACGGCCACTACGCCTCGCGCGCGTACGGCGACCGCAAGAAGTAAAAGCGGCCCACAGCATAGGAGCATTCTAGCCTCAGTAGGAGCATGGCCTGTACATCGTGTGAGCAGTAAAAGATGAATCGGACATGTCGCAGTACGGAATGAGCAGAGCACTATATTTACCTACTAGCTTGAGCATCGAGCGACTTGATTCCTACGCGTTCACTGACTCTTTGCTTCCACTGACTCTTCATTCGCATCATTGCGCATAATACATCTTGAAATCAAAGGCAAATAAATGATAAAAAAAAATTGACAAAATTAAGACAAGGTCTTCTGTGCCCTGTAGGCGAGTTGTGGCTCCGCCACTTGGCCACCACGATCGACGATCAAATTAGATTGCTGACGACAGCATGCTCGTCGGCATGCTACAGTCAGCCACAAGTCTGATCAATCCCTCTTCATCACCGCCAGCCGTCGCCCTCACTTCCATCATTAACAGTGTATTATCGCTTCATCATATCTTATCACCTGACGCTTTACCACGTCATCACGGAATGAGGGATCATCATATCAATCGGGGGGGAGGGTATAGTACTCGGCTCCACCCCAAGGTACCTGTACACCCAACGCTACTCGATATCGAGCACGTACTCTGGCGCAGAATGAAAGTCGTCGTGGCCCGCACAGATTGTCGTGAACACAGCGGTCCGCGCGCGTTCCCAGCGATTCGGCCCGTCTTCCTCCGCATGCACGAGCTCGAGATACCTCGCCAGCGCGGTGGTCACCTCCGCGGAAGGCTCATACATGGTAAGCGTGTAGATCCCCGCGAGGGCGGGGAAGGGGGGGCTAAAGTCGTCCTCGGGAGCCGCGGGACATGGCGGGAAGACTGTCGGCTGCAGCACTACGGTTGTAGCCCACGAGGTTGAGTGGCCGAGCGTCTCGGGGCCAAGGAACGGCGTGTGGCATCCGGGCATGCGGCACCGTTGCTGGAGGTGCGTGAGGCGGTGGATCGTGGCTGGATGCGGGGAAGGCAGGGGCTCTTGCATCTGGGGTTAGGGGAGTTTTGCTTTGGGCGTACATACGTGTTGGGTAGTGAGTTTTAGGAGGCAGAGGTCGATGGCAGCGAGGTCGATCGCGAGGGCGGCGAGCACGTCCTTGTGCGGACTGGCTTGTGCGAGTTTTGTGAGGCTCGCGTCGACCCAGAGCGCTGCGATGCCTGGGGTGCGTACGAGGAGGCCGAGGAGGAGTGCGTCGAATACGAGGCGGAGAAGGACGATACGCATCTCGGCTTCCGTGACATTCAAGGCGATACGGCACTGGGATCAGACCTGCAAGAAGGAATTGCTTCTCACCATTGCCCGCGCACACAGCGACGAGAGGTGGGTAAGCGAGAACGGGGGGTTGAGCGCGTAGATCGCCGATGCGGCCATCACGCGGAGGACAGCAGTCGCGGCACTCTGGAGCCCATTTGCGGCGGCATGGATGTCGGCTGCAAACGCGTCGCTCAGCGCCTGGACACCGTCGCCCTCGTCATCCGCGTTGAGCGTCGCGAGGTCCGGCGACGCCGTCTGTGACCGGCTCCGCGTGTCCGTGCTGAACCGCTTTTGTTTCTGGACTCAGCAGAGTAGGATTCTTACACCCACGAGACGCTCCCACTCGAGCTTGATCCGCGATGCGGTCTGCACGACCTCGGGCATGAACTCCTGGGCTGTGCGGGGCACTACGTTTTCAGTCCCATTCCAAATATCTGCTCAACGTACGGATATACACCGTGGTAGTCGGCTTTCCCAGGGCGTCCAGCAACCGCTCATCGAGGCAGTGTACTGCGCCATGCACATGGGCAAGTACCGGCGCGAAATGCGCTCGCACCGCGTTCCCAAGATGCTGCCATCAGTATCGACCACCCCAACCCGAACCCACCTCGAGGCGGCGCATGCGCTCCATGAGCGCCTCGTCGTCCCTAGATATCTGCCATCAGAGCCTATATTATATCGCCCATCCCCACCTTGGACCTAGTCAGGCTCTCCACGAGCTTCCTCCTCGCCTCCCTATCGAGCTTCCGGCGCCCCTCGACCGACGTGTCCGCGACCCACTGCGCCGTCCACCGGTTCAGCGCGGGCGGCGGGCGGGCGACCGGCGGCCGCCGCTCCGCTTCCAGCCGGAGCGTGTGGAAAAGGCGGAGACACGCCTCGACCGCCGGGTCGGCTGTCCGCTGCCGGTCGTGGGTCGCGCGGAAAACGGCCAGCTCGGCCGTCTGCTGTCAGCGGAAATCTAAAGTCTTCTCACGGGGAGGGGACGCGAAGCGAGCGCGGCCGTGTCCCCCATCTCCTCTGTTGGTGAGAGATACCGCAGCTGCCCCGGTGGGAATGTCTCGATCATGAGTGTGAGCTTTCCCGCGGCGACGCGCTCGATTTGGAGCAGGCGCTGCGTGCCGTCTCCCCTTGCCGAGAGGGTGAATGCCGCTTCGGGGCGGTGGAGCGCCGCCGCTGGACGCGGGTGCGCGTCCAGCTCTACGGGCGAGTCGAGGTCCGCGTGCGGGTCAAACTTGGCGGCGAGGTTGCCCATTGTGGTGTGAGAATGAGAGGCGTGTGAGCTCGCCGCGTGCTGCTTATATGTCTCTCAACGCATTCCGCATCGAAGGTCTTCCCAGACGCATTCCCCGCGATGGGAACGCCCCGATTGACAGTGACCGGGTGGGCCCTCGGGAATGAGTGTCAGCGGCAAGATCCTGCTGTGTGTCGAGCGTCAGAGGTCGGTGCTGGTGCCCGACTTTGGATATTGTGGGTAAGGGTGCTCCCTGTGAGGGATGAGTGTTCGTAGTCAGCGCTCAATGACATGTGGTTGCAACGTCGATCAGCAATACAATCACAACAACAGTCTGCAGTTGACATTGCATCTATATCAATCACAAGCTCCGGTTCTCGTGGTCCGGCCTTACGCGGTGGCTGGAATGTGCTCATGAAGGAGACGCCACGCTTGGCATTCAATGGTACATACAAGTTCTGGCTACATCCTACATCCGGTCGAGCTTGTCCTGCAGCGCGTACAGGATGCTGCGCACCTCGCTGAGGTCCTGCTTGATCCCAGCCGTCTCATTGACAAGCGTGCTGCGGTCAGAAACAGTCTTCACTGGACTCACTTGGGGAGCATCTTCTCGAGCTGGTCAAAGTCAACAGTGGATATCGAGCCTGCGGGGTCAAAGTGCTTGGGGTTGAGCACCTGCGGGTCGTCCTCGTCGTCTGGCGGCGGTGGCTCCGCAAAGTAGTCGCGGAGCATGCCGCGGCCGTGCACTATAAGCGATTCGTAGACCGCGATCAGGGAGAGCGGGAAGACAAAGACGACGCTCATCACCACCTGGTTAATCTTAACGTACGTCTCAGCGGAGACAAACGACTCGAGTGGCGCGACGAAGAAGCTCTCGACGAGGTTGAAGGGCGCAGGATAGACAAAGTTGTCTGGGGCGCGAACTGGGGTGAGTATTGGACCATATGGGTCTCTCACTCATGCCGATGGTCTTTTGTGCCAGGAAGGCCTGGTACACATCCTGTTTGTTCGCGTACACGTCCGAGTACGCAGTGCCGAACAGGGCGATGAGGACGTTGACGAGAATGATGATAGTGATAAAGTTCCACGAGTAGAAGATGATCAGGCCAAAGGGGTATCCGAAACGTTCCGAGGCGAGATCGTAGTTTGCCGCGCCGAGCAGGCTCTGGATGAGAGTATTGGCGATGAGTGTCGGGCCGGGTACCTTGTCATTGTGTGTATCGCCATCAGCGGCGTCGAGGGCGTACAGCGCCTGCCCAAAGCCAATGGCCATGATCGTGAGGAGAATAAAAAAGTTGACTGACTCCCGACTGCAAAGTCAGCTTTGCAGTTCACTCTGACTCACAGCATGCGGAAGACGACAACCTGCAACACGCCGACAGTCTGGTATCCCTCAAAAATGGTGAGGAGGCGAAGCCAGAGGAACGGCGCGGCGCAGGAGAGAATCTGAAAGCTGAGGAGATGAAGCTCGGGATGCGGCTTGCTCGCTGCGCGCCACCTCATGGCCCCGAGCCGGCACACGAACGAAGTGACGATCGTGATTGACGTGAGGAGGCTGACCGCTGTCCAGAAGTTCTGCTGTGAGCTGGATCCACCCTTTGGCTAGCTCACAAAGGCCACCCATGGGCTCCGCGCGAGGCGGATTGTCTTGATGCTTTTGTGAATTTCTGAAGTGAGCCTTTTTCCATCCCACACCCCTACCATCGACGAAGAACGCAAACGTCATATAGTACAGTATCACTTCCCAGATGTCAAACTGATGTCCGGGCTTGATGTGGTCGAGGGGTCTGATGTGAGAAGCAGCCCGTGTAGGTCAGTCGACAGTGGAAGTCACCTACCTCTGCACAACACGCGAGTACACGAGGATGTAGGCGAGCCCCATGGCGATCTTGAAGAAGGTCTGGTAGCGGGGGACCGCGAGGCGGCCCGGGTCAAAGTGGTAGGTCAGCGTCCCCGCGTCGTCCGTAGCGTGGTAGGGCACGTAGTCAATGTCGTCTCCGTGGTAGCGCTGCACGAGGCTGCCCTTCCAGAGGGCCCCCACAATCTCCTGGCATTCAAGCGACGAGAGGAACACCTATAATATTAGCACAAACCTCTGCCGCAGCTCACCGTACACTGCTCGTCGATCGCGAGCTCGAGCGCACACATCGGCGCGCTGGGCGTGCCATCCGGGCGTATCCACCGGTGGCGGGTAGAGAGCACGTCCTTGAGTCTGTCGTGTGGGAGCTTGCGGAGGATCCGGCGCGCAAGCACCTCGCACGCTGTTGCACGACAGTGGCTCTCCTCGTGGTCTGCGAGAGAGACGTGCGCGTCGCGTTCGAAAAGGGCGTGCGCGCGCAGCAGGCTGTATGTGGAGTGCGCAGTTGGGAAGTCGGGGAGGTTACGCGGCGATCAGGAGTATACACCACAGTGTCAGCACAGAGGTCTCCAAGCTCCAAGCTGGGTCCAAACTTTGGGAATCTGGGGACGTACGCAAACGGAACAGCCTCGGCAAAGTCACCGCCGGCATGGATGAAGGCGCGGACTGCCTGCGGCGTGATGATGCGCGAGGTCGGGTCTGTGATCTCGCTGATGCTCACGGACGCCGGGAGCAGGCGGAGGGTGAGTGCGCGGATGCGCTTGATGAGGTCTGCGCCGAGGAAAGTGAGGAGGGAAGGTTGAGGGAGGTCGTGACCAGGTTCAGTACAGGAGAGAGCGTCAGCACCACCACCCTTCCTCGACGAGCACCCACCATTAATAGTCTGAGGCCCCGGCCGTTCGACGGCAGCAGGCATGTCGATGTGTACGGTGTGCCGCCGGCGGCGGAGGCGCGCGTTCATCGTCGCGGACAGGGGCGCTATCATGTTTGGGGAGTTCATCCTTCAGAGGTGAGTCGTAGCCTTGAGATGGCGAGTCGTAGAGGTCGTGGTCGTTAGTCGTGAGATAGAATACAGATAGTGGGAACAAGAATGAGCGAGTAGAAGGAGTACAACGATATCAAGGATGAGGTGGGTACGAGATCAAGTGGGCACGAGATCAAGTACGAAGAAGAGAGACGAGGCCGCTTTGAAGTCGACTCGAGAGATCAGAATACCGGTGTCCTGTAGCTCTCCAGTGCTTCAGTGCAGGAGAGATCAGCATCCAGCACAGCTCAACCTGATCTACTCTGATCTAGCGGGTAAGCAGGAACAGTTGACCAGTGGAAACATGTAACATCCCCGAGGAGGGGGGGGGGGGGGGGCCGAGGGGGCGGAGCAGCGCGGAGAGGGCGGAGGGATGCTGTACACTACTAGGTACACTAGCCCAGACCTACTCGTCATCCCTTCAGATAGTGTTGTCCTCGCAGCTCCTCATCCCCCGCAGCCGTAGCCCGCAGCCTCCTCCTCCGAGGCCCCAGTTCCACCTCGGTGGGACCCCTTATCCGATTTAGAACAAAGCGCGACTTCGCGAGTCGCTGCCAGCCCCGATGGACGGAACACGGGCCTGTGCGTCTGCTTGTTATCTCTGTGACACCCGGGAACGATCAGACGTTTCAGCTACGCACGTGATCGTCACTGCGTCGTCACCACATTACCAGGATCAAAGCATCACTCTTGCGTTCCACTCACGCTGCGTCCCGCTCACGTCTTCTCCCAGTAACGCTCCTCGCTCCTCGCTCCACTCCCCCTTCTCCACTCCCACTCCAATCCGCAGCCAAACCCCATGAGATATGCATACTGTAATTCCCGATCTGATGCCCCCCACACCCAATACCTCCCCACTCTATGTCGTTACTACTTGAGCGACGTGCGCGTACCGGTTCCCCGAGGGCCGTCGCCGTTGGGCAGGTTGCCGTCGCGGTCGGACACGAACGCATTGTAGATGCGCTCGAAGCGTGCGCGCTCCTGCGGCGCGACGGACGGCCGGGTGGACTGCAGCGACTGGCGCAGGTGGCGCATCTCGATGACTGGCGTGTCCATCTTGTGCTTCTCCTCGGCGGCCTCTTCCTCCGTGCTGGCGGGTGCTGTGGCGGACACGATCGTCTCGATGCGTTCGGTGAAGGCTGCGCGCGCGGCCGAGGTGGTGGGAATTTCGGCGGGCTGAAGCTGGCGGTATGGCACCTTGGGACCGTCAGGACCGTCAGGGATCGCGCTGCCGTTCGTAACGGCCTCCACTTCACCGTCACCATTGTCAACCGCTTTGCCCTTGCCCTTGCCCTTGTCAACCGCCTTGCCTTTACCCTTGTCCACCGCCTTGCCCTTGCCGTTCGCGACGACCTCCTCCTCCTCCTCGGCCTTGTTGAGCACCGAGTGGACGACATCGAGATGGGCATTGTACACGAGCGCCTGGAGGTCCGCACCCGAGAAGCCCTCGGTATCGGCTGCCAGCTCGTCAAAGTCGATCGTCGGGGAGACGTGCAGCTTCTTGGTGAACGACTGTATGATCTCCAGGCGGTCAGACTGCGACGGCATGTCACACAGGATCGACTTGTCGAGACGGCCTGGACGGAGGAGCGCAGGGTCAATAAGGTCCGGGCGCGAGGTGGCTGCCAGAACATACACGCCATCGAGACCCTGCGCACCGTCCATCTCCGTGAGCATCTGGTTGACCACACGGTCTGTCACGCCCGTGCTGTCGTGACCACGCTTCGGCGCAATCGAGTCGAATTCGTCAAAGAAAAGAACACACGGCTTGGCCGCCGACGCGCGCTCGAACAGGTCGCGCACCGACTGTTCACTCTGACCAATGTACTTGTTGAGAATCTCGGGACCCTTGACGCTGATAAAGTTGAGACCGCACTCGCGCGCAACCGCCGAAGCGAGCAGCGTCTTTCCACAACCGGGGTAGCCGTAGAGCAAAAGACCAGAACGAAGTCGGAGCGGGCAGTTTGCGAAAATGCGCGCGTATTTTGTCGGCCACTCGAGCGTCTCGCGCAGAATCTGGCGGGCATCGTGCAGTCCTTTTTGTCAGCCGACGCCTCCCCCTCTTTCCATGACTCACCTCCAATGTCCGCCCACCGGACATCCGACTTTTGCAAAGAAACACCCCGCAAGCTGAACGGCGTAAACGCCTCCTGGGCGGCGACAAAGTCGTCCATCGTGAGGCGCGAGTCCTCGGCCTCGTTCCGCGCACAGCGGATCATAGCCTGCTGGTTGGCGCCAGTCACAAAATCGTTCAGGTCCGCCGCACTGTAGCCCTCGGTGAGGGTGGCGAGTGTGACATAGTCGAGCTGGGGAACCTCCACCGATGCTTGCCGTGAGAGCTGTCGCCGGAGGTCGAGGTCGGTCGGCGTCTGCTCCTGCACCTTGACGATCGCCTCGAGAATCTCACGGCGCGTGTCCTGTCTCGGGGGCATGACCTTCATGGAGTCGCCAAAGATGTGCTTCGACGTCAGAAGACCGTGAAGCGAGGCGGACCCCGTTGCGGTCGCGAGGACAAGAATGCCGCTGGGGAGCGCGTCCGAGCTGAAGAGCCGGGAGAAGTGCTCGGCCAGGATCGCGGGATTGGACGTCGCTGTGTTCTGTCATCAGCAGGGAAACTCATTGCCACCCACCTCGTTCTCTGGGCTCAGCAGTAGCTCCAAGTTGTCGAGAATCAACAGGCACGGCCGGCGCGCAGTCGCGTCCTCGATCCACTTTGACATCTCCTCCTTGACCTGCTTGACACGCGCATCCGGGTCCATCCTCCCGACGTCGTTGTAAATCACCTCTGTGTTGTCAGAACCTTCAAGCCACGAATCACGCACCAGTGAGGATATCGCGGTCGGCTTCCAGAGTCGCTCCAATGGCCTTTGCGATCGCCGTCTTGCCCGAGCCCTTGGAGCCCGTGATGAGCAGCGGCTTGGCCTTGCCGGACAGAGCCGCGCGGCTAAGATAGTTGACCGCGTTGTCGATGATCTTGGAGACGCCGGCGAGAATTGTCTCGGGATCGGACGGTGCGAGAACCGCATTCGGGTGCGTTCCGTTTGCCTTGCCCTTGGCTGGCTTTGAGTGTGCAACCGCGATTCTGTCGTCAGCCGAGAAACACAGACTACCCACTTGGCATTCGCCCATGACGACCATTCCGTGGGAAGCTCCCCAGCCAGCACGGCGCATCCGGCAGGCATCTCCTCCCACGCCGTGAGCCACGCCTCGAGAGGAGGTTCCTCCTCCTCTGCCGGCTCCTCGCCCTCCTTGGGCGCCTCCTCCTCCGCTTCCTCGTCCTCCTTCTTCTCCTCCTCCCGCTTAAAGCTGACGTAGAGCGGCGCCTCCTCTTCCGGCTGCCGCAGGCGCCGGCGAACCTTGGCGAGCGTCGTGGGCGCAACCCACGCCACCCTGTCCGTGCCGACAATCTGCGCATCGTCGTGGGAAAGCACCGGCGCACCCCACTTGCTTCCCACGCGGGACGCCACGATGCGCAGCGACGCCGACGCCTCCTTTGCTGGGTTCTTGCCCTTTGTCGAGGGAGCGGGGGCGGCGGGAGTCACGACCTTTGGCGCCTCCTGCGCTGCGGCCGGTGCGTTGCGCGGGCGCGGCGCGACATAGATCTCGGTATCGACGTTTACGAGCACGACGGACGACGAGCTCGTCGCGGGATTCGTTTCGTCTAGAGGTCAGCTCAAGCGAGCCAGTCCTTTACGCACCGACACGTATCCGGATCTTAGTCCGGCCCATGACCCAGACATCGATCTCCTGGCCCTTCTGGGCGGCACGCAGCTGGCTGAGGAGGTTGTTCTCGAGGTAGTTTGCGTTCTGCTCGAGAATCTCCCAGTCGTCGGCCGAGAGCGGTGTGACCGACACGGAGCGGGCCTTGGTGGGATTGTGGATGATGCTGATCTCGAGCTGGTGGGTCAGTAGGCGTATGCAAAGAACTACCCACAATCGTGCCCTCTGCCCAGCCGTAGTTGAGCGCGACCTCGGGGTCGACCTCGAGCGTCTCGAGCTGACTGCCCCCAATGCCCGAGAGCGAGCTCGCGGCGGCCAGGCCGCTCCAGCCGAGATACGCGCTCTGCGGGGCGCGCCGTGAGCTCGAGGCCGGGACGAGCGGCGCAAGATGGAGGATGATGCCTTGTGGGCGCTGGGAGATCAGTATAAGAGAGCCGCCTGCACACGCACCGTCTGCGACTGCGCGAGCGAGGCGTACAGCGAGAGCGGGAGGTGAACCATGTTGGACCGCAGGGAGCGGTACTTGACCGCGGCTTTGCGCGCCATCTTGGAGAGTGGTGGTTGTGGTGGTTGGTTGGTTGAGAATGGAGGTTGTGAAGATGCAAGTTGGGTTGAGTGTGATGATATCCGGAGTGATAGAGGTTGTCCGGGTCCGGAGTGAGGTCGCCGTGTCGTGAGCTCGAGACGATGAGCGAGCCAGCGAGGAGCCAATGTGGAATAAGTTGAGATGGACTCGAGGACGAGTAAGGATTCTGCGAGATGGAATGGGATATCCACAGAAGGAGAGTGTGGGGTCGGGAATAGCGAGTGCAGTACAGAGAGCGAGAGCCCTCTGCACCCGAGGACGGCCGGGCGGCCCATCGGCATCGTCGTAGCCGGCCGGCCCCGGCCAGGGAAAACGCCAGCCCACCCAGCAACGTAGAGAACAGCATTTGCCGCGCCTTCCCTCGGCAATTATTTGCCCCCGCTTCCGCCCCTTTGGTACTGTACAGACTCCCAGCCAACCAACCATCTCTGATCTCCGAACAGGCTGCAAAGATCGGCGGACATCTCCGTCAAAAGCTTAGATTTCGCGCCGGCCGGAAAGTCCGTAGTCGCAGCCCTCTATGCACTTGGAGTGCCGTTGCATTCCACTGGACTCTGTTCTCCATTCCTCACATCGCACAGAGAGGTAGCAGATCTTTTGGAGCACAACGTTCTGGCGGCGGCACAGTTGAGGCTCAGCTGATCGGGATGGAGTTCCAGACAACTAACGATTTGGGTCCCGGCGTGGGTCGCGGACGACGCGGCAGTGTGGAAAGTGTAGGGGGCACATGACGGCGGTGCTCCAAGGGACAAGGGAAGAATATCAAGCTCGGGGCTCGAGGTCGTGACCTTGCGGACCTTGGAGCAGGCGCGGGCGCGGGCGCATGTTGGCGCTGAAGTTCTGCACACGAGAGTGATCGTGGCTCGGCACGAAATTGGCAATTACCCCAGCCATTTTGTATGGAGAGAATGCCAACATGTTGCCAAAGGCGGATCTGTCACGTGACACACGCGTGAAGGACGCGATCGAGCCGCACCTCCAAACATGACGCACCTCGAACTCGAAATCGCACAAGTTACCATCCATCTCCGTCGTCCCATTTCTCCTTCAATTCTTGTGCTAGAACCTCGATCAAGACGCCGTTGGACTCGCCGGACACTAGAGAAAAAGATATGTCGGACTCAGAGATCTCCGACACCGAGGGAGCCGGCATTCACATGTCGCAACCGAACAACATCCTCGCTCTCACGCCTCGACAACCTTTGGCCCGCCAACAACCGGTTCACCTTGCAGAACGCGTTTTACTCAGAGAATCGAACCTGCACAGCGCGCGCGACTGTCCCAGACTGTACTCGGATCATCGGGAGATGGTTACGGAGATACAGGAGTGGCGCACGTGTGGGTTCTCCGTCGTGACTAAAACGTCCAATGGCCTCAAAAGTGACGGTGCCGCATATCTAGTAATCGTCTGCAAGAAGGGTGGCGCACCGCAGCCAAATGCTCTGCTTGCGCAACACCCAGATGCGCGCCGCAACAGCCAGTATACTCACCGCACCGACTGCGGGTTCTGCATTCGAGCGCGCCGCGAGGACGGCCGTTGGTGGTACTACATCGAGACAGCCGCCCACAATCATCCACCGTTGCCACCGACAGCCTTCCCCGAGCACCGTCGACCGACCGAGGAGGCGCGTCTCGAAGCCGAGCAGCTTGCAGCAGCCGGCCAGCGTCCTCTCGAGATATTACAGCGGTTGAAGCAGCGGCCTGAAGGACGCCGCTACACTCTGAATACCGTCGTGAATGTCAAGCAGGCGTGGCGCCGCAGAAACCGCTCTGTGAATGACGCCGAGACTCTCATGCGATCGGTCTCGACGGCCGCGCACCAAAACGACCTAATGAAGGTTTTCGTCGGTCGAACCGGCGAAGTTCTCGGCTTCTTCTACTCGACCGAAAAGGCGCGCATTCTCTCGCGGCGGTTCCCGACGGTCTTTGCCCTCGACTGCACCTACAAGACGACACTCTACCGCTATCCACTTCTCGAGATCGCCGGCACCACGGCAACCGGCTCCGTTTTCGTCTCCGCCATTGTTCTCATGGTAAACGAGAGCGCCGACTGGTACGAGCGCGCCTTGCGGACATGGCTCGACTTCATGGGTGACGGTTTCGTCGACGGCGTCGGTGTTCTCGTCACCGACAAGGACAAGGGCTTGCGGGCCGCCTTGCCGCGCGTCTTTGACAGCTCTCGAGTCGCTTTTCTCCTCTGCATTTGGCACATCAGGCTCAACATCTCCGTCCACAGGGACGGCCTCGAACAGGACCTGTGGGACGAGTTCATGAAGGCGTGGAACTGGGCGGCTGATGCGTACACTCTCGACGAGCTGCGAACGGCTGTTGCGGCGTTCGAGGTGGCTTACTCGAGCCAGGCCGGCTTCGATAAACTCTACAGGTACGCGCGCCGGCGGCTCGATCGAGATGGCCACCTCTTCATTCGAGCGCACACCAAGGCGTGGCCGACCCTTGGCGTGCGCGCCACCTCTCGAGTCGAGGGAGCCCACAAGTGCTTGAAAGGCCGTCTCAAAACGGCCACCGGCGACCTTGCACACCTCGTTAGCATCATGCGCGAGCGGTTCGATCACATGTGGCGAGAGACGGTGCGGGACATGGAGGTTGAACTGTCGAGAGGAGGTGGCGGCTTGCCGCTCTCCTTCTCTGAGCTTTTCGGCTTCGTCTCGAATGACGCCTTGCAACTCCTACACCAACAGCATCGTCTCGCGCGAGCAGAACTCGATCGAGCCGGCAACGGTGGCAACGGTGGCAACGGCGGCACCCAGGGAGACGGCTCTCGAGCCTGCAGTGGCGGGTTCACCGCCACCTACAACCTCCCTTGCAAGCACTGGATTCTAGCTCGAATGCGAGCCGCTAGGGACAGCGAGCAGGTTCGCTACTACCTCCCTCTGTCTCTAGTCGGCTCGCACTGGCTGCTCGACAGCGAGGAGACGCTCCGCAAGTACGGGGACATCCACTTCACTCGAGAACAGTTGCCGCCACATGGTTCTCGAACTCGAGCCGAGAACAGCGACGAAACCATCCACTTCAACAGCCTTCGGCCACCTCTGATAATCCGCACGCGCGGCGTGGACTACACCACCTCGCAGCTCGAGGTCCTTTACGGCGAGGGCAATGAGCCTGACCGCAGGATGCGTCTGCCGAACCGTGGCCGCGGTGCGCGAGGTGGTACCCAGGACGGCAGACCGTCGAGCCGCATGCCGACTGCAGCCGAGAGAGCCGCGACGGCTCGAGCGGTGGCGGCCGAGGAACAGGACGGTTCTCAAGGCTCGACTGCAACCCAGGCCTCGGCGTCGGAGCCGCCTGTGCGGCGCGACAAGCGCGGCACCGTCCTGCGGTACTGCAACTACTGCGGCAAGCACGTCAACCACCTGTACGTCTGTCGTCGCGCACCTAGAGAGCCTTGGCGACCGCCTGCAACCTCGAGCGCATCGAACTCGATAGGTGCCGCCTTCAGGCCGGCTCCTGCGGCTCCTGAGGCGACTGCGGCGGCAAGTGCAGCGGCAAGTGCGGCGGCAAGTGCGGCGTCGGCGATGGCGGCGCCGCCTGGGCCGCCCGCGCCCTCGGCAACGGTGCCGCCGGCCTCGGCGATGGCCCAGCCGCACTCTAGGTATCATCCGTACCCTCTGCCATACCCTCCTTACCCTCCGTACCCTCAGTATCCTTGGCCGCCGCAGTGGGCGGCTCAGGCTCCGCCCATGGCCTTTGTAGTTCACCCAATGGGGTGGGGCGCACCCCGGTAGCATGCACAGCGTCTCTGATGGCGAGCAGCGCGTCTCTGGTGGCGAGCAGCTCATTCTAGGTGGCCTGCAGGACGTTGCGGTTGACGAGCAGATTCAGGGTTGGCAACATGCCGGCATTCTCTACATACTGGGTGGCTGGGGTAATTGCCAATTTCGTGCCGCGCCACGATCACTCTCGTGTGCAGAACTTCTGCGGGATGGTTATCATGTGGAAGGATGTGGATGTACGGAGATGTACTAGACATCGGCATGATCATGAGAGATGGACCTCCACGATCCACGATGTACACGATATCTACCATCTACGAAGAGGGTCAGCGCGACAATCGCCTGTACCATTGACAGCTAGTACTGCCCAACTCTTGTCACCGATATCCCACTGGCATCCCAAACGACCACATCACATCTTCACTAAGCCCACGTCCAGAGCGCCAAACTATAACTGCAGACCAGATGAAAGTACTGCACGGCACCATCGTAGATTGCTGAGGTCGGACCACCAGTAGGTATCAGCAGTACAGCCATCGATCCATGGATCCATCGTCATTGTCCAGACAAAGGTCGCGCCTGGGAAGTGTATCGCAGCTGTCCCTCCGCAGCTCCGTAAGGCCATCGCGTCATTTCTCTGGCGGTGGGACTATCAGTTCGTATCTTTTGGCGTCGTGCCCCCGATGTACCCATGTGCACAAGGGAAGCATCGTAATATCGTGGGAGCGCGATGAGATGTGAGATTTGAGACGTGAGACGTGAGACGAGGGATCCCCAGTACCCCAGTCCGATGCTCGTCCACCATGCCACCACTCCACAAGCTGTGACCCCGAAGTACATGAATACATGACACCACCTAGGGCCCATGCGCCGCGCCGCAAATTCCTGGCCAGTGCAGACATTCTTTTGTTCTCTGCATCTGCGCGTCCTGATCCGAGTGGCACAGGACCGAGTGGCACAGGTGGTGCCACGGCGAGTTATTCTCTGGAACTCTGGCTGGCTGGATACCGGGGGGGGGGGCTCTGTTGTTGGAAAAGGGAAGGACGCTCGGGTAGAGCACCCTCCTCCAGCGCTCCGCGCTCCAGCTCATGCCAACAGAACCACGCGACGCGACGCGCCGAGGCCGGGACATCACCGCACCCAAGACGCCAGACGTCGATGAGATTGCAGTCGATCACAGCCTACATGCATGCAGGACGCAAAACCTTATCGAGCCCGGAGCAATCTGGACTTTTTCTGTTTCACTACTTTTTTTTTTCTGCCTGCGCTTTTTGCATGTCCCCACGCGCTGCGCGGCCAAGGAACGCCGCCACCCAACACCTGCGAATCTGTGGTGATCAGCGGCTGCCTCGAATCTACGCCAAGTCTGGCTTATGGCAACTTGGCATTATGCACTAAGGGATAAGGGAGATATGCATCGCGTGTGCTGTGAATGGCCGGGCCAGAGCTCCAGAGCATGCATATGAATGTGGAAGTAGAACAGGAGTGGTCGGTTGCGCTGCATTGCGGGGGGGCATCGTGGCACGGGAAGCGCAGAAAAGGGGCGCCCAGCAGCGCTGTGGGTGGTACGATGATTGTTGTGCTGGCAAAAAGAGCACCTTGGGTGGCCAGGAACAATAAAAATGTCTGCGCGGTGGAGGTCGACCCATCGCTCGCGATCCTACACATCTCTTTTCTTTGTTGTCTGTTCTTGTCTGTCGTGCATCGGGCACCTTGTTACACATAGATTAATACCCACACTCAAAGCGTCTCCCGCCCCGCTACCCCGATTCTCAACCCCCCGACTTGCTCGACACCTCTCACACCACCACAACCACCATGACTGCCGCGCCAGTAGCCGGACCCTCGGGCGTGAGTAACCTCTCGAGCCATCGCGATCAGCACTCCCCCTAACTCCTACTCCAGATCCACGCCCTCGAGCCCGAGATCATCATTGTAGGTGGCGGCATCGCAGGCTGCGCGCTCGCATACGCGCTCTCGAACGCCGGGCGGAAATGCGTCATGCTCGAGCGCGACCTCTCCGAGCCGGACCGTATTGTCGGCGAGCTCCTCCAGCCTGGCGGCGTCGCTGCCCTTGAAGAGCTCGGACTTGCGGACACGCTCGAGGGAATCGACGCCACCCCTGTTGAGGGATACTGCGTCATCTCGGGCGAGCGCGAGGTCCCGATTCCCTACCCCGACCTCCCGAGTGTCGTGCGGGGCAAGACCGCGAACGGCGTGGCGAACGGCGTGGCGAATGGCGCCGCGAATGGCACAGCGAATGGAGCCGCGAACGGTGCCGCGAACGGCGTCGCAAACGGTTTCACAAATGGTCATGCGAACGGCCACGCAAATGGCCTCGCAAATGGCAAGGCCAACGGCTCCAGCTCGAACGAGTGGGCTGTGCAGTGCCGCAGCGGGCGCAAGGAGGGCCGTTCGTTCCACCACGGCCGGTTCATCCAGGCGCTGCGCAGCAAGGTGCTGAACGATGCACCGAACGCAACAGTCGTGGAGGCAACAGCACGCGACCTTGTGTTCTGCCCACACACGAAGCAGGTTATCGGCGTGAGCGCGGCGTTCAAGTCCTCGGACCCAGACGCCGACGCAACAGTCACCAACATCTACGCGCCGCTCACCATTGTCGCGGACGGGTGCTTTTCCAAGTTCCGCAACGTCAACGGCACGCGCACACCCACTCCGCTCCTCCGCTCCCACTTTGTCGGTGTTGTCATCAAGGACGTCGACCTCCCGATCAAGTACCACGGCACGGTGTGCCTCACCCCCGAGGGCCCCGTGCTGCTTTACCAGATCGGCAACGCCAAGCGCGAGATCCGCATGCTCGCTGATGTCAAGGGCAAGCTCCCGTCCGTTGGCAATGGTGACCTCAAGGTGGGTGGTATCTCCGAGCGTATACTGACTACAGCGCCATCTGATTGACAAGTTCCTTCCGCACCTCCCAAGCGTGCTTCATCCCGCGATCATCAAGGCGCTTGACGAGCAGCGCCTGCGTACCATGCCGAACAGCTTCCTCCCGCCGAGTATGCAGGGTCTCTCAGACTCGCTCAGCGGCGCGATCCTCGTCGGCGACGCGTGGAACATGCGCCACCCACTCACCGGCGGCGGCATGACTGTCGCTTTCCACGACGCGGTGCTGCTCACAAAATACCTCTCCGCCGACGAGGAGCTGCCCGCTGGTCGTGAAGGCCTCGAGCGGTGGGACGCGATCGCCGACCGCCTCAAGGACTGGTTCTGGGCACGCAAGAACCTGTCGGGCACGGTGAACGTGCTCTCGATCGCGCTGTACGATCTCTTTGGCGGTGCTGATGGTGAGTTGCAAGTTATTTTTTTCGCGCTAACCGCAGACGACTTGGCAGTCCTCCGCGAAGGCTGCTTCAAGTACTTTGAGCGCGGGGGCGAGTGCGTCTCTGGCCCCGTCGGGCTACTGAGCGCACTGGCCCCGCAGCCAGTGACCCTCTTCTACCACTTTTTCTCGGTCGCCTTTTACAGCATCTACATCCTGTTCTCGCAGGGCCGCCCGAGTGCGGGGGCCGCCAAGCCGCCGTCGTTTGCAGAGTTCCCGGCCCTCGCGCTCTTCAGCGTCAAGGTCTTCTGGACCGCGTGCATCGTCTTCCTCCCCGTCATGTACTCCGAGTTCAAGATTTGAGGAGAGGAGACAACAAACGACCCCGCCCGAGACCTAGACGCGGCGCGGCAGCTGTTGTCGGACGGCGATCGCCGTTGCAGCCAGCTCACTCATATAGACACAGAGATACGCACCCCTGGCCTCGATACCCGCGTACACATACCTATACCCATACCCGCATAGAACGTAGACTCTGGCACGACTGGCGTGTGCAGCAGATTGTACATGGCCCATGCACTGCTTATTATCGTGTACAGTCATGCCTCCTTACAGGATGAGGAGACAAAGCCAGAGCACTGACACTTTGGATCTCATCTCTCACTCTCCTCTCACTCTCTCGCACTCTCCCTGTGTCGGCTTGTTGCCTCCATGCGTGGCTACGGGCCGCAGACTGCCGACGGGCCGACAGGGTCCGGCGCCATTGAGCCACGTCTCCGATTCAGACGTCCAGCCACTACAATTGCAAGACTCACAGGTCAGCGCCACCCCCTCTCAGAGCACACGAACACAGTCCCTGTCGCCTCCCCTCTCGCTTCCGGTATGGAATGAGTGCATGATCACTACCTGCGCGGCCGCCCGTGCCGCGCGAAACAATGAATGGAATGGAATGGATGTCGGTGCTGTCTACTATGGCTTGATGTGCGTGCTATGTTCCCCGCGGTCCGCGGGCCGCGGGGCGGGGTGGAGGAAGACGTTACTTTATATTTTGCGGATATTATTCTCCTTATTCTCCTGATTGATGGTAATGCGGATGGCGATATACAATTGAAAACTCGAGGTGCGGGCTACTTACCAACCCCGGCGCGGCGCGGTGACGCTCGTGGGCGAGTCGGTGGATGTTGTGGTCGGCGACGGGATGGTGACCAGGTGCGGGGTCGGGGGGACCTGGGAGATGGTGGGGATGGCTATGGGGGCTGCTTGGGGAGGCGCCGGCTGGGCGGGCGCTACTGGCTGGGCCGGCTGGGCAGGCGGGGCAGGTACAGCAGGCGCCGCGGGAACCGCGGGGGCGGCGGGCTTGGTGACGCCAGTGGACACGGCGGGTGTGGCACCCTCGGGCCCAGTCGCACAACTGCCGTTGCCAGCTTGCCGCCCACGTTCGCGGTTGATGAGGGCGCGGATCGCGGCTGTCCACTTGATCTCCTCCTCTTCGGACGGCGCACACAGATCGAATCGGCGCTTGTTGCACACAATGCGCACAACGTGCTCCTCTGGCTTCGGACCAGGTGCGGGCTCGCGCTTCGTGCGCATAGATGTATGCCGCTGCACGGAGCGCGCATGCTCCTGTCCCGAGGAAACATCCTCGTCGTCGTCGTCGTCAGCGTCCACCGAGAATACGTCGAGGATTGTTTTGATGGGGATGAATCTCAACGGTCGTGGATCCTGCTGTCAGCTATCGTCCCACAATCCAACTCACCATGTGACTCTTTGTATACGTGATTCCCGCCGGGGTGAGAAAGAACCACCGCTTACGCCACACCTGCCGTGTTGTCTTGCGGCTTTTCTTCATGAGATACATGGCCAAGATCACCTGGTTCGGATCCGGCGTCGACGGCTGGACCACTGCCGGCGGTGGGTTCTCGGGCCATGCCGCATTTGGATCGGAGAAGTAGGGCTCGTCCTCGTCCGAGCTCACGAAATGGGGTGTCATGTTCGGCGGACTGAGGCCGGCAAAGACACCGTTGTTCTGTTCAACTGAAGGGATGCGATTGAGCTGGGCGGGCTTGGGCTGATAATTCGGGATGGGAATGGGGTTCGACAGGCGGCGGTTGACCATGGCCGCGCTCGGCGCTGTTGCCGTCGAGGGGGAGCGTGCCAGGTTGGCGTTGCCGTGGGACGTGCCGGAGTAAGGGCTCTGTGAAGGCCCCTGCGCATGCGAGGGCGGCGGGTGCCACGACGAGGGCCCCGCAGAGCGGAAATGCGCCCCAGACGTGGAGGCAGCAGGGGAAACGGACATGCCGGTTGTGTTGGAGAAGGTGCTTGTCCATGTGCCGTGGTGGGGTTCATCATGCTGGTCGGTTGGTGCAGGCGGCACGGCAAGCGGCTTTGACAATATCTGAGCAGCCTGTTGCCTCCTTACGGCCTCCTCCTCGTCCCTCGTTGACATGCGCTTCCGGACGTTGTTGATTGCACGGACCCAGTCGTCCCGTTCCTCGGCGGACAGCGCCTCGACCATGAAATTTCTGTCCGAAGTCACAATGGCAAACGCAAATGGATGCTTCTGCTTCTCAGAGGCGACAGGAACCACAGAGTGCACCTGTCGCAAATCGATTGCACGCGAGAGCGAGTATTCCTGATGTCAGCGGGCGGCAAGGAATATGACGCACCCTGTTGTCCTTGTAGTATGCCAACTTGGTCGCACGAAGGACAAACCACTTCTTCTTCCACACCTGAGAATCAGTAATCTGAGCCCCCGTCGTGACCCACCTTCCGGCGCTCCTGCTTCTTGATAAGGAAGCCGCTTTTAAAGATGCGTTCGCCGTCCATGCCCCGCTCGAGTTCCGCATCTTCACCCTCGTCCAAATCCGACTCATCCTCGTCGAGCTCATCTGGTGGCGGGGTAGTCTCGCCGGTTCGTTCCCTGGCTGTCCGCCGCTCTGCAATCGCACTGAGGGGTCCGTGTCCATGCGGCGCAGGCGTAGTGGGGGTCGTTCCCACGGGTGATGTGGAAAAGTGGCCCCCGCCCCCAAACCCCAACGATGATGTGATTAGCGGAGGGAGCGTCGTGGACACGGGGGATCCGGCAACAGCACCGGGATTATTGGACGTATCCGACTCGGCTGCGCTCACGGCTGAGCCCTTCTGATAGACTAGTCAGCACATGATTCCATGCACCCCAAAGCGCCCGGTGCAACAGGGGCGGGGAAACCACTAAAACACCAACCCTTGTTGGCTTACGCGTGGGCGGCACGCCGGCCAGCTTGACGGACAGTTTGCGCTCAATCTCGGCCTTTGATGGCGGTGCGGCCGAGGCGACGGACGTGGCGGTGGACGAGATGGAGGGATTCTTCGCATGCGTTGTTGCATACGTGAATGCCGTTGGGGGCCGCGGCGACACGGACGCCGTTGCTGTGGCGGTCAGGCGGGTGCAGCATTGGATGAAGGTGTGGTCAGGACATACCTGGCGACATTGTGCCGGGTGCGCGATGCGGGATGGCAGTCGTAATGGTGGTGGACGTTACCAGGGCGAAGAGAGCGAGGTAGAAGTCGGGGTTCGATGCGATGCGGGATAAAGATAGTGGGAGGGAGAGGAAGAGCGGGGTATCTGGGTGTGAGAGTGGTGGGAGAGAAGAGATGGATTAGGGATGAGGAGGATACGATGAGAATACGGAAGGATACGAGGATGTGGACGACGACGAGGGGGATGATGATGACAAGCAAGCAACGCTCACCGTACCACTACACGCTTGGGGGCCCAACGAATGCAAGCCAAAACGGGGGGGTAGACCCGAATGTGGAGTATACGAGGACCGGGGAAAGGAGGGGGGGAAGGCAGAGAGGGAAGACAGACACACTCAGGCTAGTAGATCTCTGTCTCTTGGGGAAACACACATTCCCCCCCCTCTTCCCTCCCCCTCTTATCCTTTCCACTCCTTTTCCCCTGGCGCGTTGAGTGGTTACGTGGTTACGTGGTTGCCCCTGGCCCCTGGCATGCCTGGCAGATGATCGCGCGGTTCCAATTTTAGGCTCAGCACCTAATCTCTAATCAGCATCGCCCATTACTTAGTCCGTCACCTAATCAGCTGATATAAAAAAAGGATAGGTTGTATTTCAAAAGTGGACTATAAATCTAAAAGTGTAATCTCCCATCTAATTGCCTCCGACTTTTTATATCCTCAATAGCAATTGTTTTCAAAACATATCCTACTTTATTACGTAACTCGATCCAAATGGTCATTGATTTTTTCGACCTTTGCCTCCACTTTTTTGGTCGTCGCCGTCCTCTGTGTCTCTCTGTGGTCTCTTTTTGGTTTCTGAGGTGCTCGATTCCCTTCCAACCGATTCTCCAGATCGCTCGTCGCTCGTCATCCGTCGCTCGTCGTCCTCGATCAGCTAGTTAGTCTGCACTCTCTCCAACACTCTCTCCCTCACTTGTCGACAGATAACCCCCATGTCGCTCTCTCGACAGGCCGCACTCCGGCCATTGTGCCGTCTGGGCGTCGCACCGTCATCACTCGCCGGACGCCACTTCACTACAAGCCAGTTGGTCGCGGCGAAGCGCCGCGCACCCGCATCCCGGACACAGACACAACTGGACGATGACGACGGAAGCCGGCCGTCCTCCGAATGGAACAACCGCAAACGACAGCCATCCTTTCCACGCCCTGCGCTCACGCAGCGTCCAGGGCAGCAAGACGCCGCGCGCGCGTCCAACTCCAAGTCGCTGTCCTACCGACCGTCGAGAAACCGGGCGGAGCGGGGGGCTGCGACGCACCCGATCAAGATGCGCCCCGAGACCCTTCCTGGATTGATAGTCCGCAGACTGGACGAGTGGGTCACGTCTGAGCGTTTGCAGCAGCGCCTCGAACTGTTCGGGTTCAAGGGTGATGAGGCCGAAGACGCACTCACGCTGTGGCACACGAAGATAAAGCGCGAGCTGGAGACATGGAACAAAGAGAATGAGTCGCTCATCCCGAAGATGGCAAAACTCGGCTGGGACGCCGAGGCACTCATCCTCGCGTACGAGTCGGGCACATTTGGCGACGCGTTCGAGTCCGCCTTCCTTCGCCACTTTCTCACCTATGCGAGTGAACACGGGCCGGAGCACCTCCGCCTCCACCTCGCGTCGCTGCTCCAGGTGACAGATCTGTCGAACGTTGCGCAGGACTATGAGTCGGCGCGCACGATCAGCCGCAAGTTCCACATTCACATGGGCCCAACAAACTCGGGCAAGACGTACAATGCGTTGAAGAAGCTGTCGCGGGCAGAGTCGGGTGTGTATGCCGGCCCGCTGCGCCTTCTTGCCCACGAGGTGTGGGAGCGTATCAATCTGGGATCGGTCGGCGATCTTGACGGCAAAGGGCGGGCGTGTAATCTGATCACTGGCGAGGAGCGGCGTATTGTGGACCTCGAGGCCGCACTCGTGAGTTGCACCGTCGAAATGCTTCCGTTGGACGGCAACGCCGGTAAACCATGGGACGTGGTTGTCATCGACGAGATCCAGATGATGGGCGACCCGCAGCGCGGTGGCGCATGGACCTCGGCGGTGATGGGTGTGAATGCCAAGGAGGTGCACCTCTGCGGCGACGAGACAACTGTCGCGCTCCTCCAGTCCATGATCGACTCGTACAAGGGCGACACACTCACCGTGCACCGCTACGACCGCCTCACGCCGCTCTCTGTCAGCGACAAGAGCCTCGACGGCAAGTTCAACAACGTCAAGCCAGGTGACTGTGTTGTCACTTTTTCGCGTTCGAATGTGTTTTCCGTGAAGAAGGCGATTGAGGCATCGCTTGGGAAGCGCTGCGCCGTGGTGTACGGCGCCCTGCCCCCCGAGACGCGTGCGGAACAGGCGCGCGAGTTCAACGAGGACTCGGGCCGCGCCGAAGTGCTTGTGGCAAGCGACGCAGTGGGCATGGGTCTCAACCTGTGAGTACATTGCTACTGTACTGCGACTGACTGGCAGGAAAATCGGCCGCATCATCTTTGAGAGTCTCACAAAGTTCAACGGCAAGAAGGAGGTTCCGCTCTCGCTCTCCCAGGTGAAGCAGATTGCCGGACGTGCAGGACGCTTTGGGCAGAGCCGCGTTGACTCCACCACGGACGAGACGGCGGCCGCCGGCGGCACGGTGACGACACTGCACGCTGCAGACCTACCGCTCCTGCGTGCCATGCTTCCGCTCCCGCTCCCGCCTCTCACGCGCGCGGTACTGGAGCCCCCCACGGCGCGTGTTGCAGCTTTGGCCCCACTTCTCCCCGCCACTGCGACCTACGCCGAGCTTCTGGAGAGCTTCATCGCTCTCGCGAAGCTCCCGCCCAACTCGGTCTCCGTCGACACGTTCAAGTTCAGCGCGCTGTCAGACATTGTCGAGCCCCACCGCAACTTGATTACGCTGCGCGAGACAGAAGTCCTCTGCACGGCGCCGGTCAACGTCCGCGATCCCACCGTTGCCGCCATCTTCGACAACATGGTCAGGGGGTACGCGGAGGGGTACCTTGTTGAGATTGAAGAGGCACTCGGCCCGTCTGGGCTGCTGAAGACCCTCAAGACCGTGGAGGAGACGCTTGCTGCGCTCCCGCCGCTCCCGCCCACGCTCGGCGTGTGGCGCCCGTACCTCGCCCCACCGATCACCATCTCTGCCATCCCTCTGCTGGAATCCCTGCACAAAGCACTGGTAGTCTACCTGTGGCTATCATTCCGTTTCGAGCTGGCCTTCCCGGACCGGGACGAGGCTCTGTCGATCAAGACGCGCACGGAGAAGGTGCTTGAGGTGTGTCTCGAGCGTCTCCCGGGCGTGCGCGCCAAGAAACGCAACGAGCGTTCCAAGGAGATGGACGCCGAGCACGCGCTCTACCGCCGCAAGTATGTCGACAAGCACGGTCTCGTCAAGCCCTCCATCGACTGGGTCAACCGGGAGGCGAGCGACCAGACGGTGCGCGAGCGCAAGTGGCGCAATCTGGCGCAGGTTGTCGACCAGGACGAGGTCCGCAAGCATTAGAAACAGCGAGTATTTATATTACCACCTGCATTACCAGGCCAATGTTGTATTTCTAGAACGGCATATATGCATTGCATCCCTACTTGGCTACTTGACATCATTGATCATTGGGCCACTTGCCATTTTCGGAGCTTGTGAAAACTTCATGTTTTACGTAACGATGACGCCACACCACGAGGAGAGCTGCAGTGGCCGACTCTGCAACTCTGGCCGAGACGACGCGCGAGGCGCGAGGTGCGTGGTGCGCTAGGACGCAACCGTGTCAACAACGCATTTGGCTGGGTGGCTCACGAGCGCCTACAGCGAATTGCAGCCAGCAGAGTGGCACTCGAGAGCAACCCTCTGGCTTCAGCTGCTGCTCCAGGGTGCTCGCGCCCCCCCCCCGGGTCCTCCTCCAGGTTGCCCCATTCGCGCGCCCGCTTATCGTCAAAGTACACAAACATTGTCGTCCTACTTTTTTTTTCTCCACTTGCATTCCACCGGTAATCTCCCTTCGGCCCTCATCATGGACGCGCTCCTCGCCCACCTCCCGCCCAAGCTCGCGGCACACCTCTCGAACAAGGGGTACATCTACGCCGCGCCGGACAACCTCGCGGCGCTTGTCGACGTGTCCAAGCCCAGCCTGTGGATCGCGGTTGGGAGCGTGCTGTTTAACCCGATTTACTGGAATATCGTTGCGCGGAATGGTACGTGATTGCTATGGCGGCGAGAGTCATGGAGGAGAGGGGTTGAGGAGATGGTATGTTGAGGAGTAGATACGCCGGGAGGAAGTCGGGTGATTTCTCGGCTTCTATCCACTCTGTTTCGCTTAGGACGTTCGTCGCCATCGCTCTCTATCTCTCCCTCCCTTCTGTTTCTACCCTGTCTCTGTCGCTCTTTCTTCTACCATCTCTGTCGCTCTCTGTCCTGTGCCTCTCACTCCCTCCCCCTCTCTCTCTCTAATCTCGATTCTGACCACCAGAGTACCGCAAGCGCACGCTCACCAAGGCCCTGGGCTCGCCGTACAATGCGTGCTACTTCCTTGCCGTCACCATTTTCTCGCTCGGCATCCTGCGCGACCACCTGTGAGTAGAGGATACGCGGGGATGTCGTGACAGCACACCCGGCAATGCCGGTTCTGGGTGATTGTCTGAAGGAATTCGTATCCACATCATCTCGCGCATCCCATCTCACCTCATGCCACTTTGTCTAACATCACAGCTACCAGGCTGCCCTCAAGGACCAGCCGCACCTCAAGGTTCTTGCTGACCCCGCGTTCAAGGCGCTCGCGGTCGGCCTCTTCCTCGCCGGCCAGGTCTTTGTCGTCACCTCGATGTGGGCCCTCGGCGTGACCGGCACGTACCTCGGCGACTACTGCGGCATCCTCATGAAGGAGCGTGTCACGTGCTTCCCCTTCAACGTTCTCAACGACCCGATGTACGTCGGCTCCGCCATGGCCTTCCTCGGCACGGCGATCTGGTACGAGAGCCCCGCGGGTATTGCCATTTCCGCCCTTGTGTGGATCGTCTACTCTGTCGCTCTCAAGTACGAGGGGTAAGTGGGTGTTGATGATTGTTGCTAACGGCAGCCCCTTCACTGACATGATCTACACCACGGCCGCTAAGGCTGCGGACAAGAAGGCTGCTTCGGTCGAGGCCCCGGCCCCGCACCCCGCCGCCGTTCCCGAGGCCCCCCAGACCCCCCGCAAGCCCCGGGCCGCCAAGACCGAGTCCGCGACTGCCACTTCCACCGCGGCCGCGACCGGCACCCAGACCCCCCGCCGCCGCTCGTCTCGCAAGAGCGTGCTCGTGCAGCAGGACGGCGCCGCTGTCCCTACCGCCAGCCCCATGCGCGTCACCCGCAGCCGCAGCCGTGCGCGCCAGAGCGACGCCGATGACACCGACTAAGCGTATGGTGCTATCTGCCGCCGGAGGAAGCAACCTGTTCCATGGCATTTCACGACATGGACAAGAAAACAACATCCAAACAACATCCTGCCTCAACGGCACCCCGATACCCCGGTATACCCGACGCTGGCTCATACCCATTGTCGTCCATATCCCCCTTTACATCGATCACGCTGGATCCGCCTAATATGCGCTCGCTGTACTGTATTGTAGTGTGCGTGCCGCGCATTCATCTGTGCTATCAGGGTCTATGCATGGTTGCGTGCTGCGAGTGGGTGAAGAGATTGAGAGAGGAGGGCCGGTCGCGCAGCAACGGACAGCATGTTCGCATGAAAACTGCTTCATGCCGTCCACCGTACAGTGAAGGGTGGAGGGAAGGTGGAGGTCGCCACCCAGAAATCAAGAACTGTAGTACAGGTCAGCAAGTTGCAAACCTCCTTCTCTTTCCAACACTTGCATTCTCCATTCATTTCGATGCCTTTCTCCTGACAATGAACGCAGAAGCAGGACCCTCGTCCCGCATTAACGCCCTCGCACGCCCCACAGCCTCGCGGCTACGCGCCTCGCTCGTTATCCCGTCCCTGCCGACGGTCCTTTCCGAACTGGCACACAACGCGCTCGACGCGCGCGCAACTCGCATCGAGGCGTGGGTCTCCCTCCAGCCCGGGGAAGAGAGCATGCGGCTTGAAGACGACGGCGAGGGTATCCCGGCTTTCGACATGGTGTATATTGGAGAGCCGCACGGTACGTGGCCAGAAGGAAGGAGCGTAACTTACAGCCAGTGAGCAGTAAGGACACGGCGGAGAGCGGTATGGCTGGCACGGAGTATGGGTTCCGTGGCGAAGCGCTCGCCGCGATCTCTGCCCTTGCTCTTGTAGAGATTACGTCCCGAGTGCGCGGTGCTCCGGCCTGCGCAAAGGTAATCAAGGTGAGCTAGGGAGCCCATCCATGTGAGCTCACAGCAGAATCGAAACACCATCTTCCTCGGACCGCGAGACCTAGGTCGAGGACAGGGAACCACGGTCGCCGTGCGTGACCTATTCAACTCTGTCCCCGTGCGTGCAGCGGGTATCGCGGGACGGGCCACGCTTGCCTCTTGTCGGAGAGAAATTGAGACTCTGGCCCTCGTCCACCCGTCTGTGCGGTGGACGTTGTGGGAGGAGCGTGTTGGCGGGGCGAGGAAGGTCGTCTCGCTTTCTGGTGTGAGTACGGCGCTTTCTGGTTTTGTGCTCAGATACGTGAATGTCTCCTGTATCTGGCCTTATTTGACCTCAGGCGCGCAACTCGCTTGCGGCGTTCAAGGCGCTCTATGGCTCCGCGGGGGTGGAACGGACGCAGAGCGTACATGTCTCCGCGGGCGCGCGGCGCGTCGATGGGTTCATTAGCCTCGAAGGCGCGGTGACAAAGGTGAGCAGGGAAGCAGCTTCTTTGACTTCTCCGAAGCTGCATTGAAGCATCTTCTCCCGAGATCTGCGCTCACAGCAGGCCCACCAACATCTCTGTATGTCCGCTCCGCGATGCCGCTCACGCAGACGTCAACGGATACCCACTCGAGTCATCAGATCTGCAGCAGGTCATCTCGCGCCAGTTTGCGGCCAGCAGGTTTTCCTCAATGGTTGGTTGTTAAAATTCGGCTGCATTGCATCAAGCTTCTCTGACCTCAGGCCAGTGACCTTACGGACGACATTGAGGGGCCGACGAAGCGCCCTTCACCGCGCCGCCTGGAACGCCATCCCGTGTACGTCCTGGATATCACGCTCCCGCCTGACGAGGTCGATGCCGCATACGAGCCACGCAAGACAACACTCGGGTACAAAGTCAGTTAGCCGGATGTAATCATCTAACTGTCAGGACGCTGGCAAGGTGCGGTCCTTTCTCGTCGCTGTTGTCGACGACTTTCTTCGCCGCCAGGGATTCGGGCCACGCGCGACGACCGCCTCGCCGACCCCAAGTCCGAGTAAGCGCCGCGGATCGCCGTTACGCCCCCGGGCGGAGAAGGCACCACGTCTGCAGAAGGCGATACCTCTGCGAGCCCGTTCACCGCTCTCCGCGCCTGTAACCCCGACGCGTGTTGCCCTCGGGAGTGTGGCCAACGTCCTTGATGGGGATAGTGGGCCTGATGGCGACCATCCCGCGTCCCCCGTCCCTGTTCCCCTGGTGGAGGACCCACCCTCTCCTCTGCACACGAACCCCAACTGGATTCACGACATTATGGAAGTGAGCTAGAAGTTTTTGTTGCAGCTGACACCAGAAACTCGACACGGGCGTGCTTCCGATTCGCAGCCGCGAGCTCCGTCCAGTACCTGACCTTCCCTCACTCGATGTTACCTTTCCCATCTCGACGCTCGCGTCAGCGCGCGTCCTTGGGCAAGTTGACCGCAAGTTTGTCGCCTGCGTCCTGCCTGCCGATGCTAAGCGCGTCCTCGTAGTGTTCGACCAGCACGCAGCTGACGAGCGCGCGGCAGTCGAGGGAATCCTGGACGCGCTGTGCGACGGATTTGCCGGGGACATGCCCACTCGAGAACTGGAGGAAGGCGACCTAGGGGTGGTGCTGACGCGCGCCGAGGGCGAGATGCTGGAACTGCCCGGCGTGCGTGACATTCTCCGGCGGTGGGGCATCGAGCTCGCGCCTCCGACGCTTCCAGAAGGCGATTATCTCCAAATTAGCGTCACGCGAGTGCCGTCCCTCCTCGAGCGGCTGGCGAAGAAGGCCGAGATGACCCGTCTCCTGAAACTCTACCTCCCCATCCTCGCGGCAGACATGGGCGAGATCCAGGCGCTCCTTGCCTCCGACCCTGGCGGCGCGCGCGTGCAACGTTGGATGGCCCCCGAGATGGTCGAGCTCGCAAACTCCAAGGCCTGTCGTGGTGGGTCCCAAAACATTTACTCAGCTGACCACAGGCGCGATCATGTTCGAGGACCGCCTCGACGTGGAGCAATGCACCCGTCTCATCGCGCGCCTGGCCGCAACGCGCAATCCGTGGATCTGCGCCCACGGCCGCCCGACGTTCGCGCCGCTACGTGTCCTCGACGCGCGCCCGGCCAGAAAACAGCCCATCGACTGGCAGAAATGGAAATCCAGGGGATAGATACATGTAACAATTGTAGCATGATGTACAACAGCGTTATAATACTCGTCTATCGGCGCCGCTTGGTCTTGCCCTTCTTCGGTGCGGGCGTCTTGCGCTTACGCGAGCTCGTGCGCTCGCGCTTACGCGTCTTGGGGGCCTCGGGCTCTTCCTCCTCCACCTCCCCTTCCACCTCCTCAGCCACCTCGACCTCGGGCTCAGGCTCAGGCTCGGGCTCGGGCTTGATCTCCCTCCCGGCAAGCCACCCACGCGCCGTCGCCTCCCTCCACGCCGCCACGTCCACCCCGTCAGCAGGCACATCCGCCTCTCCGCCGGCCCACCACCCCGCCTCGCTCCAGACGAAGCGCCCGTCAAGGACGGCCTGGAGCGTGCGGAAGCTCTCGACGGAACCGTACGGCACCATGCTCTCCGGGTGTCGGTATCGTGCCGCCTGCCCAGTGAAGAGGTCGACAGGGGGACGCCGGTTGATCGGCCTGTTCCGTGCCGGGATGACGCGCACGTCGCTCCAGTCCACGTGCCCGCCTAGGATGAGCGCGAGCTCGGCCGGGAGGCCACCGGGCACCTGTGAGAGGATCAGGTAGTTGCGCATGTAGGGGCCGGTTGGGGCGTCGGGTGCGTCTGGGGCATCGGCGGCAGGGTTGGCGGTCGTCGGGGCGGGGGCGGTGGTGGAAGGGTGAGTGACAGGCGTGGCAGGAGGAGCAGTGGTCGGTGCAGCAGAGGTTATAGCCGAAGGAGGGATACTCGAAGTCGCAGGCGCAGCGGACGGATCAGGAGCCTCGTTGACGGGGACTGTGGCGTTGTTCTTGTCGTTGTTCCGGACAGCGTCCGGGGCTTCGTCCACGTCCATGCCTGGGTCCTTGCCCTTGCCCTTATCATCACCCTTGTTCTCGCCCTTGTCCTCGCTCTTCCCAGTGTCCTGTTCCTTATCTTTCGTCACAGGGCTTGGACCTGCCTGGGCAGTATCCGCAGCGCCCGCGCTGGTCGAAGCTGGGGGTTTGTCTGAAAGAACAGAGACGAATTCCTTTTCACTTGCAGGTTCCCCAGTAGCAGTGGCCGGCGTTTCGCCTTTATCCTCGTTAACATTTCCTGCAGTAGTGAGTTCTGAAGGGGCCGAGGGAGGTCCAGGAGTGGGTGCAGGAGCCTCCACTGCTGGCGCCGCTGAAATGGAATCGTTGCCGAGTGCGTCGCCAGTCGGAGCCTTGGCTGTCTTGGGTGGCGCGTCGGCCGACGTTGGTGTGGCATCGTCCGCGCTTGTCGTGGCTGCTGCCGCTTTCGCCAACACGTCGTCCTTGCCGTTCTTGTCGCTCGCTGTCGTAGGCGTCTGTGTCGAGTCACCCGCAGGTGGAGCAGGGGCATCGGTGCCGGCGGTCTGATCGCCCGCTGGTCTTGATGACTCAGCATGTTGTGCTGGTGCCTCGAGATCCGCCGATTTGCCACTCCCAGAAGCCTCTGGCACCTCATCAGACTTCTCAGGGGCCTTGTCATCCTCTATCCGGCTCCCGGACCCGGACGGCCCATCAGCCTTCCCGCTTTCCGGCTCCACGACCTCGACGAGCTTGCCGACCGTGCGGCTGATCCACGTCCATCGTGGTCCACGCACGCGCTTCCTCCCCACACGGCGCAGCTCGCGCCGCTCCTCCTCCTTCTTCAGCCAGTCGGTGAGCGCCTCCTTATTGCGCTCCTCCTCCTCCAACGCAGCCGCAATAAGCTCGTCCTGAGTCATGGGCCGGGCGCCGCGCACCTCGCCCGTCTCGTGCTGCGCCTTGCGCCCCTTCCTGCTGCTCGCGAGCGCAATCTTCTCCGCCTTTTCCTTCTCGATGAGATCAATCTCCGTCTTGAGCGTCGACGCACGCAGGTTCGAGCGGCGCGTCTCGGACCGCTGCTGCCGCTTCTGCTCGCGGCGCTTCCTCCGGATCTCAAGGATCAGCGTCGACGGCGCCATCTTGTCGATGTCGATATTCGGATCTAGCAGCGCAAGGTCCGACTCGCGCGGCTTCAGCGTCGACCAGTCCGGACGCGGCGCCTTGACGAGCGGGTTGAAAATCGCCTTCGACTTGCCCTGTAGTTTTAATACCCTACACCTCACGCGCGAACGCACCTTTCGCCGTTCTTCGCGGCGCACCGCGCCCTCCTCGTCATCATCGTCGTCGTCCAGCTCGTCGTCCGTGTCCGCAAACTCCTCGAGGAAGACATCCCGCTGATCCTCTATCGCGTCAGATACAGCATCACTGGGCACTCACGCGGCGCCTCGAACTCGACGTCGTCCGCGTCCTCGTCGCGCGACCCCTCCTTGTTGTCCTCTGCATGCGCCTTCTCAAGCAGCTCGCGCATGCTGTTGTCAGCGCCGCGCACCCACCGCCACTCACCGGTTACCCGCTGTGCTGCGCTTCGCGCGTCCCGTCGTCACCGTCTCCGCCATTGTGGTCTGCTGATGTCGGGGGTCGAGTCGGAGGCGTTGGGAGGTGGACGTTGTGAGGAATGTGATGGTCCAACTGGATCGGGGAAGTTGCCGGAATGGGTGTTGGGAACCGTTTGCTTCCGTGCCTCCACTCTAGAATGGTCCTGGGGGTGCCACGATCAAACGGCTTTGGGGTCAGGGTGGCAGTGCCACCCGTTGGACATCGATGTTAAGGATGTAGCTGGTTCTGCTCATTTTTACATATTTTTCTTTCAAGTGTGTAAACTGGCCCGCTACATTACTACAGGGGGGTTAAATGTGATTGGCCTTTGGTGAGATCGTACTGTAGCAGTACCAGGTCAACACCATAACAAAGAAAGTCAGAGACAGAACGGCACGTCCACATTGAGTAACAACGACAGACCGGCGACAGCGGACATGCAGAAATAGATTTTAGCATGGTTGGAATATGTGCTCTCCTACCAGCTTGCCAACGTGACCTGTCAAGGTAAATTCTACCCAGAGGCCGCTGTTTTCTGTAGGACCACTTGCACGCTCGCAGACAGGTACTCGAGTTTAAAAGCGCCCCTGGCCCAGTTATGGACTGCGGGCAGGTGTGAGTCTGACTTGGGACAGGCTTTGGCCAGGGCCTGCCTGTTTTTATCACGCTTTGGTTGGGCATTTGTGCGTCTTCAGTCGGCTTCAGTCAAGCTTCGAACGGAGTTCAACTCGACTCAGATATGTAGGCACTATTCCAACGTTTCTCGAGGTCTCGTCGGGCTTTTCTCGAACTGCGTTGGGTCGTAAACGATTATTTCTCTAAAGTAGCCACTTTATTGGTCACAGCTCCAAACTTGTAAGACAACGATCATGGGTGATGCACGGTACATCGAGCCTGTTGCAGCTGCAAGAGAGAGAGCGATGAATACTGCTTCAGGACGCGGGTACAGTACGACGTAACTTGCAGCTGAGCAGTACAAGGGCCGACCACGGCGACACCAGGGGCGGCCCGTGGGGTAACGCGCTGGCCGTCCCAACAAAGCAGAGGGAAGAATATGAGCAAGTTCCTATCACCTTGAACCCAAGCCTGACCCGACAGCTGCCGCATCCGTACTACCTAGCTGTCACATGGCCTACAGACCTTCATACTCTAAGCGCTGATCTCTTTCCCTCTGTACCCCTCTTGTCATCCATGCGAGCATCTACTGTAAGCTCTATTTAAACCAACCTCGGGGTGCGGCTAGGCAGAACGCCGTCTGCGGCGGGTGCAGTTACATACTTCAAGCACACGGCCGGAATGGTCAATGCCAGTCGACCCCACCCGGTCATCTCGATCGCCACGGAACGCAGTTATCCACGGATCCTGCCACAATCTCCGTGCCCAATACAGAGAATGGGCTGGTGAACTGAGTGTTGCGGACGCGACGCGTAAGGATTGTGAGTAGGCCGTGGAACGTTTTTGTTTGGGTCTAACATCGTGCGTAGCACCGCTCAATATCTCTATCAAGATTGGGCATGGTTTGGCGTTTTATGTTGCGAGTCGAGGGATGGGAATTATCGACAAAGAAAACAACGTGTTGTCGTGCAACAGGGTCTTGAGCAAAATCGAGCCGTTGTGGTGAGTCACTGATCCTCGACTGCCCTAACCATTGTCAGCCGAGCATGGGTTCGGCATTCTGGCCGATGGGTCGATAGCGGCGTGAAGATTTCAATGAAATCGTACACCCGCACGGCCCTAGTCCGCCGATTCGGACTGCATTACCAATCGAAGACACGCCGCGTCCCAGACGCGGAAGTCTTGGAGAACCTCATTGCGACGCTTTACTCGTCGAATTCAGCCGTTGACTTCAATATCAATCGGCTCAACGTCAACCTTGCAATCGCCTTCCACATCGCATCGGACGAGCGCTGATGGCTACGAGGGGCCCGAAGTGATATTAGCTCTGCCACAGACGACCAACTCTAACCGTACAGCCCGACGGACGGGCCATCTGCGGACGGCACCTGCCGGTCCTGGGAGGCCGGGAAGGTTTGTAATGTACCATTAGGCGCTCTGTCGCGACGTCGTTCTGATATCCCCAGGGAAGGAAGTACAAGCTGTTCGAGTATGACAAGCCCGCGTTCAATGGGCCGCTTCTATTCATTCTGCTTGGCGTGATCAACGGAATCCTCGAGAATGATCCGTCGATCAACCACATCTACGCCCCGAACTCCATCCCACTGGACAAACAAAGGGTGGAGCTCCCCATCAAGGCCGACCGCCAGAATATTCCCATTATTCTCGCGGTCAACGACAACGCCTTCGTGCAGCCAACCGCCGGATTGAATGCGGCGAACTTTGGGGATCGGGCAATGACCGCAAGTACCTGCAACGACTACCTCCGTAGCATGTGCCAGGTCGCAGTTTACCCCGTCCCCTTCCCGTCGCATGCGAGCGCTGGCCAGCAAGCGGTAGCTATATTCGGAGGTGGCCATCGTGGGCACCGATGCATGGACTGCCACTGTCAACTCCCACAGTTGGACTTCATCGCTAGAGGTTTCCGCCTGCGACGACGCCACAACATCGAACAGAACGCAGGTGGTGGCCGCGTGGTTACGATCACGTGAGGGCGTGAAAGGCTGCATACTTGTAAGGCAGAAGTATGGGGTTCAGTTATTGGTACAGTACTGTATATCCCGACCAGTAAATTGTATTAGCAAATGCTCAGGCAGTCAGAGTCACAGGGCCGAGACAAAGGCGCTCGCTGCTGGCTGGGTCACCGCGAGACAATGGAGGTCAAGATGAACTGCAAATGTGTAGTTTACTTGCAGCTGTGGATCTAGCGTTGTTGAGCGGCCTCCAAGGCTTCGTCACCGTCGTCTCTCCCTGTCGAGCCCCCGCCTTTTGATATCTTGACGCTTCGCAAGCCACCCAACCCACACCCCCCCGGGGCCTTCACACGGCGCACCTCCGTCAGTTGTGACATGGCCCGGCCGTAGGGGAGTGTTGCTGTAATGCGCGCACCCTGGGACCACAAAGGGCCGCGGGATGCTGTAATCTTATTGGCTTTGATGATGATGATGAGGGCGGGGGTGAAAGCGCGAGAGGGGAGCATGGGAGCACATGGTCATCCGTGCATATCCGTGCATGGCCGTGGCCATTTGTGCATTTTGGCGCCGTTAACCGCCCCCCCCCCCCCCCCCCCCCCCCCCCCCCCCCCATCCACATCTTCATATCCACTCCCTTCACATTGACCGACTCCCCTCTTTGACGCCCACCTCTTGCGTCTCCCCCGTCCCCCCCCCCCCCCCCGCTCCCCCCCCCCCCCCCCCCCCCCCCCCCCAAGGCTCCACGGCCATCAACAATGGATAATGGACGGAACAGACCGGGTGTGCCACATCGCAAACACCGCCCGGCCAAAGTGACGCTGATTTTCACGCACCGGCCTCCTCCTCCCCAGCCACACCCCCTTCTGCCGCCTTGGCCGGCCGCACCCACACCACCCCAGCACCCTCTCTGCTCCCCTCCGCTGCTCCCCCCCCCTCCCTCTGCCAGCGCACCACCACCTGCACCACCACCACCACCACACCCACTACCACTACCACCCAGGACGCGCTGATTATACTTGCAACCTCTCCTTTTTATTTTTTCTCCTCCCCAACTTCATCGCACTCTTGCGTGCTTCGGCTTAATAACCCTTGCACCAAAGTCATCCTTCCGGCTCTTCGCCACCCCCCTTCTCTCCTTTAAAACCCATTAAAAAAACTCGTTCAAAATGGTGCGTACGGACGGCCTGGCACGCTGGACATGGACATTGCTTTGTAATGAGGCGAAAAAAGATGACCACCGGCACCACCCCGGAGTGATATGATGCTGACGCCGAACAGGTCAAGTGAGTCCAAGACACGGAGAAGGGAAACATCTCGGAATGCGATACGGGCAGCAGCGGTCGACACGGCGAGGCGGAATACGACGGCGGGGTGCGGCGTGGCAGTCGGTGGCGGCAGACCCTGCAGCAAGGCGAGGACCGATTCCGCTTGCGATAGCGGTCCTCAACTGCGCAGTATGCACGCAGTGCTGCCCCTACGACAGGCCCGAGTTGTCGCTTGGTCTTGCATCGTCGCAGTGTGTCGGGTTGCGACGTCAATGCTCGCTGTAGGGTGGATGGTGACTGGTCAATTCGGATCCGAAAAAATTCCATTAAAATTCGAATCACCCAGCCAACCTCCCCCAACCTCGACACTGCCAACCTCGACACTCGCGATGCGATCCAACACAACTCGATGTCTGCAAACCCAATGCATCTCGAGCGTGGGATGTAGAGCATGCTGAGAGGCAGCTCTATCATCCTGTCAGGCGCTACATGCATGCAGATGGAAATCCCGTCATCTTCGCCGGATTTCACCGACACCGTCCCGTCCTCCTCTGCCTCGTCTCCATCAACCCCTCCGACATCCCTTCTTCTCCTCCTGTCCATCTGAGCTGTAAACTAACGCTATCAGCTTCACTATTGACGAGATCCGGTAAGTTCAGGCGCGCCGCGCGCGCATTTCGATTGTGAAGCTAACAGATTACAGTGAGCTCATGTGAGTTTTGAGGCAAAAATCCCTCGGCAAAAGGGCGAAATCATGATCAGACTGGTTCAAAGACAGTGGTCTCGCTACGAACAGCCAAGCATCGCTTTTCAGCTGCTCTTCTGTCTTGGGAACCCACTAACATGCAGGGACAAGCCGACGAACATCCGTAACATGTCCGTCATTGCCCACGTCGACCACGGCAAGTCGACCCTTACCGACTCGCTCGTCTCGAAGGCCGGTATTATCGCCGGTGCTAAGGCCGGTGAGATGCGTTTCACCGACACGCGTCAGGACGAGATTGACCGTGGTATTACCATCAAGTCGACCGCCATCTCGATGTACTTCGAGCTCCCCAAGGACGACATTGCCGACATCAAGCAGAAGACTGACGGTCCCCACTTCCTGGTCAACCTGATCGACTCGCCCGGTCACGTCGACTTCTCGTCCGAGGTTACCGCCGCTCTGCGTGTCACTGACGGTGCCCTTGTCGTCGTCGACTGCGTTGAGGGTGTCTGTGTCCAGACCGAGACCGTTCTTCGTCAGTCACTCGGTGAGCGTGTCAAGCCCGTCCTTGTCATCAACAAGGTCGACCGTGCGCTCCTTGAGCTCCAGGTTTCCAAGGAGGACCTTTACCAGTCCTTCTCGCGTACCATCGAGTCGGTTAACGTTATCATCTCGACCTACTCGGACCCCGTCCTTGGTGACGTTCAGGTCTACCCTGACCAGGGCACCGTCGCCTTCGGTTCGGGTCTCCACGGCTGGGCCTTCACCCTCCGCAACTTCGCCGGTCGTTACGCCAAGAAGTTCGGTGTTGACAAGAACAAGCTCATGGCCAAGCTCTGGGGCGACAACTACTTCAACGCCAAGACCAAGAAGTGGAGCAAGTCGGCCGACGCCGGAGAGCGTGCCTTCTGCATGTTCGTTCTTGACCCCATCTTCCGCATCTTCGACTCGATCATGAACTTCAAGAAGGACGAGATCCCTACTCTCCTTGAGAAGCTCGAGATCAAGCTCTCGCCTGACGAGAAGGACCTCGAGGGCAAGCAGCTCCTCAAGGTCGTCATGAAGAAGTTCCTCCCCGCCGGTGACGCCCTTCTTGAGATGATTGTCCTCTACCTTCCCTCGCCCGCCACTGCCCAGAGGTACCGTGTCGAGACCCTCTACGAGGGCCCCATGGACGACGAGTCGGCTATTGGTATCCGTGACTGTGACCCCAAGGGTCCCCTCATGGTCTACATCTCCAAGATGGTTCCCACCTCGGACAAGGGCCGCTTCTACGCCTTCGGCCGTGTCTTCTCGGGTACCGTCTCGGCTGGCCCCAAGGTCCGTATCCAGGGCCCCAACTTCGTTCCCGGCAAGAAGGACGACTCGGTTATCAAGTCGATCCAGCGTACCGTCCTCATGATGGGCCGTACCGTCGAGTCCATCGAGGACTGCCCTGCCGGTAACATTGTCGGTCTTGTAGGTGTCGACCAGTTCCTCCTCAAGTCGGGTACCATCACCACCTCGGAGACCGCCCACAACATGAAGGTCATGAAGTTCTCCGTTTCCCCCGTCGTCCAGGTTGCCGTCGAGTGCAAGAACGCTTCCGACCTTCCCAAGCTTGTCGAGGGTCTTAAGCGTCTCTCCAAGTCGGACCCCTGTGTCAAGACCTGGATGGGTGAGACTGGTGAGATCATCGTTGCTGGTGCTGGTGAGCTCCACCTCGAGATCTGTCTCCAGGACCTCGAGCAGGACCACGCCGGTGTTCCCCTCCGCAAGTCCGACCCCGTCGTCGGCTACCGTGAGACCGTTCAGGCCGAGTCGTCGATGGTTGCCCTCTCCAAGTCGCAGAACAAGCACAACCGTCTCTACGTCAAGGCTGAGCCCCTCGGTGAGGAGCTTACTCAGGACATTGAGAACGGCAAGGTCGCTCCTCGTGACGACCCCAAGCTCCGTGCTCGTTACCTCGCCGACACCTACGGCTGGGACGTCACTGAGGCCCGTAAGATCTGGTGCTTCGGCCCCGACACCACCGGCCCCAACCTCTTCATCGACGGCTCCAAGGGTGTCCAGTACATGAACGAGATCAAGGACTCGGTCGTCGCCGCCTTCCAGTGGGCCACCAAGGAGGGTGCCGTTTGTGAGGAGCCCATGCGTGGTATCCGCTACGCCATCCTCGACTGCACGCTCCACACCGACGCTATCCACCGTGGTGGTGGCCAGATCATCCCCACTGCTCGTCGTGTCTGCTACGCCGCCGAGATGCTCTCTACCCCCGGTCTCCAGGAGCCCATGTTCCTCGTCGAGATTGCCTGCCCGGAGACCGCTCAGGGTGGTGTCTACTCGGTCCTCAACGTTCGCCGTGGTCACGTCTTCTCGTCCGAGCAGCGCCCGGGTACCCCCATGTTCACCATGCAGGCCTACCTCCCCGTCGCCGAGTCGTTCGGTTTCAACGCCGCATTGCGTGCGGCCACCGGTGGCCAGGCCTTCCCCCAGGCCGTCTTCTCCCACTGGGACCTCCTCAACGGTGACGCCAGCGACAAGACCTCCAAGGTCGCTGAGCTTGCCACTGCGATCCGTACCCGCAAGGGTCTCAAGCCGGAGATCCCCACCTACGACCAGTTCTACGACAAGCTCTAAGTCGAGGGGTGGCCGTTGTAGTTTACGTTCGCCTACAACCAGAGATGCACAATGGTGTACAGTTCGAAAGACGAGTAGATATGCAGTTCGAGATTTTCGCAGAGGAAGATGTGCGCTGGGTCCCGTATTGAGTGAGGGTGATGATCGGGGGTTGAGACTTGACTGATTTTGTGCAATATCCTAGGAGGCCTGTCTATCGTCTCTCACGCGACATATCGCTCTTATCTGACCCAAGTGAGAAATAATTTGAGCCGAGCACGAAGGTGCGATGCCCGAGTGGTTAAGGGGAATGATTAGAATCTGCTCCAGCAGCGTCTAATTATCATTTGACGTAAGTCGCCTGGGTTCAAGTCCCAGTCGCACCTGGTTCTTTCCTTTTTGTCATGGGTGAGCTCTGCGCAGTATTGAACGTGCGCAAAGACTCATGGGCTCGCAAGTTGTCCAGAATGAGATCGGTGGCAATGTAAGTTGTAAGTGTACGAGGAAACAAGCTTAATCATGTAAATCCTTGAGCAGATCGTGTCAATCATAATCGTCTCTGTGGCACTTTTAGTGCCACATTGTTTCACCATCACCACGAGAATCAATCCTGATCGACCAAGCGGCGTCCGTCCACTCTGCAACATCTCACTTGACTCTCTAAGATAACGTCTTGTGTCGATGAGCCATAAACCAGCATCCCGTCAATCTGCAGAGAGGAAAGAAAAAAGTTACTCTCAATCGGAGAATTGAACTCCGGTCTCCCGCGGTCATGTTTTGGATGACAAGCGAGCATACTAGCCACTATACGAATTGAGACTCGTTATATGGAGTTTCGCCGTGCGCTCCTCTGTCGGCCAGGACATGCACCAGGAAATTGCGTCCAACCCCGCGCCCCCCTTCCTGTTGCCTCTGACCGCAACATCTGCGGCACGACAAGCCAGGAAGAGTAAGAAGAGCAGAAGGTACTCGTGATCGCGTGCTAACCGCCACAACGGGGGCTGCAGAGACATTCTATGTTCTGATCTATATGAGGAGGATCAGGGTGTGGGGGGAAGGTGACAGAGCCTTTGAATGAGTCATACTGAGAACGTGATGATGACGTTGAGGGGCAAGACTGCAATCGACAGAGTCTTCATTGGCACGGTTGGCTACGGATCCCCGCCCTGGCGCGCAAACCACACCTCGGACTTGTCTTCTACGTCCTCTTCACTCGGCTGCGGCAAGCGGGCCACGCGTCCGGGAATACTAAAACGCCCGAACATGCCGATCCCTTCGGACGTGACAATGGCCTTGAACGGGATGAACGCGGCGACGACCTGCGCGCCCTTGTGCTTCCCCGGGCGGTCATGTACCTTGAGCACAGCGACGTTCCACAGGGACGCGTTCGCGTGCGTGAACACGAGATCGTCCGTGAAGAGGTGATTGAATGGGGTCGCAAACACCGGCCGGTCGGTCGGCAGGGCGTAGAGCGCAAACTTATCCCGCACCAGACGCATGAGCGGCCCGTCGTCGAGGCGGGAGACTCGCAGTTCCCCGTACCCCGCGTCCGCAAACCGACCCTCAACGCGCGCAGGGGCCGGCGAATTCCCCGGCTGCGGCGGGGTTGGCACGCTGAACGAGTCCTTGAAGAGCACGTCCTCCCACTCCATCGGCTCGAGACCGAGCAGCTCGTCGAGGACGCGGTACGCGGCCGCATAGAAGAATGCGAGTGCGCGGTCGTCGTTGGTCAGCACCGCGATCGCGAGTCCGTCGTTTGGTGCGCGGAGGACGAGCGACGTCTGGCCCGGGAACCCGCCCGTGTGGAAGACAAGCTCGTGGCCGCGATACACCTGTGTCATCTGTGCCATACCGTATGCTGGTGCAGTGAGGTGCGGGGAGAGCGCGCGCCCGCCCTGGAACATTATCGGCGTGGCGAGCTTTTTGAGCAATGCGGGAGGAAGGACCCGCGGAGCGAGCAGCTCACGCAGCCATTTCGCCTGTTGTCAGACAGATATCGGCGTTACTCACCAAGTCACGCGTGCACGAGTTGATGCCTCCCGCGCCAGCTTCGGCGATCCCATCCCCGCTCGTCCACCACCCGATCGGCACGGCCGTTCCGGTACACGCCTTGCTCATATTCCGCGCGCCATGGCTCTCGGCCTTGCAGCGGGTAAAGTTGACTTTGGTGTGCACGAACCCGTCCACGCCGCCCCACTCGCGCGCAAGGGACGCATTGTACGTCGTCCGCCGCATCCCCAGCGGGCGCAGGATATGTTCCCCAACATACTCCTCCAGGGGCTTTCCGGAGAGCACGCGCACGACCCTTGCAAGCACGTTATAGTGCAGGTTGTTGTACTGCCACGCCTGCCGAATCTCGCTTGTTGGCCGGAGGTGCCGCAGCATGCGCACCGTCTCTTCAACGGGCACGTCCCTGGGATCAGCGGCGCCAAAGGGAGACTTACTGTTGTGCGAGGTTATGGCTGGGGAGACCGGAGCGCATTGCTGCCATGAGCTGGCGTCACGGATAGTAACTCACATGCGAGATCAGTGATATCGACGTGGGCCGAGGCATACGCGTCCAGCAGCTCCCATTCATCCGGTAAGATGTCCGCCAGCTTGGTGTCCCACGCCAGGCGCCCGCCACAGGGCAGCGCCGTCCCGTTCTCGATGAGCAGGCCGACCGCGAGCGCCGTGAATAGTTTCGAGTTGGAGGCGATCGTAAACAGCGTCTGGCGTTAGAGAACAAGCAAGGACCGGACCGGACGCACCTCGTCAGTGACATTGTTTCCCGCCCCGTCGGCGACACCAAAGGATTCAATCTCGACGCTCCATTTGGAGTTCCTTGCCGCGCTCTCGGGAGACGTTACCACTACGATGCTGGCGCCCTGCACTCCCCAGCGTTCCCGTGCGCCGTCGATCCACGACCAGGTCTTCGGCGAGAGGACGCGGTGTTGGGGGCGGATTTGCGGGGACGGCCCGATCCATGCGTCCACCAGGCTCAAGACCGTAGTTGCAAAATCGAGGAAGCGCATCCCGGTCAGTTCCAGATGTCAGAGGGAAATAGTGTGATTCCAGCACTCCTGTTCCCATTAATGTACCATGTCTGCAATTGATTGCCTAACGATGTTAGCGAAGAAATGGTCGAGTCGCAATGATGGTTGCTCGGGTTCGACCGATGACGTCTGGGAGGAAGATCTTGGTGTCGTATGTCGATCAAATGGTCATCCATGACCACGTGTGCCTTTTCTGTCAACTGGTCATGCAAGTCAACCGTTCCACTTCTACTGTCAACCGATACACCACCTCCATTGGCAACGGTCCAGGCGCGCGCCAGTATCGTATCTGCTACTGCAACACTATATGCACAATGCTCGAGGTATCCAATGCAATGCCTATCTAACTGATTTTGTTTCGGATTTGAAATGATTAACTGGCGAGGGTACGGCTGCCAGCGCTTGGCTCACCGCACCGCTCTGTCCCAGGAGTAGTAACAACAAACAGCATGCAGACAGACACACTGTCCGTTTTCTCCATGATCACCGCCTCCCACACTACTGCCCCGGCCACGACTCCTTGAGCTTGCTCGGCGATGTCTTTGCGGAAAGGGGGCTCAGGGAACCGCCATTTCGGTCTGCCTTCGCGGATGCGTTGAGCAATGTACCCTTGATGAGCTTCTCTTCGCGGAATGGAGTCATGCCGGCGGGGAAGGGCGCAGGCGTCAAGCTTCCAGGAGTCGCGGGCACCGAGCGGTTGTGCTTCATGTGGGCCTGGATAAGGTGACCAGCAGCCAGAGCCGACATGAGCGAGAGCTCACCGGCCATAACGGCCGCACAGATGACACGGGCGAGACGCTGGGCGTTGGCGCCAGGGGTAGTGGGGTGGGCACCGGCGATACCAAGCATGTCAAGCATGGCGCGCTGGGGAGAGAGGATGGTGCCGCCGCCGACGGTTCCGACTTCGATCGAGGGCATCGAGCAAGTAATGAGAAGGTCCTCGCCGTTGTTGATCGGCTCCATGAGGGTCATGCACATGGAAGACTCGACGTTCTGCGCGGGGTCCTGACCAGTGGCGAGGTACATAGCAGTGAGAATGTTGGCAGCATGTGCGTTGAAGCCACCAACAGATCCTGCCATGGCGGAACCAATGAGGTTCTTCTTGGTGTTGAGGTTGACGAGCTCCTTGACGGTGGTCTTGAGAACCGAGCTGACGACGGATCCAGGAACAATACCCTCGGCGACGACCGACTTGCCGCGACCCTCGATCCAGTTGATCGCGGCGGGCTTCTTGTCCGTGCAGTAGTTGCCCGACAGCGCGAGAACGTCCATGTCAGGGAACTGGGTCTGGAGACGCTCCAGAGCCTTCTCCGTACCCTTGGAGATCATGTTCATACCCATGGCGTCACCGGTCGAGGTAGCGAAACGAACGTAGAGCGTGCGACCGGCGCTGCCACACTCCAGGCGCTGCAGACGGGCGAAACGGGAAGTCGAGTTGAAAGCGTCACGGAGAATGCCAAAGCCCTCCTCCGACTCGATCCAGGCGCGGGCGTCGGCAGCCATGCGGACACTGGGGAAGTCGATAGCGGGACCACGAGTCATGGCATCCTGGGTAAGGACGGTGGTAACACCACCACCGGCGTTAAGAGCCTTGCAACCACGCGAGGTAGACGCAACGAGAGTGCCCTCGGTAGTGGCCATCGGGATGTGAAGAAGCTGGCCATCGACATTGAGCGGGCCAGCAATACCAACGGGGATGGGCATGTAGCCAATGACGTTCTCGCAGCATGCGCCAATAATCTGCTTGTAATCGTAGTCGTTCTGGGGAAGGAGCGACGATTCGAGCGTCTTGGTCATCGACGAGCGGGAGACAACAGCGCGACGGACGCGAACGGCGCGGTCCAGGTTCTTGAGCGACTTTTCCAGAGCGTACGGCGCAATCTTGCCCTTCTGGACAAGAAGGATCACCTCCTCGTCCGACAGGTTGTTGGCACCGACACCACCAGCAAAGATCTCGACGCACTCCTCAAGCGAGCGGAGAGGCTCGTCCGACGAGGGGTACGTGGGCTCGGCCGAAGGAGGCAGAGGGTCGCGGGTGACAATAGGCGGGGCGATAACAGGCACGGAGGGAGCAGCAGGCGAAACACCGTTGGCGTGGCCGTTGGCAATGCCGTTGGGGTAACCATTCACATGACCGTTGAGCTGAGACACCGCCGTGCGTTTCGGACCTTTAGGGGTCTTGTCGCCCTCAGAAGTCGAGTTCTGGTCGCCGCCAAGCTGGAACCGGCCTTGCTTCGTGCGCTCGACCCTGTGGCGCTCGAGAACGGACGGTGAGCGCTGACGACGGCGGGGGAGGTCGGCGGCCTCAAACACGGAGACCAGAGCCTGGGCAGCAGCAGCGACCGGGCCCGCGCCACCAATCGAGTTGGAAGCAATTCCCTTGAGGAGATAGCCGTTGAGGAAAATGCTGATGCCAAGAACGACGACGATCCACTTGGAAAGGATGGGGTCACCGACGACGGTGGTCCACTCAGACATGAAGTTGTCGATGCGCTCGCTGCGGGACGAAGAAGACATGTTTCCGAGGGCCATGACAACGTGAGTCGGGGTGACAATCTGCACTATCATGTCGGTGTTGGGAGGCTGCATCTTGTAGAGAGCCTCAAGGATGGGGGCGAGGTTGGTCGACTGGGTGTCGGCACGCGGGGACGGAGACGAGCGAACGTGGTGACGTTTGAGCACGGTCTGCTCAGTGAGGGTGGTGCAGAGGTTGAGCACGTGGAGGACAACAAAAGTGATGAGCAGGACGAGCTTGAGACGGGCCACAGAGTTTCCCGGCTGTCCTTCGATCTGCGGGGTGTCCTTTGCAAAGTTGATCTTCGAAGTGTCAGGCGAGTCACCAGGGGTGGAAGCGTCCGGGCTCATCGCAGAGAGCGACATTGACGAAGCATTACGCTTGAGAGCGCGCTTCGCGGTGCGGTTGCCGCGGATCAGCTTGATGCGGTGAACCTCAACCATAACGCTGAGGATCGCAGAGAAGAAGGTGAAGAGGAACAGGCAATCGGCCGCCATCAGGATGGCGGCGAGGTAGCAAAACTGCCTCAGGCCGCCAATGCCGGTGGCGGCCCCCATAGACAGCACAATGATCTCCAACGCGTAGTCGCGGACAATGCCAACGCCAACCTGGCTAACAGCGTCACCAACAATGTTCTTGGCGGCAACAGGAGCCACCCAACGGATGCCCTTGCCGTCAGCGAGCTTCTGGAGACGCTCAAGAGGGGCGAGCTCGCGGTGGAGAGCACCGAGGTCGAGTTGGGCCACGTTGGGCTCGTCCTCAAAGTTGTCGAAGGGAGCCAGCTCGGGCGACGCGGGGACGGGGGAAATATCAGGGTGTTCGAACACGGCGCGGGCAAGGCGGAACGGCTTGTCAAAGCCGACGAGAATTACAAGGAAAGGAACGGCCTCGGAGAGGATGATGGGATCGACGGGCACGTTGAGCAGGTATGCGCAGAGCAGGGCAACGAGGAAGGCGAATGTAGAGGAAACGAGAGTTGCAAGAGCTGATGTTAGGACAATAAAAAGCGTGCACACGCGTGATGGCGCGTGGTACGGCGATCCGGACGACGATGATCCAGAAATCAAAGACGCCGTGGCTGAGACATCCAGCCAGCCAACACACACACACCACGACACACAATGTAAAACACTCACCCATCCAGAAGTTGGATCCGAGGTTGCGCATGTTGACGAAAAGCCGAACGAATGAAATGTGCATGAAAATGTAGCCCAGAAGGACGACGAAAATGTCGGCGGAGTCGGCGTTCTTGAGAAGAGTGTAAAGTCGCACGACAAGGACACGAGCCGCATAAGCGAACCAGCGGATCTGGCGGAGAATGCGGTTCGGCTCAGCCTGGACGGCAGCCTTAGTCTCGCCGAGACCGGTGAAGAGCTGCGCGTCGATGGCGGGGAGCAGATTCCAGCTGGGAGTCTCGGAGGAAGAGGCAGCTTGGGCACGGAAAGTCATGTTGGTACCGGGGGCAGTGAACGAAGGAAGACGCGCGAGCTCGTTGACGTACGCAAGCGACGGCGTGTCGGGAGCCGGTGCGCGGAGCACAAGGTTGATGGTGTCCTGTCCCGAGTGAAGCGGGTGTGCTTCAAACTGCGGGGCATCCGAGGTGGCACAGTTGGGACCAAAGCAAACATCAGCGTAGGTGTACTTCTTGTCGCCAAACGTGATGCCAACGTCGGTCAGGAGCCACTCGCGCCATGCGCTGAGAGCTGCACTGTCGGCGTTCTCGTGCGAGACGGTCAGCTGCTTGACAAGGACAATGGTCGCCTTGTTTCCCTTCTTGTTGCCGCCAGTCTCGACGGGTACGACATAGCCACCCTCGAGAGCGTTTGCCTCGACCGCACCCTTGAACTCGGAGGCCGAGAGGGGCACCCAGTTGTCATTGGACGGAGTAAACAGAGGGCTGTGCGCGTAAGAGGCATGGGCAGCCTGCGACTCGGCAGGTTTGGCCGCACTGTTTGCGAGGCGAACGAGGTGGACCGGGCGGGAGAGGGGTGCGGGGGTCGGGAGTGTGGAAAAGCTGGGGTGTCAGTACTCGACATAGTAGAGCAATGGCAATGTGGGGCAGTGGCAAGATCCAAGGTACCATCGTTCGATGTGGAGGGAAATTATCGACGGAAACAGCAACAAACGCGCCGCAAAGGACTAGATGCCGCCCATGATTCGGAAAGCACGAGCCCGCGACCATGATACCATGATACGAGCGCTAGCACGTTGCACAGCCGATACCAGTTGCTCGAGGTCTGAGAATCTGCGCTCGGAGCCAGGCGATAGACATGGGTCCATGTGCCTTAGCTCGATTTTTTTTTCCACGGTCCACCTCGATCGACGCAGGGAAGGCGCTCTGTATACTCACAACTCGGAGCCCTTGATAGCGTGAAGCAACTGGAAGTAGACAAGGGTGACGATAATGAATGTGGCGGTGATGACCTCGATGGGAGCGCTCGAAGCGAGACTCGAGAGCGCCTTGAGCGCCGAGCGAGCGGTTGAGCGGAACATGGTCTCAAGAGAGCGTCTCAGAGCCTGTGCAGAACGTGCGACAGAGCGGGACGCGGCGGGAGGTGCAGCGGCGTGTTCAACAGCAGGAGTGAGCTGTTTATCACAAACTGCGGTGGGCCCTGCAGCAGATAACGCCGTGTGCGGTGGAGCTCGTGTGGTACGATGCGGCGCTGGCGTTGCTGGCGGGGAGGATGTCGCTGGCGGCGTCCGACTGAGATGACCGTTGAGGGCCAGAGTCCGTCGAAGCGGGGAGGGAGGGAGGAGAGAGGTTGCGTGAGCGACGGGGAGACCTCTCTGCTGCAGCAATTGTCGACGCAGATTGGATAGATGCACGGAGTAAGAAAGAAAGCGAAAGGGGGAGGGGGGGTGGTCGTGGTGTCGCCTGCCGGCTCGTCGAGAGCACACACGCGCGACTGGCCAGGGTTGTCGGATCACCAAGCGGCGGTTTGGATGGGGGGCAAATCGCCTGTGGGCCTGTGGGGGTCTAGTGCGCCTTGCGGGCAGAGAGAGAGGTCCAGCCCAGCGAAAAATCAGTGTGTGGTGGAGGAGGAACGGTGTGGTGTGGCCGGAGAAAGGCGAAGGACCAGAGGCGAGAGGCGCGAGCGGGCGAGCAGCGGAAATTTGATTTGATCTTTTCCTCCTTTTTTATTTTTTTTTTCCTACCGCGCGATATGCGTGTGGGTGAGCCCCCAGGGGCAGGCGGTGGATCGCTCGAGGGCCTGGCTGTAGCCGGGAGTAGAGTGCGTTTGCTGTTGGCGCGCCGCGGCTGGCAGCAATACGCGCGTACAATCTGCAGAGCTGCAGAATTGGGGGTAGAGAGCTGGCTCGCCAGGGACAAGGAGTGCCGCCAGGGGAGAGAAGAGGGAGCAGGGGCGCACGGGTGAGAGAGAAAAAGTGTGGAATAATTTCAGTGGTTACTCTTGGCAGGATCCAAACAACTGGGCGATCCTAATAATCCATGCAAAACGGTAGCGACGAGCGACAACAGAGATGCACGGACAAGTCGAGACTGGGGCTTACTCCAGCAGACAATGGCAGCTGCTGGCTGATGATCAACAGCGAGACTTGCTTGTCCTATCCGGCCGTTCTTATGCTTTGGGGAGAGTGACCGATGTCGCCTGCCGAAGGTGTTACGCGTCCACGCGACAACAGATCGAGGACAAAAAATTGGCCCGGGAACGAAAAATGATAATAATGAAAATACCCAGAAAATAGGTGATATAATCGACTGTGCGGCCCTGAAGCGGGTGGTGGAGATGAGACGATGGGCCAGACGAGGTACGAGGTTCAGCAGCGTTGAGCACGGCGACCAGAAGCGTTAGTGAAGATAAAGGTGATGGTAGTGGCTAAAGAGATCGAGATGGCCGACGCATGCACTTGTATGGCGCGCACTGTCTGCTCTGCCAGATACCATCGTCGCTTGGTGGTCACCGCGCGACTCCTCAGACCTCCGACCGGACTTGATGTGCTCACAGGATCAGAGGAGCGCGCAGCGTGCACTAGCCGTTCAGCGTGTAGCGCGCAGCGGGGCCGCAAGACGTCAGACCTTGTGACCTGTCTTTCATCGTCACGTCGTCCGATGTCCCTGCATCATCCCACCCCCGATGTGGGCGAGTGGGCTTGCACTTCAGTGTGTACTGCTCGCAGCAGGGTTGTAACCGCGCCACTGATGGCCAGGATGAGGGATGCCATATGGGTTCATCATTGGATCATTGGGGGTAGGAGAGGAAGGGAGGTGTGTCGTGGCACGAGCAGCAGCAGTAGAATTGGGTTGTCCGGAGGACACGATCATCGGATCATCGTACGAGTGTGGCACACAGGCAGGTGCCTAGTTCCTCCCATAGTCCTCTGGCCTCTGGCCATCTACCTCGCTCCCCTATGCTGGCCGGACCGCTGCGCCGCCACAAGGTACGGGTCCGGCACGGGATCCGGAGCGCTAGGGCCGCACGGCTCGTGCTCCTGGATCGTGGCGTACATGATGTCAACACGTAGCGAAGCAAAGCCAGAGATCCAGAAGAAAGCCACAAGCACGGCAAGCACCCCCAAACTGCAAACGCTCCAACGCGTGAAACGAGCTCGCTCTGGAACTTCTTTTACCCCAGTGTCTTTCTTTGTACAGGCTTTTATTACGCAGCGCGCGCACGCAGCACGACTAAACTCTATACAGCCGCGCGTCATGAATAGTGGTGGTGTGTGTTCCATAAACGGCATTCGGAACTCTGCAGGGAAAGACGCTGCCCATCATGACATACGCGCTCCATCCAGCGTGCGCACCAGCGGGTGAAACATGCCCGATCGCGCCAGCGAGGTCGCGGGGCCGCGGGGTCGCAGGGTCGCGAACGCTGGAGATGTTGTCATGCCCGACCTGCGATGCAACAGCCGTACTGTACTCTCCTCGAGACGGTGTTCCACTTCGGACACGATCGCGCATGTCCGCAGCCCACTCTTGTACTCTCGACTGCTGTTGCACCTCGCTCGGCTTGGCGCCCGAAACGACGCTGCCACGCGCCACCACTCCTGGCACATGGCACTTCCCACTCTTCTCTTCCCCATGACTCACATAGCGAATCACACATCATAAGTTCATTGTGCGTCAGTTCAAGATTCAAGACTGGGGCCGTGGAAACGACACAAGTGAGAGTCAGAGAGGCAGGCTGCGAAACAGGCACCGCAAGAGCTCTCAGCGTGTGCACCTGTGGCCCACTCTTCTATCTATCAATCGATTTCAGTGGGACCCCACCCCAAAACCAAATGCCACATCCCCACAAAGTCACCCACCTCCTCCCTTCAGAGTTCACAACTGGCAGGTCTCGGCTCGAAGGGCGCACGGCCATGGGACCGACAACCGCGGACGGTCGCCGCGGCGCGTCAAATTCGCATCGCGGCACCTGCGCCACGCGAAATGCTCGCGATACTGCGTGGCATGCGGTCTCCGAGGATCGGAGGCGAGCGGAGCTGGAGCTCGGAAGGTTGGAAGGAAGTAATAGAGGGATGTTGTGCCTCATCAGTTCGGTTTCTTCCTTCTGAGAGCTACAGAGCTACAGATTCCGAGTGTCTGGGACGGGCATGTCCGATGGCGATCGGAACCTGACAATCCGGCGATCGCCTGTGTCTCCTGATCCGTTGATCTGATCATTGATCGTCTATCCGCTAGACCGCTAATGGTTGACCCGCTGATCCCTCAATCCGTCGATCCGTTGATCAGAGTCATTCCCTAAACTAAGGATTCTCCATCTCTGATACATGTGGTGGGCGATTTGGCGCGCTCCATACCCCTCTAGTCTCAACTTTAGAGAAAGACGCGGATCCGACGATCAAACGTCAAGGGGTTTCTGTTCGCTGATTGTCGGGTAAATGTAGTACCTGCTCCAGCTGTTCATATTAATGTTACAACCATACCGTAGCTCTATATACCACTATCACAATCTGATGCCACAACACATGCGGCTCCCTATTATCTGCCACTATCTCATCTGGTTCGCCATGCTCGAGAGCGCCGCAAAGTCGGGGTACAGGAACGAGAGGTCCCAGTTCATAATGTCAAAGTCAATGTTCGTGAGCGGGTCCTGCGGGGCGACGGGTGGTGGTCCCGCGGACTGTGGTTCGCTGTGAGGGTTGCAGTGCTTGGTTTGATTGAACTGCAGCGCATTGTGGACCACGGGCGGCGCGGCACCCTCCCACGACGGTGAATAGGTGATCTCGGTGAAGATGCGTTTCGCCTCGGTGAGGAGGAAACGCGGCATGCGGCCCATGGTCATGAGGCGGCGCTCGGCGTCATCGAGGCGCCTAGAGTCGATGAGCGACGTCTGGCTGTATGCGAGGCGGACAAACTGCACTGCGCGGCGGAAGCACAGGAGCGCGGCACACGCGACCATGACGACGTAGCTCGGGAAAGTGGCAATGTCGGCGGCGGTGGAGACCATCTCGAGCATCTGCGTCATGATGGCTGGGAAGTTTGAAAGGCACGGCAGGACGATCTCGCGCGCCTCACGCAACGGCGAGGGAATCCACGTCGTCAGCGACGCGAAGCGAACCCCGAACGCAAACTGAGCCGTGATCGCGTCGCGCTGGACCGGTGCTGGATGTCAGTGGGGATTTCGATGAGAGATTGTTTTGCTGCTTGCCGACCAGTGACTACTCACGAGGCTGGTGGTCGTCGCGGAGAAAGTGCTTGACCTGGTCGGTCGCACGGCCCCACACGTCCGGAAGCCTGTGCAGGCTCTCAAGATCGTAGTTGTTGGCGTGCTCGAGCGCACAAAGACAGCGGGCGACGGGCTCAAACATGGCGATGACGGAGGCTTCGGCACGGAGATGGCGGTTACACATTTCGACCGAGTCGCGGGCGAGGACGGGGAGGCGGTCGGCGACACGCGGGGGCAGCGCCGTGCTCTGACCGTGCATGAGGGACAGGAGGCAAAAGCGGTTCACGATCGCGGCCCACAACTGGAGGTTCCATAGCTGCTCGCCGTTGTGCTCGACGTTGAGCCCGTGCCCGCGCTCGAGCGCAGCCTCGGCCATGGCCTCGAATCCCAGCCCCTGGCCCATATGGTACGCGAGCGAGATGAGGCGGAACGGACTCGGGAGGACTGGGGCGACGCTCGGAGTGTCCTCCTCCGGCTCGGGCTGCATTGGCGCAAGCGAGAGAATCAGGAGGGCGAGAATGACCTCGACGCTCGTGGCGCCCGACATGGCGAGGAGCACGCTTTCATTCAGCAGCGGCTCGAGTGCCCGTGAGTACTGTGACGGGACGTGGTACAGGGCCGCGAGGACGACGAAGCCGTGCGCGGGCACCGGGGTCGAGACGGCGAGGAACGGCGGGAGCGGGAGGAGCGCCGAGATGCGCGCCTTGAAGCCGTGCCATGCAAGCTCGACGTGCGAGGCGGGCACGATCCCCCGCAGTACTGGGTCGGGATACACGCGCGTGCTCCCTACCGAAAACATGGACTCATCTAGCCGATACAGCATGATGGTCGCAAAGCGCAGTGGCCCCGCGAGCTGCACCGTCTCCCCAGCGGCTGGGGAGTCTCCGGACGGACGGGGTCCTCCGTTCCCGTGGTGGATGTAATCCTCGCGCCGTAGCCGTGCCTCGACCTCCGCGAGCGCCGCCTCGGTGTGCGCGACCCGCCGTTCCGTCTCTGCAAGCCGTTTTCTCAGCATCTCTACCTCTCCGCCCACCGGCGGGGTATGCCATTCTGTGCCGCTATCGTACGAATTGGGGTGGGCGCCGTTGGGTGTCGCGCTGGGGCCAAAGCTCGCGCCGCGCGAGTTGAGCCCCGGGCGTGCCTCAATCTGTCCGACCGGTCCGCCGTTGGCTTCGAGGGCTGTCGCGATCGCTGCGAGGGAACATACGCGCGCGCGCCGGCGGCACAGCGCACACCCCTCAGGAGTCACGTCCTCGCAGCGCGTCTTGGACGCGACGCATGTCGCGCATGCGCGAAAGATCTTGTGCCTTTTCGCGCTGCGCGGGGCAACGCCAGAAGTTCCGCTCATCGCTGACGGTGACGGCGACCGGCGCGCCATATTGTGCTTGTTGATTAATGTTCAGGATGGAAAATGAAGGGAATGCCGATGGTGGTTTCATGGTTGACCTCGGGAGTTCCGGTGGAACGGGCCAATGTGGGCTGACTGCCAGCCAGTGCATGGTTCGATATGCGAAACGGACCAAGCGCGGGCTGTTGATAAGCAGGTGGTGGCAAAAGGGTGAACTGTAAAGTCTCCGAAATGGGTGATTAAGCGATGCAAGCGACCCACATGGTGGAGCGAGCTGCAATACTGCAAAGTTGCAACTTCGGTAAATTCAGGTTGCATCGATCTTGATCTCAATAGCTGTGGTCCAGGTGAGTTGCAACGGCACAGCATGCCGCTGCTGCCATCGCATGCCGCTGCTGCCATCTGCAACAGGAACTGTCACCGATCGGCCTCTCTCGATCGCATGCCTCAATCACAGACAGCTGTGACATGACGATGCCAGTGCATTATCAGCAATCTGTAGAGACGTGGTATCTAGACTACGAAGAATACTGGAATGTGCACGAAAAAAAGTGGAACAACATAATTTATAAACTGTGCACAGTACTGTGAATGGGTCGTGGGCCGTGGAAATGGAGTGAAATTGAGCAAAGTGAACAAGGTGCTGAGAGGGTGAAGCCCGTAGGACAAGGTGTTTTGTGGAGTGTGCTGTTTTGTTTGCTGGTGTTGGCCGGGATTCTGTGATCCGATGGAAAGTGGAATGGGCAATATGTGGGTTTTCGTGCTTCTATGAAATTGGCCGTTGCGGAGACATGAGTTTATGTGAGGATGGTGAATGCTATCTTCGTTGAGTGGGTCGGTTCTGACAAGGGCGCGAGTTTGCCTGTCGGGCTGGCCGAGCATGGAATGTTTGCTCATTGACTGTGCAGACGACGGGCGATCGCTGTTGTGGCTGCCTGCAGCCGAGTTGTGTGACACCCAACTCTACCGGTTCGCCACAAGCCATCCGAGCTCGTTTACAAAGCGCTCGTGGATCGGCTGCAAGGCTTGACGGAAACCATTGACAAGGGGGCTGTCAACGGCTCGGGCGGGAAGGGACACAGGAGACGCCCATGACGCGAGCGTGGAGACAGGGGTCGAGGGGGACGGAGCGGCCGGCGCGCGAGCCAGCGAATCGAGACCATCGGCCCAAGTAGACACCATACCGGCAGCATACATGCCGCCGCGGCTGTTCACCTCCTCGGATAGAGCGCTGACCCATGAAGTCCAGCTGGTCAGGATCAGGTTGGCGAGGTCGAGGAAAGGCCGGGCATTTGGGGGCGTGTCGTCTGGAACGAGCGCGAGAATCTGGAGGGTGTGGGATGTGAGAGCGTGGAGAAGATGAAAGATGGTGTTGGGCTCAGGAGTTGAGTCGCGAGGAGCCGTAAAGAATTTGATGTAGGTCGTGGCCGTCTTGGTAAAGTTGGTGACCTGCTCGCCTACGCGGTTCCAACGACGGGTCGCGACATATCCTTCCTGGATCTCCCAAGATCCCGCCTCCTTCCCAATTTTGTGAACAATGCGCTCGAGAGTCTCGAGGCAGTTGGCCAACGGGGGCTGCGGGATGCTGCGAAGTACACGGGGTGCGAGAGACGGGTTCTCGTTGATCAAATCAAGAAGGATGGACAGGTGAGAGGTTGAAGGAAGAGACGCTGTTGTCAGCCATGATCATTGGGGAGTAAGGCACCTACCAAGAAGAAGGCCCAGATCCGGTCCATCGGCCTCGGTTGAAGCGGCGGCAGTTCCGTCACCTTCCTTGCGAATCCGCTTGTTCATCTTTCCAGCAATTTTGCGACGGTCAGACTCCAGATCATCGTCCCCGTCCACACGCCGTTTGGAGAGCGAGGGAGAAGCCAGTGGAGAAGGCGAAGAGGAAGGCGACTGCGACGCCCTGCGCGAGCGCTTCAGAGACGAGGAATGGGGTGTTGGGGTCGTTGGCGGAACGCGGACAGGGAAACGTTTGAGCGGCGACATGAGCCCACCGGGGGCTGGCGACGAGCCGAATCCAAATCCCGTCACGCCTGCCATGTTGGGCGGGCGCGGGCTCATAGCCCCAAAGCCTGGAGACGATCCGAATCCTCCGCCAAGGTGAGACGGCTGGCCGAAACCAAAACCGAGCGGCGATGTGGTGGCCGGAGCGCCAAAGCCGATCATGTTGGGTGGGTGTTGGGTGAGAGGGTGAGCCATCATTGGGGGTATTATAGTAGAGGTGGTGGCGATGTTGTTGGTGTATAGAGTAGTGATGAGAGTGTCGGCACTGAGAGAAACGAGTGCAAGCAAACACAAGAGGAGGGCAGCGGTAAAACGCCTATCAGTGCGAAAGGCTGCGAGCGTGTGAGAGGGGCGGCGAGTGACGCCTGACGAGAGGGGCAAGGATGATGCAGATAATGAAGGAGGTGATGATGGGGAGGAGAGAGGGATGATGGGTGTGGAGAAGAAGTAAAATGTGAGAAGAGTGACGGCAACGGGAGGAGGGGAGTTAGAAGGATGGGGGGAGAGGGTAGAGAGGGAGAGAAGTGGAATGGAATGGGATGGGTGAGCAAGCGTACGTAGCTGAGTAGAATGTTGAGTGGCCAGTTGTGGCCACAAGCGCAGCCAACATGTGCCTGGGTGTGTGGTGTGGTGTGCCCTCTCCCTCTGCCCACGGGTGCTCTCTCTGGCTCCGAACTTTCTTGTTCCTCTGTGATGCTCCTGATTTCTCTCCCCCCAGCCAAAAAATCCATCCGCGCCACCCAAGCCGGAAAGTCCCTTTGCACCCCCCATTCTATCGCCACAGGCGCAATCCAGAGCATGCACAGGGCATGCAGCGCACGGCAAGCTGGAAAATTCACACGTGTACAACAACTCGCAGACGCGCAGCGCGCGCAGATTGCAGATCGCGCAGATATTCAGAACGCTCCCGTCGACGTCTTGCTACTCCTGCCCATCGTGACGCACCCACAACATCCTTAACATCCACAACTCAAAACACACTGAACGATTCAACGAAAGGCTTCAAAGCTGGAAATTCAGCACATTCACATCACATCCGCTGACCGCTGCAGAGCATCCCAGCTACTAAGCTGTTAAGCATTAACGAACATTCTATCTTCGGCTATTTAAGAAACATTCCTCTCCTGCTCGGTCGCTGACGAACTCTGATTTGAAGTTTCCAGCTCTGATAAGCGTACTTCGCCGGCCCGTAGCCAACTCGAATAGCTGTATCTGCGGCCTCAGGTGGCTCCGCTCAGTTTTCTCCTCAAACTGCCCAATACAAAGGTCAAAGAAGCATACATGGCAGTAAAATGCAAAGGCTCTCCCAATACTGATGGAGCATTGCAACGCGACCTGGGGTGAGTCGCAGTCACGCTTGTTGTAGGATGCGGGCTGGATGCATCTGCCATCAATACGCTAGCGGTCGAGATGATGAATTCGCCACTGATGCACCTTGGGCCTTGAAGACGTATGAACACGCGGCCCTCGGTCAGTGCCACGGCTACCTTCGACGCGTCATGGATGATCGAAACCTGTCACATTTACCGCTTGAGCGGCGGAGCAGCGGTCCTCTGCTGGTACGACCTACGCTTAGTGTTTAAAGTCAGTCTATGCAAAGGAAGGAGTGTTGCAGAGTGTTATCCAGATTAGGCGCAATATGTAGGAATTGTTTCACCCACGTCTGCATCAAGATCATGAGCGTCTTTGCTTCAGTCTGCCAGATCGTATCCCATGACTGGGAAAAGTCCTGGCTCACCATTCCAATTCCATTCCACTTCCACTCTCGGTACCACCGACTTGCTCGCGCGCGGCATTGTCAATGATCAGTTGTTTGACTGTTATTCGCCTGATTCTTTCGCGCACATTGTCAGTGTCCCCCACTTGACACAAGCGCGCGGCGCCAATCTCTCGCATCACACTCGTACACAGGTCACTTCACTTCTAATGCTGGCTTGCCATTCAGGTTCTCTGGGCAGAAAGACGAGGCAGAAAGACGAGCCGCAGCGCCACGGGTGGTGGTCGTACGTCATTGTCGGCTCATCACCGTCGCGTGACGATGAGTCTGTCGGAAAGGAACACGTGAACGAGGTTAAAACGGGGAAGGAAGAATGGAAAAGTGAAGGGAAACAGAGAGAAAAGTAAGAGATTGAAACCGACTGCCGTGACGTTCTGCGGGTCTGGTATAATGTAGAAGTTCGCATCCTCGCCCCACCTCGCTCCTAACTACTCGCCGCCGGGGCAAGGATCGCGAGCGACAACGATATGTCGCAAGTGATGATGTTCGTCCCGTGTTTACTGACGCCGTCCGCCGCTGTAACCATACTTTGGCGTCTTCTTCTCGGCGGGTTTCAGGATCTGCTGTTAGAGTGAACCGATCGGGGGGCATTGTGCACGGTAGACATACCTGGAAGGAGCATAGCAGTGTGTCGTCGACCGACATCATGGCACCGGCATTGTCGAACTCGCCACAGTAATTGGGCGCGGAGAACAAAGTGACCAGCTGCCTCTTGGCAAAGAACTCGTAACCGTCCTCGACGACCTGGTGTGCACGGCAGATAAGGTCCATGTCATGCTTCTGCAAGAAACGCGAAACGACGTCTGGTCCAAAGGTGAATGACACGCCTCGGTCGTTCTCGCTCCAGCCGGTAATGTCCTTGTCCGGGTCCGACCACAAGAGGTCACAGAGGAGACCTGCGTGTTAGCAAGAAGCGGTAATGAGATGAAACGAGGCTGGGCGTCGGGATGGACGCCTTGCTGGCGCTCTACGCCGATGACCACACGGCTGTCGGCAATAGCACTCCAAGCGACATCACTTGAGATTGCAATGTCAAAGGGCGCGAAGATGTTCGCAAGTGCCAGCCATGCTAGCCGATTCAATACCACCCACGGTGGACGGCACCAGAAGCTTCCAGCTTCGTCGACACCGTGGGTGCTCGAGACCCGGGCGCCGCCACTTGATAACTTACCAGTGTCGGGGACATCAGTCGGGCGCATAACTCGCCGGATCTGCTCCATGGACTGGAGGTCGGGGCTTAGGCCGCCGTGCATGGTGAAGATCTTCTCGTCGATGATAGCTGCAATGGGAAGGCAGTTGAAGCAGTCGGTAAACGTCTTCCAAAGCTTGATGTTGTAACGGCGCTTGCACTCGTCGTAGAACCCGTAAATACGGTTGATGGATGCGCACTCGTGGTTGCCACGGAGGATGAAGAAGTTCTCAGGGTACTTGATCTTGTATGCGAGGAGAAGGCAGATGGTCTCGAGGGACTGCTTGCCACGGTCGACATAGTCACCAAGGAAGAGGTAGTTGGCTTCCGGGGGGAAACCACCGTACTCGAAAAGACGGAGAAGATCGTAGTACTGGCCGTGGATGTCGCCGCAGATCTTGATGGGCGCCTCGAGCTCCAAAAGGATAGGCTGGCCGATGAAGATTTCACGTGCCTTGGTGCAAAGATACTTGATCTCGTACTCCTGGAGCTGGACGGCCTTGCCGGGGCGGTTACCACGAACTGGATGTTAGGTGGGCTAGTGAAGCAATCTCACCTTCGAGAAGACGGTCAATGACCGAATCAAGGTCGATCTCAGTGGAGGGGTCGGCCATGTTTGATAGGGAAGAAATGATAATGGAGAGCTGTGAATGTCAGTGCAAATGCGAAGACAAGGGATCGAGCGGAGTTGTGGGGAGGGATGATGACAGGGAAAGTCGGTTCTGGCCACATGCACCACTTAGACGGCTGGAGAGCGTCATGGGAGGTAAAAGAAGTACAGCGAGTGCAAGTGGGGCAAGTGGGGGAAGCTGGAAGGGAATGAGAGGGTCAACAAGGACAAGAGACAACCCGGAAGGGCAAAACGTTGGGCAGATGTCGGGCCAGCATGGTCAAGTCAAGGACCTGCTGGCAATCGGCTAAAGCCAGGTCCGCCTGTCCTTGCACTGTGCATGACGCGATTTAAGACGTTGTCCGCAGTTGATAGACCATGGACATCGACGGCCATGTAAGATGCGTGTTCTGCGGCTCCTTGGCCGCATTGCGAACTGTGCGTTGAATGCGCGGCTCTGCCCAAATCTCATGCCAAAAATGGCAAGAAAACAGCAACGAATGTGGGAGCGGCGTGGAGAGAGGCAGTTCGCGTCGGTGGATGAAGACTTCTGTCGCAAGAAATTGTACAGCATCACGGTCGCACCCTCTCAGTGCACACACACCCACACAGACACACACATCGCGTCGCCACTAGTGTTGGGGCAGGAAAGTGTGATGGTACCCCTTCCCTCTGCACCTTCTGAACAAGTTCGAATCCTGGATTGCGGTACGAGGTTGATACTGACTCTTAAGCGCGTGTACCGACGGTCTCTCTACGTGCACCACAGGCCTGGATGCGGGCGTCGCTAAGGATGGGTCTCGTGTTGCTCGTGAGGGCCGGCACGGATGTCTTTGGAAAAGATGACGCGGGAGCGAGGGCGGTCCGACGCTCTTTCTGTATGTCAAAAGTTGATGGGAGGCGAGATCAGGGGCGAGATGGATCAAGCGAGCAACGGATGCGGGAAGAGATGTCGTGGACGCGAACAGGAGGAGGCAGCCGAGAAGGATGATAAGGAAACACAGTGGTAAAATGGAGGCGACAAGAACGATGGTGTTTGGCGAGCGGCGAGGTGAGACGTGACAAAGCAGCGCAGAATTGGGGTTTCAAAATGGATTGGGAGAGGGAGAGCGGCGGCGTCAGTGAATGCAAAGGGAAACGGGCGCTGGGGCTGGGAACAGAGTGGTGGGAGAGCAGGAGGGGTGGAGTGGAATGGATGTGGGATGCGCAATGAAGAGCCGGCTGGAAAGACTCAGGATTACGAGTTACAGCGCGGCGTCGGGCCCGCGCGGAGTGGTATCGGGGCGGGATGGAATCGCGCAGAAAACGGTGGGCCGAGCGGTGGTGGGAAGGAGGGGTGGAGTGTGGACGACAGGGAAGGGATGTTGAGTGTTCTCACCAAGTAGGAGGGGTTGTTGGAGGGGGAGGAGTGGTGGTGGTGGTGGTGATTGGGGATGCGTCGATTATCGGCGCGTGGAGAGTGGAAGGAGTAAGATGATGATGGGGAAGGGATGAGTGGTGATGGTGGTGGTGGTGGTGTGTGGTGGTTGGCCGTGCTGCCTGGGGCTGTGGCCGGCCGGCGGTGGTGCGCGGTGGCCGGTGGTGGTACGGGTGGTCGCAGCAGCTGGTACCTGGTACGCACCAAGGGGGGGGGGGGRGGGCAAAGGGAGGACGAGCCGTGGCAGTGCAGCCTAGAAGCCACCAACCGCGCGCCGTCTCCGCTTCCCGCTTTTGCAGCTTGTAGATACAGTACATGACTGTGTGTGCGTGCCTTGCCTCCAAGTCCAACAGGCCCACACGCCCAATGACGGGCCGACGGTCAAATCACTTTGTCTGGTTCAATACAGCCATTACAAACTGTTTAGTAATCGATTGCATTACCTGAATCCATACAAGTTACAACATGAATTTTTTGCATTTTTTCTTGTGCAAAATGGCTGTCAAAGGGGCGGTTGTCCAGTGCCGACTGTGGAGACACTTGTCTAATCTCACCCCTTTCTTCTTCCCCTGATAGCCATCGCCCTGCTCTTCATGACTTTGACCATGTGCATTGTCCTGCATATCTAACTGCTCAACGCACCGTCCCAGTCAGATACTCCGCACCCAACACTGTGTACATTGTGTTTGGGACTATCGGAGCTTGCACAGGCTGCACATCAGGCCACCACATCCAGGCCACTGTCCACTAACCACACTACTGCTGCAGGATATCCAGGCCGGTGATCCAGGTGGCCAGTCATGACGGACCACCGGACCAGGGGCCACTGCGCTCATGCAGGCCGCAGGTTGCCAGGTTGCCAGGGTCTGCACGCACAGGGACGAGGTGCCCAGGGAGGAGCGGAGCGGGGAACCACACAAGAGGTCCGCTCACTTCTCGTACGTAACGCCGTATTCCCGAAAGTGTGGCATTCTCTCACATTTCTCCGTGTTTGTTTATTATGGTACATGGACCAATACGTTCACCCGGTCCACCGCGATCCAACGATTAAACGCATACTCGACAATCTCCGGTCCCCATTCTGCAGAGCTGCGGTCGCTGTCGTCATCAAGGGTCTCGCGACTCGCTGGCCCTTTACAGAGCCTCGTCGCCGGCCTTGTCATTGTGGGGTGTTGTGTTGGTTGTGGTGAAAACAGGAGGTTGCGCCGCTTGGGGGGCGGTAGTGGAAACCCCAGGAGCAGTCGCTGTAGCTAGAGTCGAAGCGCCTGCAGTTCCACCGGTGGCGGAGGGAAGAGCAGAGGCGCTAGGAGCGGTAGAGCCAGCCGTGTAAGTGCCAGTGGCAGCCGAAGGAACACCCGTAGCACCGGTGGTACCGGCGGCACCAGCGAGCCCGGCAGGGGCGCCTGCAGTTGAAGCAGCTTCCGCTTTGTTGGTTACGGGGTCGGTGGGGTGCAGCGGCTGCGTGTCAGCATCATTATCTTCGGGCATCTTTGACAGCATCGGGAATGAGACAGAAAGGACGCTCGGGCGCTCTGGCGTGCGGCCAGGAACGTCTCCTTCTGGAGATTCTGAGATTCTAGAGATTCTGGAGATTCTGGAAACGGAGGCGCGAAATGACAAGATGATGGCGTCCAGCCTTCAGGATCCATTGCCGGGGCGCCAAGAGGAACGAGCTTTTATTTGCTCGACGCGAAGGGGCAAGCACTGGAACTTCACCGGATACAAATCAAGTGTGGTTGTCGACGGCCTCACGGATCGACGGCTCGACGGGCGAGCGAAGTTATGACCCCGACCAGCATCTCATCTGGATCCCGTCCAAGAGCAATCGGAACGGTGTCAACCAATTCTGAGCTCCAAGCCAGACTGCGAAAGAAGACTTCGAGTTTCTCTCAACACGCCAGTCCAAGTTCCTTGCCCGCCATCTCAACGATCCTTTACGTCCCCCTGTTGCTGTGCGTCGCAGAAGGGGAAGATTGATTCCTTCAACCATCATCTTCTTCACGACTCACCGTAGTGACAGCTTTCTCGATGCTCGCGACCCCATGCTGCACCGCGCTGGACACCTGCGTGAAGAGGCCAGGCTTTTCCGGGGTCGCAGTCTTGGCGTCGATCGCGGCACCGACCTGGTTGACCGCCGACTGGATTGTGTCAGTGGCTGCAAAATGCAATCAGGGCGACTGCAAATCGTCTCGACGTCACTTACCTGCAACGACGCGAGGCCGTAGTCCCATGCACTCTTCGCCTTTTCTTGCAGGTCCGCGGCGGGTGCGGTGCGAGCAGTGGGATCGGCAGCGCCGGTGGTAGCAGTGCCAGTGGTGGCCGCGCCCGCGCCGGTGCCAGCGGGGTGCGTTGAAGTGTTAGAGCCCTGCAAGAGTAAGTAAGAGCCATAAATGTGACCTGAAGCCTGTCCAACTGCTCCTCATGTTGCCTCAACATCCTCATCCTTCATCATATCCATTCATCCACGTCGCTAGCTCTTCTTTCCGCTCACTCACCTCAAGCTTGCCCTTGAGCTCGTTTGCCTTCTGCAACGCGGCATCCGTGTACGGCTTGGCCTGCGCCGCCGCGCGGTCGACGTACGGCTTCGCCTGGTTGATGTACTGCGACCGTCAAGTGAGTGGAGCGGGGTGAGTCAAATAAGATCGCAATCATAGATCGCCACCAGATGTCAACACGACAATGTCAGCTATCGTCTGAACCCGTAATGATCCACGGTACGCACAGGCTGCGCGATGCCCTGCGCCTTGGCGAGGAGGCCTCCCTGCTCGGCGCCGTGGGCCGTCTGCGTGTGGGGCCCAGACTGGTACTCGTGGCTGGCGGCGGCGGTGGCGATCGGGTCGGTGGGGACGACTGGCGCGTCGAGTGCGGCCGAAGTGGCGGCGGTCGGCGAGGGGGGCTGAGCCGCCGCTGTGGCGGCAGGCTGGGGCGTGAGGGCGGCGGTGGTCTGCTTGTCGGACATGGTGGCGAGCGGATGATGAGGATGCAAGTTGCAAGTGCAGGATGCCTCGATGCTAGATGATAGATTGACTGGACCTCGGATCTTGGGGAGTCGTGGGGAGCTACTGGGGGTACTCTGATACGAAACTCATGGCAGCTGATTGCCACAGCCGCGCTACTAACTGATGACGACACAGGTTGCGCGTTTTAGCTCCTGATGGAGCGGGACAGCGCGGGATCATGCCATATGGTGGGTGAATATCGTGCCTGTGACACGCAGTTGTCATTCACGGCCTAGAAGGCCCAGAGTAGAGTTGATTGAGCGGCGCGCGCTCGGCATCAATGGCAGCTCATCGCACAGAGGTCAATGGTCCGGTGCGGAGGTAGTGTGTGCAATTCTGTCTCATTGGTGATCTCTGTTGAGCGCAGTCTCCTGAGGAATTGAGGAAAGATTTGGGCTAATTGACATTGACAAGTCTCCAACATTCAGGTCTTGGCCGGCCCATTTATAAGACGTTGTTGCCATTCTGTCCGTCTGGTATGTGGTCCGCACATGGCGAGCGCAATACACATGACGACGACCAGACGATGATCAAAGCATGAAGATCAACAGTGGCGATCCGGGGATCAGAACAGGAGCTTCAACCCTTGACGATCAGACCACAGCCATCAACACTTGATGATCAAGACACGATGATTGGCAGGCCCCGCTGGTCTCGGACGATCAGGACAAGCTAATCGAAGAGAACAGGGTGATCAGACGTCAGGGGATGTAACCACTGAAGACGATGGTAAAAACGACCATCAAGGGATCGTGAGGATCATCTCGAGGATCATCAGGGGGATCATCGTTCTCTACGGCCGATGGCCAGAGCACGTACACATTGTTAGCCTTGTTCGACAGATCTTTTGAAGCGACGATACCAGGACCTGCAGTGCAGTGACAGTCAGTCGCGACCACCGGTCCTCCCCACTCCAGTTGCGTCCTGAGTATAATGTACAGTACATGATGCATACTATGCCTTCTTTGAAGCTATGGCGGCTCACTTCTTTGCCGTCTACCCTGTGAATGTCTCTCGTCAAGCTGCACTGCCAAGATGTCTACCCACTCCACGCCAAAACCTCCTCGCGAGCAACGGCCAACGCCCGCTCCTCCATCACAAGATGCCTCTCGTACGCCCGCGCCGTCCCACGCACTGCGCGTCCCTGGCGGTTGACGCGTGCGGTGCCCGCCGCGACGGCCGCGCGGTCCGCAGCCTCCAGTATGTCGTCGGTGTGCACCAAGATGCGGAGGAACGGCATCGTCTCGGTATACAGCGTTGGGTGTGGGAGCAGGCGGCCGGCCAGCGTAACGACTTCGTCCAGAGCAGGGAGAATGTGTCGCGAGTAGGCCGTTTGCGCCAAGCTGAGCCCCGTGGCCTTGTCCGACAGCTCCAAGTCGCCACCAACCGCAGAGACGAGGGTACGTGCCATGTCCGACGAGTGCGCGTAGGCCGCGAGGGCAGGATGCAGATGTTGGACGTCGGGTTTGAGGAGTTGGTGAATTCCCTCCTCGTCATCTGCAGTGGGCGCGAGGCGATCGATCTCGCACATCTGGCGTCAGACAGTCTGGGACAGACATACTGAAAACTCACCTCCATTCGCTCCCACGAGCGTGGTCCTATTTGCGCGTCCGCAAGCGAGACGGCGTCGAGAGCACGCGCCATATGCGCAAGATCGCCCGATTCCGCAGCATAATGTTTGTCTGACTCATTCTTCACGCCGCGATCGAGCTGCAGCTCGTTAATTGCGGCACGCAAGTCGAACAGAGCTGCGGGTTCGTGACCACTCGGGGGTAGCGGCTGATCGACCAGATCAACAGGTACGCGGGTACACTGCGCGTACAGGTCGGCAGCATCGGCGTCAACGCCATGTGCGGACGCGATCGCGGCCAGGTATGGTTGAGCAAGGTACGACGGTGGTGGCAGAAAGTACAGCGTTGTGTGGATTGGAAGTGAGTCGCGTGGGATACGAGCGAGGTCTAATGTGAGCCACTGCCTCCAGGCGCTAGCTCACCATTGCAAGTGATGACCACTGGACGCCGCGACTCAGCGATCAATGAGACTACCGCCGGCCAGAAAGTGCTCTCCTCCTCGAATAGGATATCGGCCTCGTCAATAAGGATTAGCGACTGCTTGGTCTTGACTTCCTTCTCCAAGGAATGGTCTGGCTTCTCCTTGACCGGTGTTTCCTCCAGTTCAATCGGGTCTGAGGCCGATCCTCGAACAGAAGGAGACAAGGCGGCCTTGGCAGCGCCAAAGAATGCTTTAACGGCGGCCTTGGCGGTATCCTTCTTGTTCTCCTTCCTCTCGCCCACCATGTGGTTCTTGCCGACCTCTCCAACGAGAGCCAGCAGATGCGCACCAGTCCGCTTTCCAATTCCCGGATATACCTCGAACACGTCCCATCCCAGTTCGTCCGCTGCAGCATACACGGCTGCGGATTTGCCGCACCCTGACGGACCTGTGAGCAGAAGTGCGTTACCGATCCAGTAGTCGATGACGGGATACCTGTCAGGCCGACCGCCGAGAGGGAATTGGGGTTCGTCCTCCGGCTCTGGAAGCTCGTCGTCGTAGAACGCGTCGTCAGTGAACGGTTCGGCGAAGGTGTCGTCGACAATCCACGACGTATCGGGGTCCAGCGCCTTGCGCCGAGGAACACGTCGGATGACGCGCCGCGCCTCGCGTGATCCAACGGAGAGCGCAGCAAGCCAGTCGCGCAAGTACGTTGCTTCAAGCTCATTTCCGAGAACGGCACTTGCTGTGCGTGGACGATGCGCCTCGCACCAAGTCTCGCGGTTGTTCGTTGGCTTCACTGCCTGGATGGCAGGATGCTGGAGAATGAATGGAGGGAAGGAGTTCGGATGTCTGGTGTGGGTCGGACGCGACGGTGAAGGGGACGAAGGTCGAAGCAAGGAGTATGACGAAGATGCCTCTTCGACAGCGTCGACGCCATTAGCGAGAGGCTTTGGTCTCAGCGCTATCCGGCTCGATACAGGTTGCGAGTCCCCGAAGTCGACATGAGAGGGCCACTCGCCTCCAGGCCATGGCGCGGTGGGTTCCTCACCCTCACGGCAACATCCCCACCCTTTTCTCAGTCCGCTCTGGCAAGCCGCGAAGAATGAGTGGACAGGGGTGGCCGTGCCAGACGGAGCAACAGACGCAGAGGCTGAAGCGGACGCAGAGCCTGAACCAGAGCCAACTGCCGTGGACGTTCCCGGGGTCTCAATGTTCGCAGACTCAGAGACCGCATCAGAAGCAGTCGGCATATTTGCCTTCCCGGGACGCGCAAAAAATGCGTGTGGTGCCTTGGTATCCGTCGCGAACACAATCTTCTTCGGCCTTCCCTTTGAACGCGGCACGCCAGAGGTTCCCGTAACGACCACTTCGTCATGGCGTGGCGGAGACGATGCGACAGCGCTCGAGTCGGGCGAGACGATTGAGTACGGAGGCCCAATCTCGATAATGTCGTCGCTGCCATCGTCTTGCTGCTTGGCAGGTGTGACTTGATGTCAGCCGGCTATCCCTCACATTTGCTTCTCTCCACAGTCCTCGGACGCACCCTTTCGCGACCGTTTCTCGGGCGGGCCGACACCAACACCGTTCACCGAGACGGTTAGACGCGCCTGTCCTGCGCCGGCTGGATCCTTCTTCCGCCTCTTGCGGGTTGGTGCCGGGGCGGACGATGAAACAGGTGGTGCGGGGGAGGCGGATGGAACCGAGGGCGCGGGTGGTGCGGAGGAGGAAGCCTCGGATGCGCCCTTGCCCCACATTGTGCGGAGGGTGCGCACGCTGTCGTCCGACATGCTTAGATCATGGGGGGAAGGGAAGTGGAGTGCGGTGATTGAGACCGGTACGCGCGGGATATTGGCAAGATTCAGTGGTGAGTGGTGGTTCTAAATAGAGTGGGTGTACTGCACATGACAGACACGAGACGCGTCACACTTGATCGCAGGTGAACGGACTTTTCGACGCGTCCACAAATCCACAACCGCCCCCCAGGCGTCGCCCACCATCTATCAATTCGCCACTTTCACCCTCCTGCCCTTTCGGTGGCTGATTCTACTTTCTGCTTGCTTTGCACAAATGCACCGTCTGCCAACACAATACAAGCATACTCTATTCATTGATTAGGTTTATACCAATACGTCATGGCCGGTAGGCGGCCAGGGCACGACGGACCTGGCGGGCATTGTGGCTGTCACCGCCGGTGGTCCAGTGGACAGCCGAGCGGTTGAAGCCGTTAAAGGTCGAGGCGGCGCACAGAGTGTACGCGCCCATTTCGCCCCAACCAAGCCAGTCGCCGACCTCGACACCGCGCGGGAGGTTGACGAGGGCGCGAACGCAGTCGATCGAGTCGCAGGTAGGACCCCACACCGACGCGCGCTCGGTGTTGTCGTAGCCGAGCTGGATGGCCAAGTCGGTGGGCATCGCAACGTTGGGCGGAGGAGGGAAGGCAGGGCGCGCGGCAGCGTTGGCCGGCGCGTTGCCGATGGTAAGGGGGTAGGGATGCACGATCTGGTGGTCGAACATGATGCAGTTGAACGAGCCATACACGCCATCGTTTATGTAGTACATGACGTCTGCACCCTCGCCCTCGGCGCTCGCAGCCGCGGCAGGAGCGCCCTCCAACGCGCGGCGGCGGGCAATGATGCTCGTGGCCAGCGTGAAGGCAGACGAGACGAGGAGACGCCCAGGCTCCGCGATAACACGGACACCTTCCTCGAGCGGGAAGTAGAGGTCAAGCGACTGCTTGACGACGTCGGACATCTGCGCAAACGTCTCACGCTCAAAGCCACCGCCAATGTCGAGCAAGTCAAACTTGTAGCCAGCGGCAGCGCCCATGTCGAAGACACGCCGTGCGCGCCAGATGGCATCGGCAAACTGCTCAGGCTCCTTGCATCCGGAACCAACGTGGAAGGAGACACCGACGACGTTAAGGTCAAGCTCCTTAGCGAGCTTGAGGAGACCAGGGCAGGTGTCAAGCGGCGCACCAAACTTGAGACCGAGGCGGCAGAGCGACTTGGAGTCGTCGGTGAGGATGCGGAGCACAAGCTTGGCGTTGGGGTGGGCGCGCTTGATCTTGTGTAGCTCATCGGCGTTGTCGAAGGTCATCATCTCAACGCCAGCGTTGTTGGCGGTGCGGATGAAGCTCGGCGGCTTGCACGGGTTGGCAAAGATGATGCGGTCGGGTGAGGGGGCCGATGGCAGCGAGAGAACTGCCTGGATCTCAGCCGTAGAAGCGCAGTCGAAGTTGGTCCCGAGGAGGGAGAGAAGGTGGAGGACCATGGGCGACGGGTTGCACTTGACGGCGTAGAAAATCCCCACGCGCTCACCCATCGGGGAGCGGCGCCACATGTCCACAGCCTCGTAGACGGCAGAGAGGTCAGCCGCGAAGAAGGCCGACTCATCGCCGTGACCGGCAAGCGGTCCACCAACAGCGTCACGAGCAGCGACCGCGGCATCAACAAGGGCGTGCACTTCCATGTCCGAGATGGGCGTGGTGAGGGCCGGGTGAGACTGTGCCGCCTGAGGAACAGGTGGCTGAAGCTGCAGGCGAGGCTGACGAGCTGGCGGAAGGCGTCCTCCCTCAACCGAGTTGTCAAGGGCGCGGGCCAGATCCGCCGGGGAAGACGTCGCGGTGGTGGCCGGACGGCCAGCTGAGTCGTTCCACGCCTGGGCGCGCACGACACCAGCGCGCATGCGCAGCGTCTCGGTAATAGTAGTGCTCATTGTGAACGAGGGCACTGTTTTATAGGTTGGGAGTTTAAAAGCTCGAGCTGAGGCTGATCAGGCTGCTAGCTGGCTTGAAAAAGGTTGTCGGGTCGGGCCGCCGTCTCTGGGGTGAGATCTGGCCACCTGAGTGTCAGCACAATGCCGGGGGTTCGGGGTGTTCGTGAAGCAGGTTATTCAAGCAAACAACATCGCATGTCGTGGGGATTGGGTGTTTGTCGTGTCTAAGTTGTCGCCACTGGAGGGAGCGTTGTCATCGCATCGTATCGACAATGGGGACTATACAGCCCTTTTGCTCCTCCCTTTCTTCGCGACTGTTCGGTGTTGGTGGCTTCACATTCGCAACACGAAGCGTCGATTGGCCACTTTTGACGTGGATCGGGAAAGAATGCGTCGTCGAGATGTACTGGATGGCCTGCATGGATTGATCTGGCACTTACAGTCAGGGTGCCGCGTGCTCTTAACACAACGTGCGACGCGAGAGAGGGGAGACGACGGCGAGGCTTCTAAGAGAGCCTGTTCGCGAGACCGGATACCAAGACTGAGATGCGTCGAGTCGAGAAATGGTATGAAGAAGAAAGAGGAGAAGGAGAAAGAAGAGGACGGAAAAGGGCGGACACTGCAGCGGCGAGTGGTCGTGTGGTGTGTCTGCAGTGTGCAGCTGTGCAGTAGTAGTGCATACAGAGAGTGTGGGAGAAAAGCGGCGTGTGGCGTCAGTCGGGCAACTCGGGCAGGGGACACAGGGGACACAGGGTATACAGGGGCACAGCGTGGGAGAGGGCAGCGAGACCGCGAGACCTTCAGGCCTTCAGACTTCCAGGGGGGGGTGCCGTCCATTTGCATCCATACGCGACGGGTATGTACTGACAGTACGAGCTGTTCAGCCGCTACTCGAGGGCCGTAGATACAGTAGAGGCAGACAGGCTGGCATGCGGAACCAAAAAGCAGGTCCAAAAAAACCCACATGAAAATTATCGCAGTGTGGCACTGCTCTGCGCTCTCTTTGAGTGGCTGATGCCAAACTACGTATCACCCTTACCGTCCTTATGATGTCACCATCACATGTGCCTCAACGCCCCCAGTCAACGACAACAGAATGCAATCGAATCGACAACAAAACAGCCAGCACGACAAGAATATCTCTATGTATGCATGGGCACAGGGCTGTAAAGAGCGCCAGTCGCCAGCATCACTCCCTAAGTATGTAGGAAGAACTACCTCGTGAGGGCACAACAGTCCCCGCTGTGCAAAGGACTGACCGGTCCGGGCGCTTCCTAACCGAACTCGTCTATTTGACCTTCTTGCCGTTCTTCGTATGGATACTCGCCTTGTCGTCCTTGAGGTCTTGTACTGCAGCATGTGTCTTGATCTGTAGTGCACCCTCAAGAGAGTACTTGCCGCCGTTCTTAGCGCCATGCAGGTTGGGTTGGGGGAGTCGAGTGTTCGTGACGACCTCAAAGTTGATGCGGGCATTAGCAATGTCGCCGCGCTTGGCGTACAGCCGGCCAAGCTCGTAGTGGTTGTGGTAAAGAATCCAGTGGTCCAGACGGACGTTGGGGGACGCCTCAATGACCTTCTTGAAATCGGCCTCGGCGCCAGCATCAAGCTCTTCGTCCGTAGGTTGACCAGGGATTTCCTGGCCAGGCATCGGGCTGACACTGGTGGAGTTGGGAGGCTGGTAACGAGCAACCATCTGAACCATCCCACGCAGGAAGTGGCCAAGGGCATAGTCTGGACACCGTCAGCTGGAGTACGTGTTAATCGCTCACCATCCCAGTACTCTGTTCCGTCGCCCCAAGTTTCGGGGGTGGACGCCTCGAGAATGGCCAATGCGGCGTCGATTTGCGGCAGCCATCTGGTCAAGAGAATACGGCGGGGCACATGGCTCAACGTGCCGAACACATACGCCAGCTCCATAGCCGGGAGGAACAGGCGATTGTTTTGGCTGAGGAATTTGCGTGCCTTGCGAGCGACGAATTTCTTGGCGTCAATGAGTGCCTTTTGCATTCAGGATACACACCTCGATAGGTAGAGACTTGCCGGCGATTTTCTTCACGAGTTTGGGAATCTGGGATACAAGATCCACTGCCACCTCACTAGTTGCCTGAGGGTGGTCGACATCAATGGCAAGTTCCATGACGTTGACAGCGCTAGCGTATGTGTACACTGCCCGCGACCAGTTGGACTCTTCGCGGAGAATCTCAAAGCACTGGCGCGCTCCTTCCCAATTGCAAAGTTGCAGGTAGTTGCACCCATAATCCCAGAGGCACATGTGCTGGAGTTGGACATACTCGAGATCCAGCTCGAGTGCCTTCTGCAGACTCTCGTTCGCCAGTTCCGGTTCGCATTCGTTCGTGAACAAACGCGCCTGGAAGTAAAGGAAGAAAATGCCTGTGAGGCAACGTCAGAATCTGCACGAGAAAGCGAGAATAAGACCACTTACCATTCGGATATCGCTTCATGTTGTAGGCAAGAATGTTCCTAGCCGAATCAATGTCGACACCGGATACCGGCATGAGAACAGAAATAACGAGATGGAAAGAAAGGAGAATCATGTCGCAGATTGGGCGGCGAATGCCCTCGTTTGCATCGTCGTAGTTCGGATCCACCGATCCCTGCGTCCATCCTCCGGCGGACATGAGCGTCTCAAGTGCGACAGTACGGTCGCCAGCATAGCCAAATACCTCGGCTATCTTGAGCACGCGGGCTGGGAGCAGCGAAAGCATGAGCGATGACGTTCCAGTGCCGAGCAATACGCCAGAACGGAAGTCCATATCAATGTCATCGTCGAAACCGTCCTTGTCCGCCTCGTCCAGGAATTGTTGCAATGAGCGGTAGATACCATGTGCCGAACGCATGTTGAACGCCTCCTTGATAAGGCCGAGCCAATCACCACCAGCGACAATGGAGAGAATAGCCTTGATCAACACAGTCTCCGCATAGACGAGCTCTGCATGACGCTCTAGCGGAGTCATGGCCCAGAGACGCTGTGCGGCATGTCCAGGTCGCACGAGACCGCCAAGTCTTGAAAAGACAGATTCCTGGGGACGACGGAGCGATGCAGCCGTCGTCGCTGTCCCCTTTGTTAACTCGAGAGCGATGTTGAGATCCACAGAGTCGAACGTCATAAAGCCTTTAAGGGACTGGACCAATCCATGGCCGCTCTGAAGGTACATGTGGTTGTGTTGAGGGTCCTTGTCAATGAGTAGGTGCTCTGCTTCACGCATCTTGCTCGAGAGGAAGAGTGCAATAGCTTCACGACAGATCTCGAGGTCGGATGCGAGCACAGCAGACTGGTCCACATTACGGGGATCGCCGCGCGCATACGCACCTGGGGATACCTTGGCCGCCCCAGCCTGTTTGCGACGCAGCTGGGGACCACGGGCTGTCGATGCCGCGGTAGTGGATGTCGCAGCGGACTTGACCGGCTCGGCAATGGGAGCACCGTTGGGCTTGTCACCTAGTTTAGATTGACTCGCATTGGGTGGAAATGACCCTGTTGCGCCTGGAGCCGCGACGACTTCCTCATCCTCATCTTCTTCCTCAACTTCACTCAGTCCCTCTGGCGGTGTAGCCCAGCCCTCGTCATCCTCTTCGTCCTCATCGTCTGACACATCTGCCCATTGCGTGTACAGGCTTATGACCTTTGCCTCGCGAGCAGGTGTTGAGAGTGCCGATGTAGGAAGTGGAGACCCGCCGCCAGACGGCACTTGAAGCTTGGGAGTTGCGGAACCGAAGGGGAAGCCGGATCGCTCCGAGAGCGCTGGGGACTTGACATGTCCGTCAGAGTTGACTTGAAGCTGAGAAACCGCAGCCGTGAGACTGGCAGGATCAACCCCAGCGTCACCAGGCAGTGCAGGTAGTGCACGCTCGTGACTAACGTTCAGTGCTTGGAAACCAGACGTATCACCGGACGCAGCGGGGTCAGCCCCCGAACGAGGTGAAGATCCAGTGCCACTCACGACCACAGCCGGGATGCTTGGGTGAACAGCGGCTGTGGAAGGTACAGGTGCCGCAGTAGTGGACGGAGCAATGGGACCGTCGGGCACAACGGGAGGAGGAATAACAGAAGGTAGAGGAGGAACAGGAGGCGGGGCATCGCCCTTGGCGCCGCCCTCAGGCTCAGCAGAACCGCCGCGTGACAGGGCAGCTAGGTTCTTGGAAGAAGAGCTGGTCGAGAAGATGGCGGAAATGCGCCGTTTGCCTTTTGACCTGCGAACATCAGTCCATCTTGCACAATGCCTCACGATGTCGAAAAAAGTCTCGACTCCGTTGAACTTACGCCAGCGATTGCCTGCGCTTGCGGATTGCAGGTTGATCATCACCTGTGAGCACCACTTGATCATCGGTGTCCGCACTGGGACCAGAAGGTTCCTGGGCAAGCGCGGACGGAGAAGCGAATGGATCGGCGGCCGTGCTTGATGTTGTGGAAAGCCTGCTCGTGCGGTGATTGTTGTCACGCGGCCTGCCGTCCGGCGTAGCTCTGTTGCTGGATGCGCTACTACTCTCGGGCGGACGCGATTTTCCAGCCGGGTGCCTTGGCGGAGTACTAGGGACAGGCGGGGTCTGTTCACGATCCCGCATGCTTTGCTTGGAGCCCTTGCGGGAGAGAGTGAGTTTCTTGAAAGGTGGCATGATAGCGGACTCGGCGAGGAGCACTGTATGTCGATGGAGAAAAAGGGCGTGTACTAGCAAGATAGGAGAAACTGAGGGCAAGTCGTCGCCCCTGTATTTCTCCTTTCCGTTTCGTTTTGGCGTCGAGTGTGAACGAGAGGTTGGTAACGAGCAGAAGAGACGAGATGATAGTGACAGATGTAATGACAAAAGTCCCGTTCTTCTCGGTGGTCGACCGTCGGTCTTCGCTTTGGTCGGTTTGTAGAGTGGAAGGAGCTCGTCTAGAAGTGGGAGATGTGTTGTCTCAAACTCTCAGAAGGGGGTTGGGGACTTGGTGCGAATGGGTACGGATTGGACGTCCTGAAGTCGTGAGGTGGGGTTGTTGTCGTCGTCGCAACTATTAACTACTGTCGTCACCTGTTGTGAAGGCCCGATCGAAATCGAACTCGACTGATGACGATGAAACTAGTAGTGGATTGTGTGATCGAAATGGATGAATGGACAAAGTGAGAGTGCGAAATGAAGAGCGGAGAGACGATGAGGAAGATCGGAGGTTGTGGCAAGACACAAGAACAGGATAGGGGGGCGGAGAAGAGGAGATGAAGAGAGAGGAAGAGCAGGAAACAGATCAGAAAGAAAAAGAAAACAGAAAAGCCAAGAAGCGATGGATGATTGTCTGTGCATCGTCACCGCCTGGGTGCCTACACCCCACATACCGAGGCCCTTATACGGGTACATTGGCCAACACCCCAGCATCAACCATGACCGCCAGAACCGGCCGCCACGACGCCACAGCCCCATAGACAAAAGACAGGGGGGGGGGGGGGGGGGGTCGCGTGTGGAAGCATGGGAGAGGCATAACTCGTGACTTGTGCAACTCATGCAACATGAAAGACGAGACCCAAGTATCTCTTGTATCAGAACCAATACCAATAGGGCCAAATATGGGTCCAAGAACGGAGGGACACTTGGGTTTCGATTGCTCCGAGCCCCGAGTCTCCTGCGATATGTGATCCCCGCAGAGCCCTCGGCCGCGCCTTGCAATGCAATGTAGTCATAATGTGACACGTCGTCGTGGCTGCTCACAAAAAGGGTCCCGTCAGCGCAATCGCAGAGCCCCTCCAACCCCGACCACCGGTCGCGCCGCCTCGGAGGCCACCGCTCGGAGGCCACCGCTGAAGCCAGTGGACCTGTGGGCCTGTGGAGTAGTGGGCCGTGGGCCTGTGCCCCATGCATGATCCCCTGTCCTCTGTGCCCTTTGGCCAAGCCCGCCCCACGCAGGGCTGTTTCTGAACACACTGTGGAGTCTCCAGGCTTAGGGTTATTTATGTAATCTGTCCTATGCAGTCGGATGTCCATCGGCGGCAATCGGCGGCACTGGGATCCTGGGAATGAGCATGGAAATTGGCTTGCTTCGAGGATATCCAGCTATCCAGATCTCCAGATCTCCAGACCGACTGGATACAGGCGGCAAAAGACAGGTTAGAATGTTGCAGAGGTTGGTCAGAGCGATCAGAGCGCCAGAGCACTATGAGAGCACTTCACATCCGTGCAGGCGCACGGGCCACAACGTGACGAGGAGATCCAATGATCCAATTGATCCAATATCTAGTTCGCCCGATCCGAGCCGGTGGAGATATGTCCAGTGTTGAGTATCGAATATATCGAGTGCAACCTGGAATGTGGAATGGGAACCATGGCAATAATCCAAGAAATACCATTCGTGATAAGTAGATTAGCAGCGGATCAATAGCCCCGATTAGCTTTTCTAAACGTTTGATGCCTGGGTGATGTTGGTATTGATTAGCTTCCTGATTAGCTTTCTATAGCAGCCAGTCAGCTTCACCTTTTTCTGGTGTTTCTATCGAGTGATTCGAGTCGAAAACGGTGCTCAGTCTCTCGTCATTGGTGTTCTTGTTAGTCACTCTTCTTCACTTGTCACTATCATCTGTGCCCTCCTCATCGTTAAGGGCATTCACCAGACAGGCCCCCATACGGGCCCTCTCACAAATCATCCTTCCTCACCGCGACACGCAAAATGTCCGCCCCCGCCGCTTCGACCGTTTCCGCAACGTCGGGCGCGCTCGCGGACGTGCTCAAGATTTCGATCCTCGGCAATGAGTCAATTCATGTCGGTTTCCACCTTCTCCCGTACATCTTCGACACGGTTCTCACGACTCTCCCGTCCACCACCTACGTATGCATCACCGACACCAACCTCTCGCGTCTCTACCTTCCCCAACTGGAGGAGGCGTTCAAGACCGCTGCCAAGAACACGGGTTCTACAGCCCGTTTCCTTACATACCAGGTCGCGCCAGGAGAGGGTGCCAAGTCGCGTCAGGTGAAGGCTGAGATTGAAGACTGGCTTCTCGATAACAAATGCACTCGCGACACGGTCATTCTTGCGTTTGGCGGCGGTGTCATTGGTGACCTCACCGGCTTTGTCGCTGCCACATTGTGAGTTCAAACAAGCAAACAAACCAGAGTCACTGCGATATTCGTGACTATGGGGGATAAGTGGCCCCTATTTATCCGTGCTGCACCTGCTGACATTCCAGCATGCGCGGCGTCAAGTTTGTGCAGATCCCCACGACCCTGCTTGCCATGGTCGACTCCGCTGTTGGTGGTAAGACTGCCATTGACACACCTCATGGCAAGAACCTCATCGGCGCGTTCTGGCAGCCCTCGTACATTTTCGTCGACCTCTCGTTCCTTTCCACGCTCAACCAGCGCGAGTTTTCGAATGGAATGGCCGAGGTGGTCAAGACCGCGGCCATTTGGAAGGCAGACGACTTTGCTCTCTTGGAATCGCGTGCAGAGGAAATCTCCTCAGCCGTCTCAACCAAGGCGGAGGGCCACGCCGGCCGCTTCCAGAAGGACCGCTCCGTTCCCCAATCGCTTCTTCTGACAGTCGTCACTGGTTCAATCTATGTCAAGGCTCACATTGTCACCATTGACGAGCGCGAGACTGGTCTTCGTAACTTGGTCAACTTCGGCCACACTATCGGCCATGCAATCGAAGCAGTCCTCACCCCGACCATCCTCCACGGCGAATGTGTTTCGATCGGTATGATTCTTGAGGGCGAGGTCGCCAGGCAACTCGGCATCCTGTCGCAGGTTGCAGTGGGCCGTCTTACCCGTGCGCTGTCGGCTTATGGCCTTCCCGTTTCCATGTCCGACCGCCGCATTGCGTCGCTCCCGGCTGCCTCCCAGCTTTCCGTCGACCGTCTCCTTGACATTATGAGGATTGACAAGAAGAACTCTGGTCCGGCCAAGAAGATTGTCATTCTTTCGCGTATCGGAAAGACGTACGAGGAGCGCGCCACTGTTGTCGCAGATGAGGTCATCCGGAAGGTCCTCTGTGACGCGGCCACTGTCATTCCGGGCGTACCGACCAACTCTCCTGTCACGTTGGCTACTCCTGGCTCCAAGTCTATCTCCAACCGTGCTCTTGTCCTCGCGGCTCTTGGAAGCGGCACCTGTCGCATCAAGAACCTACTCCATTCGGACGACACTGCCGTGATGATGAATGCCCTTGCTGAACTCAAGGGTGCCGTCTTCTCTTGGGAGGATGGAGGCGAGACCATTGTAGTGGAGGGCGGTGCCGGTAAGCTTTCCGCCCCTGCGAAGGGTAAGGAGCTGTACCTCGGCAACGCTGGCACTGCCGCCCGCTTCCTCACCACCGTCTGCGCGATTGTTCAGGGTCAAGGCTCTACGGTTGTGACCGGCAACGCTCGCATGAAGCAGCGTCCTATCGGGCCCCTCGTGGATGCGCTCACAGAGAACGGCGCCAAGATTGAGTATCTTGAGGGTCAAGGCTGCCTTCCCCTCAGCATTGGCACTGAAGGACTCGCCGGTGGACACATCAAGCTCGCTGCCTCCGTATCGAGCCAATACGTGTCCTCCATCCTTCTTTGCGCGCCCTATGCCCGCGAGCAGGTCACTCTTGAGCTCATTGGTGGCCAGGTTATCTCGCAGCTCTACATTGATATGACCATTGCCATGATGGCTCAATTTGGTGTCAAGGTCCAGCGTCAAGTGGATGCCGGCGGCAAACCCCTCGATGTCTACGTTATTCCCAAGGCTGTATACACCAACCCTGCCGAATACAACGTAGAGTCGGATGCTTCCAGCGCCACCTACCCTCTCGCCATTGCTGCTATCACCGGCACGACCTGCACCATCTCCAACATTGGTTCTGCGTCTCTCCAGGGCGACGCTCGTTTTGCCAAAGAGGTTCTTGAACCTATGGGCTGTGTTGTTGAGCAGACGGCCACCAGCACCAAGGTCACGGGTCCTCCTATTGGACAGCTCCGCGCGCTCGGCAATGTGGACATGGAACCTATGACCGACGCCTTTCTCACTGCAGCGGTCCTCGCCGCGGTAGCCACTCTTCCTCCCAGCGCCGGCCGAGAAGTTCAAGGTCTCCGCCCCGAGGGCACCCGCATTTACGGTATTGCCAATCAGCGTGTCAAGGAGTGCAACCGCATCAAGGCTATGCGCGATGAGCTCGCCAAGTTTGGCGTTGAGACGGATGAGTTTGACGACGGCATCATCGTCTTTGGCAAGAACCCAGAAAGCCTCAATCGTGGGGTTTCGGTTCACTGTTATGACGACCACCGGGTCGCTATGGCTCACGCCGTTCTTGCCTGTGTAATCGAAGGCACCATTCTCGAAGAAAAGCGCTGCGTCGAGAAGACTTGGCCCAACTTCTGGGACGATCTGCAAAACAAGATCGGCATCCAGTTCGAAGGTGTCGAGCTCGATACGCACAACAAGGCGTCGACCTCGGGATCCCTCGTCCACGACACCCCCGTGCTTCTCATCGGTATGCGGGGCGCCGGCAAAACGTACATTGGTCAGATCGCCGCCGAGGCGGTGGGAGGCAGGTACACGGATGCCGATGAGGTTTTCGTTCAGAAGACTGGTCTTGCGGTCTCCGATTTTGTTGCCCAGAACGACTGGCCTGCGTTCCGGGAGACGGAAACCAACATTCTTGCAGAGTTCCTGCGAGAGAAGCGCGGTAACCACGTCATCTCACTTGGAGGTGGAATTGTCGAGACTGAAGCAGCCCGCAAGATGCTCATGGCCCACGTCGCAGATGGCGGTGTTGTCGTCCACATCCACCGTGACCTGGAGGACATTGAGGCCTACCTGGACCAGATTGGTGGTACAGCTCAGCGTCCCAAGTGGGGCGAGGAGTTTGCCGACGTGTACCGCCGCCGTGAGCCATGGTACCTGGCTTGCTCGTCGCACGAATTTGTCAACGTTCTCGAGCCCCTCGGTGGCCAGTCGCAGGCGGAGCACCACCGTGCCATGCGTGAGGAGTGTGAGCGCTTCTTCAAGTTTGTAACTGGCCGCGCCTCGAACCGCCCGCTGGTGTCCGGTCCGAATGCCAAGCCCACCGCTTTCCTCTCGCTCACGTTCCCGGATCTGACTTCGTCCCTCGCCAATATGGCGGAGCTGACCGAGGGCGCGGACGCAATTGAGCTCCGTGTTGATCTGCTCTCGCCGGACGGCAAAGCTCCCAGCTCTCCTGACCTTCCTCCTGCAAACTATGTGGCCCAGCAGCTTGCCAAGCTTCGACTCGTCTCCAGCCTTCCCATCGTCTACTCCGTGCGTTCGAAAGAACAGGGCGGCTGGGCGCCATCGGATGACCCTGAGGGTTATGCCAGGCTTGTTCATCTGGGTCTCCGCTCTGCTGCCGAGTATGTCGATGTCGAGCTTGCATGGCCTGGCGAGGTGCTCGCTGGCATCCACGCAAATCGCCGCGAGTCAGCAATCATTGCCTCCTGGCACGACTGGACCGGCAACATGAAGTGGGACGGACCCGAGGTGGCGGGCAAGTTTGTCGAGGGCTCCAAGATTGGCGACATTGTCAAGATTGTCGGCACAGCCACGTGCCCCGCCGACAACGCCGCACTCTTGCTGTTCGCTGAGCGCAAGCGCACCGACCCTACCGCCAAGCCTCTTCTCGCGATCAATATGGGTGCTTTGGGTCAGCTGTCTCGTGTTCTCAACCCAGTCCTCACCCCTGTCTCCCACGCCCTCATGCCCTCTCGTGCAGCTCCAGGTCAGCTCACCGCCCTGGAGGTCGCCCAGGCGCGCGCCCTCGTAGGCGTCACTCAGCCCCAAAAGTTCTACCTCTTCGGTTCCCCTATTAGTGCTTCAGTCTCGCCTGACCTTCACAATACGGGCTTTGAGGCCCTCGCCCTGCCTCATCATTATGACCGACTGGAGGCGTCGACAGTCGACGAGCACGTTAAGGCCGCAGTTTCCGACCCTGCGTTCGGCGGTGCATCCGTTACTATCCCGCTCAAGCTCCAGATCATGTCGCAGCTGGCCCATGTGTCGGTCCACGCCAAGGTCATCGGTGCGGTAAACACAGTTATTCCGGTGGTGAATGCTGAAGGCAAACGCGAACTGCATGGTGACAACACGGACTGGGCCGCCATCCACGAGGCTGCGTTGCGCAATCTCCCCCCTGCCCTTGGAGCCGACGGCTTAACGACGCTCGTTATCGGTGCGGGCGGAACGTGTCGCGCCGCGATCTACGCCCTGCACCAGCTGGGCGCTGCCCAGATCTTGCTGTACAATCGGACGCGCGCAAATGCGGAAACCGTTGCGGCGTCGTTCCCTGCGGAATTCAACATCGTCGTGGTGGACTCGCTGGATACGCTTCCCTCGTCGCCCGCGGTCGTCGTCTCTACTGTTCCGGGCACATCGCTAAGCACCGTCCCTGGTTCGGGGGCCATCCACCTCCCCCCTTCGGTACTTGCTGCCAAGCACGGTGTTGCCATCGACATGGCGTACAAGCCATACAAGACTGCCCTTCTCGAGGCTGCATCGGCTGCCCAGTGGACGCCCGTCACTGGCATCGAGATCCTGTGCCTGCAGGGCTTCCGTCAGTTTGAGCTCTGGACTGGCAAGCGCGCCCCTGCTGCTAAGATGCGCAAGGCTGCCATGGACAAGTATTTCGAGGTTGAGTAAAACAGCATTAGATGGTTTTATCACAATTGGGTTTATAGAAGTCACACTGGATGCATGGGAATACATGCGAATGACCCTTGAATTGTACTCAGTCGTGAACGCGTGGTTGGGTGGAGGTGATTGATAATTGATAACCCAATAATGTTATACCAGTTCTCGTGGGCAGTCTATTACAGTCGATTACGATTATTGTATACAAGCCCTGGACGCGCCGACGCGTCAACAACGAAAGCACTCTGTGTGCACCTCAACCACTCAACAACTCCCATCCTTTCCATCATCCAGCGCGCATTAACGCATCAGGAACTGTACACAAGACATTCACACTCATCGATTAGTGAGGACTGCGTTGGAGAAGCAACCATTCTCAAAATCTTGATCGCAACCAGTACCACCCGTCCACATGCTCCACCGACGCCAGCGTCCCGACGCGTCCTCCACCTCTCAGGCGCAACCCCCCTCCAGCGCCACCGACTCGACCCCAAACCCGGCATATGTGCCTCTTCGGCGCCCTCCACCACTTGTGTATGGGCACGGGTATGGCGGTGGATTGGGGTCCATTAGCTCGATGAGCGGTGTTTCGAGCTTCTCTGGGCCAGCTTCATTCCCTGGCTCGGCTGGGAGGTATGGCTCCCGTTCACCATTTGGCCTCGAGTCTGCAGATGGCGATATCTTCGGACCTTCAAGTGTTCGTGAGGTAGCGGTCCGTGCCAGGGAACAAGTTCGTGCTGGTGTGAAGGACGCTGTGCGTCTTGATCGAAGCTGGGGCTTGGTTTGGGGGTGAGTGAACAGATTCAAGAACCACTGCTGATAGTAGCGATACTGAACTTCGCACCCTGGTTTTCAAGTTGACGTGAGCTCATTACTTTTCCTTGGAAGCTGATGACAGCATGTTGAATCTCCTATCGCTCACTCTTCTGTCCTTGTTCCCACTCGTGCTCGGGCCGATTCTTCGTGGACATCGCGATGCCGCGGGAGGGTCTCATCCGCGTGCACAACAGGTCTCTCTGTGGTACAATGTTTTGTTGTCATGGCCCACATTTGCTGTCGTGTATGGAGTGAACGCGTTTTGGGGTCCAGATGTTGCCCGCAGGGCTCATACGCTCCTGCATCCTGCGTGAGTGTAATCTGGGATGGCCCCGCATGACGCCGCTGTTCGACCCGACGCCCTAACATCAGTCACCGCCATCAGCCACCTTCATCAGGCGGCACGACGGCCCCCACGTTCTCGGATGATCCTGGTGCATGGTTATGGAATTTGGTGATACGCCTCCTTCTCATCGCGGACTTCACGCTCGTGTTCCGTCTCGCCCTGCTCATCCCTGTATTGGGCTGGCCGGTCGCTCTGGGCTATATGGCTCTTGTCAACGCGTACTATTCTTTTGAGTGAGTTTGCACGGCGACCTGGCCAGCCATGGTCGCACACTTTTGCTTGTCAATCTTAGGATACTGACCACAGATGGATCTTTGTCTCCCGGGCTTGGGCCATCGGACAGCGGTGTACTTACATCTCCGACAGGACCTCCTACATGTTTGGGTTCGGTGAGGGAAGCAAGCGAAGTGCGCTGACCACAGGACTCCCGGCCACGCTGTTGACCACCTTCGGATCTCCGCTGGTGAACATGGCCATCTTCACGCTGATCTACCCCTTCGTGAGTTAGATCGGACGCTATCCCGAATGTTCCTCACTGACCCTCCAGCTTCTCATTCAAGCTCTGCAGGGCCGTCCTCCCGCAACAGCCGCCATTCTCGGCCCGCCAGCGTCCCCTTCTACCCCAGGCACCCCTGACAGCGAGGCTGGGACACCGCTCAAGGCCTCTTCGTTGTGGCTGAAGTACGCCCACGTGCCTGTGTTCTTCTTTGCTCGGCATACACTCACAGGATGCCGTTTCCTCGTTGACGCCGTCATGCGCGATCGGGATGGCTATGCTGCGCGTCAGAGGGGCAAGCGCGCTCAGTAGGTTCTGGAGAGCAGCATATTATAGAAGAGAGACCATTCTGGAAGTTTACAAGCTTACCGTAAGGCAGACGTTATGCACAATTATTCTACCTCCAACGCTAGCAACGCTACCGGAGAGTGACTGCCACGTTACTACGCAAGTGTTGCATGTTGCATGCTGCAGATGACGTAGGCAAGAGCCTGTGCTGGTGGTTGTCTCATGTCTGGAATCATTGTCATGTCTCCACCCATGGAAACATGACGCTACCACACCCGATAGCCCTTTCATGTCCAATCGTCATTCCCCAACCCCGCCTCAAGAGCTCAAGACCAGCCCCAACATTACGTTGTCGTCTACCGAGACAACATGCCTTGTGTGAACTTACATGCCGAACGGCCCATGGTAAACTCTCACGGCACATCGTCTCATGGTTTGTGGAGTGCCTGGGCCACAAAGGATACGCTTCGTACGCTGGTCTGAGTCTCCTGCAGCCGACGCCAAAGAAAGCAGACCGACGTTGTTAATCTCGTCGGTATGCACACCCGACAAGACACATGGCAGAACTCACGACAGCGCAAACTTGTAATGCTTACTATAACGACTGTCCCCTACTACCAGTCCGCAGGGATGCACCCAGCGTCATTTGTAGGCTTGATACCGCGGGATCGTGCTTGTTCCAGGCCGAAACGCACCCTTGGTTCTTACCCCTAGGGCGAAGGAATGAGGGAATGGTTGAATCCCGCAGGATTGTTCGCAGGATCTCTGCGTGGCGCAAGGTGTCCCTGGCGTTTCTTTCCGTTTCGGGTGAGCACGCAACGTAAGGTTTATTGGATACCTGATTCCACGGGTTGCCTCGGAAGATATTCCACAGGACAAACACTCCGGATCTCCCATGAAGGGGCTACATGCCGGCATCGAGGCACAGAGTTACTAGACTTTCGTCGCCGGCCATTGTGCTGTTTGGTGTAGGGAAACCGATCGTGTGGCACGGTGGCGCAGCTTTGGCGTTGTAACAGGCAACGACGACCGAACACCAACCCGTGACACTGACTTTTACCCTTGTTGTCGAGGACACTCAATATCCGGACTTGGGGTGCCGTGTTTGTTGTTGACGGAGTGTCTCTGAGGATGATATCTTGCAAATTCTGCGGACAGGGTGCTCAGCACATCGAGAGAGCAACAGCTGAAGGATGACTCACCTTGGACGCACCGTAGTCCCGGAACCGACAAACTCCAGCAATGGCCAGAAGAGCCTGCTCAGGCTGGAGGAGTTCTAAGCCTGACAGTTATGCTTCACTAACAGTACGCCGTTGTAATGATAACAGGCCACTAACAGTACGCCGCTGTAATGATAACAGGCGAGTATGAAGCCGTACTGTGTGTTTATCTCAGACTTGAACCCCTCCCTCGCTTCGGGATTTGCCAAGTACGGTGCCCATCCGGCCATTGAAGTTTGCGCCCAGCCCTACGTGTTCCAAATAAAATCGTGCCGATAGTGTCATGCGGATGTTGACCAGACGACCTGAGTTAGGGGTGGTGTGGGGAGTGCGTACGACCTGCACATGCCATCGACCGCGACGGCATTCTTGCATGGCCAATTTTTTACTGTCCGTTGTACTGCATGCGCTTCTCGTAGATGCATAACATTGCTTCTTGTATACACACTAAAAGTTGTGGTCAAACCTCTATCATTGTCCTCGTCCGTTACAACAGGGTCAAAGGAGCACAAACCCAAGCACATGTACGTCACTCTTGTGGAGAATGTCTCTGCCTTAAGCCCTAAATGTCCAAATCGAATCGATTAAAATACTGTTACCAAGTAGAGTCCCTCAAACGGTTGCAAAGCTACGACATGGCCGTGTATGGAACAAACAGTCGGGAACCGTCTGGCTGCAGAACAAACTGGCCTGGAGGATAAACAATCCCTCCAGGCTGGTTTGATGAGTGGGCGGCCTGAGGAGGAGCAAGGACTCCTGTAGGTTGATGGCAATCATTGGAAGGGATCGCTGTGGGGTGCGAGAGATGTGGTGGGAATACCATGATGGCGGGAGATAACTGGGGTGTCATGACTTCAGCGACATGTGGGGTCGGACTGAACCGCGCAGAGGACGAAATAGTAGCCGAAGACGGCCAAGACGCAGATCCGTGAACTGCTGTCATCGAGGGGTCATTCATCGACCTGAATGTTGGAGATGTGAACGGAGACTCCTCGATTGACTGTGGAGGCATCGCAGAGACGGGATTTGTCATTTTGGTGGCTTGCTGAGGAGATACTTGTGCAGATTGGCGCGCACTGAGCCAAGCTTGCCTCAGTCTGAGGTAAATTAGCCATCGTTCTGCAAACATCATGTACTCACTCGTGGCTTCTTTCTGGACTTTGAGCAAACGCCCAGCGCCCAGAGTTCAGCGCCTGGAGACACAGACTTATGTCCTCGTCGCTACCCCCGTCGCGAACAAGAAGAACGGCAGCCCAGTATGTCCCATCACGGGCATGTGGTGCGTCCCATTCAAAAAAGCTGCTGCCGAGATTCGCGTGTATGATGTCGACAACTTGACGAATGCGGACCTCTCCCTTACTCTTTGCAATGGCAAGGAGCTGTTGTACTCGTTCCCTCTCCGCGACAGGGTCAACTACTCCAGGGGGCGAAGCAGACCGCGAACGAGCCATGGAAGAGCTACTGGTAGAGGCTGTCCGGCCTCTCTCGAGGCGATCAAGCCGGTCTTCAAGGGCCTTGCGGATTACGACGTGCACCTTGAACAAGGAAGTTTTCTTATCATTAGTGTGCGTTCTCGTGCGCAAATAACGCGGGTTACACGTACCCAACGATCGCCGAATTGTAGTACCTCCTGGCGATGATGGTGAGGTTCAATTGGGGCTTCGAGTCGAATGTTCTCCAACATGTCCCATGTTTTATCAAGAATGTCCCAAGCAATCTGGACTTGCTCGACATTCAGGGCATCACGTCGACGAGCTTCCTGCCCAGTTAAAGCGGCGTGAACCATTCGACAGGCACGCTGAAATATCAGCAAACCGGGGGGAACGGCAGCGGGAAAACCTGGCCTATGATATTGAGACTTACACCAAATTGGACCGGTGCCGACGACATCTTGACTGCCGTGTGATAATTTCCTGGGATGATGACAAGCGGCTGTTTCTCGATGTTGTCCTCAATTGCAGCCAGATCTTCGTCGTCCGTCAGGCGAAGATTATTGCCCTTAAGTCCGGATAGCATGCTCTCCTCCACAAAAGCGTACCAGAAAATGCGCAAGCGGACGACTTCCCGACGTTCCGGGTCATCTTTCACCCAGGTTTCCGGAAGTGAGGCTGGCAGCCCATCGTAACCCAGACCCTGCATCGAACACAGCATAAACACTTGTCCGAGTGTTGCTTGATGCATGGCCTGACGCTCAACGGCCGTTGAAACCCCTTTTTATGTCAACACGCGCATAACTTGTTGATCCCTACCTTCTGTGAGTGGGAGGATAAGAAGAAGAACTCGTACTCCATCCCATGATGGCTTACGCATAATACCGTACTCATCGATCTCGCATAAAATTGTTCGCACGACACGGTACGTCTTCTCTGTGCGACGTTGGCGTTCATTTTGGCGTTTCAGTTCAGCATCGCTAGCATGCAGAAGACTGGTCGGGCCACAAGGTTCGCCTTCGGGTGAATCAAGTTGGCCACGTTCGTCCACTCCATAGGACACGGCCCATGCGTAAAGCACATGACAGAGGACGGACCCCTCACGACCCATCGCCGCCGCGCATGGGATTGGTTTGGACAGATACCGAGTCGCAAATTCGTGAGGATCGACGATAGGATCTAAATGTCAGCCAAGGACAATGTTGAAATATCAACCAAGAGGAAAGCAATTGTGCAAATGGCCATTGATAGAGAGGTGTGGGGCATGATAAACCCAATAGCGGGCAAACCTGATGGCAATCACTCACGTTGAAGATGAAAGCGTCGAAAGAACGCAGAGTCAAAGAATTCCCGCGTGAGTTCGGGGACACGCTCAAACTTGCGTCCGGTTGGACTGTGAGGCCGATGTTCGGCTTCGTCGCCTTGGGAGGCCAGGGCTGCATCAGTTGCAGATTTGCCGTACAGCAGTTCGATTTCCGATATCCTCTTGCCACGTCGCAACTGCTTGGCAGCTTTGAGCGGAGCGTACTCGTCGCTGACTGCATGAGCCTGTGTCGCACCCATGTTTCAAAACTTACACGCAATTTGTACCACGCTCCTGGCAATTTGTACAGCTCACTTTGCGGCGTCGAACTGTACCAACGCCGCTGCCACGCACTTCCTCCACCTGTGCTTCACGTTCTGCTTCCTCTTGTCTTGTACGCAAGTCGCATTTGACGCGACGGTGTCTGCAGGCACCACACGCTGTGAATTGGTGGCGTGGAACCTTCGCCGGATTTGCTGCATTCGTGGCGGAACTAGATGTTCGTTTGCCTACGGGCCAACTCTTGGCCGAGTTGGAAGCTGACCTTCCAGACATGTGTGCTGTAGAGGAAGATGCAAGCTGAGGGCTAGGTGGTTGAGTATGCGACCAATCAGGGGGTTGGAGCCTGAGGTAAACATTGTTACCCTCAAGCGGTGCGTTCTGAAAAGAGCTATGCTCTGCACCCTCTTGCGGCTGGGTCATGTTTCCTGTCGCCGAAGTGCCATCTCCGAGGTTACCGTAAAAGCCGGGCGGAAGCTGACCGTGTGGTGGCGGCTGTTGTGCTGCAGAATAATCGAGGCCGAAGACTGAGTCGTCTTGAAACGTCTCTGCTACATGCGAGCGGCGGGGCTGCACAGTGGGAGCAATCGGATACGCTGGAATCTGTTGAGGAGACTGTCCTGGATGAGGGGTCCCCATCGATCCACCTGGAGGATATCCACCGCTGATACTACCATACCGATGGTGGCCTTGATCCAAACTCGGGTAGACATGAGTTGCCGTCAAATCAGTCTGCAACGGAGGGATTGGCGGATGCGTATGACTACCCAGCTGCCGAGGCCGGTGCGGATCCTCTAGCCCGAGGTGGTGGGAGTTTGACATTAGCCGAAACACCTTGCCCGGGTTGCTCTGGGGAGACGTGGGTGAATAAGGAGAGGACTGTTTGAATAGTTAGTATGGCCACAGAGCGCACTGAACTAACCGAAATGAGGTTTGGCGGAACAGGACTGGTTGAGACAAGCATGCACGGTGTGAAGACGACGGGCGAGCCGAGGGAGGCTAGTGGTGGCAGACGTTCACAGGTTCAATTGTACTCTGTTGAAACGTGGGAACGACTTGGGGCAGTTTCACGAGCATGAAATTGCTTACCGATGATGGAACGCGAACAGTTGGTAGACGGAAATGGTGGAGAGCAAGGGGAAAAGCGAAGAGTAGACAAAAGAAGGGAAGCAATGTAGAAGTGCAGCTCACACACCGCTGCTGATTATCACTACTAACTATCTCTGCTGCTGTTGCTACTGCCACAGGTACTGCTCCTACTGCTCCCGCTCAACACGGTTCAGACGGTTGTGTAACAGTTTCCGACACGCGTTGGAGAATGCTAGGAGAGGAGGGCAGATCAAAGACAAGGGGTAGAGCTTGAAAAAGCGTCGTCTCAAGTCAATAGACTTTGAGAAGGGAGGATGTGGGGGACGGCGGATGAAGGACAGACAGATCAACAGGTCGACAGATAATGGAATGATCGCCGAAGAATGGAAACGAAGAGAACGGAGGATTATAACGATCAGAAGAGATCGACGCAGCGCCAAAGAAGCAATTCGCTAGGGGAAGATCGACATGAAAGGAAGGATCGCCAAGGGCGTTAAAAGGCGTCACCCTGCGCCCAAAGCGAAATGGCCCTTGCGTCGCCTGTCAAATGTGGCGAAGACACTGGGTAGCAGGCGTTACGGTAGAGGAATGGAATCGTGTTCCAAGAGCGAGGCGCGTATGTTGGCGTATGGGCGACAGGTCCGTGAGCCAAGGTCACACCGTCTTCGTGTCCCAGTTCAGAGCAAGGAAATCCAATGGAAGCGAATGGTGCCGGACAACAAGGTGGGTTTGTACCGTGAAGAGCCGTTCGATCTCTGGAAAGGGACTGGATCTAAGGAAAGGGAGATGGATGAGAGGCGTTGGCGTGGCGTTGGCACACTGCGGGGAAGACGTCTAAGCGCCAAGCATGAAGAGGGTAGGGTTGAGAGACAGTGTGTGGGAGACACAGACAGAGAGAGAGGGCGAGGGTGATCTGTTGTGCGAGAGCTTTGATCGTGCTGTTTAAACAACAGCGATTGATGCAAACAAGTTGTCGGGACGATGGAGAAGTTGTCGGCTGCGCAGATATGTCTACCACAAGTAGTTTCGTTGCGATAGACTCAATCCACCTGCTGTTGCCTGCGCCGAACCGTGCGTTGCATGTAGCCCTGTCGAACAGTCTGTCGAGAACAACGGGTATCTAAGATTATGTATTCGGGGAGAGGTATGCGAGCATGACGCGGATGAGCGTGGTATGGTTATGCCGTAAGGTTGGAGTCCCGTTACGTTTGGACTGGCCTGCCGTGTAGGAAGCGGCATTAGGGAACACAGGGACGCGGGGCTGTTCAACAAGGTTACGATGAGGGAAGTGCTGGAGCCTGTTTTTACACGCGATGATTATGATGAGACGCCCCCGGGGTCGCGCACGAAGACAAAGGGCAAAACGCCGGAGGTCCAGGACCTGCTTCCGGTAGAGCAACCACCAGATAATGTGTAAACAACAACAAAGAAAAGGACCCATCACGGGACGGGTCAGGACAAGGAACGAGACGACGGAAGTCCAAACGCAAAGTGGACGGCATTGCATGAAAGGGAGGAATTGCAGAAGCACAACACGCTCAGAAGGCGCGAACGGGCAGAGGCCGTGTGGATCAGGTCAAATTGCTGCACCGGAGCACACACCCACACCCACCCGACACCTCGAGGTAAAACAGGGTTTGCCAGTCGAGGGACCAACCCCATAGGGACACCAGCCAAAGGAAACGAAATGGCTTCGACCCTGGGGTCCTGTGGTCTACACAGCGACGGCGGGAATGCACCAAATGCAGTGCACCGCAGGAATATGCAAGAGCTGGAGCAAGCTGGAGCGTTAGAGTGCAGTGCCCCACCATGTGGGCACCCCAGCTTACTTTCATTCCAGTAGATGGGGAAGGATCACTCGTCGTTGGTCGAGTGGCGACCCACCTGTCGATCACACACAGCTGCCACCACCACTGTCGTGGCCATGGTACTGTAGATTGCCCCATCTACGGATGTCATTGCAAGGCATTTCCGTCGTGCAATGCAATGAGAGTCATGCAACTGGTGCCCCGTCGTCCTGTAGGCTGCGCTCCATGAACAATGCTTCCAAACCGGTAACACAGCAGATCCGATGACCGACTAACTGGAATGTCAGTCTGGAATGTGTGTTTCGCACTCTGCCCGATCTACCCGTGTTTGTTCCAATCAATAGTTTGTTGGAAGTCTCTTTCGGTTTGCTCGTGTGAGCTCCTCTACACACAGGGTCCCGCCTTCATTTTTCTACTCAGCCTGCCGATACAAGGAGGCAGGTCGAACCTGGGTACTTCGGAACATGCCTTGAAGTGATCTGACTGTGTGTGTGACAGGACGGTATCATTCGCCTCTGCCATCAAAACGTACAAATCTCAAGTCTGCAACAATCTTTCGCTATTTTGGGAGCTGTGAAGTGCAGAAGCCCAAGTACGCTCCCTGAAAGCCCACCTCGCTATCAACTCAAGGGTGTCGACGTTCTCTATACCTCGGAAGACGCTGAGACACTCCAGGTGGCGTCACGGGCCCATGATTGACCTGACAGCATCCTGTGGAACGTCGCTTGGTGTGGCATGACCAGTCTATCGAATACCCATTACAGCTCAGGGCGAGTGCGAAACTACGTCAAAGGCAACTGTTTTGCTGACATGGGGTTGAAAGGCGTGAGTTTCAACTATGGGCGTTTGCGAACTGGAGACTTGTATACAGTTATGTTGGGACGCCGTGAGGGAATCTACATGCTGACTTCCATCTTGTGGTTTTCGCCATGGAGAGTTTCATAAATTGACGCCTAGGCGTTTTTGATCGTCCCCTTCTGCAGAGTGCATTGACTACATATCCTTGAGCCAGTGGCAAGATGTGCCCCGCAATGGATGGTGACATTGGAGTCGAGGACGCTTGCTGGGTACCATGTTGGCAAGCGTACTGTACAGCCCCTTGACCTCATCTCGGTACAGTACGCGGAACACCTGGTCCACTGTGGCACATTGTTTGACGTCAAAGGCCGGTGACACGCAGTGTAAAGCTCTGTATTGAGCCAACTCACGTTGACTTTGACCACGGGCCAGATGCGGGTGGCCTAGGTGCGCGTAAAAAGTACAGCCCCGGGTTCCTTCTCGGATCTGGATCTGTCAGGGCAAGACTGGGCAGGGCGAGGAAGATTATCCGACGATGCAAGCCACGTCCGAGCACGAAAGGATGAAAAGTAAACTTCTCGATGTTAAATTGCCCCCAATACTCTCACTGTACAGTTCATGATTGACATCCAACTGCAGTCGAACGGTGACCACTGAGAAGGAAACGCTGATGCTCGTCGGCATGGTCGGTGCAGTAGAGTTACGGTTTTACCGTGTGGGCCGTTCGCTCAGGAACGCGGTGCACCCAGAAGGCCCAGGCGATTATCACCTGTCTGTAGGTCCTGGGTCCTGGCCGTCCTGGGTCCTAGCCTACTGTATGATCTTAAGATGAGCTCAGCATTCAGCGTGCGGCACGTGTGTTGTATATCGCATGTCGCAGAGTGTGAGTGTGCGGTGAATCGCAGCTTTCTCTCAACATCACTTCTCAAGTTCTGCCCATGTCGACAACGACAAAGGACATTCTGGTAGAACTCGACGTCGTGGACGTAGCCTTTTCGGTTTTTAAGCGAATCTGGAGCAAACACCCGAGTCTTTGCTCACTTGTAACATCGCGGGTGCCATCCCGCGGATACAGAGTATTTTTTCTTCTGGGCTTTGCATACACTTCAGGAGACATTGATACGTATATCACACGATTAAACAGCTCAAGGGTTTGAGGCGTTCTACAAGCTGCAGGGATACAGAGCAGTTTGGAATATGTGAAGGGCAACGACAGGCACCAAAGGAGTGTCGAGCTGGCCACGAACCTCCTAAATAAACGTCTACCCTGCAGCCACTCATGATCTAAGGGAGCCGCCGGCCCAACTGTGGTGACATGCCTCAAAACATGCTCAACAGCCCGAGACCAGCAGGCGTGAATAATGGGCAGGAAGAATTTGAACAATATTATAAACACAGCGCAGGGCGACTTATCTCATGTCCTGGATGGGGTCTCAAAAGGTGGCAATTGTCCTGGAGGCAGGAGCTGGGGCTTCTGAGAGTGCCATCTGGTCCTTCGCCACAGCGCAGCACCCCGTACAGTACACTCGAGCCATCGACGCGCAACCTTGGATATATACAGTACAGGTGATGCCCATCCGACAAGCCGGAGTGTCCTCTGTCTGCAATACATACAGTAGGATCAACAATACCCCAGAGACCAAGGTCGGTCAGCAACTTTAAGCCATCTTTTCCTTGCAATTCGGGTTTTCTCAAACACACAGCAACGGTGACCGGTTTGCATACGCCGTCATTTACAATCAACTCTCTACCGAGGAGCAGGGACTTCATGGCTGCCACAGTTCGATGGCTCTGTTCAGAAGGTCGCGCAAAAGGGGTCGTTTCCAGAGAGCTGACAAGGGTTTCGACAGAACAAATTAGGCTGAGTGATCCTTCAATGCACTGGATCAACGCGCCAGCTTCAGTACATAGCAGAAGGCAGGCCGATGAGATGTGAGACACCTTGTCGATCGGCAGCCGCAGCCCACGCCCCATCTGAAAAGGTGTTTGGGCGGCTTGAGTGATCGGCGTGGCTGAACTCGTGTGCATGGGAGAATCAGAATCAGAGAAACGAGGCCCATACTGTTGGCGGGGCGACCCACATTGTTCCACACAGCCTCTCATGATGTCTGATTGTCGACAACTGACCAACCCAAGCGTGCTCCACTCCTGCTTGGTCCATTCCGGATTGTCTTTTCAGAGATGGGACCGGATTAGTGTCAGTGACCTCAAACAAAGCTTATTCATCGGTCTTTCGGGCCCAACGAGAGCGTGACTGTCTTCGGGCCGACCGATAAAACCTACGTTACAATGGGGCGAACTGTATTCCACGGCGCAACCCCCGCCATACCCACGGGACAAAAGCCACACCGTAAAGGTCACGTACACTCGACTGGGGCACCACAATACCCACACACTGGCAGATGGATGGCAGGAACCCTTTCGCCTCTACTTGTCGGTCATGCGGGACCGGGTTGCACTCGGCGACAAGGTACAGGTACCCGCATCCCGACTCTACGGTAGAGAGTTACGGCCTCCTTTTGCACCAGTCGTGCCCAGCCATGTCTCACGATCGGGTGCATCAGGCTGCGACGCGTATCACAGTAAATAGGTCCCGATACTGTACAGTCGAAACACCCCTTGCGTATGTCCTCGGGGAGAATTCCAACCAGTGAGCTGCAAGGAGCCATCGGCGGACGTTAGTCATCTGAAAGGCTCTGGACGTCCCTGGTACAATTGGGATAATAGGTCTGCTACGGCGTGACAACCCACCTCACGCGGCGACCAGCTACATAGCACCTCTTCCTCGTTAACATCCGGCGAGCCAACCACGGCAAACGGAGGAGAAAATAAAAACAACCATGAACCTAACCGCCCGCTACATGTTCAAAACCAGTCACCGCCTCTCTAACTTTGGGGCTCACAGCGAACTCGACAGGAATAACTAGTGATGAGAGCTGATCATGGCGAAGGCGCGACGGATATTACTCATTCCAGCATGTCAGGAAATCCTACAGTAGATTAGATTGTGTATGTGTATGAAACGCCAGATAGGGAGTTAACAGTCCTTTTTACAACATCTCTTGCAATCTGAGGCACAGATAGCTAGCTTATCGGTGATATGTTCCCAAAGAGGCGATGGATGTCGTGACGGTGTGATGAACACCGATAATCCGTAAGTCGGAGCCTGTTCCGATGTTTCAATCTCTGAAAACCAGCCATCACGCACAGCTGTGGTTTTCATCACTGAGGGTTAGTAAGATAGCAGACGTCCCCAGATCACGGCTAAAATCTACTGCAAAGGAAAGTCACAAGAACTTCTAGTGCAAGCCCTTGTGAGCCGGAAAGGATGAGCCGATTTATCGCTCGGTATCAAAATAACAACATCATACAGTGGTGACCACCTGTTCAATCCAAAGGCGGAAGTGTGCTGTGAGATCCTAAGTGCCAGTCTCCCCCTTAGCGATTTCTTGTGCACAGGTAGCCCCGGTACTCTGACCTGTCTTGTAGCTGAGCAATTGCCGAACGCTTGTGGCCGGCGACATCGACCACCGCATGCTTTAGCAGTGTACTGTACCCACCACTCGGCTCGTTTGGTTCAACAGGCAGGATGCGCGTTTGTATTGCCAAGGAGCTTCCACCTGTCTGGGAATTTTTTGACTTTGGAATGATTCAACATATCGCGTGTGCGTGGGGGAAGGAACGATCATTGGAAGACGCAGATGACCTGAGCGCTGCGTTGGGCTACATAACCCCACACTTTTCTGTGGCAGCCTGTATCAACCAATATGGCCAGTCAGAGCTCATGACTATCTCATGGCTGTCAGAAGGAAAAGCTTGTAGGTTGCCTCTGCGTATGGGTCGACGATTCCTCACGTTAGCATGCGAATCGTTCGAGACCATGAGAGGTGCTGCAGTTCTGCATCGATTCTTTTGCGATTGGAGGTTATGGCCCAAGTCACGCTGCAATTCCCGTCCTGTGGGCTGCATGCAGTACCAGGTCTCCCCGTGCCCAGGACTCCAACCGGACTCAAGCTCGGCAGCCCATTTCACCTACAAATGCACGCACCACTACTCGGCCGAAAGGCAGAAGTCTCACGCTTCCGTTAGCCCGTGAACGGTGAGACGGTTTCCTTGCGCGGTTCCCGCACCCTCGTTGGCGTTCAGGAGACAACCGCGGATTCCGGGAGGCGATATCGAGATGTGGTTACCGGTGATAGCTCCTGGGTGAAATGAGCGGAATCTGGGTTGCGGCTGTTGCCTGGTGCTCAAGTGGCTATCCCAAAGTGGCAGGTGGCTGATTAACGGGTCCCAGTGGCTGTGCCACAATATCGGTTCAACAGTCAAGAGTTAAGTTTGGCGCAGAGAACGTTATGATAGTCTAGGATGTCCGCCCGGACAAGTCGTCATGCACGGTCATCCCAAGTGCACAGGTGAGCTGGACTCGTCAACCCCAACACGCCTGGACAAACAATGCCACATTCCCACCAGGGCGCCCGAACTTTGCATTGGAGTCGGTTGTCTCCAGTCTGTACCTTGCCGTGCCTCACTGATAACGTTATCTAACCCTTTACTTGATATCCAGGCGCGGAACCTTGCAGAGAAAAGCTAAAGAAATATCGTAGTACGCACTAAGCTCTCGGCGGAAAAAAGTTACTGTTGTGAGGTACCCTGCCGCACACGTGGTTGCACTGCACGCGCGGTGCACCTGTACGAGGCATGGCGAACGCATGGCCTGCCATTTGTCCGCCTGGGTGTCAGCTTGGCACCGCTGGGACGGGGAGATTGTATCACCGTCCGAACGGACAGGTCCAACGGTAACGTCGATCGGATCCGCACTGGAAGCAAACGATCCTGGAGCTGACGGGACCTGACGGGCACTCATCTCTGTGAAGCTTTATTTGCGTAGATATCACTTCCCGCGATTTTCGGTCGACAAATCGCGATCTGTGCGAGACCACTCGGGACCTCATGATCCGCGGCCCGTCTAGTCTACTCGATTCGCGCTAGTTTGTCGTGCTTAAGAGAGAGGGAAAGGGAGAAGGAAGGCGTGGTGGAACAGTTTTTGTCACCCTCGGGTATCCCTGAGTGAGCGCAGACGCGACAAGCGCAGGATTCAGGATCCGAATGACAAAAGCACATCGATCATTCTCCCAGCCTTGCTTCAGTTTTGAACCCGACAGCAAAAGGTTTGATCACGAAGACTTAAGTGCGCCACAGTATTCGAGGACAGCTGCGAGGGCGGATATGTTGATCCAAATGCTCCGATTCCCATAGTGACCCTTGTTTACAGGAGATTCAAATCTGGTTGAGCTGATTCCAATACAACACGAGTCTGGTGACAATATATTAATTACGTCAACGACGACGTTGGACAGGGGTGGGTGTAGTGATTTGTTCCTAGGGGCCTCTCCCGGCACAGCATCGGTTTCCCGACGGGAACTGCGCAGAAACCTTGGGGTTTGATCACAGTTTGTAGGCTCAATCTACCATATCAAGTAATAATCTGGGCAATCGGTTTCTTGCTCATACTTCCATCCTAGAGGTTGATGATCGAAGCTTACTGTAGCATGTCATTCGTGTGTGTCCGTCCCCATGACGTGTTAGCGCGAAAAGTGTGGTTTGAAAGTAGTATTCCATGGCTGCACTGTACAGCGGACTGTTGGGAGCGCATCATAATCAGCCTTGTTGCCATCTCTGGCTGCCATGTCCCAATCAATTGCATCCTGGATCCGCGGTCAGCGTATGAGCACCCTGGGAGGAGAATTGGGACCTAGCTGAAAGCATGTGCACCGGAACGCTGTCGACATTAACCAGATTGACAGGAGGAGCCCAATGGAATAGATCGAACAGTACCTTGAAGCAACTACGCAACCAGCAGCTCGGTGGCACTGAGCAGCTCAGCTGGTGGGTACAAGTTACCAGTCGTCGTCCTTGCTAAGCTCGGTCCAAAGACAACACCCGTAATACATTCCTGACTCTATATCATGAACCTACGGAAAGCCCGCTCCATGAGGAGCCAAGCAGTTTCAGGCGAGAGCCTGGCAGTATCATAGTTATACTCCGGTAGACTTGCAAACGTGGTTGTAGATCCGATACAGGTGGGATAAGATCCACGACGTGCACATATTATCACTCGTCTGGTAAGGGTACAGTCCCATTGCTTCCACTGTCGCTCAGCGCTCACCGCCGCGTCATCTGCATACTGCTCGCGTTCCCCAGGCTGCTGGACAATGAGGTAGTCCCACTGGAGGGGTCTCGCGGATCGCTCGTTCGCCGCTGACGTTTTGGGATGATCGAGGGCGCCGTCCGATCAGCCTGCGGGCTTGATGGCTTAGACCGAGAGGACGCCTTGCCCTTTCGGCCGGACTCTTTTGACAGAGGAGCTGTACGGTTTCTGATCATCAGCATAGCACATGTGGGGATACACACCTCTTCTTGATAACGTCTGTCTTGAGCGAGAGGGGACGGACAACACCGTGAAGCTTATAAAACAGACCACAAGCGTTACACAAGGGTTGACCTTCGGGGTCACGACGCCAGAGGGGTGTGTTCGTCGTCTGGCAGTTTGTGCACATTGTCGGGGTTTCGGATCCGTCAACAACTTCATCCGGCGTCGCGTCACCGCTCCGGTTCTTAGAATGACCTACGCCGCCAGGGACTAGCGGCATCATCGGCTGTATCTTGGCCGCCGACTGGAGGGATTGAAGGTTGGGCGAAGAGTTGGAACGCTGAGGAACACCAGCTGAAGCGGAAGGGAAAGAGTATCGACCATCTCCATTACCCTTGAGCGTAGGCACGCCGTTCGCCTGAGGAGAATCCTGAACAGAGGTGGGTTCCGGAGGTACTCGAAGTACTTCACTGGGATTGATGTGGGTGAGGGGGTGCTGCGCGCTAGTGGCGTCATTCAAGTACAGGTGCATGAGTTGCTGGAAGTCGAATGGCGACTCTCCGGGAGGAGGAAGACCGATCGAGGATGTCATGTCAGAGAATAAGCCCGTTGTGTTGGAATCTTGCGTCACGTCAAGTTGCGAATTCGTCTGTGGCCATTCAAGGTCAGGAATGACGGGCGCGGTGCCTGCTGCCACCCCATCATCGGTACTATTCACGGATGGACCAGCAGCAGCGGCGAGATCGAAAAAGCTTTCGTATGGAAGGTTGAATGTAAATGGCGCGGAAGGGAATCCAGTGCCGCCCTCTGGCAAAGGGTTGTAACTGCCTCCACTAGGAGAGGCCTCAGCTGGTCGCTTGCGGTGATTATCCGGAAATTCGTTCTCCTCAGCTATTGTCTGCTCAATCGTGTGATCAAAGCTCGTCTTGCGAACGCGACGAGGGAGTAACCCATACTGGGGATGAATATTTTCTGGTATTGCCGCACTGTAAAGTCCTGGGCCCGAGATGCCTGGCAGACTTGGGTATTTGGATCGACTTCCTTGGCTGGCAGCGCTTGAAGGCGGCGAAAACGCAAGCTGTGAAAGCGGATGAGGTCCTGTCATCCTCGGCACTGATCCTGGACCTGAGATCGGGGCCTCGTCGTCACGGAAGGCAAACGCCTCTTTGGTGTCATGGGAGTTACTATTGACGAACTGTTCCATGTTGAGCTCGGAGGCGAGAGGTTGTGACATTGCCATCTCTACGCCAGGATTAATCCAGTCCGGGTAGTTGTTAGGCATAGACCGAGCCACAGCATTGAAGGACGCCGGAGAGGGGTTCATGCTTGCTGTCGAACTGGACTGCGAACCTTGAGCTAACAGGTTGTGGGCGTGCTGCTCGTCACCAGCCTCGAATGCACGACTGCCACCAGCAAACGTGGAGCGTGAGCGCGACCGGGATGCGGCACGCCAATCCACGGCCATCCTAGAACGTGAGCGGGAGGCGGCACGCCAATCCACATCCATGGCACTGTTGATATTAGCAACGGGACATGAGACTATTGTGTCAGTGATCGTGATTGAACATACCTGGAGTCTCGTGCACTTGCGCTAAACCCAACAACGCGAGATTTTGCCTTTCGACGACCACGCTCGCCATCCTCAGGCTCTTGAGGCAGAGGGGGCAGAACAGGGTCCGGCGGGGGCGGCATCGAGTTTTTGGCCGGAACGTTTACAGCAGGTGTGGTGGCGCCCTTGCTCATGGTGAGGTGCATCATGCGCCAAGTAAGATTTTCCATTCTTTGACCGTGAGGGAGAGCACCTTTTGCGCGAGCATACGCCTTCCACACTTGCGTGGCCAGCGGATCCTTTTTCGCCATCTGCACAGCACTATTTGCGTCCACAATCACTGGCATAGGTGAGCCGGGTGAGCCGGAGAGGGAAGGACGACGCCCGGACGCGAAGGTTGATATGCCGGACATGGGTGGACTCGTGCTTAGAGGGGAGTTTACCGCCATTGTGTTCAAAAAGTCGTCATTCAGGATGTCAGACACGACATCTCCAGATGATTTCTGGCGTTGCACTGGTGGGACTGCAATAGCTTCCGGGGACGAAGGGCCAGTTGTGAGGCCACCGAACGTTGAACCTGCACGAGATGTTGGTCCGGATGGTGGCTGTGCCTGTTGTTGCTGCTGTTGAAGACTTAGCGCAATCCCCATTCGGATTGCCATTTCGATTCCAGCAGGGCCGTACTGAGCAAACTGGTCCAGTGTCATTCCGTTGGGCAGAGGAGGAAGATTCGACATGTCAATCTTACTGGCCCAGTCCTCGGGCTCCTTCGACGTCTTGCGAGATTGAGATCGCGACGATGTCACAGGACTTGCAAACGACAACGACTTCGGGGATTGCTTCAAAGAAACGGGAGCTGGCGCTGGGTGTGGGGTAGCCTCTGGGCGACGTGGTTTAATAGGTCGGAACGACGATCTGGAGGAAGTCGGAACCTGCGAAAGATCAGCAACTGCGTGTACGGAAACCACTTACATCTGAGGGACTGCTCACGGACGAACTGGGGGTTGTGGCAGGTGTTTCCGACAAGCGTTCACTTGACCATGATTGTCCTGCAACAGGCTTGGGACGGGCCTGTGTGAATCCATACGCTCCGGAGAATGATTGTTGTGGCGTTGCGCTCGACGGACTAGATCCCCCTTCCTGCACGCGTCGTGTCAACAGACTGCTGTTGTTCTGACGTTGTGCGCCTGCACCACGAGGCTGTTGCTGCATCTGCGGAGGGGCCTGCGAGACCTGCTCAGCCGGCGGCTTGGTCGATTGCTGCGACTGCTGCGACTGCTGCGACTGCTGCGACTGCTGCGACTGCTGCGACTGCTGGGCTTGCTGGGCATGCAGCTGGGCCTGAGCTTGTTGGAGCATTAATGAAATGGCCGATAGCGACTGTGGGGCAGGATCATTGAACGGTGACTGGGGCTGCGGACCCATTCCCTGCGAAGGGGTATCTTGAGTGTGTGGAAGTGCTGCAGCTGGCGCGTGAGACTGGTTGGCCAAGTTTGCTGAATCCACAGTAGATGCAAGATTGAACGGGAGTCCGGTTCCGTTGACAGGTAGGGTTGCAGGAGCTGGTAGAGGGGTACTGGGCCTCTGACTGCGAGCCAGTAGTTCAGCCAGACTTGCCAAGATGTTCTGATTGACGGGGTCGAGCGAGGCTGAGACTGCCGCCAAGGCCGAGACGGGGTCAACAGCATCTGCCTGCGTTTGCGACGGACTCCAAGGTTTTTCCAGCGCGCTCATGTCGAAGGACTGGTCGGGAACGGCCCACCCAGTGCCTGCGTGCTGATCGGCGGTCGTGGTCATATCCGGAAAGCCGACATCAGGTAATGATCCGGACGCACCGCGAGCCGCCGCATAATGAGCTGCAAATCCCTGAGCATGCGGAGTGGTACTGCTGCCATTCAAAGTACCAACTGAAGCGGCGAACAGATTGCTGTCAAAGCCACCGGCAGTTGGGGTTATCGATAGGTCACCGTTAAACATGTTGCCACTCGTGCTTGATGGAACGAACGGCCAGCCAGGGGAGGGCGCCTGGGCAATCATGCTGGGACTTGAAAGGGTGCTGGTACTCGCTCGACTGGAGGAAGTCCGGGTCGGTTTCGACTGCATGACCTGACTGGGGGTCAGAGCTGGAGCTGCTGGAGCCGACGGCCCTCCCCCTCCATCGACTGTAAAGCGACCCTTCCTCGAACCAGTGGACGGCCGCCACTGCTTGTCGGTAGTCATTTGGCTCGTCGCAGATAATGTAGATCGGGGGCCGCCGGCGCTCGCCTCGGGCTTGGATCCCGGGCGTGGCGCGATAGGCCTGGGAAGCAGAGGGCGAAGCCGACTCGACGCTGATGAGGCAGTCGACTGTGGACTTCCTTTTGAGCTGGCTCCGCTGGTGGTCGACCGCGGCGACGGACCTGTAAATGGCGGGGACGGTGTGTTGGCCGAAATGGTGACGAAGTATCGTAGGGCTAAGCTCAAGTCAGCTGCGAGTCACAAAGAGGTGCACAATGGCAGCGACGCTTCGCTCAGCGGCAAGTGGCAAGCGGCGGGCAGTAGTCAATCAACTGAGCTTTTGACAGTCGAAGCTGAGAGCGGCGCATGAATGGTACCCAGTCCTCTGTCTGACGACTGAGACAACCGGCCACACACAGAAGAGGAAAGCAGGGACGAAGAAACAAAGGCGCGAAACATCGTCATAGTAGGAATAAAATCATAACAATGGTGCTCTCCCGTCTGCGATCCATAACGAACTTACCTGGGTTGGGATAAGAGAGCCGCGAAGATCTCAACACTAAAGATGAGATCCAGGCGAGAGTGGTTCAGCGAGCACAGCCAGTGTCGAGAAGTCAAACGCGACTCGAGGTGGCAACAATAGATGATGGGAAACTGTTGTGGGACGTGTGTCACACACAACACCCAGATGCGTACCAATCAGGTACTGAAGCCGGTTGAGGTACGACGGATCCTTCTGCTTCTGGATGCGCAGTGCACGGTGAGAGATGTTCGAAACTAGCACCAGCACCAGCACAGAGAAGGGGGTTCACGTAGGCGGTTCACACAAGCTACTGCCACTGGCTGATTGGAGAGCCGTGAATTGGGCAATGGCTGTGGCGAATCGTGCTTCCTGGATGGGTTCCCAGGGCGAATGGAGCTGGGCGTGTGTAGAGGTAGACAGGTGAACTTGGTAGAGGATGGATGAATGATAGTTGCTGGACGATGGTGGTGGCGGCTCCACACTTCACTGAACGCGCTGAGCGAGATTGAATGCCGCGTGGGAGCAGGGTTCTGGCGATTTGACGCTACTTGGCGGGTGTCTGGGACCAGCGAGATGACAGGGAACAGTGAAGAGTCCGGAAGTGGGTAATGCTGTACCGCCAATTCGTCTGGCGTCTAGTGTAGTCCCTGGGTATGCGGACGAGCAACAAGTGTGTGTTGTTATTCGAAAGCGAAGGTGTAAGGGCGTGTGTGAGGATCGGAGTGGGCCGGAGATCCGGAGTGGATGGAGAGAGATGGAGAGAGATGGAGAGAGGTGATGGAGAGAAATGTAGTTGAAAGATAAGGTCTAGTTTTCTGTTCTTTTTTTTTTTTGCCTCTGGTTCCTTTTGGACAACAGTCGGAGTGCGATGAATGCATGTATGTTTGTACACGTACTGTGCACGCGCCATCTCTGACTACTACTACTGATCACTGGATCACTGGGGGTGTATTGCCGTGTTGCCGTGTTGCTCATTGCGTGCGCAGGTGGATTGTCATATCATCATGCATTACTGCTTTGGTCCTTTCGCCGATGGGGGGATGGCAGGGGAGGCTTCGGAAGAAGAGGGGGGGGGGGGAAAGCCAAGACGGCCAGGTCAGCCAGGCCCTGGGCCACAGAGCCCAAACGGGCTGAAGAGGCCGGTCCTCCTAGCCAGGCACGATGGACGGACATTTGACAGACACACACTAAAAACTCTAATTAGTGTTGTTGTAAATGATCCTAATGAAACGAACCACGTGAAATACATCTCTTGCATAGCTTGCATTCCCGTTTTTCCTTCCCCCTTCCCCCGCATAGTCCGCATAATGATAATATGGAGCAGCATCTGCCGGGCCCCTTGCGTCGTGTCACAGCTGGATAAATGATCAATTGCCGATAGTGCCAGCTGAAGAACAACCCGCTACGCCAAAAGTCATGGCCGAGCTACATAAACGTACTAAAGGGCCCGATGGGCTAAGCTTATATAGCTGCAGAGCATGTAGAGGGTTGGCACATGTCCTGAATGCCTTGTGAACTCGTGAGCTTGTGAGCCTGCGGCAGGACGATCAGCGCTTGAGCAGGATGATCAGCGGATTCGAAACGCACCGAGCCGAGTAGCTAAAAGCATCGTCTGGCAAGATCACGCTGTGCAAAGGCAACACTTGGATTGCTTGTAGTCGTCGCCGAATGGCCGAGATGCGCGTCTCAAACTCGTTCAAGGGCCAAGGGCCGATGAAGCCGAGGCCGAGCAGCAATGAGGGGCATCGGCATCTTGAGAGACGCCAAACGGGTGCCGTACAAACACGGAAACATGCCGTATAGAATGGAGAGAAGAGACCGGCACTCTACGCGATCCGAGCTTCTGACCGGGGACTTCACGCGGGCTGCCGTCCTCGGCGGTCGACCGACTTGTCGGCAGTTGACCGGGTCGTTAGATCGTCCGTAGATCCAGCTGTGGAGGCGCAAGAAGCCGTAGGCTCATGGGATCCAGGGGGCTACAACTGCCGGCCCAATGATCCATCCAATGAGGTATAGCTGGGTATAGCTGGCGTGCTGGGGGGTGGGTCCGCTGTTCTCGGGCCGGCTGGAGCGGCATTTACCAGGGTATTTTGTTTGCCTTTTTCTCGTCGACTGCCAACCACAGCCAGATCAGAATCTCTTATCTCCCACCTCTCAGGATGCCGCAATGTCCAGGGACACAGCGGACATGGCGTCGCCGGGGGCAAGCTGTAAGAGCTGGATTAGAACATCAGAAACGGTGATAGCCGTGCACAGTCCGCGCGGACCGCACGGCTCCGCTCCCCGGCTTTCTCCGAGACGAGGACGTCCAAGCTCGTATGTACATACTACATCATCGTCTTCTATGTGCGTGCTATTCCCAATGATGTCGGACTGCTCGACAGGGGCAGCAGATCTCAAGATGGATAAGAATAGAAGCTACGCTACAGGGCTACAGCCCTTTTTCGGCCGCGAGGGCCGTTGGCGCGCGGTCGAGGATTGGGAACGCTGAAAATCTTTCTAGTAGTAGTCTTCTCGAGTCATCAAGTTCTGGGGGATAGACACGGGCACTAGGACGCGCTGATCAGACCCGTTGATCAGGCCCGTTGATCCAGACCCGCTGATCGCGTTGATCTCATTGATCAGCGGTAGTCTAAGTACATGCCCGATGTTAGATCGTCCAGAGAGTTTCATACAGAGCCCGCAGACCTCCGGCTACCGGTAAAGCATCTTCCGGCCCAAGCCATGTGCACTCGATACAAAACGTCGTGGCGTGTAACGCGCAAACACAGCAGCCTGAAATATTGGGTGGACGAGCCTTGCAGCTTTCTGAAAGGTCTGCATGATCCATGGCATGGTATCGGCCGAGTCGTGGGTCTTGAAAGTGGACGCACGGAATGCGTCGAGCCCGGTCATTCATAGTGGCCGCTGAACTGCCGGCCTACAGTACTTCTACAGTTGGGCAGCAAAAGCCAAATGACGCAAAGCAGCTTCATGACCACCCCTGACAACTGCCGTTAAGATTGTCGCTGCGTTCGCTGCCATCCAACGACTTGTTGAAGGCGCAACGGGCTGCAAATACACCCACAGGGTGACCCTTGTTTTGTGATTTATTCTTAGCTGTTGAGCCCCCTGTCTATCTGCGGGACCTGGGCGAACCAATGGCGACATGGCGACGGAAGCCTCCCGTCTACCATCGGCATCTAGGCATAGAGTATTCACGTGTGCTCCCGATCGTTAACCTTACGTGATGGTAGCCGTCCGTCCACCTCTGTCTGCGTTCCACCGTCCGCCGCAGCTGGCTTGCCGCAGGTGGTCACTGAGGCCCATCTTGTCACAGGTGCAGGGAGACCTCTGTAGTAAGGGAAACTCACTCAACTCGGTACAATCTTTTGGACACTGAGGTAGCAGGGTTAATATCACAAAGAACAAGACACGCAAGGAACCCTACTCCTGTATCCGGTGCGGCGCAGAGCCCACACAGAGGTGGCGCGGTTCAGTTGGACCGTTGGCGTAGAAGGACATCGGGTATGCATGTTACCAGAAGAGTATACAACATGATCGTTAGAGGCCAAGGACATTCAAGCGGGATCCGATAGATTCATGCGTCTCAGAGCTGCAATCGTGCGCGGAGGACTCATCGAAGACGGGCGACCTGGGCAGCCTCGTCGCGTCGCCGATCAGCCTTGGCATGGATACCGCCAGCATGGGAACCAAGCGACAGTTTGCCGAGAATGCTGGACAAGCGCTGTGGTCGGACGGCAGCATAGGAAAGCTGACGGATTGACGGTTCCAAGTACGCCTGCACTGCATCGCTCAAGATCACGTTGATAGTCTGCACATTCAGTTAGCAGCGAAAAAAGGTGGTTGTTATCACAGTATGCACTCACCAACTTGACTTCATCGAAGACGTGATCAAGTCCAGGACGCTGGAGGCGCTGAATTTCTGTCTCGATAAACTTGACGTCGGCCAGCACCACTGCCAGAGCGGCCTCGTTGAGCTTGGTGACATCTCGGCCACAGAGAGTTTCCTGTGATATGAGCGCCTTCTCTTTCATGATTACCCCAGGCAACGTACCATCATCCAATCGTTGATGCGGCTGAGCGCCTTCTCGTACGCACGAGTCTTGGTCTCATCACTAAGACCAATGAGGACGGAGTCCACATACGCCGTGAGGAAGGTGATCATCTCAAAAACGTATGTACTCGGCTCGATATCGGCTGTTGGCCATTTTGGTGTCCAATTGTACTCCGCGAGCTCGAAGAAAGACTCCATTTTGGATGCGATGACAGCGTCGATACGACTCTGAGCTATTTGGAGTGTATCTGCGAACGAATCGGCCGATGAGAGGTGAATTGGCCCTCCGCGCTGAGAGGCACTAACAGTCAGTAAACAGATCTTGAGACCAGCACCCACCGAAGGTTCATTAATACGCCCTGAAGTTCCTCGCAAGCCACCATAAAGTGCTCCAAGTTGACGACAACCTGAGCAATCTGCGAGAGATTGGACATGGCTTTTAGGATTGTCGCCATCTGTCGGCTGACGTGATCGGTGAGTAGGTTGTCGAGAGACTGAATCATGTTAATACCGGCAGCGCTCTCGTTATCCACAGCACTAACCTTGCGCAGCACTTCGTCAATATCGAGATGTTGCTGGCTCACACCGTCTGCGAATTGGTAGAACTGTTCCACAAAGTTGCGGATGTTGATACAGCACATCGGGTATACCTGCGAGAACGGCATAGGCTGCGGGAAACCATTCCTACTAAGTCAGCCTGTATCCCCGCTGGCCCTGCGAAGTGGTTCCCCATCTCGGAACAGCCTGTATCCCCGCTGGCTGTGTGAGGTGGCTTCCCAGCTCGGAGCAGCCAGCATCCCGCGGATAGACACACTCACATAGCCAATGATTCCATCTCCCCTGTGGCCAGCCAGCACACGCCTGATACCTGGTCAAACTCAGTTTGTGAGTTGACCATCATCGGGAGATGTTCGTCCTCGGAAACTATGTTGTCGAAGTCGGCGCTGAAGGTTCGCAGGAGAAGTTCCGAATAACGTTCGAATAGCGTAACGAGCAGCCCATTCAACTCGCTAATGTCATACCCATAGCCCTGCGAGTCAGTACGCTGCACAATGTGCACCATCACTCACCTCCAAAGTTTGGACAAATAGAAGAATGCTCATTTTACACTCAAGAAACACATTGAGCTGACTGCAGCCTTTCAGCCCCTGGCTGACAACCCCAATGATGCGCCGGCACATCTCGTCCCATAGGTCGTCCACATCGCGCTGCGAGCGAAAATCGGACACACTCTTGAGAACGTGCGCCTCGATAATGAAGAAACCGACGAGCTCCTGCATGAGATTGGGGAGGGTGGTCATCAACGTATCGGGCGTAGTGGCGGAGCGCGAGGCCATGATCAAATTGGCTTGGGTCTGTGGATAAGTGGACTTCCCGAATCATTCCCCTACCTTGCGATCTTCCTGATAATTGCGTTGCAGCTCCACCTTGGAGTCTAGAGCTTCATAGATGTGCACACATTGATAGAGAGGTCGGAAATCGATCTTGATTTGGTCGTTATCCAGCGCGTTAACTGGGATATCAGTTTAGGGAATTTGTACGGTCAATGGACCACTCACAATCTGATCGTTCGTTGTATACCAGTTCCAGAGCACCTCCAATCCTTGCAAGACGTATACCGCCTTCCCTGTCTCTTCGAGTCTTCCATTTCTTGATTCTGCCTGCCATCTGCTCAAGTGCAAGCTTGCCAACAAGAGCACTCGACTCGCGGATGTCGAACAGCCAAGACTTCGTTCCTGCGGTGACTGCCTCCTTGATGGAGAGCCGGAGGGAAGGCAGCGACGAGACGAGGTGGAGGTAAAACGGTGTGTTGGATATTGAGGGTGGTGGGAGATGGGAGAGATCCTCAATCATCTGGTGTGTCAGAGTCAACCCTGCGAGGCAAAGGTACTCACGCGAAGAGCTCCCCAATACTTGCCGTCCCGTATCATATCTCCGACGCGGTGAACCAGGTCTAAGAGTCGAAGGCAAGTCTGCAGGGCCTGGATCGCATCATCCATGTTCTGTGCAACCTTCTTCTGCTCAAGTAGGGTTCGTTTCTGGGGGGGGAATCAGCAATCCATCCTCGTGGGCCTGATGGTGCCGGCGGCCACAAGACGCACTTTCTCACCCAGAGCCCGACCGACATTGCCCATTTGTCCGTCAAGTTCACCGATTCGCTTGCGCAGGTGACCCGTGCCTTGGCGTACAGTAGACAAAGTGAGGACGGATGACACAAAGTCCTGTGGAAGTCAGTCAGCTTGTCTTCCAACGACATGGGGACACGTCAGAATCAGCATCGACAAGCCTGGTGTCGATGATACATGTCCCAAATGTTCACATACCTCATAGTTGTTCTCGCAGATTTTCTCAATCTCACGTTCCTTCTCCTCTACAAAGCGATCCAGACTCCGAAGGTACAGCTGCTCGCTATCCGTCTCCTGTATTGACTTAATGAGCGGAGTGAGCGCTTCAAGGTTCTCAGTTGTTGCAGCTGTGGGATCAAGCGAGATCTAACGCGTCAGTGATGGGTAAACAGAGGGTGGCGCACCTGCTGCAACTGCAGCTCGAGCTCGGCGCTCGTGAAGGTGGGACGCTGCTTTCGATTCATTGCGTCCCAGCCGTGGGGGCTTTTGAAGACAAGCGGGTAAACGTGACTTGCGAGTAGCTGAATTATCGATTCAAGTAGGGGTCACCGTCGCCGTGTGGGACGTGTCGCTGTTGTTGCTGCTGGGTGTTGTTACTACTTGTTGTTTGTCTGTCGTCGTCTCTCATCTCAAGACCACCCACGTCACACCCCATCAGCGGTGACCGCGGACATTCATTAATGTCCGTGCATGGTATCGCCCGACTGGTTATCTCAATGACTTACGTATTTATTACTATGCAGCTTTTGAGGTAGATCACGTGACGCATGCAAAAGAGCTAGGGAGCTGACAGCATGATAGTATAATTCTTGTAAACAAGTGACTACACACAAACCTCGTGTCGGGCCCTCGGATCCGAGCTCGGATAGCTCGGATGCTCGGATATACCACTGATGGTGACTATCGAGATGAACTTCCATATCACCTATCACACAGACCACCTATCACACAGACCTGATGTATATATGTATTCCTATAATTCCTATAACATATAACATGTAGCATACCCCGATCCCAATATCCCAAGATCCCAAAGTGCCTCCACATGCTCCACACACAGTACCTGTCCATATGCCCGCGTTGCACTCCATGCACTTCACGAACCGTCACATTCACCGCACGGCCACCGCAAAACAGCTCACTTCACCAACACCGCATGGTTGCGTGGGACCTTGCGAATTGCGAAGGACGGATATGAAGCCCCTGCAAGATCTGTCGATCTGTCAGTGGTTGCGCCTCGGCGCGCGGCGCCCCGGGACGCCATGACGCTTACTGCAGCACACCGGACAAAGACAATACATCAGTGTGACGGATGACGATGACTTTCGGTCCCAAGACAAACCCACATTACACAACGGCGACAAACCGGGCCTTTATATGCCCGATGGCAATCACGTAGGGCGGCGCCCCGAAGCGGCCTCAAGGCTTGAGAAGTTGCCTGAACCAAGACTTGATCTTTCGAAGGCAGCTGGACAGGAGTGTCATAACGCCACACTCAGCTTCGCAACCACACAACACAAGCCAGACCCTCTCGATCAAGGGGGTGTCAACAGCTCAACCCTCAGCGTATCCCTCAGCGGTCCGTGCTCTCTCCTCCCTTGACGCGTCACCCCTCTACATGAACACGGGTTTTTGGCGGCCTCCCGGCTCGAAAGTCTCCTAAACTCAAAGGCTCGCTAGGTTCGAAGGCTCGAGGCTCGAGGCTCGCGGCTCGCGGCTCGTGTGTAACTTCTTTTGATCCCGTGTATTGTCCGTCACAAGAACTGGAGAAGCTCAACATACACCCCTTGCGCGGCCCTTCGCGCGCTGCTTGATGCCATGCGCTGTGTTGAGGGTTCCCAGCTTTAAAAGCTCTGGCGGTTTGCTTATGTTCTTTTCCAAAATGTGTCTTTGGGGGAGTGAGAAACAGTAAGAGATCAATCTCCCATACCCGTTGAGCTGTGTGTCGCACTCTCTCGCTCACTCTCACGTTCTCAGCTGTCGCTCCCTCTCCTCGACGCCAGCGCTCGCCCCATCCACTCCCCCACCTATTCACCTTCCCGCCCCTCGTCCCCTCCACTTCGAGTCCCCACTTCCAGCGTCGCGTCTCCTATCGGCCCCTCATCTTGCGTTGACTGTAAAGGCTCTCCTTCCTCATCTGCTCTTAAGCGTTTCTACTGTTTTTCTTTGATTGCTGTACTCGCAACCCATTTGTCTCTTCATTGCATCAGCCATAGATCCTCTCACTGCTCGCGTCGTCAACCCTCTGTCTATTATCAACGATCGACAGCGGCATCTTGTTACCTCGAAGCTACGCCGTTTGGAGTCGCCTTCCCTCCCGGTGCTCCTGTCGCCACCCCGCCTTTTGCCTTCCTTGTTGACAAGTCTTCCACCTGTATCGTCGTCGTCCGTCTGACCTTCCTTCGACCTTCCCTTCCGGCCCCTCCCCCACTTTCCTGAACTCTCTTTCCATTTCTCCTCTTTCAATACTTCTTCATCTTCATCAATTGTCTTTGATTTCTTTCGTTTTGTTCCCAGCCCACGCCCACTCACGTCTTAAACGTTGACAGTCACGACAGCTTTTACTGCGCACACAGTGAACCGCATTGGTCGCGCAGCGTTCAGATTACCTTCACCGCACGCATAACCCACCGAACCGCGACCTTTGACCACCACAGCCCGTCGCCGACGGGTTCTGTCCCTGCCTCCCATATCCAATCTCCAACGATTCGGGTGTTGGTTCACTACATTGTAAGAGTGTTTCCGTTGCGGATATCGACGTGCTGCTCTCTTGCTAACTCCTCAGCCTGCATCGAAACCACGACTTTCTAGTCAGCCAGCCGCTTCAAGAATGTCTTCCCTCCCAGAGCTCCACGAAGACAAGGTCAGTTTTTCTGAATATTTCCTCCCACCAATCCAAACGGCCGGGGTTGCCTTTGTTACTGGGACGTTCAGAATCAGATGATGACTGATCAAGCTGGAATGAAGATTGTTTCCTCGCACTGAAACAAGGCTGGGGCTAACACCAAACACAGGCTTCCCAGTCTTCTTCTTTCCTCGCACAGGACGACAACCACGACAAGGACGAGCAACTTTCCCCAGATGATATTCGCTCCTTCTGCATTGCGCATCACGTCAGGCAAGGCGTCGATATTGGGAACCTCAAAAAGGCGACATCTGGCGACCCAGGAGATACAAACGAGAGCTGTCAGATTGCCAATCGCACTGAAAGTCTGAAATCATCGGGCTCGGTCGAGTCAACTGCAACTTCGGACCCACCGTCCACCGCATCTTCATCTGTCTCTCCTCCGTATGTGTCTGGCTCTTTCACGTTAGGCTCTATCTCTCCGATTACTTACTATTTAGTGGCACTTGCTCCCGGGCCCAGCCCCCCTGCTTACCCTCAAACAGTGCTGGCGAACACGAGGTTCAAGAGGGCAACTTACCCGTCACCAACGTCGCGCCTGATGCGACCCCCTTGTCTGATAAGCATCGGCCTTCCCTGACCATTCGCGGTAAACTGGATCCCCGCTCTTCGTCCTTTACGCCGCTTAGAATTCTAGACTCTACAGCTACCAGGCGCATTTCACATGCCCATTCAATCTCCAATGTTCGTCCTTCACTGCGGCCCTGCTGACTATTCAGAACCTGGATGGAAGTGCCATCCTCGATAACCTTTCGCATCATTGTGGGCTAAGGCGGATAGGAATTCTTCAAACACTAACCCGCTTAGCCTCTCGTTCCCGTCATTCAATCTCGTCCAACTCCAGTGCAGTTATAAGCACTCCCGCCTCCCAGTTCTCTCTCACTCCCAACTCACCTTCCTCCCTTCAAACCTGGTCCTCAAAACTCAGCTCAGCTTCCTTATACACCCCACAGGGCAGCACCACTGACTATGGCGTTCGCAATTCAACCGACACAACGGGTATAGACAAGGTGGCTTCCCGTGAGGAAGTAGGCCGTTTTCTTCTGGTATGGACTGTGTATAGCGCTGTTTCTGACGCCAGATAACGAACGTACCAGCAGTTGGGAACGGCGAGCAGCTGCGTCAGGTTATTCAGGTAACTGGACTGAGCCAGTACGTCGTGCTCACCGACGTCAGGGCGTTGCTCCATTCAAGGCTATTATTGTCAAGCATCTTCAGACGAAGGGCTGGGTAGGTCAGGCATACTGCTATTGCTGACCGCAAGGTGGTGGTAGCCTTTTTTGACGGTCGCCATGCCAAGCAAGTCTCAGATTATCTTGCAGTTAACAAGCTTTGTTTGTACTCGGGCGAACAAGTTCAGCTAAGCTGCGCCAGCATCTCGTCTGATGCAGTTCGCCGGGTAAGGATTTTGAATGAGTGTTAACATGCGGCATGGACTAAGATCAGATTGCAGGAAGCGGCGAGCCATGGGACCAGATTTGGCGCGCCTCTGAGACCACTATCAAGATCGAACTGCACAGCTCTCGCGGAGTGTTGGTCGAAGGGATGCAGGTGAGTGCCGAATGGGGTCCTCGGTGTCATCCCAACTCTGACGACAGAAATGTCTGGCAACTATTGGTGATTTGATGAGGTTTGAGGTGCACGAGCCTGTTGGCATGGTAAGAAACCGGCTTTCCACAAGCTAATGCCAGCTATTTGAGGCGGAGTTTTGGGACACACGTCGAGCGGCCGATGCCATCCGCATTCTTAACAGACAACGCATTGAGGGTGGCATCCTATCGGTCCGATACCTCAGCGAGGATCCCTTTCAAAGTTCGCCCATTGGCGGTACCGGCTATCACCCCAGCCTCCTCTATGAAAGCGGCCCAGCCGTTGGACCCAGCAGCACTGTGTCCTCTGTTCCCCACTCATCATTTGACCCTGTCAGCATGTTTAATGCTTCCGAGTCGGCCTCAATGCACGTGGGAGTTGACCGTCTCACTCCCGCCTTTGATCGCATCTCGCTAAACGCGAATTCCTATCACACGTCGAGTGACCACCCACAGTGGCCTGTTCCGTCTACCGTGTGCGACACGGAAAGCTACTTCTTCACCCGCGACAGACAGTTTGCCTCGCCTGGTCAGCAGGTGTCAGAGCCCTTCGCGTTGCAAGGCCTTCTCAACAACATTGACCTTGTCGCCCGTACTCGGCAACGTACCGGACTTGGACCTCACTGGAATCAATCAGCCGACCGCCAGGCCATTCCCCCCGAAAATCGCGTCTATCCCGAAAGAATCGCGGCCGGTGAATAATGTATTTTCGGTCCAGTACTAACCACTAGGCCTGGATATGCGTACGAGTGTGATGATCAAGGATGTTCCTGTAAGTACCTCGAGAGTGATGACTTCCAACCATTAGAACAAGTTATCACGCCAAGAGCTGGTCAACATTCTCAAGGAGGTGAGTCTGAAGAGACTCGGGGTCAGAAGTCGACCACTCACGCTTCAGGTCGTACCCGACGAGTTTGACTTTGTGTACCTTCGCTTCGACTTCAAAAATCATTGCAACGTGAGTGGGACAGTGCTGCAACCCTGACATCTAGGTCGGCTACGCCTTCGTCAACTTCACTTCTTGCAACGCCCTGTTGACGTTTATTCGCGCCAAGGTTGGGAAGAAGTGGAACATGTTCTCCAGTGAGAAAGTTCTTCAAGTGAGTAGACGCTGTTGCAGGTTGGTACTGAATTCAGGTTTCTTACGGCAATATTCAAGGCAAGGCAGCCTTGGTGAACAAGTTCCGGTGAGATGACCGTCCGTGTAGACCACCATTAACTCTCAGCAATTCTGCCGTCATGGATGAGATTGAAGAATGGCGCCCCCAGATCTTTTAGTGCGTCTCGATTATTCCAGTCTAACAGTACAGTTCCAGTGGAGCTCTTAAGGGTCAACCCGTGAGTGTAACAATGGCCAGGGAGACCTCGGCTAACACGAACAGGAGCCCTTCCCAGAGGTAAGCTTGAATCTCTCGGAGATAAGAAGCACACGTTGACAATCAGTCTGACAATCCCGCCATACGCCATCGAACAGCCTCTGCTCGCCTCTCATTCCTCTCAGGTGCGTATCAGCTGTCGCAGTCAGTGCTCACATCTGCAGGCAACAACGACGCGGAACGCTCCGACTACGACTATTCCGCCGCTCCCCCGTTTGGTTTCTGAACAATTCTGGACATTATCGACCTCGGCAGCTTCGTGCTCCCGAGTGGCAAAGCATTTCCCATCCCTCCGTGTTCAAATTAGTGTGCCTTGCGCCAGTGGCAGGCATGCGAAGTGTAAACAAAGAAGCATCAATCCACCACATCTCACATCATCCCCATGGCCCCACCAATTCAACAGCATCAGCATGCCACCTCCATCTCTCATCACGTCTCTGTACCATATAGACACTTCCCGCGCAAGTCGCCCATGCATGTCACTGCACTGCACTACTGCTGCAACTTCGAGTACAAGTGGATTGGGTGGTGGGATGCATGGCGCAAAACTACAGCTACAACTAGATTCGTATATGTAGTGCTGTGTTGGACACTGTGTCTGCGGGTGCTACAGCACCGGAGTGTGATGATAAATGATATAAGATATTGTATGATTGGCCTATCAATGATATTCGTAGCGTGATGGTGTGATTCCCACTATCGTTGGATGTGTCACTTAACTTCTGATCGATATTCTCCTCCACTCTCAACAACCCTTCTCTGGCCTCTCTCATGTTTCCCGCCTTGTATCGTCTGCACGGTGCCGCACGCCTAGCAGAGGAGCACCTTGAGTCCAAGGTCGGAACAGACGCCCTTCCAGTCGGCCCGCGCCTCGTCATTATCCACGCGGCGCCACACTTCTTGAATGATACGCGATGCTGTGTGAACGTCGAAACAGCATTGGGCCTTGAACCCCTCAAGGAGAGTCATGAGCCACTGGCGGGAACTACCGTCCACCTCGCATCCTGCCACAACGGCGGGCCACATGAGATCGATGCTCATACCGAGGGCGGCGGTGCTTACGCTACAGTGCTGGAGGATCTGTTGTGCGGAGGCTTGGACATCGGCGTCGGATCGTGGCCGGCCAAACACCATACGCCAGAGCAGAATCTTCATTGTGTGTGCGTAGGCTCTGTTGCCAACCTGGACGCGTTCATGTTCGAGAGTCGAGGTCTGAATGCTTTGAAGCCACGCGTCGACGTCTTGCTCCAGTCGCTCCGCCTCGGCTCGAAGGGCTGTGTTCTCGATGGGCCGTTCAGCCTCCGAAGCACTGCTGTTGCTGCGGTGATGTGACAGAGGCCGGAAGACGGGAAGGACGCTAGCTGGCAAAAGACCGGTGCTGACCGAGTCGATGTGAACGAAGCCATCCGTGTGCGAGTTGTTCATTGGCTGCGGTGATCCGTCGACGAACTGTCCCAGCTTGCTGACGCGCGCAAGGAGACGGGCTACCCGGCTAAAGAGGTGAACCATAACTTTGCTCATGCCAAAGCGAGTCTCAACAGACTTGTCCTCATAGGCACTGGCAGTCTTCATAAACCACCACGTGTGTTGGTCAGAGAGCAGCGAGGGCTCCTCATCGAGTGTAAGAGATCCTGAATGTTAGCCTATCACGCTGTGAGACATAGGCCGCACTCACCAAATGACTCGTAAATAGTTAGCACCTCCAGTAGGAGGCGGGCAGGCGTAACGGTGACGTTGTCGGCAAGTTGGGTCGGCGATGCATCTTTAAGCATTTTAGCTGGGCCGCCACGCGCACCGACCATGCGTTTCGCGATGTTGAAGTTGTCTTCCCATCCTTCACCGCCAAAGAAGATGTCTATCGTTGCGAGGGACGTCGCAGCGCTCAGTGCGGCATCGCTAGCAGCTGCTGCAGGGTCCTCCATCACAGCTTTGCGGACCATTACCTTGGCCATATCACGCAGGTTCGCGGCGTATTGAAACGATGCCGTCGTCTTCACAGAGCTGACGCCAGAACGGGCAAGGAGGAATGCTTGATGCACCGCTCCAATGCCAAGCAGTGTGACGCGAAGCGCATCAGCGGCCGGATTCGTTCCGCGGGGAGACTCGAGGGCAAGCGGCAGATTGATGGCCAGCATGGGGTTCAAGCCCTGAGGAATGGCCATCATAAGGTCTGCGGCATTGGCGCAGTAGTGGAGAATGAGGCTCTGTTCTTGGGCGGTGGGGAACCAAGGAACAAGAACTGCGAGAAATCAGTATGTCAGGTGGTAACATAGCTAAGAGGGAAGAAAGCAACTTACAGTTGGGGGCATTAAGCAGCTGCGCTTCCATCGAGGGCCTGCCCTTTCCTTCGTCCGTCATCGGATTATTGGTGCCAAGCTCGACATTCGAGACCACAATGTCAAGGCCAAGGTTATTGAGATTGAGAGTGTCTGTGAACGCCCGATCCCATGGAAGAGGTTCTCCGTCAATGCCGAAACCCTCGGGCACTGCCTGGGCAAGATCGAAACCCAGCTCGATAGCTGAGCTCGTCTCACGCTGGGCATCGGGGTGATGGCAAGACGAAGCAAGGCGATCGGTAGCTGGTGCGGAGGCTGACTGCTTGACAGGAGAAGTCGACGTGTTGATGGACAGTGAAGGCGCGGATTTCCGAGTGGCAGCTGGTGCGGCATCGACATCTTCCTCCGAATCGGACTGCGACCAAACCTTCTTCGACTTCTTGGCCTCGTTGGGGTCTGGGAAAACACACTCGCGCTTAGCAACGGTGCAACGGCGGCAGATTGGCCTGCCTTCATCACATTTGATGCGGCGGGCTCGACAGCCAAGACAACCTGTGCGAGTACGAGTGTACTTCTGTCGCCTCTTGACACCGAGTCGTCCAGATTTCGGACGTTCATCTCCTGTATTACCAGCCTCGCCATTGGAAGAAGAGTGCGAGTGGTGAACAGCTGACCCAGTCTGCCCCGCAAGGGCAGCCTCAGTCAGATATGGGTGATGACGAGCAGCATGGGGGTGAAGGAGAGATCCCCGGGGACGAGCAAGGGCGTGGGTTGTTCTGTTCGGATGTCAGCCATCGAAAACAAAAAACCCTCGAAACGATCTTCAGAATGGGAGCCAGGGACCAGGGGTGTGAACGCGATCACGAACGCGATCACATTTGGACTTGCACATGACACATGCCACACACATGTCGCACTAAACTCACGTGTTCTCAGTCTCCATCGGCCATGGTGTGAGTGGAGATGCACTAGAAGTGCTGTCGACTGTTGGTGTGGGGGTCGGCAATGCGTACCACGTCGAAGATGTAGCAACGTGAGGCTGAGGCCAAGAGTGACGGGGAGGCAGTAGGCTCTGAATGTCCGGAGATGATGCGCTCGAGGACTCGGATGTGGAAGAATGCGGGGTGCCAAACGCGTAGCTTGGGGAACCGACGGCAAGGCCGACCATGGGCGGTGTTGGGGCAAGTGTTGCGATTGGTGTTGATGAACCGGGAGTTGTTGCCGGGAAGATGTCAAAGTAGTTGAGATTGTGCATCTTATCGATGGTGGATTCGTACCCGAATGATAGAGGCTCGGGGATGATAGTCACGACTGGGTCACAGTAGGACATGGAGATTGAGTGTCGTGGCCGTTGGTGATAAATGCAGTGGTCGCCAGTGGGGCTTAGTTGGGATGCACGCGACTGAGGTAGGGGTTGAGCCCGAACCACACAACCAGGCTGTTGTGCAGAAGTCGCGTAGAGATGAGGAAAAAGTTGGGCAATCTCGCTGCAGAGGTTGTTCTTTTATCTTGTGGAATCGGTGTCTGTCACCATCGGTCGGGAATGAGCGCGATCGGATCTGGAGTCGGAAGAAGCGTTCCCGATGACGGTGAGGACGATGCCGAGTCAAGCCGAGTGATCAGCGATGGCTTGCGACGAAAGGGGAGAGCAGAATGATTCTCGTTCGGCAGACAGTGTCACTGTGGAGCAGGAAAGGCGACAAGGGCGCTTGAGATGGGTTGAGGACCGAGGGCGGTCAGACAAAAGGGGTACCAGGGGTAATAAGATGGATGAGCGATGGCATGCAGACAGTCGAGAGGAGTCGAGATGGACGCGACTGACAGGCTCCGAGATGAGCAAAACGGACGGATGGACAGCCGTCGAATGCGACTTGCGGATTGTCGAAAGTTGAGAAGAATGAGCAGTTCTCGTTGCGTAGACGCGCAACACCTGATAGGGAAACGAGGACGAGGACTGTCGAGTGGACGAAAACGTGTCCTCTGAGCGAGCTGACCGGGGATGTCAACGGCCGGTGAGGGGTAAGCAAAGATCTTGTCGACGTGAAGTTGGTCGAAGAGAGGGGCTGAGATGGCGATGAGAGACAACACGGAATGTCTCTGTAAGCAATGTCGATCGCGAATGTGGTCGGTGACTGCGGAGCGGAATGAGGAGAACCAAGAGTGTGCACCTTGGGGGCTATGAACACTATGAACAGTTCAAGACAGCGACAAGAGATAGAAGTACCTGACCTTTCAAAGGCTTTCATTCCTCGAGCACACTACCATGCGTTATTTACCATCACGTTCGTTGTCCTGCTGGGGTGCTGCTGCTCACATCAGCCTCTGGCGCTCGTGCGGGCGCCCCAAAGGACGCGCGCAGGGTCAGAGGAAGGTGAAAGAAGAGTACCGACCACACCCTGCGGTATGTGCTGGAGGGGATACTGTCTACACCTCTTGGCCTCTTGCGCATTCTGCTTGTCTCTTGTGCGTTGCAAAGCACAGGGAGTCTGCGTCCGAGTGCCTGCATTTAGCCAGCGCTTGCATATCCGTGATAAGTTTTGCAGTACTGCAGTAGCTTGCTGCGGTCCAGATCTTGAGCGCGTGAGTGTGGTATGCCAACGACAACAGGGTTTGGGGCAAAGTGGCTGAGGTCCGGCTGCAGACGGTTTGGCTCTCTGCTCTCGACCGTCAACTATCTCGCAGAGTGGCTGTAATCTCTGGCCAGTCTCCGGCCGGATACGCCTCTGAACCGGGCACCTGCGGTCTCAGGCGGCACGCCCCCATCCCCGCAGAATCGCAGAGCTCCCTGAACCGTGGACTGTGAGTCTGGGCACGACCCCAAGGCCCTAAGCCTGGGTCCTGTGCCTTTTTTTATTCAAGCTCGGATTTAACTCGGGGAGTTTAGTTAGGTATCCCACCCCAGCTCTGCTCGCTGGCTTTTATTTCACTTTCTATGTTTGCCTCCTTTTTTCCACCCTTTTTTTTTCTTCTTCTAGTGGCGTATTTGCCATTCTTCTATCTGTTATTTTCGAAGGTGGCCTTGGGTCTTCCCGAACACCCACCACTGCCGCGTCCACCCTGGGTAACCTGATTGCCCTAGATCCGTCTCGTTATCCTCGGCGCTCAGACACCATCCACGCCTCACTACCAGAGGCCTTTGTTCGCTGCCCGTCGGCAGTCCTCACATCGCTGCGGGGAGCACGGTTGGGAATGTGTGGGGGTGGGAGGGCAGGGCAAACTTTGGCCAGTCTCCCAGTGTGGAAAGCGCAACCGGAGTCACCGGTTACCTCCTCCTTGATCCGCGATGGACATTTCACGGAGTTGACACGATAGTTGCCAGCACTCTGACCTACCGCCCAAACAGCGCCGTGTCCCACTTTTCAGGTGCCCCGGATGGGTGCCACACCTGGACGAAATTGGACTTGAGGCTTTGTACCTCCGATCCTCTTGCCTAACTTGCTCTTGGCGTCGTGCGCTCTGGACGAGAATAGTACCGCGAGGTCAAGAACGAGGCGCCAACCCAATCAAACGTAACCTTCCGCCTCTTCTTCGTTGAAATGCCATCCTCTTTGCCCTATAAATTGGTTGTTACAGGGCGTCTAGCAGTGTGCTGGTCTACCATGGCTACTTGATAGGATGCAGGATGGTGTCTATACTGCGACGGGTGGCACTGGGATCCTGAGACCGATGTCGGCGATGTGTCGTGGGGTTACCCTTCTCATGCGATCGAGGATATCCCTGCCGATCATTAAGGCACCAAGGCACGTGGCCCGCACCACTACGCTCGCAGCGTTACGCTACTCTTGGGCTTCTGAGCGTTGCAAATCCCGAACTGCGACGATCATTGGTGTGCGTAGGTGGGTGTGAACTGGACATTCGTATGGTCGATCCGGCGGGCCTGGCCCCTCCTGGCCCTCTCCTGTGGCTGCCCTGACTTGAATTCTGTAGATCTGGGCGGCCAGGGACTAGGCTGAGGAGCTTCGAGATCCGTCCTAAAAGCGGGTTTACTACTGATCGTCCCAGCTTCGACCTCAGGTTATGCCGGCACCATTGGCTCCACATGCTTCTCAGCCGCGGTACTAAGAGATGTTGGCCGCCTGGCTTCTTGGCCGCTTGAGTGCTTGGCCGCTTGGCCGTCTGGCCGACGGGCATGATGCATCTCATTTCATCACCTGTGCTGCATGTGCTGCATGTGTAGTATGTGCTGCCTGCTGGCTGTGCATGCTCTGCATGTGCTGCTACACATGGTCCCATATGTTGCCCGCCGTGATGGACGAGGTCGCATGATCGCACGTTGCCAACGAGCCGAACTTGCCCGACGATCTGACGAGTGGTCGTCGCGTTGCGTGCAAATAACTCACTCGCGGGGTCGCCGGGTTCGCGAAGTTCACAATTCGAATATTGTGTCGCGGATTATCCTGTGCACATACCACGCAGATCATCGCCATCGAGTCTGTTGTGCCTGAGTCCATGTGTGCCCAAACGTTATTTTGAATCCCTTGCCTACCCTTGGTCCTTTTCGCCCTGCAACCAGTCAGCCAGAGGACACACACTGCACGCCGCCCGAACAGTCTCAAACGCGGGACGGTGGTAACGGGAGATCGACAGGTACGTCGGGGTTTCCGCTGGGTCGGAAAGCCAAACGTCCTTTCATTCCTGTCCTGTCGGTCCGGCGATCCTGTGTCAGCTTGCCTGATACCGTGGTGAACAAGGATCGTCGTACACCCGGGGTTGCTGCAACACGGCAACGGCGATCGCGTCGCCCTTCAAGCTTCACCCTGAACGGATGAGCGTTTGGTGAAGCCATGGGGACGGCACCCACACACACAGGGTATGCGAGAGCGGGGAGAGGCATGATTTTATTGCTGATGCGGTGCTGATGGGTCCTTGCGAGATGAGACCCACTGCAACGTGAGACGAGATCGACGGGCGGCAATCGAGGCGACAATCGACCCGGTGTTTGATGCCACCGGTCACAATATCATGCTCGTATGGCCCCAAAGCTGTCCATGCCATTACCAACATTGTCCCCGCAATGCCTGCCAAACCGGCCTAAGCGTCCACCACGGAACATGGCGACTCACTTCTTCGTGTTCCTTTCCAACCAATACACTTATCCAACCCTGAATGAAGTCCGTGTTTCTGGGACTTGTGGATCCAATCTCCTTTTGCCTGAGCTAATACTGTGCAGACTTTAGGTCCACCAGCCAATCATCTGTGTCGCGAGACCTCATCACGATCGTCCTTGCCCCGAGTGTGAGGTAACCCCCCGACCTATCATTCCAGCGGGACTACAGTGGTCGACGCCGGCACAGGGTGGCAATACATGTCAACTCTGTGCGAATGTGCAACCCAACTTGCATCTGGGATTCATGGAGTCGATTGGATACATTGTAGAGCACTGTATTACCCATTTTGTGTTCTTCTCTGAGCACCACAGCTGCACAGTCGTACACCCGTTATGCGGGTGGGCGCTCGTGCTCTAATAAACCTTATTTTCATAAAGTCTGAGTCGAAGTCTAAGGTCATGTGGTAAGACAACTTTGAATGTTGTGCGGCAGGTACCAATGGAGCGTCTGACCCTGTATTCTGTATCCTCATTAGGCAGTTGCATCGAGATCGGTGGCGAACAGTACAGCTCTTCCTGTGAACAACGCTGTCGGAGCTCGCAAGTTTTACTTTCATTTCTAAGGTCAGCGGCATTTCCGACCCTCTCACATTTTAGTTTGAAGCCTTTTGTTCTGTCTGCCACCAGGGCGTCGAGAATGGGTACGTATCACTTCCCATCAGCCGATGTCCTCATGGGTATTCTTTCTTGGTCTTTGGGAGGGGTTAGAAAGGGCAAGCAAGAGTTTTGGGGTAGGAGCTGACTGTTGCGGCGCCCTCCTGGAAACGGCTGCGCCTGGTGGCGCAAGCCGACAATGTACAGCATTCAGCGATCAGAGCGCAGTGGGTGACACAGACACTGCGAGGCTCTCCACCTGTCTGTGCGCGCTGTCCATCAGCCTGCGCGTCCTCGGGCCCTGGCGTCGTGGCGCTGGGAAATACCTTGCTCCCAAATTAAGACGCCGAGACATGCGAATCAAAAGATACCGAGGCGGAAGTGTCAGAGTTGGGGACAAACCGTATCCCTGTCTCCGGCCTCGGATGCGAGTTGCTGAGTTGCTCGATCGGGTGGTATGTGCCAACTCTGACAATCCGACATTCCGTGCTATGTCATTGTGTAACAGCTGAGCGTCCGTTACCCATCAGGCCCATCAAATCGTTGCGATGCTCCCTGACCTCGGAAAGCTCGCTGTTGTCGTTCACAAATGTTGTCAGAAAATCATGGCGTGGGAGGAATGTTGAAATTGTAGGGATCTAAAAGGGGGGACCCGCTCCGGAGGCACGGCGCTTCACGACGTCGTCCACCCCATGGGCCCCAATCCGTTCATCTTTTGAGGCCAGGATTGATGAGTTTATGACCGGGTGTCGTGCCGTCGTGCCGTCGTGCCGTCGTATTGATGACGCGATGGGACGTGGCACATGCGTCGCCGAAATTGGAGAGCGAGCTACAGACCGCATACCGTTGCTCCGTTGATATCTGGGCATCACCCCCTCGTCAACTTCGCTGATCTGCGTCCCGCAACCCGAACGTTGAGCAGCAGATCAGCAGAGCTGATACAGTAGTGGGGCGCGGGAGGACACTCAGACAATCAGCGCACACGACACATGAATCTTATTAAGGATCCGAAGGAAGTAGGTTCTCGGTGGTAACCTGGTTAGTGATCCAGTGACCAGAAGATGAAAAAAAAAAAAGCCAGCTGGCCAGAAGGGGTGCGGAATGTCGAATGTGTGCCTGGCGGCTACCGACGGATCAATCACAGAAGACGTGGCGGATCGACCCCCAGGGGACCCCGGGGGCGCGCGGCCGGGAGGCGACCAAACGCACGGAGAATTCTCGTGCCTGGCTACACGCGTAGCGCTAGCAATGTCTAGCGTGGCTAGCGTGGAAGTGTGGTCGCAACGAACGGATCCAATTTATTTTATCTGGGCCCCCGCCGATCCCTTGGCCGATCCCTTGGCCGATCTCCTGGCCGCAGGCGTGCTCTTCCACAGTACTGTGCTCCAGCGGAGCAGCGGTTGGCGGTGCGATCCCATCTGACCCGTCGTTTCATAGCCTTCCCGTTGCGTTATCGCCAAAGTTTAGGAATGCTGTCAACTGCGAGGCTATGTGGGGTCACTGGCCAATACCTTTTGAACAGATGGGGCATCACCATCACAAGGACTGCTGTTGGAGTGTCTTTTTTTTTTTTTTTTTTTTTTTTTTTTAGCCAGGCATTTTAGTTAAGCGTTACCGACGACCGTTCAGCTGTACTGTACACGGAGCTCAAGTTACAGCTGTACGTTGGCCATGGCATCCATGGGTTTTCGTCTAATAGTATTCTAGAACGCACTAACACATACTCGAGGGCGTGACGTGTCAGCATGCTCAAATGCACGCCAGTTGACAGAATATCAATTTCTTCTCGTGTGGTAACATGGTCCATGGCTTCAGAGTGTTTCTCAATAGTTGTATCTGTGTGGCTCAATGGTTTAACATCACAGTCCTGGCTGGCTTAATGCCGTGGTACAGTCGTAATACAGGGCTGCTCTACTTCACACTACAACGCGCTGAAGCGCGGAGAGTCACTACTCGGGTGCAGGGATGCTAAAGATTATTTGTGACTTGCTGCTGACGTCTCGTCTGTATGGTCGCTTAAAGGGGCTGGTCCTTGGGGATCTTGCGCATCATCTGGCGGACACCAAGGTCGGCAAGGACCTCCTCGGCACCACCAAGGATGGCGTCGAACTTCTGGGTGCGCTGGAACTGCTCGATAAACTTGCCCATACCAGTCTTGGTAAGACCACGGCCACCAAAGATCTGGACGGCGTCGTCGGCAATCTCGCCGGCAACACGCGTGCACATCATCTTGAGGAAGGCGATCTGGCCAGCGAGGTGCTTCGACTGCTCGCTGTAGTTCATGCGAGTCATCTGGAGGGTAACGTTCTCAAGCCACGCCTGCAGAGCCTCGACCTTGGCGATCATGTATGCGAGCCTGAAGTCAGCAAGGTCTTCAAGAAATGACGCTCGTCTAGACTCACTTCTGACGGATAACGGCCTGGGAAAGAAGGGGCTTGCCGAAGACGTAACGCTGGGCGGCCCACTTGATGCACTCTTCAACGATGAAGCGCGAGCTACGAACCGAACCGCAGCACATGATCCAACGCTCGTGGTTGAAGTTGGAAAGGATGACAAGAAGACCTCCGTCCTCGGGGCCGAGCATGTTCTCGTTCGGAACCTTGACGTTCTTGAACTCGATGTAGGCGGTGCCGGCTGCCGGCGAGTACGAAGTCTTGATGGGCTTGGTCTCGACACCCTCGCCGCGGGGGACAAGGAACATGGTGAGACCACCCTCGGTGCGGCATCCGACTGAGAAGTAGTCGGCGTGCATACCACCGGTAATCCACTTCTTAGTACCGTTGATGATCCAGCCCGAGCCGTCCTCGCACTTCTTGGCCTCACAACGGAGGCCGGCAACGTCGGAACCAGCGAAGGCCTCCGAGATGGCGAGACAGATGACCTTCTCAGCCGAAAGGACCTCCTTGAGGACCTTGGTGCGGAGCGGCTCCTGGCCGAAATTCTTGACGGGAGGCAGACCGATGACCATGCCACCGTTCAGACCATCACCGTAACCACGGGCAGCGATACGAGCAAACTCCTGGGTGAGGACGAGCTCGTGGAAGTAGTCGAACTCCTCGCCCTTGACGCCGCCGAGAAGCTCAAGGCCGTGGAGATGCTTTCCGGGACCGAGACGCATGGCGTTAATGCCGTTCTGACCCATCGACTTGAGGACCTCAGCCGAGGCACGCTTGCCAGACTCCTCACAAGCCTGCGCGTCGGGGTAGACGACAGTGTCGACGTAAAGACGCATGGCTGACTAGTTAGCTCGGTCGGCAAGGAATGTACATACCCTTCTGGAGAGCACGGTGCGAGTCATTGTAGTAGGCGCTGCTGTAGGCCGGAGTGAGCCAAGTGGGCTCGCCGTAGGGGACGCGCGAAAGGTCGCCGGGAGCGGGAGCCTTGATCTTCTGCTTCTCACCCTCGATCTGACCGATGCGGAGACGCTGGTACTGCGGCTTGAGAAGAACCTCGTGACGGTGGAGACCGAAGAAGATCGCGGTCGCGTCCTTGCCGGCTATCGTGTTAGCGGTGCAAAACGCGTCAGGGCGGCAGTTGGGAGATGTGACAACGCAGCAGTGACCATTTGAGGCGGCATCATGATGGATCTGGCAACGAATGTTCCAGTAGAGACCAGTCCTTCACCAGCCTTAAGAGTTCACATGAGATGGTTCCAGAAGCAGTCCAACTGGACAACGGACCGGTGGCGAGTAGGGCCACGCGACCAACAGTGTGGTGAATACTGCGGATCGATGTGCGAAAAGTGCTCAGCTCATCCTGCTTGTCTCAAGGCCGATTTTGTGGCTCTTTGCGGGATGCCACAGCTCGCCACGGCAATACTGTCCCAGTTCACTCAACACCACAATGTCCACTCACCGACTTCCTTGTCCTCAAGAACGACAGAGCCACCAGGGTGGAGGTTGGCGAAGCGCGAGAGGTCGTAGACGATCGAGTCGATGATGACCCACAGGTCACCAGCCTTGTTATGCTGGATGTGAGCAATATGATCGATGGGACACGGCAGCGGCAGTAAGAGCGGTCGGTACACGTGTGGGAACGCGTGTCGCCCTCTGGCGCATTGTTGCTGTCCAGAGCCCTACAGGGCGGGCACCTACCTTGGCGACCTCGTCGCGTGTCATGGATTTGAGAGGGGCGGCAGACATTGTGGCTATGCTATGATTTCTAGAGAATGTGTGATGGAGAGAAGAGAAAAGAGGGATGTAACTCTTGTGGTGTGCGATGGGAGTTATAGCAGACTTGCGTGGGCTCTTGTGAGCCTGGCGGGGCGCGTTCGTGCAAAAATGGCTGGCTGGCTGGCTGGATAGCCGGTTCGAGGACAACAATACGGCTGTGCTGGCGGTGCTGGAGCGGTTTGCTGCTTGTGCGGGGAAGCGGCGACGCTTGTGCGTGTGTGTGTGTGCGTGTGTGTGTGTGCGTGTGTGTGGTGTGCATGTGCGCAGGTGTCTGCGGGCTGGGTGTGAAAATCGCGCCCGGCTACTGGCTGCAACCGGCCCAAACAGGACCCGGTTTAGGGGAGGTGGAGGCGCGGGGGGTGAGCCATTGAGTGAGGCGCGGGCAACATCAGCCAAAGGACAAGTGGCGGACAATGCCGTCTGCGATGTAATGGGCAACAGTGACGTCACCGAACGGTTCACGCTGTCCAGTCAGGCCAGTCAGTGGCCAGTCAGATTTTCCGGATCGCTCAGCTTGCCGGATAGCCGGTTCACACAAAGCCCCGCACAGATTGCCACCAACCCGGCCGCCACGCAAGCCATGTAGTGGATTAGCTAGGTTCTCGAGCCATTCAGGCTCGGATGATTTTTGTTCTACTTCTGCCCCGCGTGCCCCCGCACGTCGCACCCATCCACAATCCACGAGAATCGTCAGCAGCGCGCCAGTGGTCATGCAGCCGTGCATCCGTGTAACTCATGTGTTCGCCGATCTGCCGCAAAGCCGGCACGAACGAGTGCGGTGATGGTGGTGCAACGGCAAAGGTCGTACAATGGCAACTGAATTTGCCAACGGAATGTAGACGTGAAACACATCCAGAGTATGAGAGATCGCTCCTGGACAGCTCCAGTACCTGATATACATTTCATGCGTGCCATACTAATACACTTGGACATCTGGGGAACAGACAGACAGAACCGCAGAGTGCTGCGGCACCTCGCAATTAATGGTACAATGATGGGGAATTGGACGATATGGCTCAAAGAGCTCAAGTCTCCAATCATGGCTTACGAAAAGGTTGGCAGCCACTCGTCGCGTCGTCGGCTACGCCTGTCCAGCTCGGCCACTTCATGGGCATCACTGCCAAGCCGCACCACAAGGCGAGATCGGTAATAACGCGACAGGGGCGGGCAGGTGTCGAGTGCCTCGTATAGCATCTGCATTGCAGTTTCGTGTAGGGGTGAGTTCGGCACTGTCACACGTGTCAGCCTGGAAATCATTGACGGGCGCGACAGGCGCAGTGGGATATGTGGGTTTATGGGATGTCTCAGGAACACACCCCGTCTCGGTTTGGTCAGCGCAGCGCCCTGCTCCAGGCAGGCCGTAGATTGTGGATGAGAGGCACCCGAGGAGATCAATTGGGCCACAAAGGGAGGGGTGAGGAGACACCCTAATGGAGGAACTTTATGTGCCTTCAAAGAACACAAGTGCTTCCACCTTGGCACAAATGGGTACAGGACTCACAAGCTGGGTCGGGCTCGAACAAAACAGCCTCGAGCACGAACTTCGCCAGACTTCCAGCGACCATGGTCATCACAATTGCCAGCCATCCGCGAGCCATGCAGACGAGCCATAACGGAAGGGCAAAGAGGAAGATATTTAGGGTTAGGCGAACGTCGAGGAGAGGGCGCGGGTCTGAGTGTCAGCTGGAGAAGCGATGTAATGTTGTTAGAAACCATCGGGATGAGCAAGACTTACCAGCATATACGCCCTCTGCCTCGCTGAGGGCGGCATTCAAGCCTTTTACGACCTGGAAGGCGCGCGTGCTCTGGAGCACGCTCCAAGAACGATCGCCAGGAAGATCCGCAAAACCAGCAATGTATGCCTCAAGAAGGCGCAGGAGGGACACTGGCAGGTTGGTCGGGTATGGGGCGTGGAGGTTCGACTTTTTAGGCGTCGCCAACTTGTCGTCACCTTCAACCTCTTCCTCGCTGGGTGGTTTACCCCCATTGGCATGCAGCCGAGAGCCATCGATCGCCTTTTGTGGCGACCCAGAGCCAGTCGGCCCGGCGTGTGCCGCGGCAAAGCGAACACGAGCCTCGGTACGCTTCAAACTCGTAAGGTACTCTGGCGGCAAGAGGTCGCACAGCGGAGGATGAGGCAGGGCGCGGGTCCCGAGAAGGTGGTGCTGGAGCGTAATTGGGAAGGCAGCGAGAATACCAAGAAGCTCGTCGATGCGCTCATCGCTCGGCAGCTGAGCCGTTTGCTGTCGCGGCGTATCATCCGCATCCCCGTTCAGTATACGTGTCGACGAGCTAGGGCTCATCTTCGGAGTCGCGTCGGGGCTGTCACAGGTGACAGGCGAGCCAGATGGTGATCCCGTAAGCGGGCGTGCCGAGCGAATGGAAATCTGAGCTGTCAGTCGTGTTCCTACGAATGTGTTCAAACCCGTAGGTACTCACCATACGGAGTCCATCTCGCACAAGAGCGTGCACATCCGACCATACGCGTGCACGCGTGCGACGTCGCGAAGCGGATGGGCTCTCATCGAAAAGTTTAGCGAGGAAGACTGATCATGTCAGTTGCGATTCTCGTGAAGAACTGTGGAGAGGACATCTGGGCGTCATGCATTGTGTGATTCTTCCACCTGTGTGCAGCACTCAAGAATGTTGAAGGCCGGCGACGTCACATGCAGACACATTGTCGTTCCACATTTCGGGTGCCCGCGTGGCTCGTCATACTCACATATGCCTGTTATAGCGGCGACGTAGGATGCCCATGGTGCAAGTGCTTTGGTGTCGATGGCGAGAAACCGAATGGCGCTCACCAGGATCTGTGCGTATACACCGAGGACGCCGAGATGTGCGAGACGGGTCGTTCTGTTGATTATCAGTCCTGTATCCAGGTGTCAGGTACTCTCGCCAGTTCGTACCGTGTGGGGGTGTCATGGATTAAGCGGGTCGTGCGTTCGTCGCGCGGCGCCAGGCGATGCCGACGGTGGCGCGGCATACCGGTTGTACTTTTATTACAGCGAATCGCGGTGGGTGGCAAAGGATGCACAGTAGGTCGAATGGGGATGATGAGTCAACGCGAGATGATGTGCAGAGAGAAGAGTTGAGAGCGTGAGACAAGGATTAGATTGAACAGATTGAACAGGTTGAACAGACACGACCAATTCACGAGAGAGGAGCGTAAAAGGGATCTACTGGATATACAGTACCTGGTTACAACCTTGCCCATAATGAACTAATTCAAATGGTGAGAACTCAACTCTAATTCAACTCAGCTGATTAATTATGAATGATCAGGACCCGCACAACGTGCCAGTGACAAGAATAAACAATCCCATTGTAGTCGTCTTGGCATGCCGAACACTCTTGTCATCTCGCTCTCGAGCTCTTAACCCCCAAATCTCGCATGCATCCACGCAATCCCTACGCGACACGCCGCCCAGACTTTGCGGCCCTGGCGCGCGACGACGCGCGTCTGGCACCATTGTGAGTATTAGGCAGATCCATGGCAGTGTGTTGCGAGACGGCGAGACACTTGCGCTTGAACAGGGTGGATTGCTGTTCTGTTGTGGTGCAGGATGGTCACACTGTGCGAGGCAACACCGAACATGTGGTCAATGCGTTGAAACGACGCGGTATTCGCAGTATCAGGCGTAGCTCACAGCACAGCTATCGTTGAATGCTGGAGAATTGGCTGTCGCTGCGAGTACACTATTAGTAGCTCGGAAAGAGTCCGTGACACAGCGTAGGGCAGCAATACAGTGAATCTGCCGATGGATGTTGGTCTTCTACGTTGCCCATAGCTGATATTTTAGCGTCACGACGGGGCCAGTGCCATCTATCGACTTCAGTGATGCGGCTGCTCTGCGCGCACTTACAACGGCACTTCTGAAGGCCGACTTCGGCTTGGATGTCGAGCTACGTGACGACAGGCTTTGCCCGACAGTATGTTCCTTTTGCCGAGTAGGACTAACATCAGATTGCTAACCGGTGAGAAATCGAGCGGATACGGTTCCCAAGGTATTCATGGCTAACGCCAGGCTCGACTACATCCTGACTTGTCTGGACCTCCCGACTTCAAAGCCGCTGCGAGTGCTTGACGTCGGTACCGGTCATGTTGCAATCTACGCTTTGTTGCTGCACCACCTGCGCCCCGATGCAGCGGTATTTGGGTCGGAGCTAGACTTCTCCTCGTTGGAACACGCCCGTAGAGTGTTGGAGGCGAACGGAATCTCTAGCATTCCGCCGAGCGGAGCCGGGGGGATAACACTTCTTCCAGGATGCGCCGACGGTGTCTCGCTTTTATCACACGCGATCTATCCCCTGTCCTTTACAATGTGCAATCCGCCCTTCTTCTCCTCACCAGCTGAGGCAGCAGCAGCGCGCGAGGGTAAGGCCAACCTTCCCCCCGCCGGACCGACGTGCGCTGAGCACGAGGAAGTCACGCGCGGCGGTGAAGCAGCGTTTATCGGGCAGATGGTAGATGAGAGCGTCTCTCATTCCAAGGAATGCGAGTGGTTCACCTCCCTCGTCGGTCGGTACGCGAGTCTCGAAGAGCTCGTTGCCCGCGTCCGAGGAGTCACACGCAACTATGCTGTCATTCGCCTCCAGCAGGCCGTCACGGCCCGTTGGGTGCTGGTGTGGAGCTTTGGGGCACATCGCCTACCTGATGTGAGTCTAAATGGATGAACTGAGCGGAGCTTACCAGCAAGGAGATGACTCGACCAAGGCATCTGGACCCGTCTACGTCCTTTGCTCGCCTGCTTCCTCTCCCGAACACATTCACGTTCCGCACGGCACTACCGGAGGACGAGCTTGTGGCTGCTGTGAGACGTGTACTGGATAGCGTGGGTCTCAGTGACACGGAGACCGGTTCAGTCCAAGCCGCGGACCAGTCGAATGCTGAACAGGGCCAATTCCGAAGTGGAGGAGAACCATTGTCTGATGAGAAGGTCATAACTACAAGCAGTGCAGACCAGTCCATCACAAAGCTACGACGCGAAGCGACCGAGGACAAGCCCAGTGAACGCGTACTTGCTTCACTAGCGCCCATGACAAACAGCTGGTCGCGATCTGCCCGCCGCGCTGGCCGGAAACCGGAAAACTCTGTTCCGGCTGTGGACATCAACAAGGATACGCCGGATGCTACTTCCGTTGGGGCTGCCGGCCATCGGCCATCGACCACACACGCTCCCCCGGCTGAAGACAAACCTTCAAATTCAGAGTCTGAACCCGTACCCAAGCCGCTGTTCCGCGTGACCCTGACGACACGGGCAACGGACGTCGGTGCGGTCCTCGAAATGCACTGGGTCTGGGGCCCTGACCGGACTGTGGTAGACGGATTCTGGAAGTTTGTCGTCACCAAGACTGATGTGAAAGGGCGATTTGAGGCAACTACCACGGGAAACGGGAAACGCGGACGCGAAGGCGGAGCTGCTGGCGGGATTGAAGGGGCTGCTGCGAGCAGAGGGGAGGGGGCTGAGGAAGAACCGAAATCGAAATGGGGTTCGGGGCGCGGTCGTGGTCGCCCTGGAGGACGCGGTGGCGGTGGGCGAGGTGGTCGGGGAAGGGGCCGAGGTCGCGGATGGGGACAGGATGCGGGTTGGGGAGACAGGGCTAAATAGGGCATCGATCCTCCGTAGTTGACTGCAGTTGCATTTGCATGCCTCTCGGGGTGAAACCTGTCGATGAACGCGCAAGACTGAGCAGCTGTTGATCTCTATCCTTCGTCAGTTTGCATCCTAGCTTCTGGGCGCAGCAAGTATTACAATGCACATCTCACATGATGGATGATACTCATCTACGCCTACGGAATGACTCGCTATGGACTACCCTTACACATGACGCTCCCCTGGTCTCAATTTTATCAATTAACGGTCCACGCTCGCGTGCTACTGTGCTTCTCCATCCCCGCTCGTCCACCAACGCACTCGATGCCCAGAATCTGCAAACAAACGACCAGGGAAGAGAAAGGAAAGGAGGAAGTGGGGTGAGGGATGGGGAAAATGATGAAGCTTGCTTGTTTGGATGCGGAAGTATGAGGATGAGAGAGTATGAGAGGAAGCAACGAACTCGTGTGCGATATATTGGACGCTATTGCTGGCGTATAACCATCAATCGAAGTGCGAGCCAGAGGTATCATGGCCGATTACTTGGCCGAACGGTCACCAGTGTTGCTGGCACCGCCACGGCCACGTCCACGGCCACGACCGGCGTTGCCCCCACGCTGGGCACCGCCCTCAACGCGCGCACCACCGCTAGGGCGGTTGGTGTCAGGGGCACCACGGCGACCACCCTTGGGGCCGCGCTCGTCCTTCTCCTTGCGGGTCTCAAAGTTGAGCTTGCCATCGTTGTGGGGAATACCACCCTCGCCGCCCTGGTGGGTGGGGAGCGAGGCGATAATAGCCTTGCGAGCGGCCTCGACCTTGGCAAACTCGACGAAGGCACAAGCCTTGCCCTTGACAATCTCGACCTTGACAACGTCGCCGAAGCGCGACGCAATCTGGCGGAGAGTGGGCTCATCAACTGCCTCGTTGGACGCCTGGTCCTGAGTCGACCAGTTTGGGAGCTTGACAAAGCAGTGGGGAGTCATGACCTTCATGGCGACGTCGACGTTGTGGTGGCGGCCACCAGCAGGTGCGGCCGGGGCGGCGGCCGCCGGGGCAGGAGCGGCGGGGGTGGTCTCGGCCTTCTTGGCGGCGGGAGGAGCAGCCGGAGCAGGGGCAGCCGGGGCAGCGGCGGCGGCGGTGTTTCCAGCAGCGGCAACAGCACCCCACGACTTGCCACCGGCTGCGAGCGACGCCCAGGTCTTGGGCTTGGCCGGAGCAGCAGGAGCAGCGGCCGGGGGCGCCGCAGGGGTAGCAGCGGCGGTCGCAGGAGCGCCGTTGCTTGGCGGGGCCGACTTGGTGGCGGCGGCGGGAGCTGGGGCGGGAGTGGGAGCAGGAGCTTCCTCAACAGGCTCAGGAGCAGCCGGCTCGGGGGCAGCCTTCTCCTTCACCGGGGCGGGGGTCTCAACAACAGGCTCGGGCTCAGACTCAGGCTCCGGAACAGCGGCTTCCGGCTCCGGTTCAGGCTCAGGAGCAGCAGCCTCGACCTTGGGCTCAGGGGTGGATTCAGGCTCCTCCTCCTCAACGGCGACAGGGGCAGCCGGGGCGGCGGCGGCGTGAGCCTGCTCGGCCTGGTTGACAGGGGCTGCGCTCACAATCGGGGCCTCCTCAACCTCGGGCTCCTCCTCCTCATCGGTCTCCTCCTTAAGGTAGCGGAAAATGTCGTTGAGGACGAAGTAACCGTTGGGCTGTTCGGCAAGGAAGAAGGTTTGAGCAAACTTGCGCCACGGCTTGTTGGCATTCGACATTTCACCAAGGACCTGGATGATGATACCACCGCCAGCGGACGACTGCGAGTCGATCGAGTTGATGTACACCTTGGCCTGGTCATACCCGATCTGGACAATGCGCTCATGGATCTCCTGTCACTGTGAGCTGTCCGCACACGAGTTTTGAGTTTCATATACACACCTGCTGGCCATGGGCCGGGGAAACATCATCTCCCTCCTCGCCGTGGACGAATGTCGAGCGCTTGTTGTAGAAGCAGTGGAGACGGTGGGGCTGCTTGTTCACAAAGTTGCTGTAGTATGTGTGAGTGATTCCGCACATGGAGAGAGGTGTTGACTGTTGATCGGCGAGTGCACGAGCCCCAACAGTTGGAAGAAGCCGTTTTCTTTGCAAGTTTTTTGGACCTGACACTCGCCAGATGAAGAGTCAAGACCCGCGGGCTTACTCACTAGTACTGGGGAACAAACTGCCATCCGACATCACTCGGGGAAATGTTGGACTGCGAGCTGGCAGCCACGGGCTCGGTGGAGGAGGACGCAGTGGGATGACCGTTGGACTGGGGAGCGGACATGGTGGCGGCTGAGGAGTCAGCATTAGAGAGCCCATTTGAGAGGTCGACGAAGGAACAGCAGAAATAGGATGCCGCAAGCTGTCGCTAGCGTGCGGCGAGCCTCGCCAAACACTATGCACATGGTCGTGCATGCTGAAAAGAAGTTGGAATGCGTACGCACCTGTGGAGAGAGGAAGACGACCGTGTTAAGCAACGCAAAAACAGCAAGCGGGATGGGGAGGGAAGGTGACACCGGCGAGCTCCGTGAGTGGTGGTGCAAGTGGTGCAAGTGGTGGTATGAGGTGTCGTCGGTAAGAAAAAAGTGAGATGGACCAACTCGAACGAAACAGCGACAGCGGGGACAGAATTGAATTGCGTGTGCAGCCGCTGGATGATGGAGGATAAAGAAGGCGAGGGGGGGAGCACGAGAGTGACCTAAAGGTTCTGTGTGTGTGTGTGTGTGTTGTGTGTGTTGGAAGCGGGGGCAAGGCGAGTCAGCAAGTGAATTGCAACGACGAGCAAGGAATCTTTGATGATGGGCACGACGCGGCGCGCGGACGGCACTTGAGCCTGGAGCTCTGGAGCACTCTCTCTCTCTCTGGCCCTCTGGCCTGCCTGCAGCCTAAAAGCCAGCCCTGGGCCTCCGTCATGACACACTGCTCCTATACTCTTCCTCCTCTTGTCGCTGGCACACAAAAAGGCACACACCATGCACACCACTCTGTCTCTCTCCCTTATCCCTCATCCAGACGCGGACTCGTATGAGTCATCCGCGTGCTCCAGAGCCAGAGCCACACAGGATATGAGACCTCTGGCTGTATCGGAGTTATGTTGAATGTGGCACTTGCACACCCTTGGCACACTCAGCAGCCTAGGCCAGCCGACAAGGAGCCACGCGTCGTGCCTCGCATTCGCGCGCTCTCTGTACTGTACGCCGCTGGCCCTCATCCAACACTGACGTCGACTTGATTGCAATCGTGCTGCACACCCACGCACACATCAGAGGACAAACAGAAACGACAATCGAACTCCATCACTCCTTTCACTCATCAACGTCGATAATAACAGGGGACCTCGCTCGCATAGACCTGAAGACGACCCAAGATTCCAAGACGCACCACAGCTGAAAATAGAGAAGACGAGCTCGGCCCTCATCCACAACGCCCTCGTCAGCGTTGTACCACACCTCTCCCCGCGGTTTGCCTCGACAAATACCTAACTCCTGTTTTTATCCACAATGTCCCTCGATCTTCAGCAGTCGCTCGCCCAGCTTCAGAAGGCATTTGATGCGCCTGGAGGGTCAAAAGAGGATGTGACAAAGCTGGTCACCGAGCTCAAGGTGAGTAATTACTGGATGAGTTGTCCCATCTGACCTTCAGATCAAGCTTGCGCAGTCTGGCCTCTACTTTGCTCCTCCGAATGCCGACGTGCAGGACCTTGTTGCTGCCCGTGAGTGCAAGGATCTACTCGCGATATGATCCTTTATTTCGGCTGACATGTAGGCTCAATCATCGAGATCGCGACCTTCCATTCGTTGAGGCGAGGCAACCTCGGGGCATACGCGCAGTACAACGCCGCACTGCAACCTTTCTACGTCAATTTGGCGTCCGTTCTTCCGCCTTCCCCCAACCGGCCCATCATCATTGGCCTGCAGCTACTGGCCATGCTTTCGGAGGGCAAGTACTCACAGTTCCACATGACTCTCGAAGGACTTGACGTTTCGGAATTGGGAGATGTGTTTGTGCGCTGGCCCGTCGACCTCGAGCGTTGGATGATGGAGGGAGCGTACAACAAGATCTACCGCGCGCGTGAACGTGTCCCTCGTGAGGAATACACTGTGCTGCTTGACCGCCTGATGGGCACCATCCGTGAGCAGATTGCTCTTACGATCGAAACGTCGTACCCTTCGCTGCCTCTTCAGAACGCTGCTCAGCTACTCTTCTTCAAGAACGGAGAAACGAGCCAACTCGTTCAGTTTGCCACGCAGGTGGGCCTACTTTGTTCAAACTGATGCTGACATCAGCGTGGATGGGACCTCGAGCCATCGACGCAGACATTTACCTTCCCTACGTCGCCGATCCCGGATATCGCTCTTGCAGCTGTTGCAGCCCACGACTCGTCCCGCATTACCCTCGACCTCGCCGGTGGTCAGGGTATCAAGCGCGGTGGTCCGATGCAGTCCATGATCCGCCCTGCGCTCGACCTCGCACACCAACTGGAGGCCATTGTGTAGGCGATAGAAGGGGTTTCAGTAGCCATTGCATGTATACGTATCATTGTGAATGCTGATGGTGGGAGGCTTGTAACAAGCGTGCAGCTGCCGCTTGTTCATGGAAGGAGGAGATAGATTGTTGAACGGTACTGGTCCAGACAGTGTGCTCAGATCCTGGCAACTGGCTCAGTACAAAAATCCAAATTGTAACAACATCATCAACCTCCACTCTCCACCAACCATTCTAGGCGGACCATGAGCAAACGTGCCGGCTCTCCAGACCACGGCCCCATTGCGCCCAAGAAAGCGCGTGCACATACGCTTCCGCATGCGCCGACACTCGACTCATGGCTTCGCCCAGATGAGGAGCGTCCGCTTGTCGCCTCTTCACCACATCTGCACGCCTCGACATCCACATTCGTCAGCTTCAGCATTGCCTTTGTCCCACCACCCCATGTGCGGAACTCGGTGGCACTGACGAAGGAGGCGCGGCGCGTCGTCCGCGAACTGGACGTCGTGCGCCTCGTTGGCGAGGAGCTGATAGCTCGCAGCGAGGGTGCATTCGCAGACGGGAACGGGCGCGCACCCTCCAACTCTAAAGGAAAAGAGAGGGCACGCGAGCCGGACCACCGAATGTGGGCGGTACGGACTCTCGGCCTCGGCGAGGGAAAGGATGGGACAGGAGGAGAGGGCGACTACCAAGTGCGTCACAGAACTGGCGCAGAACTGGAAGTGTTGCCAGCTTTCTAAGAGTTCATATTGTTGATATCAGCTGCTCGAGGCGTTCGATGACGATGGAGAGAAGTACGGCGGCGAGCGAGTGCTTCGCGTATTATCGGAGCAGGGAGGCATCGATGTCCTCACAATCTGTTGCCGTTGGGTGAGTCTCCTTTGGGTATCCGCAGCGACATTTGCTGACGACAGTTTGGTGGAGACATGCTAGGTGTTCGTACGAAACTGGTCGACCAACGCTCACCCGTAGCCAGCACGGTTTCACCATATGGGAATCACGGCGCAACACTCGCTCACGGAGCTACAGCGGCTCGTATCGCTACGCGACTTGCGAGCCGAGTTGGTGCGGCTTGACGGCGATATCGCCGGGGTGCGAGCAAAACTCGCCGGGGGGTCAGACCCATCCCCGACAAGAGCACCGGCTATGGACGGCTCGACAAACGCAACAGAAACAGCCAAGACGACCGCAGCTGGGATAAACTCCAACGGAGGAACTGGCCAGGCCCAATCATACTCTGATATCGAAGATATCGCCCGACTGGAACGCCTCGTGCAGGCGCGGACCAAGACGCTCGCCAACCTCGAGAGCCGCGTCGTTACGGCACAGTCTCGGGCTCCGGAGTCCGTCGCTTGAGACGTGGGTAGTGAGGACATGGTTGGTGTATCTCCGGACGGCGTGGAAATTTTGCTAGATTTGCTCGTGTGCCCGTAGCGAGCGGTCCAAGGTGGCCACACGACCACGGCATACATGACCTTGACCTGTTCAATGACTGCCATGCAAGTGCTCTCCCTGATGTGGTGTCACCTGTGGCGCTGTGCTGAGCAGATTCCAGGCGTTTGGTGAATGCTGGATGTACTTAGTACTGGCCATACACTGGAAAATCTCTAGTTCTCCATCTCATGTCCTCGCTCGCCATCAAGTCTCACGCCCCAATAATCGGAATGTCACGAAGCCAGCTCCACCACTGGCTGACAGCTTGTCAACAGATCTACAACATGCCGTTCGGACGGAATCAGCCCCTACATACAGGCGGATGAACATCTGCAGCGGATCAACTCCGGGAACTCTGGGTCCTTGTCTCTAGTAGCATTCTGAGCGAACAGCATTATCATCTCGAATCTGCCCTTTATGCAAGACCATCTTGTATTGTTATTTGCTTGCAGGAGGCCCATTGTAATGCTGGTTTCATTGCTCACATGCTGATCTACCTTCTACGTCAGAGGCGGTTCGCAGAGGGGTCGCCGAGCAGGGGTCACCGAGCAGGGGTCGACGAGCAGGGGTCGCCGAACAGGGAGCACCGTATGCACTACTGCACACTTGGGCACGAAGATGGGAGGCCTAGGCGGCTGCGCGGCTGGCTACTCTCAGCTGGAAAGCAATTCATTCACTGATCCACTGATCCACTGATCCACTGGTGTGCACGGCGCACACTGTGGCAGGGCCAGCTGTGGATCCCCGGGGATTACGGCGTCCACGCCGCACCTGCATGCATATGAATATATGACTATATATGACGCTCGTGCGTCCGCACCCTGGTACCCTGGGGCCTCGGGGCCGCTCACGTGCTGTGCCAGCATGCCAGTAGCTCAGTAGCCAGTGCCAGTGCTCGCACGCCCGCATCCACGACAGCAATTACAGCAACGCACCCGGCCCAGCCTAGCCCCGAGCGCCGAGCTGCCCTGCCCCGGCCTATGCCTTATCTCGCTGATCTCGCTAACGCTGAGCTTGCTGGAATTCCGGGATCCGGGAGCTACTGGGTGCAACAGCATCCAGAGCGCACTCTGCTCCATAAAGCGAATGCATGTCATAAATGCAGGCCATATACCGTAGACCATTAGGATCCCAGGATCAGGGAGGTAGGACTGGTGGAGAGCATGCAGAGCAACGGTCGCCGACACACGGGAGGGAGAGAGGAGGCGAGACGGCAATCGATCCGCCCACTACCATTCTACGCACGTACCGACAGCAGCCCCGACCCGACCACCCGACCAACTGCAGTCAGTGCAAATACGATATACGCTCGTTGACTTCTTGTGTGTGCCTCAATCGCTCGCTCCCCTCCATCTCTCATTGTCTCTCTTCTGTTTTTTTTTTTGGCTTTCAGCCTCATCAACCCCTTCGTACTTGTCTCCGCACCACCGGATACTGGGTACACCAAGTACTGCCGAGCGCGTATCCTTTCTGGGCCCTTCCGCTGGGCTACCTCCTTCCCCTCCCACAGGATATATCCACCTCGACATCTGCCATCTATACCAACCACACAGACACCATCTCGCGCCATGCCCGTGTCGACGCAAAACCCGCAGCGGCCGCAGCGCACTGTTGCCATCCTGGGTGTGTCATATGGCGGCGCGCGTGCCGCAATGATGCTCGGCCAGAGTTTGCCAGACGATTGGCGTGTTGTCGCAATCGACCGCCAGTCGCACATGAACCGTAAGTTAATGTAACCCACGAGTGGAGAGCGAGTGGATGCTCGACTTGCATTCTTGTCGCACTGGGCAGGGAACCGGGACTCGGCGACGGAGACTGATAACGGCGTTCCGCGTTTTGCGAAGATCATCCGTCTTCCTTCATCTACGAAATGTTTCTGACTCTCCAGACGTCTATGTCTTCCCTCGCTATGTCATAGTTCCCGAGCACGCGCCAAAGGCATTCGTACCGTATCGCAGCCTCTTCGCTCCCCCACCACCTGGATGTGTACTTCCGACACCGCCCCCGACTCCGCGGTTGGACCGACATGTGCTGATGCAGGGTCACATTGTGTCCTTGCAACGCAACTCGGTCACCGTGTTGCTACCCGACGAGAAGGGCACATATGACGGGCTGGCCGATGACGGAAGCGATGCGCCGCCGGAGCGCCTTCAGACGATCGATTTTGAGTATTGCATCTACGCACTCGGATCCATGCTTCCGGCGCCGTGCGACATCTGGGGAGAGAACGGAAGGACACAGCTGCCGGGCAGGGGAAGCAAAAGCGGAGGTGTTCAGTGGATGAAGCGCAATAATGAGGTGCTGGCGCGCTCACAGCGCATCTGCGTCGTTGGTGCCGGTGCATTGGGGATTCGTGAGTATCCAACCAAGTATTTCGTTTGAAGCGTTTGTCTAGGTATCCACTAACGTCAGAATTCTCTTCCGATATCAAGGACCTCTGGCCAGAGAAGGAGGTCACTCTGATCCATTCAGGCCTCCGCGTGCTACCGCGCTATCCCGAGGAGATGCACGAGGAGGTGATGGACGGGTTGGACAGCCTCGGTGTCAAGGTTATTCTGGGCGAACGTGTAGTGGTCTGGCCCGAATCGATGAACATCCTTGATGGCTCCGAGAAGACGGTCACGACCGACCGCGGAACGAGCGTCACAGCCGACTACATTCTGGCATGCACTGGCCCGCTGCCTCACTCGGAGTTGATGCGTCGGTTCGCCCCGCAGGCCATCGCCCCTAATGGCCGCATTCGCGTCAAGCCTACAACACAGGTCGACGTGTCCGATCCCTCAAGACCATCCATCGTCGACAGCATGTCGCACCTCACAATCAACGGGCGAGAACCTGCCGACCCCTTGTCACACATTTTTGTGATAGGTGACTGCGCCAACACTACCGCCATCCTCGCTGGTCACACTGCATTTTGGCAGGGCGAGGTGGCGGCCCGCAATGTTCAGCGAATGGTCGACGCATGTGCCCGTGCACCGGATGGCTGCGCGAACGGGACGACGCTGCTCCCCCCTCCGCTGGAGACATACATTCCCGGTCCGCCTGCTATCAAGGTCACGCTTGGCATCCACCACTACGTGATGGCAAGCGGCGCCACAGTAACTTTCGGCGACGACGGCCACGAGGATCTGCAGGCTCGCGCAATGTGGCCAGTCTTTGGCGCCGCAAACTGCACAGATGACCAGTAGTGCTCGGATGAGTGTTTCCAAGTGCAAAAGATTTGACGCGTTAGTAACGAGAGCATGTATTTTATATTCTATGTGTATTGCGCCAAGAGGCGTTCAAGAGCTGCGGACGGGTAGGAGGCATTCCTCACATTCCTTAGTTTACGAACCGACATGTTGGGGTGACCATACGTGATCCTAAGCGACCCCTGGCGTGAAGCTGTTCCAATACGAGAGATGAGGTTTATGCCATCAGCTGCAACAATGCTCTCTCTGCCACCGCAAGACAAACACGATGGCTGTGCATCTCAAGTAGACTATCGAAAGCGAAGTACAGAATGCCCAAAGGCGGAGAAAACGAAGTGACTAGTTGAGCATGGATGTGATGTATGACAGATCCATGCAACGCCAAGGCTGGCCGACAGTTTACTTGGACGAGGAGAACTTGGTGACGGCCTTGGTGCCCTCCGAGATGGCGTGCTTCGAGAGCTCACCGGGCAGGATAAGACGAACAGCGGTCTGAATCTCGCGCGACGAAATGGTGGAACGGTGGTTGTACGACGCAAGCTTCGAGGCCTCGGTGGCGATCCGCTCAAAGATGTCCGAGACGAATGAGTTGAGAATAGCCATGGCCTTGTTGCTGCACTGTGAGAATGACTCGCCAACAGCCGGGCCGCCAATCACATCCACACTCACGAGATACCAGTGTCGGGGTGGACCTGCTTGAGGACCTTGTAGATGTACGAGGAGTAGGTCTCGACACGCTTCTTGGTGCGCTTCTTGCCACCCTCCTTGGTCGAGGATGAGGTCTTGGCAGCCTTAGCGGGAGCCTTCGACGCGGCAGCGGGGGCCTTGGAGGCCTGCGAGGCGGGAGCCTTGGAAGCGACAGCGGACTTGGGGGGCTGGGGAAATCAGTATGAGAACCCGAGCGAAAAACGGCGCTAACAACGACTGACTTACCATTGTGACGGTTGGTTACTCGAAAGAAAGAGATGAAGAGACACGAAGACAAAGTGGATGGGTTGTTGATGATAGAGGGAAGGAAAGAGATAAATCCAGGAGAGCAAAAGTGCAAGGTGACCTTATACTCCCAAAGATCCAAAAGGGGGACAACCAGCGCGTGCGAGCAAACGCCAAACGCCATGACGCGCCCGTTGTTTTCCTTTTGCACTTTTGGGTGGTGGATGATGGATGCGGAAGCAATTTTTGTTTAGTGCAGATCCTAGATCATTATTGATCATTGATCATTGATCCACCATCCCACACCATAGGGTGACGCGTCACTTTTGGCGCGTTCCGCGGATCAGCCTCGTTCTGATCACATGCCCTTGATTCGATGGTCCAATCAGATTCACGAATCAGTCCAATCACTGTCACCCACCAAAAAAAGTATACGTATACTTTTACTGCTGGATTGATGAGATCACGGGACTTTGCCAAATGCACACATGTCATTTCGCGTCAACTTTGGAGTGATCAGAAGGAAGCTCAATTCGCTGTGATCAACACGAGCGCAGCTCGCAAAGATTGTGTTTGTTATAAAAGTCTTCGTGACGCGTACAACCAGTCTTTTTTTTCCCTCTCTTTCCCATCCACAACCACAACTTGCGTCAAGCCGCCCCCTCAACCTTCTCCGCTCAACCCAACCAACCCAACTTCAATCAACATGTCTACTGGTGGCAAGTCTGGTGGCAAGGCCGGTGCCGAGACCAAGTCGTCCTCCCGCTCGGCCAAGGCCGGTCTTCAGTGTACGTTGACAGGCGGCTAACGCTCCGCTCCAATCCTGACTGCAATTGCTGACTCGTTTTTCAGTCCCCGTTGGTCGTATCCACCGTCTTCTCAAGCGCGGCAACTACGCTCAGCGTATCGGTTCCGGTGCCCCTGTCTACCTCGCCGCCGTTCTCGAGTGTAAGTTGTGTCGGGGACATCCAGGCAAATCCATCCTAACGTTGCAGACCTCGCCGCTGAGATCCTCGAGCTTGCCGGTAACGCCGCTCGTGACAACAAGAAGTCGCGTATCGTCCCCCGTCATCTTCAGCTCGCCGTCCGCAACGACGAGGAGCTGAACAAGCTCCTCGGCAACGTTGTCATCTCGCAGGGTGGTGTCCTCCCCAACATTCTCTCCGAGCTCCTTCCCGCCAAGACCGGCACCAAGAAGCCCAAGCCTTCGCAGGAGGCCTAAGTGTCAGCGCCTGCTGTCGCGTCAATGGGCCTAGTGCGTTGATATGTCTGCCACTAGGCGCCGTCTTGTCGCGTTACCTTCGTCTTTACCCTATTCTTCGTTTTCGCTCCCTGCATTGTACTAGTCATCTCTATGATGCACCCGTGTTCTGTATTTTCCTTGTTTGTGAATGACGGACTTGACGCGACTAACGTTGCTCACCCACCAGCTTACCCTGATGGTGCAATCTCGTGAGGAACAGGGCGTAGCAGAGGAGACAACTTCGAGGTCAACAAGAGAATGTTTAGGGCATCATGCTCATCGAGACACCCCGACTGAATCCCCAACTGCCGGTTTCCCAAGTATGCCCATACATCTACACTGGTACTCTAGAATACGATATCCTCAACACGGTACTTGCCGACCGCCTCCTCTGTGAGCCCGGGGTTCTTGGTCTGCACACGCGCACGCGGTTTGCGACCGTGGGCGGCGCCGTATGTGGCAGCATGGGCCGCCGTTTGCGCCGCCTGGGCAGCAGCAGCCGCATCGCGCTGCTTCTTGGCCTGGGCCGCGAGGCGGAGGGCCGCATCGACTGGAGCACGCAGGCGGCGGTAGTCCTGTTGTGCGCTGAGCGCCGGCGCGAGGGCAACCTGCATGCGGACGAGCACCGGCTCGGCCTCCGGGATGATCATTAGCGTCGGAAGATGGGCGTCGAGCAGCAGGGAGGAGTGTGCGACGATAGCGGCCAATGGGGGATGCGCAGAGCGGGGGGCGCGTTCCGGCCACACATCCAGGCCATCTCCAGTCTCCGCGGCAGCTTCAGCCCACGCAGTCAACTGCTCCAGTACACGGAGGGCGGCGGGGCCGTCGAGCTGTTGCCGAAGGGCAGCGCGGTAAGCCGGATCCGGGGATGGACCCGCCAGGATATCCTCCAGCAGGGAGGTCAACGACGGTGTGCCCTCCTTCAGCGAGTGCGCAATAAGGGTGACAGTGGTCCCCGACGGGAGAGAGGGGCTAGTGCGGAGCATGCGCGAGACGTTACGCTAGCTGTTAGCCGCCACAACATTGAGTGCAACTCACCCAGTCAGACAGAGGCACAAGCGCCCCCATGAGCACGCCTTCGGGGTACATCTTGTCGGCGACGGCACGGCGGTCCACGAGCGTCTGCACAATCTTGGCAGCGTAAGTACCCGTTGGCTTGCCGGCTTTGAGAGCCGCCGAAAACACGACGTCCAGCAACTCGCTCGCAGTCGACTCTGTCACGACGGCTCTGCGGCCATGCGTCGACTTGTCCTCGGCGTCGAGCCATGTAGAGAACGCCTTCTCTGCCCGCGTCACAGCATCTCCCGAACCAGACCCTAGCGCCGACCTCACAGTGTCGACCATGCGACGCCCCGAAGACTGAAGGGCCGACGATTCTCCAGCCTTGGTGAAGACAGCGGACGTACGGTCGGACGACCCAACGAGAAGGGCAAGACCCACACCACCAGCAGGGAGAGTCACGTCTGCGATATGAATAACGCTACGGCCTGACTTGTCCGCTCCTGGATGGGAGAGAACGGTACCGAGGATGACATGATCGGAGGACGGGCGGGCAATAATGGCAAGATGGGTTATCGTATTTGAAGCCGCTGTCGAGATCGGTGCCGAGGTGAGAACAGCAGGGAGATCTGGTGAGGGCACCACAAGCGCCACAGACGGAGAAGGGTGAGGGACAGCCAGAGCCGCGATCGGGCGCGACGTCGACGGAAGCGAGACAATCGCCGCAGGACTGGCAGGGTGCGATAGGGACACTCCTTCACTCTTCCCTGTGCCTTCAACAATTGCCTTGACAGTGCGCGAATGAACCTTGTTGGCTGTGTCGATACCGGTCAGGAGGCCATCCGGGCCCACATCAGCAGCTGCAAGTGCTGTACTCGACAGCGCTCCGTCCGCCACGGAGACCGCTCGACCGTCAGCCACCTCCAGGCCGTAGACTTGGGTGTGGCCGCCCTCGTCGACCACCACAGCTCGTGTTGTCAAGCCGTCAACTATTCCGGCAGCGATAACCCGTCGCGATTTCGGTTTCGGCTTGAGAAGAGACGACACCTTCAAGTCGGCTGCTACGGCGGAGATGCCGCCCGTTGTCCCAACAACAATGAGCGGCCACCCTCCACGGAGGTGATGCACCGAATGCGCTGGCGTGTCAAGGGTCACGCTCTTCTTCTCTCCGTCATCTCCCTGCCAAAGCCAGATCGCCCTCCCGTTCTTGACGCCCTCGCCCTCCTGTACCACTACAGCCGTGACGCGTTCAGTAGAGGTGGATTCCTCTGCTCCCTCGGTCTTCTCTGGAATGAAGCTGACCGGCGCGCTCCCAAATACAGTCGATGGCGGAACAGTAAAGGAATTGGTGGGCCTTAGGGTTTTGATCTTAAAGAGAATCAGCCATTGTCAGACGGAGCACGACTCACGTCGTAGGTCCACACTCCATCGCCGTGAACCGCTGCCACTGCAAGCTTGCCCCGGCTGCCATGCACGCCGCCGAGCGTAATGTGCGGAACGCGGCTCGAGCTCGCCTGAGCGTACGGGAACGTCGCAATAGACGATGGGGTTGAGATGGACGCCATCGCAGTAGGTGCGCCGTGGACGAGGTGCGAGATGGATGCGGTAGATGGTCTTGACGAACAAATCCAAAAGAAATTGTTAGACCCAAGAAATCTTGGAAAGGCAGGCACACTTGTTCTCAGGGACAACGGAATCAAAATTTTGGCAGAGAGAAGGATTCCTCTTGGGGGCATCAGAAAGGCGAACCCGCCATCATCATCAGCGTCTATGACGTAACAGGGTCTTGTTCCCCCCCACGATGGTCAATTGAGAAGCGCCAACGAAGCCTTTGGGTCATCTCCTCCATTTCTGATCGAGCTGGAAGTGTTGTTCTCAGCTTCGTCTTGTCTCTCCTCATCAGTGCATCAGTGCATCAGTCCATCTCTCGCTCTCGCACTCCCTTGTAATCACAAGATCACATCATAACAGTCGCACACCCACATCCAGGATATCGAAATCATGTCCGATCCCATCACGGAGTACGGTGCCTCCGCTCCGGTCCCTTCTTTGCTTTCCCTACCTCCGGAACTACTCCTGGAGGACGTCATTCCCCGCCTCGGGGCCACCGACATCTTCTCCTTATCACGTACCAGCAAGGAGCTGCACTCTCTATGCGTAAGTCATCGAACGGTCGTCGTTTTCTCGCTGACAGGAAGAAAGATCCCTCTGTCTGGCGTGCCAAAACCGAAGCAGACTTCTCATTCTTCCCTACCAATCTCGCGCTGGGTAACGCCGGCGGCGTAGAGGCGGGCTGGTATGAACGTGTATATCTCGGCCTTAAGAAGCCTCGAACTTATCTGTGGGGTGCGGCTGGGGAGGCACGTCTTGGGAGCAACGAGGATGTTATGGCCCGTACGCGTGCCCCGCGCCTCACCTTCGTTCGCAAGGTTCTGAAGCCGATGAACGTTACCGACTGGTTCACGTCCGAGCGTGACAGCCAGGCCGCAACGGATGATGGTGATTCTAAGGGGCAACAGGCATCCATTGTCGATCTGCAGGCCGGGGGCTGGAGCTTTGCTGCTCGCGACTCTCAGGGAGGTGTATGGGTCTGGGGTGAGTAACCAGAGAGGGCAGCACGAGAGGATGGGACATTGGGCTAATCAGCAAGGCAAGCTCGATGGATCAACATACGACCTTCAAGAGGATTGGTCTTCCCCAGCGGCGATTGTTGAAGATGCAACGCGTCTTCCGCTTCCTTGCACAGCGACACAGATCGCCACGGGACGCCGACATCTTGTGGTTCTCGACTCGGACAATCTTATCTGGGAGATGAAAGCATGGGGAAAGGTGAGCACAGTTGAGAGCATTTCTGGTACTCGCCGAACAATTCCTTGATCAACTTGGAACCTCAAGACTAACAAGAAGGCATACCATCATACCTCCCCAGAACTTACTGCACCGTCTCAGACGGGCGCGGGAACCACGACTCGGGGGCCGCACGTTGTTCAGGTCGAGGCTGGCTGGGACATTTCGGCATGCCTGACGGCGACAGGCGACATCCACATTTGGAAGCCGTTCGATGCACTGTATGCGAGCTCTCTGACGCACGACGACAATCTCAGCGGTCCACTGAGGACTGGCGATAACCGCAAAATGCGTTGGGGTACCATTGGGCCGAATGTGGTTATTACTCTTCCACCGCTTCCTGAGCGCTCAAGTCTAGGATCCGACCAGGTCCTTCTCGAGGTCAATGAACGGTTTGCAAAGGCTGAGTCACAGCAACCCAACGCCGCGGCCAATAGCCGAACAAAGGACCCCTTGAAGGTAGTGCAAATCGCTTGCACCAACGAGTCCGTCATCGCTCTCCGCGCGAATGGAGAAGTTTGGGCCGGTTCACCTGAAGTAGGCTGGCAGTTCGTGAGTTCTGCGGCCACCACCTCTGGACACTAACATTTTGCAGCTGCCCCATTTCTCCTCTCCTGATATTACACACGTATCCGCTCAATGGTCCAACTTCTTCGCCTTCGCAACATCCACGCCCAGCAAACCGTCCTCATCAGTACTCTGGGGAAAGTGTCAGACGTTTGCGCCCAACGTGGGCGCGACACTCGTCCCCAGTCGTCCGCTTGAAGGATTGGAGACGCTGCGTGTCATCCGCGTCGTGGCGGGTGACTGGCACTGCGCTGCCCTCACCGCCGATGGGGCAATGTACACGTGGGGCCAGAACGATCAAGGCCAGTGCGGCGTCTCGGGCGCAAATACATACATCAACGAGCCTACGCGAGTCGAGTTCCCACCTGACGGCGACCGAGCAGCTTTCGTCTTCGCCATCACCGCGGCTGGTATGCATACCGGCGCCCTCGTACTTGGTCACGCACGGGGCAAGGACGAGCTCCCACCAATCTTACCCCGCCGCACGGCCGATCACGATATCGATAACGAGGAAGACGCTCGCAACTCGACTTTGCCAGGTCATTTCCGATTCCCCGGCGCTTTCCGCATCGGCTTCGCTGGACGCGGTATGTACCGCGGTCCTGGCCTGGGACGGGGACGAGGATCGTCCTAAGGGCAATGGAGACATCTATGTATTGCTTAAACGTCAAGGTTTTCTGAGCTGAGCGTGGCTCCTTGGACGGAGGATGGTATCTACGAAGAAGGATACACGTCTACACGTCGTTGCATAAAGCCCCGGGTAGCTCATCTATCAGGAATGTAATTTATGAGGCACTAGAATACTCATTAGAGGAACTGATATCAATGAACCAACGTGACGGAACGTTTTCCTTCCCGAAATGTAGTGCGGTTCAAAGCACAACAACAAATCCAGTCCAACAGCATCTCCTTATGTCTTGTTATCTGCCCTACCGCAGGGCTGGAGTGGGATAGTCGGTAGCCAGGAAGAGAGGGTCGATGGTCCATGCCGGGAGCGTCGACGTGTCTTGATTAAAGTTTTGGTACGTCTCGTACAGGCTGCCAAGTGCGCCATGCGCGTCGAGGAACGTCTCGGGAGATACGTTGCCCAGCACATTGCCGATACCACGGAGATCGCCTGCTGACAGGCGCGCCTCCACCGCTTCCGGAGTAAGGTCAAGATCTTGTGTAAGCAGACTACTTTCTAGCTCCGATAAATCATCATTTGGGACTGTGTCATGTCCCTGTTGACTTTGTACTCACCTAGGGCACCAGCGACAAGAACTACCTTCCTGCGCGCCTCACTCGCCATCTCACGCCAACGAGGCTCCATGAGGCTGATGATCCACACCGCAATGGAGAGAGTGATCTCGGCTTCCGGTTTGGTGATTTCATACCGCCAGAAGCAGACCAAGACAATGTGCGCACATGTCACCACTTGACGCAAGTGCTGGTACATGAGGTTGTAAGGCAGTCGGCGGTATATGGCATTGTAGCGCACGAGAACCTGGGTTGCTGAGCGCGCAAGGACCGAGAGTGAGCTCATTGACACGCGGCGGTCACGTAGCGTAACGAGGCGGAGAGAGATACGGCCCCAGTCCCACAAGACACCGAGGAAGGGGTCGGTAAAGACGTTACCTGTAGTGCGTCCGTCCATAACCCATGTGCTGCACCAACGATCCCATTTCTCCTCCATTCGCAGCATCCAGTCGAGCGGCATTGTCGAACTACGAGGGTCGTGCAAGTTGATTAAGATCTGCGTGTTGATCACCAACAGCTCGGTCAACGAGCGTCGCACAACGAGTGCCACGACTGACTCGTTATCGATAACGGGTCGTGAACGGAAGTCCATGCTCTCAAACTCGCCCGGCTTGATGATCGGTGCGTGTTGTCCCAGAGAGGTGGACCAGCTGACAATGAGTTTATTCACTTGAATGACTATGCGGGACTCACTAGTGAGCATAAAGAATCTGCACAAACATCAGATCGGCTCGATCAGCCGGGGAGTAGCTGTGCTGCACTGCGGTCGACTCTCGATGAATGCCGAGCTCCTTGGCCTGCGAAATCATCCACGACACAATCATCCGCTGCATGTCGGGCGTGCAGGTGAGGCAAGAGTAATACCATAGACCGCAAAGCGCATCTGTTGAGTGTGAGCTTCTGACTCTTGGGTTGTATGCCCCCAGCTATGTCAGAACTTACGAAGAGAGGTAAAACTGGCGCCACCCCACGTCTCGAGGATGTGCACCGACTGACGAAAGAATGGAACATCCAGCCGCTCGTTGTCCGGCACGGATATCGCGCGACCCGGCGCATTCGGGGTCTCGGAAGGATTATGAGTTGGAGCTTGACTGGGTTCAAATCCTTGCAAGCGCACAAAACCCAGTGCAAGGCACATCAACACCAGTGCCTGCTGATCAGGTGTGAGGCTCGTCGGAGCAGTGAGATATCTTTCGAAGAGGGCAACAACGCGTGGCGCCGTCATGTGCGAGCAGAATGGCAACATGAACTCCGTAAACAACCCCATTGCTTCCACTACAGATGGTGGAAGCGGATCCGGCAGGTCTGGGAGGGGAGTCGAAAGTTCGCATTGTGGGTGGGAGGGCTGCTCATTGAGTGCCAGTGAGATGGTCTCGCCTGGGATATCAGCTATTGTTACGATTGGCTTTCGCAATGGGCACCAACCTGTCCTAGAGGTATAAATCTCCTCGAGTTGTTCGTCTAGTGAGCGCAGAAAGCGCGTGCGATCGGGGTATGACGACGCCTCAATCGCAGCAGTCCCAGCCTGCTGGGATCTCCGACGACTAGGGTTAATAATATGTTCAGATTGGAATGAGGAACTGTGCGACAAGGGAGATCTACATTCCAGGCAACATGTCCCTCACTCCAGTTCCAGCTACACTCACCGCATCGGCCTGGCCTTCTCTCTCACGAGGCAGTCTTGTAGCCCGGCATCTCGGCACCCTTGACAAGGATACGGCGGTTGACACTTGATCCTTCTTTGGCGGCAGTTTTCGCACGCACGCGAGATACGCGTCCTGCGCACCTTGTTGGCAGGGGCACCGGCCGATGAGGATGGCGAGCCGTACTCTTCCCCATCGGCTCCACCTTGAGCTTGGCCGGTTGACATTTGGGCAGGTGGAGCGGCTTGGGCAAGTGTGTGGGGAGACGGCGGGTGCGAAGTCATGGTATGAAAGAGGTGAGAAGCGCGTTGACGAAAGCGGCGTCGGCAACGACGGCTGGAGAAGCAAAAGGATGGCCGTCGTGGATGCCGATGTCGATGCGGGAGGTGTCTACTACAGAGTGTCAAAGAGGATGAGATGATGAATGGATGGTTTAAATGGTGCACATGGACGAGTTGTTTGCAAGCTTGCGGGGCGGGGGGAGAGGGGTTAGGAAGGGGGGAGGGGCCCAGCGCCGCAAAGGAGGCTGGTAGCTGGTAGCTGGCAGTAGCTTGACCTGGTAGGCTGGTTGGTTGTCGGCCTGGCTGGGGGACCGGGTTGTGGTGCCAGGGTAGTAACCGGAAACACAAATGACCACAACAAATCATGGTCTAATACAGGTCAAACAATCAACATTGAAGACATCCCAATATCCTAATATCCTAATATCCACTAAAGGAAATGCTGCCCAGTGCCATGCGGGCTTGTGTGGGTTTACCATGCTGCTTGCCATGCGGACGACCGGCCCGCCTTTCCGGGCCAGCCAATGAATGGCGCGCCCCAACCTATGCTCCATCGTCATGGCCATTTCCTCAACGTCCAACCTTTCTCTCCGCTCCCTCTCTCTATTTTTTCTCATCTCTCTATACCAGCCGACATGAACACATTGGCACCTCCAGTAGGTACTTTGTGGACTAACTGTGTGAACGTGATACATGGCAGGTGCGTCCAAACATCAAAGCTCCAATTCCACTTTCGGGTGTAAGGCAGAAAGCAGTCTGTTCTATTCTCCGGCCACTCATGACCATTGTATTCTGGACTCCTGCAGCAAGATCAGCAACAAATCAGCGTGTTTGGAACTTTTAGGCCTCAGCACAGAGAAGCCACTGTATCTGATTGTCACTCCGAGTAGCGTCAAGTGGAACTAAGCAGACGTCGACAGTCTCGCGGCTTGTTATCGTCCTACGCGAAGGTTTGAGCCTTGGCATGACTTTTGTGGACAGCCACTTTCTGAACGGATCCAACATCGTAGTATGACATTGCTGCAGGTAATCGAGCTAATGGTTTACCCCCCCCCAAGATTATCGCATCTTTCTGGAGGAAACAGCAGAGTCGATAGATGATTGTTGTCTCCATTCTGGCCGTGGTTGTCCTCCTCGGCCTGATGGCTCAGTCATCTAAGCAGCGAGATCCACCAGAGATAATCTGTTGTCCTCTTTGCCCAATTTTGCTGATTTGGGAAAAAGTGGGGGAGAGATCTCGAGGGTCTCGGATCTTGACGGCAAACGACAAGCTCATCTGCGGATGCTGGCCCAAATCGATTGAACGTTTCATCTTGCTAAGACCTTTAAAGCGGGGCGGAAATACAGTCCACCGATCTCGCTGTGTCCGAAGAGCGCGGAGCCGAGTGTGCTCCTTGGAGCCGCTTCGTGATACGGGAAGGTCTCCTGCTTCTCTGGGTTGCTGGACCTGATCACATCCCGTTTCTGGAGGCAGTTACCACTTGTTGATGTCACCGGTGTTTGATGTTGGGGTCAGATCTAGATCTATTGAGAGGCTCGCTAACAGGACGGAGACCAGATAGGTACAGTTATCCACTCCGCATGATAAAGACGATTGGGAGACAACTGGGATCTGGAAGACATCCAATGCTCACGAGTTCTGAGAAACCATCACACATTAAGTCCACTCGATCCACTCTCGGTGTGGGGCGTTGCGCAGTTGCTGTGACCTGACGGTCTCATGGTGACTGCTTGGTGTGATATCTGCGCGAAATCCAGGCAACTCCATAAGGGGCGTGCTACTCTCTAGCTTGGAACCACTGTGTGGGATTGTGCACCACTGGTTCAGCTTTCTTGCGAGTTGAAGCGATCAATGCAAGTATGCAGTCTACTCACCCGGGCAAACTTGTGGCACAGCGCCTACAGTCTGGCACCCACAGTGCTGTATGACGGTGCCAAACGGTGCGCGGCCAGACGTTGCCGAAGAAGGCTCCGATTACTGATATCACAGACAAGTACCACTGGCGGTTGGAAATCTGCGGGTCGAGATCTATGAATGTAACGGAACAGCTAAGACCCTATACCCATCCTTAACCCCCCGGACTTCAGACTGTGCACTACTACTGACTACTACTCTCAATCCTCGCAGCAACTTTGCTGTCAAAACGCAACGGCAGAGCCCGGACCCATCGGGTTGTCATATAATCAGGCCGTGTGCCCTTAAACAATCTTCAACTGGACCATGAGCGGTGCCGGCGCCCCTTTTCAAGATCTAGTTCCGGGATGCAAATGAGGTACCGAGCCCCTCGCCGCGATGAAAACCAGATCTCGGCCTGCAGACCGGGGTGGAAGCTAGATGCCTCCGTGAGAATGGCGCGATTGTGATGTTGCTGCGGATGATCATGTGGGAAGAGTAGTGGCACATGTGGGATCTTCTTAAGGAAGCCAATCTCTGTCACAAAGTCCGGACAGATATAAGGAGGGCCTAGTAACCCGTCTTCAACTGCTTCATCCCACGCACGACCATGGTTAAATTCGCCCAAGCTCTCCTCGTGCTGACCGTGCTGGCTGGCCCAGTTACCTCGGCCGCGGTAGGAAAGAGGGCTGTTGATAGCGCCAAGTAAGTTTTTTGTGAATCCCGCGGAAGTCGGATTTGATAAACGATCGAATCAACGATTCTTTGTCACTGCAAAAAGTCGCGACCCAGTCGCCATTAAGTGACGCGATCAGGTTGCGATTAAGTGATGATTACCACGATCACAATCACAAGCCCTGAAACCAAGAGAAATGGCCTCACGCGGCTGCTGACCTTTCAGGCTCACTACCTGGGGTAGGGACATCGGTTCCAGTGTCCAACTTGCGATTGGTACTCCTGCACAGGTCTTGGACTTTCTGCTCGATACCGGCTCGAGCGACTTGTGGATGTACACCTCGTGTGGCGGCGAGGGTGCGGACGAGTGCAAGCGTGCACCCCTTTTTCAGCCCTCTCAGTCCTCGTCTCTCCATCAGACCAACGACCCATACTACGTCGACTATGTTCTGGGCTCAGCTACTGGAGTGTACGCCATCGAGAAGGTTGAACTGGGGGGTTCGACTGTCGAGAGTACCATCGGTGAGTGTCCACCCAGATGCCACAGCACCGATCACCAGAGGTTTACTCCATTAGCGCTGACATCAGGACTCATAAGCAGCACCACACCCCTCGAGCGAGACTCCCGTGAGACCGGGATGTTTGGTGGTGGATGGAAGCAGAAGAATGGAAACCACTCCGTTCTGAGAGCCATGTCAGACTCGTGGAGCGACAAGCAGTTTGGCGTTCGATTGGGCTCGGCAGCAAACGACGACGTTACACGCGATGTAGGGCAGATTACTCTGGGGTGGGTACGCATTGTGATGGGCAAGGCGTTTGACATCCTCGGAGCAAATACCTCCCACTAGTCTGGCCTGGCTGACTTCGACAGAGGAACCGATCCTTCGCTCTATTCTGGGAACATTACCTATGCGGCTATGATCGAGAACAAGGATATGATGCTGTGGATGGTGGAACTGGATGGGATCAGCGTAGGAGGCACCGCGCTTGATCTTCAGACGTCCGACACTACGAAGTTTCTTCAAGGCGGCTACTCGAATGGAAAAGCAACCGCTTTCGTCGATTCAGGAGCTACTCTCGTTTGGGGACCGAATGACGCCGTGGACGCTCTGTACTCGCAAATCCCAAACGCGTTCAAGGGTGTCCGGGCCAACGGTAACCCCGGATGGTGGTTTCCCTGCGATGGAAGCCAGCACATCGACATTGTATTCTACATTGCAGGTGGCCAGTTCCGCATGCAACCCCAGGACCTCGTGTGGGACTGGGCCGACCCAGAGTATCTGTTGCGCACTACCAGCAACAAGATCCCTGCAGGCGCCGAAAACGTGAAGATGTGGTGCACTGGAGCCATCACCGGCGTTGTGGACCCTAAGACGCACCTGTAAGTCAACTCGTTCCAAGAGATTGATAACTTGTTCGAATACGGTTGACTCTGAAAACAGACCTCCGTGGACTCTGGGGTACAGGTTCCTGAAGAGTGTTTACACGGCCTTCCGATTCGACCCACCTGCCGTTGGGTTTGCGCCCTTGGCCCCTGGCGTGTACAAGCCACCCCAGATGCCCAGCCCCGCCATCCAGCTGAGCTAGGAGGGACGGCCATATGTTGAGAGCTCTGCGGCTCTCCTGCGCTACTGTTTATTGGGCTCCAGTTCGGCCTGCTGGTCAGGCACCGGGCATAACTGATATATCCATCAGTATGATGTACAATTCGCTCTTTGTTGGTTGACGGGGCGGCGACTGCACTGCGAGGATAACTCTATGGGAGACGATTCGGGGAGTAAGGAGTGAGCATGGGTGTCGGATCGGTGTGCAACTGAGATGAGTGTATGTTGCTGATTTTGATTTTGTTCGTCTACTTTTCTGATCACCTTCTTGTCGGAGGTCTTGTGAAACGAATGCGCTCTAAGCTCAATCGTTATATATGTGCGCTGCCATGTCCTGTGCGATGTAGGTTCTCGGTGCTTTCTCATACGGTGTTGATCTTCGCACATCGCCCAAGTCGAGGGCAACAATACATCTCCGACCTTGACACATACTGTATGTACAGCGTTTACAGTATCTGTCATACTGCTCATACTGCTCAACAGTGAGGAGACGGCCGCATTCTCCCTGGACCAACACACACGCGGTTTCCATACCCAAAAGACTAATAACATACATTGTCAAAGACACTATAGAGGGGATACTGTACTTAATACGCTCTACACAAAGAATAATGGTGGTGAATGTATGGACGCACGAGAGTTGGTGGTATGGGGCAGGCGCAAACCACCGAGCCATTGGTGGGTGTCGGTGATACTACATGGTGTTCATGCACGTCGCTAAGCGACTCATAGCAGAGCACAAATTGAGTGAGAAGCAGATGTTAAAATATGTCCTCGGCAAGACTGTCAAGGACGTCAAACATGACGACCCGGCTGCTCATGAGGTTGTGGCCCTCGCCAGCAACAACATGGAGCTCGGCATCCATTGCGCGCTCCATCCAGCGCATGCTCTTCTCGCTCACGCGCTCGTCGTCCGCTCCGTACCAAATCTTGCACGGGTGGCGAATATCGGTGTAACTGAAGCCCCATGGCTTGGCATCACGGCCAAGGACGACCGAAAGCAGATCGGCGGTCGTACCAGAAAGGCTTTCCGCGTGTGATGCCTGCATGAGGGCTTGCGTAAAGCCTGGCGACGAGGAAACCGAGGTCACAGATACGGATGGCGGAGTGGTCGTCCATCCTGTTGGAGCAGGGTACAGATCCGATGCGAGTGTATCGAAGCCATCCACTTCGACTGCGCCTAGACGTGAATCTGGTCGTGGAGGACCCTCTTGTCCAAATGACGCGCGTGACTTTGTCTCGTCCGAATCAAGACTTGTCGAAGACAGCATCCCTTCTGACTTGCTCCGGATCGTGTGCTTGATCGTTGGGGCCTTGCCGAGGAAGTACGACTCAAGGCGCCATTCTGCAGCGAGCGCAGACTTGATAACGCTGTTTGGAACCCACTTGAGCCAGCGGTAGCCTGAGGTAAGCTTTGGTTCCCAGGCATTAGTCTCACCTTCCACATCTCCCCCAACCCAGGGTGCCAGGAGATGAATTTTGCCATGCACCCGACGCTCCATCTTAAGAACTGTCGCAAGGGCATACGGTGCCCCGGCAGAGTGAGCCAGAACTTGAAAGCGCTCCACACCAAGCTCATCTAGAACTCGACGGACAACGTCCGCCCAGTCAAGCAGACCGCGTTGATTTTGGGGGATCTGATCTGTCTTGCCCAGGCCCCAACGATCAATACAAATCAAGCGTAGACCAAGTGCGCGCGCCAGATCATCATAAAGAGCGATCAGATATCGCACACAGCCAAGGCCGAGGAAGACGACCACGGGGCGGCCATCCGGCTTGCCCAAGTCGGCAACGGATACTTGAAGCGGTCGCTCGGGATATGGGCGAGCAATGAGGAGGTTCCGATTGAGTTGCGGCGAACGAAGGTAAAGGGCGATGGCATGCGAGTCGTCTTCCGGGAGTAAAGGCGACGAGCTCTTGGACCGCTTCAATGATCCGTTAGATCCCTTGCGACCATCTACATCAGGACTTTGCGTCTGTGAACGATCGCGATCACGATCCCGTGAGCGCGCCTTGCTTCTCGGAGAGTGTTCGGGCGTTGGCGAAAGGATAGCCCGAGTATGGGGATTAACGGCACTCGCGGGTGGTGGCGTGAGCGTTTGCGGAGGTGCAGGCGCGGATACAGAGGGAGTCGGCGTTGCAGGGGGCTTCGGTGCAAGATGGTTGTAGGCGGCTTGCGCGAACCGAATCTCATTGACATAACTGTCTGAGGTATCAGTCGAGATGGTGGTTGATCGGCTGCTCTGACGTCGCCTGTGCGTCGACTTGGCAGGTAAGGGGAGAGCCGGAGGAGCAGCACCGGGAGGCAACGCAGGAGAAGGGATACTCGCAGGGGGCGTTGGACTGGAACTGTAAGCCGAGTCTGGACTATCCGGTGCCGGCTCCAGCTTGAGGGTTGGTTCAATCTTTGGCAATGCTGGCGGCGGCATCCCTCGCTTGTGATTCTGGCTTGTAGCTGCCATAGACTTTTTACGCGTCCTTGCTGTTGCCAACAAATCAGGCCTCAGAGCTAGCTCGGCACGGGCCCGGTCCTTTACATCCTCAGTGGCTTGCGCGACTGCAGATGAGTGGCGATTGACGATATCATGGATCGATAATGTGGCCCGGCCTGTCGGCGATTGGTTGGTGCGTTCACCACTGATGGGTTGTGTTACTGCAGTGGTGACCTTTGGACTGGAACTGTTGGCAGTCGGACTGATGACCGCCGTCTGCGGTGGTGAATCTGTATCCGGACCGGGGGGGAAGATGGGGAGAGGACGCGGCCGGTCACGATGATCGCGATGGTCTCGGCTCAAGTCAAGTCCTGCACGTGAGGAGGATGACTCTCTCGCAGCTCTCTCGGCCGATGGACCTGATGCTGGCGCCCGTGGCAAATCGGGCGTTTGTCCCGGCAGCGGCGATGGTCCTCGTTTCTCACTTGTTGCAGCAACTGTTGACGATGGAGCTGGTACAGGAGAAGCTCGGGTAGGTATGCGAGGAAGTGGCCTAGGGGGTGGGCCGAGTCCGTTTACTGAGTCTGGGAGGATGCCTTGCCTCCGCCGTTTGCGCTCGTCCGGATCCATTCCAGTCGTTGAATTACGCCGTGGTGGAGAGTCTGCCAGGTTCACGTTTCCGGTGGTAGCCACGGTCAGTGGGCGGGACGAGATACCCAGCGCCCCCGTCGGGGCGTCCCGATCGTCATCATCGTCTTCAACGTTGTCGGAGCCGTTCATTAACGATGCTTCTCCGTAGACAGATGAGCGGGACTTGACCCACGTCCACGTCCGCTCAATACTGCGCACACGACGTGTGGGGCGGCGAAGTGCCCCCGGCGGTCCAAGGGATTCGAATGCTGCAAGATGATCCTCCATCTCCGTAGCAGAAAGAGAGTCAACAGCCACCGTACTGTTAGTGGCAATGCCGCCGCTCGTGTCGATGTGGTTGGCGCCGCTTGCACTGCCACTCGTGCCCACACTCGTATTTGCGTTCACACTGGGTCGGGCTTCGGCACTGGCGGTGGCGCTCGGGCCCGCGCTTCCGATTCCTCCTCCTGGTGGAGGGCGAGGTCCCAGCGGCGCCGGAAATGGCTTGTCCTTTGTCGGTGGTGTACGTGGCGGCGTCGCGTGGTTGGCACGGTATGCCTGCCGCCGAGGGGGCGGCAGAGGTGCGCTACTCATGACGAGAAGCTACCCACCACGGCAGAGCTCAAGTGAGACGAAACAAGTCGGGCTGGGAGAAGGAAAGGAAGATTGGGACCGCGCGATGGCCGAGTACCGAGACGATTCGGGACGCGTGAGCGGCGTCACAGTTTAGCAATTAGTGTGCCCCAGCAGTAGGACACAAGCTCCGAGTTGGCAAAAGAAGATTGATGCGATAAGCGGACCAAATCAGAGATGACTGATAACCGCCAGCCGTATATTGCCTAGGCGCCAGGCTTCGGGACTCGAAGAGCAGGAAGAAGAAACTTGTTGGGTTGGCGAGCGTGAGGGCAAGGTATATTAGGGTCAATGGCGCAAGTTTTTGGATTGTGGGCTTTGGGGACAGAGTAGCGTAGCGCGCAGACCTGTGAGCGATGGGCGTATCAAAAGGCAATAAGTCGTGTCGGTCGTGTCGGTCGTGGGGATGCGAGGCGCGGCGAGGAAAAGGCGGCGAGGGTGAGGCGCGTGTGTCAGATGTGACGGATTAGAGAATGTTGATGTGAATGGAGGAAAAGAGGGTAGAGAGAGAAGAGAGGGGATAGATTAGGCGGATGAAGGGATGAGGATGAGAATAGACGGATTGGGAGGGGACAAGAAATTGTGGTGGACGACGACGACGACGACGATGGCGACTACAGCTCTGCGAGCGAGGACGGGGCAGTTGGGACAGGGACAGCGTGCAACAACAGCCGCCCAGCGCGCCCAGGACTGCAAGGACTGTAGGACAGACACCGAAAGTACTAATCAAGTCTTCAAAGTAAAAAGTGTAAAGGGCTATGGGGAGAAGCTGTATTCACAATAAGTTTCGCAAGAGGCTGTAGAAGAATAGCAATTACAATCTGGAAGCACAAGCTGGCTTTGCTTTGATTACCACCACTGGGACTACTGGGACCACAGGGACGTTGAGCTAATCCCTCTGGGTACCTGGGTTACAACACGGAGAAAAAGGAGGCAGGCCGGACAGGAAAAACGAAACAAGAAGAGGTCGATTTTAGGCGGGACTGACCGGCGTACTAGCTCCGCGGCCCCTGCAGAGGGCTCTGAAGCTCTGAAGCTCTGCAGCTCTGAAGCTCTGAAGCTCTGAAGCTCTGGACGGGCGGCAACAGGGCAGCTAGGGCAACCTGCAGCCAAGGAGGACCACAGCAGGAGCAGATTGATTGGTTGTCAAATGGCAGGGAAACAGAGAAGCAGCCAAGGTAGGGCGGCCAAGGCATGGGACCAGGAGGATGACCAAGTGGTCAAGTGCACACTGTGGTTGAGGCGCTTCCAGGCAAAAGAGCTAAGAGAGCCAAGAGAGGCCGAGAAGCTGAGGAGACGGCCCAGGCACGAGGATCAGGAAAGAGAGGGAAAAGGAGAAGGGTGCTTGTCTCAGCTCTAATCCACTTTGCATTTTCCCCTTTTTTCCGCTTTTTTTTTTTTTTTTTGGCCTTTCTTTTTTTCAATCGGGAGGCGCATTCTTTGCCACCCGCAGCCCTACTAGCCCTACCCAAGACATTGGTACGCGCGGTACCCTCTTGTCAATCAGTGAGAGGTGTTTAATGACACTGAAGGACTTGGAGCTATGCTAGCTATGGGGGCATAGACCATTAGTTGTCCTAAGTCACTTGCATCACTACTTTGTAGCTTGGTAGGCAACAGAGGCTCTATGCGAGAGAAGCTAAGCCTACAAGGCCTACAAGCCAAAAAGACCAACACATGCGACACACCGACTACCCGAATACAGGCCGGTGTGACGCCTGTCAGGATGTCATACAGGTACCACATACCGGAACCGGAACTGTTTAGAACAAGGCCACGAGGCACCCTCCTTGCACCTATGGACCCTGCACAGTACCCTCGACACTGGATTAATGCATTGCGCGGGCATTGATGGAGTGAAGGAGTTGCATTGATGGTCTCCCTCCAGAAAGACCAGAACCGCTTCAATTCGTGACGGCATGACGGTTACCTCAGCTATGTGAGCATGTTACTCTCAGAACTCCTACGCGACAATGATGGGTCATAAGGTCGGTGAAAAAGGTCGCCAAACTGTGTGTGAGAATGGTACCCCAAACTTCAAGTATCAAGCCATTTCTCCGACTCAGAACTAGCTGGCCATTGGCAAGTCTTCGTGAGTGTGTGTAACTCGACAGGGGTAACCCGCCCAGCCCGCATGCCCGCAGACGCCTCCTCCAGCCCTGAGCTTGCGGGTCATGCTGCCGAGCCGCCACTATTGAGGACATGAGGACGCGAGGACGACGTGTTGCGTGTGGTATGTGTCGTATGTGGATGGTGCAATAGTGGATCCACGACTGTACAAGTCCTATGCCCATCTCAGCTGAGTGCGAATCAACATCCATTCGCAGCTATAATAATCGTGAATGTGCTGTCTGAATTCTTATCTGGAACTCCCCGAGATACCAGCAGCAAAGTCTGACGACATCACAACTTCGTGTTCTGACTGTTTTGCCGCTTCCATATCAGCCATATCATCACACTTTCATGGCGCAACTGATGGTTTTTGGCTGTACAAGACCACATTACCGACCGCCCTTTCAATCTGTAAACAGACTAGACGTCTAGGAATGTACATATCCTCACCCTGCATCTAAGTAATTGCTGCGTTGCATCGAGTCTGCGCCTTTAACAGCCGTATGGCGTTGCCACTCCAACCGCATGCCGTCCATGTCGTGATTGACAAACGAAGACGAAGTCCCATCGGGCGCATTGTTTTCCTGGACCCCCTCCCCCGCCCCTCCTCAGTACCACAGACACCTCAGACCACAGTACTGAAGCGTACTTGCATTTCGGGACCCCACCTAACCCTACTCCTGGTCTGGGCCCAGGAGCATGCGACTTTTGCGTTTGGGTGAAACCTTGTGTCGGAAGGTCCATTAAAAAGCGTAGAATTGTGGATGAAGCGCCGTTAAAGTGCGAGTTTACAGATCTAACGTACCATGAAGGCGAAGGGATGAGGATGTGTTCTTATAGCCATGTCCGAGCCTTGGAGTATCGTCACTCAAGTACTTTGATATGATGATGAGGCGATGATATAGATTTGACCAGACACGCCCTTGGCCGCGTTGGATCGTACTATCGTCCTATCGCGTGTATTGATCGATCTGGTCCGGGCCGAACCAGGGGCTCAGGGCCTGATTCATAATCGACCGATTGCGCTCGATGAGAAGAGAGAAGCTGTCGATGCGGGCGACAGGCGCCAACTCTCAAAGGGTCGGTTTCACGCTTCAACCTGCGAGGTTTCCTGATCTCCTAATCAGCATCCACGCACGCATGCCAGCTCTTGATCTACCTGATTGCTGATCCACTTGACAATTTGACCACTCTAATTATGATCTGAATTAATTGGATACTTCTCCAAGGCGGCAGACGAAGCTTACAACGAAACGCGGAGCTTTCGAGCACTGAAGTTCGAAACCTCTGGCGTCCTGAGGCGATAACTCACCAAACGGCGCAGACGGAATGAAGCCCCAAGCTGACAGCGACTCTCTCTAATGTATCCCTCCCCTCTGCGGTCGATAATGCATCAGGAAAGCGCGCCGAACCTCAAAGCGACGCGAATTGTCGTGCCGCTGACTAGCACCACGAACTGTGTACCAGCAAATGGCGACTACTGTTGACAAAGGGACTTCACAAACGGGTACCAACGAAATGTGTTCGCTCATAGGAAAGCTAGATATCATTGAACGAACGGATATGACAAAAGTATCTGTATAGTTGGGATCTAAGAGTTCCAGTTAACTCCTGATTCGACTGTCATTGCGGGACCGGAACTCATTTTGGCACTCTTCTCACCATCTCAAATGCGCTCAACACTTCAAACATGTTTGAACCCTGTTATCATACGAGTTGCGATAAGTAAACGCCGGCCGTGAGCTCAACGAACTAGGAAGACTGATCAGCAACCAGTCATTTTGATAACGTCCACACAGTACTTAGTGACGTATCTCGCGAGATGTCCACTCTGTACCTCTGGCGGCCGAGCATAGACCATTGGAACCGGCAGTGGGGCACTAGCCCTAACAGGCAGGGCCAAGCGGGAGTTCATTCACGGCGACGAGTAATGTTCAAGATCCCAATCTTCAAACTGTTTTCGCCACTCGTCGACCTATGGGCTCAGATGCCCCCCCCCCCCCCCCCCCCCCAGCCCTACCATACTGTACGCTCTACCTGCCATGCAGTCAATGATACAGTGATGTTTATTGTGGAGCCCCGGTCCGATCTTACCCAGTCAAGAAGTGGATCGCGAGAACGATACGCCGTCGATCGATCAGTCAAGGGTAAATCAGTAGTGGGTTCAGGGATGGATGAATCAACAGATCAACAGATCATTGGAGCAGCACCATTGCAACACGCAAAGCAGCCTCCCCTTTCAACTTTGAGGCATCTACACCGCGACACCCTCGTCGAGCTGTTTGCGCCCGGCACGGGAGTGACACGCATCCGACCTTCCGAGCCGCGCGATGGTTGAGGGAGAAATTGACCGACCTGCCGATGGCCAGGGTATTAGGGTACGACTTGGTGATGGTGACAGAAGCCAGATGGGAATGTATGTATCGCGAAGTGATGCTGCCTGATGGACCGAACTTGTACCTATGGGCTACAAGTGATGAACTGGTAGTTCTACTCTGCCATTTGCGTAGCATTTCCAGATTGACGAAATCCCAAAGGTCCTCTAGGTAATCTATACATGGTCATTCTGGATTGGAATGTGGGAACCGAGTCGACCATTAGGGTACTATGACGTTCACGCCGACCACCTGTGCCGCTCAGGCAGGACGACGCTGGACGTTGTAAGAGCATGAGACCATACACTACCTACCACCTCCATGCACTACCCACCACCTGACGTTAGGCAGTGAGGTAGCTCATCTGTGATCTGTGCAGTTAAGCGCCGGTCTGAAAGAGGATTTCCTAACCGGCATTGCCGGACATCCCATGTCATCCGGTCATCTTATCAGCCGGGTCGGATCCGCCGGTTGAACCTGCAAGCAGGTTGCCGAGAACAATGCGATTGCGGCAGAACGCGCAGGACACCAAGTCGATGGCCTAAAAGCATGTAGCTCAAGCTTGGTAAACGGTAAACTCTTTATCTCAATTGCCAGCTCTCGGTACTGGCAGTCCACGCTAATTGTACGCTAATTGCTCATGTCTCAATAACCGGCTGTCAAGGCTGAATGACGGTATCCCGATAGACGTGCCCCACCGAGACGTTTCCCTCCAAGGTAATCCCTGTTCGGTGTCTTATATGTGTGTCGAACCTCGACAGTGTATTGACGAATTGGGCGTGTGTCTTCCGGCCTCCGGTTTGCTCCGGTAGGTACACCTTTTGTCGGGTTCGTCGGAGGATCGGCGGCGTGGGTGGTTTGTTGGAGCTGGCCGCAGTGGCTGTGAGTAAGGAGCTCGGAAGGTGGATCCGTGGGCGCAAGGCAGCGAGCGGTAGTTCGCGACGACGACCGATCGATCACACTCCTTAATTGGCCATGCGCCGCGTTGTGGCCACCGACACCGGATCACTTGAAGCTTGAAGCCTGGGCGCCAGAGCTAGCCTGGAGGTTTGAGGTGCGGGCCCCCCTGCCTGTGGGGAATCTTCACGCGTTCACGATAATTCACGATTCACGAATCATATCGTGAGATAAGCTATCTATCGCCACAGGTGTTCCAATCGATCCAATCATATTTCAGTATTTTGTTTCCGTCTATCATACCAAGATTACAGTATCCTCAACAAAGGCGGACCTGGCGCGGCGTGGCGCGGGCCAGCGCGCCATGCTCCTCGATTCCTCTGACGGCACCCCCTCTGTTCCACACCCATAATGTAAGGATTTCTACTGGCCCACGGCCTCAGGCCTCAGGGTGCACACTGGGTGAAAACAGACAAGGCTATGTATCCCTCGGATGTGACACACACCGGAAGCGGGTGGCAAAGTAATGACATAGTGCGGAGAACCGCGGACTCTGGCTGTGCAACTTTCCGATTGAGTCCAGCGATCCAGCAAGATACGAGGGCGTTCATGTGCCCAGCGAGACTGACCATCCAACTTGGCCCTAGCTGCCTGCAGCCAGTAGTAGTCATAGGCTGGAGACCATAGGCTCTATGCAATAGGCCATCTGACAACAGGCCGACAGCGGCTACAAGCGCACAAGCGGAGGCCGGCGCCTGTGATTAACCGTGTTTGCCAACCACACATGCAGGCACGTATGCACACCATGCTGGCACAGCCGAGGCGGAGTTGAGTTGGGTGTTGGACAGCCGGATCAGAGCTGAGAGTGATGGAGAGACCGTGGACCACTGAAATTACCTTTCCGGTACCCGCGTCGTCCAAAAAAACCAGACCGTAGCCCCGTAGACCGTATCTCTCTAGCAATCGTCTTCCCCCTCTGACCCACGTCCCCGTATCTGCTGCATACATCGCCATCGTTCTCTTCTTCCTACTACATTCCCATTGACTTGCCTTCTTCAAAGATCAGATATCTCTTTATCGATACGCACAGAGCTCACTGGCACTCTCCGAGTCACTATCGCTTTATCACAACAGGGTCTGTGTTTCGTGGAACCTGCCACGGCCGCCTCAACGCTTTAGATAGCCGTTAGCAACGGGACTTGTTCCCTTCCTTCTGCGTCTCTCCAACGCGCTCTCTTCAAATGTGAGAATCAGGCCTGACATCCCTGGCACCTTGGCCACAGTCGCAGAGCTAATGCGCTACAGATAGTTCAACTCCCGTGCACCGCAGGATATGTGTGGTGTTGGGTTTATCTGTCACATCAAAGGCCATGGCAACCACAAGATTGTGAGCGATGCGCGCAGCATCCTCTGCAACATGACCCATCGTGGCGCCAGTAAGTCTTGAGTCTTAGCTGACCCTTTCTGCTAGCAGGCACTGACGCTCCAGCCGGTGCGGATGCCCGTGATGGTGACGGTGCTGGTGTCATGACTGGTATTCCGCACGAGTTTTTCGTTCGCGAGTGCCCCCACTCGTTCTCCGCCCAGCTCCCCGCTGAGGGCGAGTACGCCGTCGGAAACGTCTTCTTCTCTAAGGCCGACTACGAGTCGCAGCAACAGACGTTTGAGGCGATTGCCAAGTCGTTGGGGCTTCGTACTCTTGGTTGGCGTCTTGTCCCCACCGACAACTCGATTCTCGGCCCTGCCTCCAGCCGCAAGGAGCCACGTATCATGCAGCCCTTCGTTGTTCTTGAGAAGAACTATGGCTCAGGCCAGAGCTCGGCCGGCGGCGACTTTGACGCTCAATACTTCCAGCGTCAGCTTTACGTCCTTCGCAAGCAGGCGACCCACAAGATGTGAGTAACTACCCAGGAATGACGCCACATCAGGAGTGTTCTTCCAGGGAGAGACGTTCAGGGCTAACATTCCAGCGGCCTCAAGAGCGGCTTCTACATTTGTTCGCTCACTCCGTCGACCATCATTTACAAGGGCCAGCTTTCGCCCGTGCAGGTCTACAACTACTTCCATGACCTCAACCACGCGCTGTACTCGTCGCACTTTGCGCTTGTCCACTCGCGTTTCTCCACCAACACGTTCCCCTCATGGGACCGTGCGCAGCCCATGCGCTCCTGTGCTCACAACGGTGAGATTAACACGGTCATGGGCAACAAGAACTGGATGCGTGCCCGTGAGGGTCACCTGAAGTCGGAAAAGTTTGGCGACGAACTCGAGCTTCTGTACCCAATTGTTGAGGCTGGCGGTTCGGACTCGGCCGCGTTTGACAACGTCCTCGAGCTCCTCGTCGTTAATGGCGTTCTTACCCTTCCCGAGGCTGTGATGATGATGGTTCCTGAGGCGTGGCAGAACAACGATCTCATGGAGCCAGAGAAGAAGGCCTTCTACCAATGGGCCGGATCGCTCATGGAGCCTTGGGACGGCCCCGCGCTATTCACCTTCTCCGACGGCCGTTTCTGCGGGGCCAACCTGGATCGCAACGGTCTCCGTCCATGCCGTTTCGTTATTACCCGTGACGACATAATGGTCTGTGCCTCTGAGGTTGGTACCATCACCATCGAGCCTGAGCGCATTGTCCAGAAAGGTCGCCTTAAGCCCGGTCGTATGCTGCTCGTCGACACCAAGGAAGGTCGGATGGTGGACGACCGCGAACTTAAACTCAAGACTGCAGCCCGCCAGCCGTTTGCCTCTTGGATCGACTCGCAGATAATGCGTCTTCCTGAGGCTGTTCGTCGCGTCCAACGTCACAATGCCATCGACGTCGAGCTTGACGACGTCAGCCTCGCGAATGACCCGAGGCTCCTTGCGTTTGGCTTCACTCTGGAGCAGCTCTCGATGCTCATGCTTCCCATGGTCGAAGAGGGCCATGAGGCTCTTGGATCAATGGGCAACGACTCGGCGCTTGCCTGTGTCGCTACCACCGCTCGTTGCGTGTACGATTACTTCCGCCAGCTCTTTGCACAGGTCACCAACCCCCCTATCGACCCTATTCGTGAGTCGATTGTCATGTCGCTTGAGACCATGGTCGGTCCCGAAGGCAACCTTCTCGAAATGCGCGCGACTCAGTGCCACCGTCTCCACCTCAAGTCGCCCATTCTCTCCATCCAGGAGATGAACGCCATCAAGCTCTACCAGGAGGCTTATGTGGACTGGCAGTCAAAAGTAATTGACATCACCTTCGACAAGAGTGAGGGTCTGCCGGGCTACCGCAACGCCCTCACGCGTGTCCGTCAGGAGGCACTCGCTGCCGTCAACGACGGCTACAAAATCGTTGTCCTCACAGACCGTGCCACTGGTCCTCACCGTGTGCCCCTCTCTGCCGTCCTTGCCACGGGTGGCGTGCACCACTTCCTCGTCTCGCAGAAGAAGCGCTCCGATGTTGCCATCATGGTGGAGACTGCCGAGGCACGCGAGGTTCACCACATGTGTGTTCTAGCCGGTTACGGTGCGGACGCAATCTGCCCCTGGCTCCTCATGGAGATGATCTACAAGATGGAGCGCGAAGGAATCGCCAAGAACAACCAGACTGCTGCGCAACTCATCGCCAACTACCAGAAGGCGAACGACGAGGGCATCCTCAAAGTCCTCTCCAAAATGGGTGTGTCGACCCTTGCGTCGTACAAGGGTGCCCAGCTGTTCGAAGCCCTCGGTCTGCACGAGGAGGTCGTCAACGAGTGTTTTGTTGGAACCGCCTCGCGTGTCCAGGGTGCTACTTTTGAGCTTCTGGCCATGGACGCCTTCGAGTTCCACGAGCGCGCCTGGCCCACACGCGCGACTGTCCGTATTCCTGGCCTCCCCGAGTCCGGCGAGTACCACTACCGCCAGGGATCAGAGATGCGCATCAACGACCCGGTTTCAATCGCTTCGCTCCAGGACGCCGTCCGTGAGAAGAACCAGCGTGCGTACGACACGTATTCAAAGAACTCGCACGAATCGATTAAGCGCTGCACCCTTCGTGGCCTTCTCGACTTCAACTATGACAACGCAACTCCTGTGCCCATTGACCAGGTCGAGCCGTGGAACGAGATTGTTCGTCGTTGCGTTACTGGCGCCATGTCGTACGGCTCTATCTCGATGGAGGCGCACACTACTCTTGCAGTGGCGATGAACCGCCTCGGCGGCAAGTCGAACACTGGTGAGGGTGGTGAGGACGCAGAGCGCTCCCTCCCTATCCCCGGTCCGGGCGCCAGCCAAGAGAATGGCGGCTACACTCACGCCATGGATCTTCTTCCTGCCTGGGACTCACGTCGCTCAGCGATTAAGCAGGTTGCCTCCGGTCGTTTCGGTGTGACGTCCAATTACCTGGCGGACTCGGACGAGCTGCAGATTAAGATGGCCCAGGGTGCTAAGCCTGGAGAAGGCGGTGAGCTTCCTGGCCACAAGGTCTCGGCCTCGATTGGTCGCACTCGTCACTCGACCCCCGGCGTTACTCTCGTCTCCCCCCCTCCTCACCACGACATCTACTCTATTGAGGATCTCAAGCAGCTCATCTATGACCTCAAGTCATCGAACCCCCGTGCACGCGTCTCGGTCAAGCTGGTGTCCGAGGTTGGTGTTGGTGTTATCGCCTCCGGTGTCGCAAAGGCCAAGGCCGACCACATCACCATCTCCAGCCACGACGGTGGTACCGGAGCCGCCAAATGGACCTCGATCAAGTACGCTGGTCTTCCATGGGAGCTTGGCCTTGCCGAGACCCACCAGACGCTGGTGATCAACGACCTCCGTGGGCGTGTCACCGTGCAAACGGATGGCCAGATCCGTACCGGTCGCGACATCGCCGTTGCCACCCTCCTGGGTGCCGAAGAATGGGGTTTCGCCACTACCCCACTCATCGCCATGGGCTGCATTATGATGAAGGCCTGCCACAAGAACACTTGCCCCGTCGGTATCGCCACCCAGGACCCAGCCCTCCGCGCGAAGTTTGCTGGCCAGCCTGAGCAGGTCATTAACTTCTTTTACTACATCATCGAGGAGCTCCGCCAGATCATGGCACAGCTCGGAATCCGCACAATTAACGAAATGGTTGGCCGTGCCGACCTGCTCAAGGTAGATGAGCAGCTCCGCACTCCCAAGACGGAGCACCTGGACCTCGCCCCGATTTTGAAGCCTGCGCACCTTATGCGGAAGGACGTCGCTACCTACCGCGTCCGCCCTCAGGACCACAAGCTCTACGTTCGTTTGGACAACAAATTCATCGACGAGGCTGAGCCCGCTCTTACTAAGGGTCTCCCCGTTGAGATCGACTGCGATGTTGTGAACACTGACCGCGCACTTGGAACCACCCTCTCGTACCACGTATCTAAGCGCTACGGTGAGGCTGGTCTCCCCCGTGACACTATCCGCATCAACATGAAGGGATCAGCCGGCCAGTCGCTTGGTGCCTTCCTGGCTTCCGGTATCACGATCGAGCTCGAGGGCGATGCCAACGACTACGTCGGCAAGGGTCTCTCGGGTGGTCGCATCATCGCGTACCCTCCCAAGAACTCGAGCTTCAAGGCGGAGGAGAACATTATCATTGGAAATGTGTGCTTCTTTGGAGCAACCTCGGGTACCGCGTTTATTCGCGGTATCGCAGCTGAGCGTTTTGCTGTGCGTAACTCGGGCGCCACCCTGGTGGTTGAAGGCACTGGTGACCACGGCGCTGAGTACATGACTGGTGGAAAGCTTGGTATGTATCATCTATCTCGCGATATTTGTGCTAACATTTAGTTGTTCTTGGTCTTACTGGCCGCAACTTTGCTGCCGGTATGTCTGGTGGTATCGCCTATGTCCTTGACACTGCCCATTCGTTTGGCCCCAAGGTCAACAGGGGAACAGTTGAACTCGGAAAGGTCGAGAACCCTCAGGAGATCGCCGAGCTCCGTACTCTTATCGAGGAGCATCGCCACTACACGGGCTCCGAGATCGCCGATCGCGTTCTGCGCAACTTCCACCACTTCCTTCCCATGTTTGTGCGCGTCATGCCTCTCGACTACAAGCGTGTGCTTGAGGAGCAGGCACTCGCTGCTGCCGAGGCAAAGAAGAAGGCGTCGGTCATCGACCTCATCCCTTCGCAGACCGCTTCGCAGATTGACCTTGTCGCAACTGGGTTCGACCCGGTTCTCCCACGCAATGTTTCGACCCTCACTATCTCAACGCCCAAGCCTCTCATCTCTGGCCCGCCGTCGCCCAGGCACGAGCCGTCTGTTATCGACATGGAGGATGCTATGATCGACGAGGAGGCTGCCAAGTCCAAGGCTGCCAAGTTCGACAAGACGCGCGGTTTCATGAAGTACAAGCGTCTCGGTGAGACCTATCGTCCTTCGCGTAAGCGCGTCAAAGACTGGGGTGAGATTTCGAACCGTCTTTCCAAGGTCGAGCTCAAGCAACAAACCGCCCGTTGCATGGACTGTGGCATCCCCTTCTGCTCGTCCAACGAGGGCTGCCCGATCTCCAACGTCATCCCGGCCTGGAACAACCTGGTGTTCCAGAATGACTACAAGGCCGCGTGGGAGCGTCTCATGATGACCAACAACTTCCCCGAGTTCACCGGCCGCGTCTGCCCGGCGCCATGCGAGACCGCTTGTGTCCTTGGTATTAACGAGCAGCCCGTTGGCATCAAGTCCATCGAGGCCGCCATTATTGACCACGCCTGGGAGCAGGGCTGGATGGTGCCAAACCCCCCTGAGCGCCGTACCGGAAAGAACATTGCTGTCATTGGTGAGTAGTTGACTGCAGGCAGAGCCAGTGGACAGAAACTCACAACTTCTAGGCAGTGGTCCTGCCGCCCTTGCATGTGCGGACCAGTTGAACAAGGCCGGTCACCTGGTCACCGTTTACGAGCGTAACGACCGCTGCGGTGGCCTTCTCATGCTTGGTATCCCCAACATGAAGCTTTCCAAGACTGTCGTTCAGCGCCGCCTTGATCTTATGGCCGCTGAAGGAGTCAAGTTTGTGACCAACGCTAATGTCGGCGTAAATGTGGACGCCCTTGAGATCAAGGCTGCCAATGACGCTGTCGTTGTCGCGACTGGTGCAACCTGGCCCCGCGACATGAAGATTCCCGGCCGTGACGCCAAGCGTGGTATCTACTTCGCCATGGACTACCTCGCACCTGTGACCCGGTCCCTGTTGAACTCGAATCTCGAGGACGGCCACTACCTCAATGCCAAGGGCCTCGATGTTGTTGTTGTAAGTGAAGCTGGCGCACAGTGTGAATCGTATCTGATGGACAGATTGGTGGTGGTGACACCGGTTGCGACGCCATCGGAACCGCCATGCGCCAGGGTGCCAAGTCGATCGTCAACTTGGAGCTCCTTCCTTCCCCTCCTCTCTCGCGTGCCCAGAACAACCCTTGGCCGCAGTTTGCCCGTGTCAAGAAGACCGACTACGGCCACCAGGAGGTCATCGCGCACACCCAGCGCGACCCTCGCGAGTACTGCATTTCAACCAAGCGGTTCGTTGTCGACGCCGATGGAAACCTTACTGGTATCGACACTGTCCGCGTTGAGTGGACCCAGAACTCGCAGGGCTGGTGCATGGAGGAGGTCAAGGGCAGCGCCGAGTTTATTCCTTGCCAGATGGTCATCCTTGCTCTTGGCTTCCTTGGTCCGGAGAAGGAGCTCGTCACTGCTCTGTCGTTGGACACTGATCCGCGGAGCAACATCAAGACTCCTCAAGGAGTGAGTTTCAGTAAAGATTCGTCGGCTAACAGGTGCAGAAGTACTCGACCTCCAGCGACGCCGTTTTCACCGCCGGTGACTGCCACCGCGGCCAGAGTCTCGTCGTGTGGGCCATTCGCGAAGGACGTCAAGCCGCCGCTGAAGTTGATGAGTACCTTTGCGGGGAGACCGCCTTGCCATGGCAGAGCGGCATCAAGAAGCGTGCATGGAATGCGCCGCTCGTCAAGAGCGACCATCCAGTCATCGTTAGGGCGGAGAGCGTGCCGTCGAGCGGTAGTGGTAGCGACTCGGGCTTTGAGTCCGAGGACACCGACATCGCGGTCGTGACCGTCGCAGTTTAAGTCGCCATATGCGGCAAACAAAATCGTGTTATGTTGAGGAATACAGGCCTCGATATACACCGTAGTTACATTAGGGATTGCAGACTCGGTAGGAACTCGGAACATGCATGAAGTGTTATTGGAGTTCTACGTAATTTGCTTATCTGATTCATCTAGTTCTCGTCCGCGTGGAGGTGGACAAGTAAATGCCCTTGATAAGCTGTTGCACCAATGCCAACGGGTTGTGTCAGCTCGCAAATGTGCTGGTGCGCACCAAATAATCAAGCCATAAGAATATCCCAGAAACACCGTCTGTTGTGAATGTAGCATCTATAAAATACGGGTTTACTTCGTCCTCCGCTTCTTGGGTGCCTCGTCCTCACTCGAGTCATCCTCGGAGGACTCGTCGTCACTGCGCTCCTCAGCCTCGTCCATCCCCTCCCACATGCCCTCCTCCTCGTCCTCATCAATCTCCTCGTCACTTCCCTCCTCCTCCTCCTCGCCCTCGGCCTTCTCCTTCGGCACGGCCTTTTCGGTATGGGAGCCGAACCCACGGAACACCACACTGGAGACGCCCACACCGCCCGCCTGCCCAACAACCGATCCTTTCTTTCCACCAGTACCCCAGTTACCCTTGGGAAGATCGACGGGCGGCGGAGTTGTTCCACATACGCGGAGGGTAGCGTCGGACGAGACGGTCGCGAGGCCAGTGACACGGGAGAACGGAGGCTGTGGGGCGGGTAGCGAAACGAGGAAGTGGGCGGTAGCGCTGAGCCCGGGAATCGTGTACAGCATCTTCCCTGTACGGAGGTCAAGAGCGCCAACAAGGTTGGAGTGGTCGGCGAAAAAGACCTCGTGCGGTGCGACGCCAGCCGTAATTGCTGCAATGCCGCCCTCACGGGCCAGTTTCCAGTCACCCGTCGGCTTGCGTTGACGGGTATCGTAACGCCTCACGTTACCCGCCTTGGTTCCCGTAACAATATCCGATGTCGAAGCAGGAAGGAACGCGGAGCAGAGATGGTGGACCGGGACTCGGAGCTGGAGGTTGTTGTGCGGCACGTTCTTCGCGCGCCAGATCTCTCCAGGTGCCATATCGCTGTCCTGTTTCCGTTTCTTCGAGTCCTTGCTGGCGGTAAACGATCGTTCGGCGTCCCACACACTGATCTCCATCTCCTTGCCTGCCATGGCAAATGTGTTGTTTTCCGATGCGAGCTCCGGTGCCGATAGGGTGAGCACCGGCTTGCCAACCTTTGCAACCCCAGCCGGGGAAGCACCTCCCTCAGCCTCGGTCGCGCGGTGAACCGACACTCGTCCACTGGCCAGTGCCGAAACAGCAACCGTATCGCTCAGAGCAGAAAGACCTGTCCACGTGCTCCCCGCCGGGGGCACCTTGAAGACCGACTGCGACGTCACGACGGGCACATCGTCCTCCGTGGCTGGAAGCGAAAGAGTGGACATCCGGAATCCATCGTCCGCAACCATGAGCTGTGAATTAGAGAGGGCCCTCAAGGTATGGAGATTCAACTTACGCCACTGTTAAACGCAATCATGCGCTTCGCCACGCCGATAGGGGTGAACTCGCCATACTTGATGGGCAGATGCCGAACAATGGGATCACGCGATGGGCCTGGCTCCGGGATGGATACCTCCTCGAGAGTATTACCGTACAAGGACGGCGCCCAAAAGTCGACCGTTCGGAATGTGGTCATGCCGGCCCAAGGGGAAAGTGATTGAGAGCGAATGTAATGAAGAGATGTAGATAAAGGACGTAAGATACAAAATGTCACTGCCAGTCGCACTCGCCAAACAGAAATGAGAAACAGGACGACAGAAATTATTCCATCGGGGCCCCGCAATCCCCCTCTCCTGCCTGCCACCTACAAGGCCGCCATCGTCACTCATTCTGCCAGAGGTTCACAACGAACATTGTCCAGTAGACCACATCATCGCCGCTCACTCCATCCCTTCTTAGCACTCATCCACCATGGCCCGCATAGACGGCATTATCATACTCGATACAAATGGGTTTGTGTCTGTTACATACAGCAACAAGTGCTGATGTGCAGAAAACCCCTTATCACCTCTCACTTCGCATCCCACCCAGCTTCGTATGCGGCAGTGCACACAGACGCGTTCAACCATGAGCTCTCCCGCGTGCGCGCCGCTGAGGCGGCAGGCGAACAAGTCTCTTTGGCTCCTGTGCTGTGGGTCAACACGCTACGCAAAGGACTGAGCGGCACTGGCGCATCAGGTGCCGCTCTGTGCCATATTGAGCGTGACGGGTTGCGCTACCTCGTGCCCATCTCAGACGAGGTGAATCCGCTATTCGCTTTTGCCTTCCTCGAGAGCTTTCTCGACACGTTGAAATCGTATCTTGGCGACGTGACTGAAGTCGCTGTCAAAGACAACTTTGATGTTGTCTATATGGTATGTTAAATGACGGGTTGCTGTGGAAGCTGATGACAGCTCATCGAGGAAATGCTGGACGAAGGGCATCCTATGACGATGGAGAAGAGTATGCTCAAGGACATTGTTCTCCCGCCGACACTTATGCGGAAGTTGCTCAACGTTGCAGGGGTTTCGGGGTAAGTCGTATGAAGGAGTAGTAAAAGAAGCCTGTCTATCGCGCTCCCTTCGTTCAAGGGTGCGGAGGTGATGGATAAAGGAGGCGGATGCCGTGTTTGCCCCTCATGCAATGCGGTCTTCAGATATGGATAGAATGGGCTATGAGTAAGCACCTGATGTACTAACCCGCAGGCTGCAAGCGCCGCAAACCGCTCCGTTCTCGGCACCGATACCATGGCGACGACCTGGCGTGCGGCACGCGAACAACGAGATCTATTTTGACGTGGTTGAAACACTGGACGCGCTCGTGGACAAAAAAGGGCGGCTCCTCCAGGCCGATGTATGGGGCACGGTCAACTGCAACTCGCGGTTATCTGGGAATCCCGATCTCCTCCTAACCTTCGCAAATGGCAGCAAGCTGATGCGCCACCCTGCGTTCCATCCCTGTGTACGGTGCGTCCTGTTGCTTCCTGTCATAACATCCTAACCTCGCAGCTATAGCCGATGGGAGCAGGATGGTGCACTGAGCTTTATACCGCCTGACGGCCGTTTCAAGCTGCTCGACTACGAGGCCGGGGCCACGCCTCAGCCACCGATTAGCCTTAAGGCCAAGATGAGCGTTGACGAGCATGGGGGTGAGTGCTATCTAACTCATGTCACGGTTTGTGATTCTGATGCAGTGCAGGTCGCTTCTCTCTCACTCTCGCATCCCGACTCTCATCACATCCTCTCGAGGATATCGTCATCTCTATTTTCTTGGGCAACACTGCCACATCCATTTCTGCGACGCCAACAGGAGATCGGCGACCAGTCGGACAGGGCGGTGCGGAAAACACGGCGGAAGGGCGCGTTGGGGGTGGAACTGTTGAGTTTGATCCCAACACCCAGATCTTGCGGTGGTCTCTCTCGTCGCTGGTGACGACTGAGCGTTCACCGAGCCTAACTGGATCCTTTACTGCGTGAGTCTGTCCCTTCGTTCTCGGTCTATCCATTCTGCACATATCTTGACTGCGTTGCGTTCCTGACTGTGATACTCTTCCCTTGGGACGACAATCTTCTTATGATTGGAGGGTGAAGTCGCGGCGCAGGGGGAGTGGCGTTGTCGCCCGTTCAGCATGAAACCCACTGTGGAAGCGTGTTAGCCCCAAGGTGCACTGCGGTCCGCGGACGGTCTTTTGCGTCTTATTGCTGTGTTGCCAGCTGTCCCCACTGCGGCCAATCTAACGTACGCAGGTCCGCGCGTCCTATCCCTGATCCGGCCTTCGCAGTCGCATACAACATTACAAACTATACGTACTCTGGACTGCGGGTCGACCAACTCCGTGTATCGGGCGACGTCGGTTACAAGCCATTCAAGGGTGTGCGTACTAGCGCACGAGGCGGTCGCGTCGAAGTGAGATGGTGACGGGACAGCGCAGCTCGATGTAGTGTGTGAAAGTCAAGGTCTGTTCGGTATGATGGACTGGTAGAGCAACACATGGACGCATGGAGCTGGGATGCAGGACCTTGAGAGCAGACTTCGCAGTTTCCTCCGGAGTTCCATGTCCTGCATTTCAGGACAACAGTTGTCAACATCAAGCCTTGGACAATGTCGCGTCCTGTTTCAGTGCTCGACGCCAAGCTCTTACCTCCAATGTGCAAGCCATGTTGCATCGTGATGAGGTGGTTTTGAAAATTCTTCCTCTGAGACTGCTTAGTGATGACAATGCCGCAATGAGCATCCATGCTTCAATTGCGACCATGCGACCACCCACTAGGCCCACATGAAGGTAAATGTAGTGCGCGTTAGTGACTTAAGGCTGTCGGGACCTTGAACAGCCAATTCGTTGTAGTTTATAAGGTGCCTGCAGTAGTTTCATGCAGACCGTGGAAAGGCGAGGATGAAAGACAAAGATCATTTGGCCTCTGGCCCTGCTGTGCCTCCCACTCTCGAGATCTGGTCCATTCCTGTTATTATTGATGCAGTGCGGAAGGCTCCTGGGCACAGAGAACGTTTCTTATTATGGTATGTATGTCACGACTGGTACTGGTGTGAACCCGATTCGTCGAACTGCTTCGGGAATTCTGAGGTTGTTTGGTCCCAGATCTCATTTGCGCACTGGCACACGACCAAAGGGTCCACCGGACTCGGTTTACGGCCAGGCAGAGGTCTGCCCTGAGAGGTCAGGTGTGTTGTTGTCTGGCTAATTGCGGGGAGAGGACCGAATGCAGCCGTTGACGACCCGATGTTGTTCGAAGCGAGCTGCTCTAAAAGCGAGCTGCTCGACCCACTACTGGCCACCCGACTGCGGTCATTTCTGTTCTTTTCGAATCCTGTAGCTGAATTAGTTGTAGCAGTTGAAGAGAAGCTCTGTTGTTGGGCTAGTGGAACTGCTTGATAGTGATGTCAAGGTCCGCGGATTCGCAACCCGAAACAGCTTGCACACACTGCCACGGCCGCATCAGGCTACCCGAGCCCGGACCAGATGGCCAGATGGGCAGAGTGAAGCATGCGCAGCTGAATGACCATCCCAATGACTTTCTGACACAGCCTGCCACCCTGCTCCATGCAGCGATACGCACTTGGTACACACAACCCATGGGCCATAGGCCACGGGCCAACCTGTGTGACAAGTACCTGGACCTCTTTCCGGTTTCCGCCACTGGCACGCCCGCAGATACTCTCATTATACTACTATTATCATTTTCATAATCAGTATTGGCGTTCTTTTCAAATGAATTTCTAGTGGCCCCGCGTGTGTGGACCCGACCGCGTACCGCTCCTCGGCTGATGGTCCTTGTGGACCTACCTGCTCTGGCTTGCTCAGCCGCTGCGCCATGCGGATCATGCCTATTGTGCAAATCATGTAGGTTGCGCAGCGCAGATCATGTAGATCGCGACAAGCATTGTGGAACAGAGCCAGAACATGCAGAACAATTACAGCTATCAAAAGCCAAATAGGGATCACGGCCATCACGGAGAGCAGCTCAAACGGTCTGAAGGCCGGAGGGCAGAAAGACAGAGGGCCAGAGCAGGATCCTCCCCGTTGTGGCCGGCTTGCGGTTCCAGCCGCTTTTTTGCTCCCCGCTAATCGCCACAGTCTGGGCCTTTCTGCAATGAACGTCCTGTGTGTGTCCTTCTGGCCTCTCGTCTATTGCCTGGCGCATTCCCCGCTTTGTTGCATAGCATTCGCAGTATTGTATTGTATGCATGTAATTTGGCTGTTGATGTCGTTCTGAGGAGCAAGCAACTAGGGAGAGCTGTGGGGAGAAGATGGTGTGCCGGTCTCGGTTGGACAGAGCACAGAGCTACAGAGTAGAGGGGCAGGCGACATGATATCAATATGGTATTGGAACGGAGCAAATAGTGTGATGGGGGGGTGAGAAAAGGGAAAGAGCCAGAGAGCCAGCCAGAGAGCCAGCCAGCCTAGAACCCAGCCCAGCCCCGCCTCGGCCCAGTCGCCCCAGCCCGCCGCCGTAGGGTGTTCAGCTGCTCTGCTCTAGCGCGCTCACTAGCTCTGCTGTCAAGCAGCCCAGTTCCGCCCCGCGGCCAGTCGCAATCCAATCTCCGTCTCCACTTTACCAAGTCTTGGGCCCAGTCTCCACAACCCCTCCGCTTATACAGTACAACCACCAACCACCACCACCACACTCAATACCATAACCACATCCACCACCACCGCCGGTTTTATCCATCCTCATCTACCACAAATCTCCACCACCACCAACACCACTCCCACTGTCAATAACCCCCGGACGTCACTCGAGAACCTCCCTCGTCCTCGCACTCTTCACATCTCTCACAAGTGGCTCTCGACTCACGGGCACTCCACCTCAACCATCGGCCCGCTACCAAAGGCCCACCCACCCCTTCCTATCCATCGGCTGATCATTTCACGTGTTCTACTGCACCCATCTAGTTGGTGAGTGTTTATCATTTCGCGTCTACCTTTCCTTCTCCTCCTTTCTCGGATTTCTTCAGGCAGTCCCTGCCGTTCAATATTCCCTTCTCAAGATGAGCCTCACTGTTTTGAATCACACTACCTGGCTCGTGCCTCCGTCGTCGCTTCTGGCTTGAGTTGCTCTGTTCGTTCTTGCATTGTAAGATGATTTGGTGTGTTGTAATGGGAATGGCTCGGTGCTCTGGCCCCTGTCGTTGCCCGCCATCATGCTTTTCTCCTCCGTCGTGCTCCCCACAGATGCTCCACGCTCAAATGGCGTCCGCTCCGGTCTTGTGAGCAACTCAACCGCATGTCAGCACTCGTGTGAGGTGGCGACTTTCGAATGTACTGTCCGTGTCTGTCACTCTGTCGAGCACGAGCACGTATGCAGCGACAGGGTGCTCCGACGTGGAGTCGGACTCTCGACGATTACATCCTCTGCTTCATCATGCACGATGATGGGGACAGTTGCGTGAGGCTGGTCGCTTCCCCGGACATTGCCGCACAACTGGCCAAGACCTATGGGGAGTGTACCATGGGCGTCTGGGGGTTTGTGGTTTTGTTTCGCTCCCCGTTGGTGGATGGATGACTGGGATGCGTCATGGTGGGTCGTATAACCATGGCATATTGCTCCAGATCTTAGATCTCGAGATTATGTGCCACATGCTTCCGCCCACCATGTGCGCGACACTCCGACCACGGCGTCTCACGAGGACCGATAAGCGGTTCATCCCACAAATGCCTGATCGATCTGATCAAGTGTCCACCGCATGTGTGTGCACTCTACATTGTGTTGTTGAGACCATGGTTATAATCGGACAGTTTCGTGTCGGATCGACCGACGACTGAGTGGCGATAAATATGCTCTTCCGTCTTTGGTGGCCCCTGCCCTCATGACATGGGTACATGGAAAGAACACACACGGGGTAACACGCTCGGACCAGCGCGTCGTTTCGTCTCGGTATAAGGCCATATAAGGCACCATTACCACAAATGTGCGAGGGACCTGAAGGCTCGAGCTTTGTGCGTTGTTTGTGCGTGCTTGCCAGCCTTGCCACTGGTTGCGAATGAACCAGTTGCGAGTGAACAGTCGCGATGTGTGTGCCAGGTGCTTCATCGCGAACACATTGCGCCAGTATTGGTGTGCCATTGCCCAGCTGTGTATGTGTAAATCAATGTGCTTGGCACATCCTTCTTGCTTCCTGACTTTGTTCTTGACCGGCGGTGACTTCCTTCGAGCCCCTGGCTATCATCAATACCCATGATCCTCCTTCCTATCATCGCTGTCTTTTGCCGAACAAACCCCGCCATCTTATATACATTCCCCTGCTCTCTCATCCCTGCTTGCTGTGACTGAACCTTGGACATCAGTAATGAACCCTCTAACGCAACAGTCACTCGCAGCGAACACCGAGCCCGTCGTTCTACCCACCAACTAAATTCGACAGCGACCTGCACCACTCGCAGATTCAGCGTGAACACAACTTTCTCGTCAAGTGTCCTTATCTACATCTCCTCCCATCTCGATTTTGCCACCTGAGTGCTCCCCCGCCCGGTCAATCCTGTGATCCTACCTCGCCCATCTCCAGCTCGCGTCTGGTGTTCCGCGTACTCTCCCTAGCTTCGGCGCCGAGTGGACATACAGAGCCGAGACTTCCGTTTCATCTCCATCTCCTCAACCACAGTTCCTGCCAGATTGCTCTCGATTGCGCAGGCCCCTCGGGATCATCAAATTGTCCTCAGCGAAAGAACGTACATTACCGCAGTCGCCGCATCTCCCATTAGTCCCACAGCCCGTCCCATTTCACCATGTCATCCGCTTCTAACAACATGAAGCGCAAGGTCGTAATCCTTGGATCCCCTTCAGTCGGTGCGTATGAGAACGTGGCAGTGCGCACATTGTGATTACGTCCGAGAGCTTCCCCGAAACGATTCCCGGTTCGAATGATCCAGACCGCGCTCGGGTTCCCCAGTGCGCAAGGTCTGGATGAAAAGTGGGGATAAACTGCTTTGATTCTGTCGACACAATTGATCACATTTTGTTACGTTCAAGTACTAATGACCAGGCAAAACGTCTCTCACTCAACAGTTTGTGACTCCTCCGACGTACAACGACGCCTACTACCCGACAATTGAGGCCACTAGCCAGAAGGCAGTGAAGCACAAGGGCATCGAGTACACGTGTGAGATTGTCGACACTGCCGGACAGGTACGTTGCTCGGTATTTATGTGACGCTGACCAGTTAGGACGAGTTCACGCTCTTCCCAGCAAAGTACGCGCTCGGCGTTCACGGTTACATGCTCGTGTATTCCATCGCTTCGCGTCAGTCGTTTGACATGATCACTACGCTTCACGAGAAGATCCTTGACTCGAATGCTGCCGATAAGGTGCCTTGCGTCATTGTTGGCCAGAAGTGCGACCTCGGAAATGAACGCCGGGTAACGACGGAGGAGGGCAAGGCTCTCGCCAAGAAGCTGAACGCCGCGTTCATCGAGTCGAGCGCAAGGGACAACAAGAATGTTGGTGAGTTAACGAGGATGAGACGGTGAACTTGACTGACTTTGTAGACGCCGCCTTCGACGCTCTTCTGGGCCAAATGCAGCAAGAGTACAACCCTGAGCCGGTCGCGAAGAAGAGCAGCTGGTGGCCCTTCAGTTAAACGCTGGTTGTTCTTCATTCCACCTCATTCAAACCATCGCGTCCTGATTGTGTTCCAACTTCCACGTTTGATCCTATGTCTCGTGCCTCATCCCCAACCCAACATAGCGATCTACCGACCCCACCCATCATCGTACCACCCTGAACTCTGCTTCGTTATACTTTGTACCATACTCCCGCAGAGTGTCAGATCTCTGTGGGGATGTATCACCAGGGTTTATGGCCCTGATGCACTCACTTGCAAGCGAAGCATGTTCAGGAGTGTGTAGATGTGTGAGTTCGGTCGAAGTCGGTCCCTCGGAAAGCCTGAAAGAACATTGTGTACATGAGTCAACTACACTTGACTTGCCACTGCGGAATGACGTTCTCGAATACAGCCGTCGCAGCCGCAACGCACAAGAAGACTTGCGTTGGGTCGTTGGGTGGAATAGTGAATATTACATGTTGTCCGGTCATCTACTTCTGTTCCTCGGGCTTTGCGTCGGCCTTCGCCTCGGCCTCCCGCGCCGCGGCTTCAAGCTCCTCGGGGCTGGCGTCAGTCAATCTGCGATCTCCGTAAGATGTACTGCGCTTTCTGATCGCCTTGGTGCTCGCGGGGAGCCAGGGAAGGTACCAGAGGAGCGACCATGCTCGTCCGTTTACTGTTTTGCGGATGACCCTCAGGGGTTGACCTTATCCCCTCCTCATCACCTCCTTGCACAAGCAGCTTTACGGCTGCACCATCGCACAGAGAACTCACCTCTTCCACACATCCTTTGTAGAGTGCATGAGCTCGTAGAGCTGCCCGACCTGCTCGTTGTTGAGAGCGTCCATGACCTCGGTGTCGAGTTTCCGTCCCTTCCACGCCTGCCCCTCAGCCTCGAGTGCGGGCTCAAGCTGGTCGAGGTAGCTCTTCCACTGCGTGAGGAACGCCATGATGTGCAGCGGGTTGTCCGTGTCGCGCGTAAGACGGAACTCGGACTTGACGTACGCGTCGCCCATATACCGCATCTCAATCGGAAGCTTCCGGTGCGCCCGTAGAAGACGGCGGTAGAGCCTGGCGTTAGTAGGGATGAGAGTCACGCTGTTATGGAAAACCGGTTTAACAGCTCTAGATCATGAATCGCCTGTACCGATAAGAGGACGACGCGATACAAGACTCCAAAGACTCGGAGAGTCTGGGAAAGCTGCTGGCGCGTCTATTCATCGGAGCTGGTCGTGTTCCGGTTAGCAGAGCAACTTACGGAATGGGCGGCAGCACCTGTGCACTGGCCTGGGACAGTGTGAGCGGAATGCGGCTACTAGCCGCGGCGCGAGGGATGGTGGCGAACATCGTTTTGCTGAGGTAGAGAGGATCGTGTCGAGGGTAGAAATGTTCAACGATGGAGAGGTTCGATGTTCCAACTCTATTCAAATAAAGTCATGTATGATCCATCCGGCTGGTGCCGTTATGGCGTTTGGAGTAGTAGACCGCGTGTGATCCGCGCGATCCCCACGTCTTCGCTAGCTGAGAGCTCAGAGCCAATCGCCGGTCGCCAGATCACCATCCACCAGTTAGCTGAAACGAGGAGCTACCGATCCGGTAGATCCTGGCCATCCTGGGTCTTGGGGGGCGCATTTGAAAAGGACACTGGTAAAGCTGGTATGCTGGGATTCAGGCACGCATTGATTTCCGAGTGACCCTTGCGTGCTGCGTGACCGCTCCGAGCACTTCATTTCGCGAGTCGCGAGTTGATTAGCTAATCTGGGCCTCTGGGATCTGGGAATTGCCAGGCCAATGCGGTCACAGGAATTGCGCGGATCTGCCGCGGATCTGCCGGCCCCGGACCGGACGATGGGCAGTACGACACACGACGATCATACGTCCAACATGCCATCTAATGGTGTTGTTCACGGATCGCATATCGCATACATGGTGCATGGAGGCTGACCGGCTGGCGTGGACAGTCTTCCTTGAGCAATCACTCGCAAGCAATGCCGCTCGATAGCTCGAATCTGGATGGCGCAGAACTGGATCTCTGGATATCCTTTACCCCAGTATATCCGGGCTGTTTGAGCGGACTGTGCGAGCTCCGCCCAAGCTCATGATGTCGCATTCGGTTTTTCGAATTTTTATCTCGCGCATTCGAAAATCTTGATAAAGACAGAAGACCGATCTCGCCGCCGATCAGCGGCCGAGATGCGGACAAACTCTGCTCCGCTGAGCCCTAATTTAGCCATCGGCGTTCGGTATAGGGGCCGACAGGGTCGCTGATCGCGTCGCCTGGTGCCCCAGATTCGTTCGGCCATGGCCGTGCTAGACGTGGGCCGTGACCTCGATGCGATCCATTGTGCGCCGTATGCAACATACTGTAATCCGGAATCAGGGGATAGCCTCCACACACACATAGAAGCGGAGGAGGAGTTGAGCACGGACGCCATTGCAGCGCAAGCGCAACTCTGCCTAGCCCTATCGTGACCTCCCTCACTCCGGCTTAGTTACTGCTCGAGCGGTCAGCCTTGCTCCCTGACTCCGTTCCTTTGCAACTTGCGCGATGCGGATGAATCAACGCGTCGCTGCTGATATTCCCATTGTCATAGCTATCGATGGTGTGCAGCTGAATTCTGGAATGAATGAAATAGGCGCAACAAGCGCAACACATCGTGTGATAGCGAGATGAGTTCCGCGGATCCGTGCTGGATGGCAATGCTGTGGCGGTTCCTGGGTCTCTGGAATTCGGGCATGTCGTGTCCGGCGCTGTCGAGCTCGACGCGATGGCAAAGCTGACTTCCGATAAGCACTTTTCCATTTACCAGTTCTGGGTTCTGGGCAGAGTCGCACGACGGACAGGGACGGCATAGAGCCACCATGAGAGGGGTGAAACGCCCTGGTGAGTACCGTTGGGACCCCGGACATGAGAAAGCGAAACAGTGAATTGGCTCAGTCGGGTTGCTGATCCGGTGGTCGCCCACGTTCATCACTTGTTTTGACAACCTATGATCAACACATGCAACGTAATGAGGACAGAAGAAGGACAACATGGGACGCGCAAAACATTGCTTCTCAGCGTCGTAGTGGACGATGGCGCATGTGTGTCTCAGAATCTCAGGGATGATGATCGCGTGCAATGACGCATCAGCACTTTGTTTGTATAGCAACGAGTTGGCCAAGTAGAGGATGCAAGGGCACCCAGGGTCGGAGACATGATGGGCTCCAATTGCCCGCTACCGCCCCAATGAATGATGGGCAAGCCAGTGCACACAAATAGAACGCAGCTTGTCTGCTCAGTCGCGACCAGTGGTAGTCTTCTCGACGAACTTGTGGGTCGGGGCTTGCCATATGTGGTTCACCAACGTCCATTGAGTAATCCGCTCGCTACTAGAGCCGTGGGTGTTCGCAGGTTCCATCGACCTCATGCCACCTTGCTTTGTCCGTGTCTGTCGTATCAGTGTGGGGCGCCGGGGCCATCTTGCGGCCGGGCGACACGGTGGATCAGGTCGTTGGACCAGAGGCCAGGGGCCAGGGGCAACGCAGGGAATCGACCAGACAAGTCGGTTTAAGGCGGCTTAGGCTACAGGCGCACAGGCGCATACCGATGTCCACACGCGCCACGCGCCACACTACTGTTCTGCGTGCGTGCAATCGCGCTGCGCGATGCGCATGATCAATCCGATCCGGGCCTGGTTGCTTCTTTTCCTTGGAAAAAAAGGGGCGGGGTGACTCTCCCACGGTCAATGATGATGATTCCTGAGCACCTGAGCATCAATCACAATGAGTGGTCTTGCTCCCTTCCCCCACCCATTCTCGGCCGTGATTTGGCACTTAGCTGTGCAGCTGGCATTTGCAGGCAAAGTGCGAGGGAGAGCCGGCATGCAATCAGCGTGATGGTGAGGGCGATGTCTTTGATATTGTCCAGTTTGTCTCTGATAGCATCTCGACCGCGCCTGCCCATTGTCATCGCCGCTCGAGCTAAATCCCCGACGCCTTTACGCCATCCGATCTTGTAAATCACCAGTTCTTTACGTTCGCTACTGCCAACTGTCCCCGGAGCTGCAAAATGGTGCGTAATAACATAAACAAACCCACGGGCATACCAACAGGGAGATGCGGAGGGATAGGAGCAAGAAGGGCTGAAGACCGACCGACCGGCGGCGAGCCACCAGGTCTGGCCGTCCCCAGATTGCCTGTGAGGGCATATGCGGAGATGCGCAGCCCAGCGCATGGTTCTCGTCGAGCAGCTCTGTGGGGGGGGGAGGACGTTGCAAAGGCTTTTTTGCTCCTTTTGTGTTGCATGGGTGGGTGGGTGGTTTATAGGGGGAACTAGGTGCCCGAGGCCGAACAACGCCGAAGGCTCCACAATCATAAATCTCCCTGGTTGCCCCCTACCTCTCGCCCAATTCCTATTTCCCTAATCCCGACCCTCCCCCGATTCCCCCTAGTGCAACAACGCAACGGCACAATGCTGGGAGTGTGGGTTTGGGTGAGAGATTGTTGTGGTAACAGCCATGTGTGTGGGGAGGGGTTAATGGAGTAATTATCAAGACCGGGCCTCGCCTATCACTATCACTGGCAGCTGCACTACTGCACTACGCCGTAGAACATCATGGCAATGCGTATTAGCATTAGCAGCCCACGCCGCACGGCCCCCATCTCGGGACATCCTCCGATAGCCCTTCCTTGGCCCCCTCCCCCCCTTCACCCCCCCATCGGCCATCTCCCTCGTCCTACTATACTCCCTTCTGCCTCTCCCTTGCCTCTCCCTTGCCTCTCTCTGTCTACCCCATCCCACCCCAGAGAGAGCCTTGACCCACCCACACGCCATCTGTTGTAGTGTCTCCTGCGGACGAACCATCCGCGTCATCCTCTGCCCCTTTGCCCCGTTGCCCCACCATCGCACTCCCATCCCCTTCTACCTCCCCTTGCCCTTCTGCCTCTCTCCCCTCCCTCCCTTGCCCCTCCCTCCCCCTCTCTCCCCCACCACACCCCTTCACCATCACTACATACGTGACTTAATCCACCGGCCCGTCAACTTCTCTCCTTTCTTCTTCTTCATCCTTTAGTAAAAACTGACCTCATTCTCCTTGGTCATATAGTTCTCCCCCATCTTGCGTCCCTCGATTGCTACTCGCAACCCCTCTTCCTCCATCGCCCGCATCCTCCTCACCGCCAACATGTCGTCCCAGACTCACGCCCCCACTCCCGCCGGCATTGAGCGTATCAAGGCCAAGAACCCCATCGTCGAGATGGACGGTGACGAGATGACCCGCATCATCTGGAAGAAGATCCGTGAGGAGCTCATCCTTCCGTACGTCGACGTCGACCTCAAGTACTACGACCTCGGCATGGAGCACCGTGACAAGGTAAGTGTGGCTCTACCCGGACAAAACAATTTCCTGTATTCCTCCGAGGCTTTTCCTCGCACCGAGACGACACACGTCTGGATTACATTTATCGGAACTCTTACTGACTGCAGACCGACGACAAGGTCACTGTTGAGTCGGCCGAGGCCACCATCAAGTACCAGGTCGCCGTCAAGTGCGCTACCATCACCCCCGACGAGGCTCGTGTTGAGGAGTTCAAGCTTAAGAAGATGTGGAAGTCGCCCAACGGCACCGTGAGTAACCATTTGGTCTTGCGTTCAGGCGCCGTCTCAACCGAGGCAGCCGTCTGTGTGCGGTGGATCGCAAACGCCCCGGCACCCCCGCAAGGGCCTCCTCAGCCTGTTTACTAATATTCTAGATCCGCAACATTCTTGGTGGCACCGTCTTCCGTGAGCCCATCATCCTCAAGAAGATCCCCAAGCCGGTTCCCGGCTGGACCAAGCCCATCTGCATTGGCCGTCACGCTTTCGGTGACCAGTACCGCTCGACCGACATGATCGTCCCTGGCGCCGGCAAGCTCACCCTCAAGTTCCAGCCTGAGGACGGTTCGGAGCCCATTGAGCTCAACGTCTTCGACTTCAAGGGCAAGGGTGTCGCCATGTCGATGTACAACACCGACGAGTCGATCGAGGGCTTTGCCCACGCCTCGTTCAAGATGGCCATTGAGAAGAAGATGCCCCTCTACATGTCGACCAAGAACACTATCCTCAAGGCCTACGACGGCCGCTTCAAAGACGTCTTCGCTGAGATCTACGAGTCCACCTACGAGAAGGACTTCAAGGCCCTCGGCATCTGGTACGAGCACCGTCTCATCGACGACATGGTTGCCCAGGCTATCAAGTCGGACGGTGGCTTCGTTTGGGCCTGCAAGAACTACGACGGCGACGTCATGTCGGATGTTCTCGCCCAGGGCTTCGGCTCGCTCGGCATGATGACCTCGGAGCTCATCACTCCCGACGGCCAGATTATGGAGGCCGAGGCTGCCCACGGCACTGTCACCCGCCACTACCGCCAGTGGCAGAAGGGAGAGGAGACTTCGACCAACCCGGTCGCCTCCATCTTCGCCTGGACCCGTGGTCTTGCTTTCCGTGCCAAGCTCGACAACACCCCCGAGCTCGCCGCCTTCGCCAAGGACCTCGAGGCCGCCTGTGTCGAGGTCATTGACAACGACAACATTATGACCAAGGACCTTGCCCTCGCCATGAAGGGCAAGGCCATGAAGCGTGACGACTGGGTCACCACCTCCGTCTACATGGACAAGGTCAACGAGAAGCTTATCCAGAAGCTCAAGGCCCGCAAGGCTTAAGCGTATCTCTGATGCGCATCCCTACTCCCCCCATAACGCTTATTGCCTAGACGTCCATGGGGCCCGCTCGATGCGGTTAAAATGGTGCTTCTCATAAAGCAGATCACCGCCATAGCCCCACCGTAACATCCATAGCACACCTACGGTTCAGTAGCTTATCTAATTGAGCCTACTGTATGATGCACACCTGTATTAGATACATAACTGAGCAAGGCTTGTGGTTAAATGTGGTTGTCTCCAAGTTGAGCGTGGAAGCCGCGAGGAAGTCTGGAAACTTGGATAACTTGTTGACTTTTTTTTTTTTTTTTTTACCTCCCCGTTCCTTGCGCTCCACTATCTATCGTCATTGAGACAGGCACGCAGCGGTGGAGCTCGCCAATCGCGGCGGCATTTCCAGGGCATGTAGGCCAGCCTGAAGCCGAGATGTTGGCATCTTCCATGCATCTGCATGAGGGGGATTTCTATCAGAGAACATCGGTGCGTGTCATCAGTGTCCGTCCCTCGCACCGAACAAGACGACTCCGGTGCCGACGCAGCGTGCTTACTACACAACGGATGTTGTGAGGCATCTCCGTGCCGCAGTTCGAAATGCCTTCATCCAAGTTCGAAATTCCCACCCTTGACGCAATACTGTGTCGTGTTGCTTCGGCGCCGCGGCTCTATGTACCAGGGTGCAGGAGCAGCTGGGAGCAGGGTGCGCTGTGGCGGGCCTGGCTGGCCAGGCTGCGAAACTGCCGCCGGCCCGCCGGAATCGGACATGAGCGTCGGCTGGATAAGGGACAAGGGATGTTCCTGGAGCCCTTGGCGACGGCAGTCGGGTCCGCCGATACCAGCGTGTTGGATACTGAGGGCGCCGTGGCTTGACAGTGTCCCTGCAAATGCAGGCCGTCGCCGATGTGGACAACGTAGTGAGGTGAGGTGGAGTTATCGCGCGGGCGCCATCGCGGCGCGCGTACACGCGGTGGGCACGGAGGGGTCCGTGTCTGCCTGTTATGCCTGATACCTATGGCGCCCGCATGTGGCCCGTCATCGTATCGGCGAGCGGCGAGCGGCGAGGATACTCCAGGTTTTTCCCGGATATGCGCCGAATTGCCGAGCGGACACAAGCATCCGCCCCCACACACAACAGTCCTGCCGGCGTCTCGGCCCCGGCGCCCTCGGCCCCGGTGCGGCGAATTTGGACAATTCGAGCGACCCGACAGATCCTGTTACAATCTGCGCCCGATGCGCTCTCGAAGCCCTCGAGGCTCTCGAACGTCCAAATGTCCACATGCATGGCACGATGATGGACTGCGGCTGCGCCGACCCACGATCCCACACGCCACATGCACAAACACATGTGCAGGCGTGTGTATACGAATTCCCGCGGTGGGCCGCGCCACGGCTTGGCTGTACTGGGTCGCACCACCGACCTCGGAGTCGGAGGAATCCGAACCCCTTGCGGATCGCAGATGGACCGCGATTCTGGATTGCTAGCAACATCAGCGATGGAGGCCAACTTGCTGCTCAACAGTGCAAGTTACTATTTGTCTCCGCAATCGTGGTTAGTGACCAGTCCTGGCTATCCTCCGGCTCTGTTCTCCGCTCGGACCCGATGTGTTGTGTTCCTTCACGTCGCGTCCGATCCCCCATGTCCAATGGTCCATGACTGTGACTAAGTGCTCTGATCACGAGCCACAAGCATGTTGGGTTTTCAGTCACTGGCTTTGTACTTGTTGACGTCTCTAATTGGTAACGCCAACCGCTCGCCCATTGTAGCGTTGCTCGACAGGATCGACAGCTCCTCAGCAACCTGTGCTAATTACTTTATTGACCGTGGGCCGTTGTCCATGAAGCTGTCTAAAGCTGGAACCGCCAACGTTCTGATGCTGCTTCAACGTGCAAACCCAGATACAGCATCGCCACTGCGTGTGTGCAGGTGACTCAAATATTCAAGTGCATACAAGATATAGCAACATGGGTCTAGGACTACTGGCGGCAGGTGGTTGGGAATCATCTGAGGAACCACAGACGCCGACTGAACGTTGAATGGATTGTGAGCGGGGTGTGAAAGGATGAGAGGGGGAGTTGAATGAGAGTGGAGAGGTTACAGATGTCAATGGCTGTGGCTTTGCCAAAGCGAGTGGTTCGTGTCATTAGATGCTGTAGATTGATCTAGGTTGTCGATGTTGTGCTCTATTCAGACAAAGGTTTGGAGTTGAGTTTAGATGGGTCTTCGTCGGCAACGGTGCGCGTCGAGCGGGCCAGAGGGGGTGCTGTAGGCTTCGGGGCTGTGGGCCGGGTCAGGGGGTGGTTAGGTGAGGATACGGGTCCCTGCGGCGGGGGAGGAGCGGCACCTCGAGTTGGGTTGGCGCTAACGGCGACTGCAGGCTGTGGCTGCATCTTCATACCGAGCAGAGCGCGGCGGAACAGATGCGGACGGAAGAGGCGGTCCCAGAGTCCCTGGCGTGACTTGAGGCTGCTACGCACATCCTGCCAGCGGGTTTCGTAGTCGGGGATTGGTTTTGAGTTCTCCTTAACCATCTGTTCCGTGGCGATGGCAGCTGCTTCGAGGGCACGATCATGTTCCGCGCGTTCGCGGACGAATTTCTCTTTGGCTTCCCGCACGCTTTGAGGTAGAGACGTGGGGCGGCCGACAAGCGTAATGTGTCGCACCTTGCGCAGAATACGGGAGGTCCACAAATAGACCAACAGGGCACAGATGCTAGCACCGGCTGCGACCGCAGGGAACATGTAGGGTGTCTCCTCGAGCCCCGATGTCAAGTTCATGCCGAACAAACTGGCGACGAGTGCGCCAAAACCGAGTCCGGCAGTCGCCATTGAGACCTTAATGTCGAGGGACAGGAGAGCGTTACGTCCGGAGTCGAGCATGAGCTCGGCAACCTCCTGTGTTGACTGGACATTGGCCTGCAGGTTAGCTACCAAATTTGAGCCAACTCCGCGTGTGCCGTGTTGTCACCTTCCGCGATAGGATGGCGTTACTCACCACCATGGTATCAATTTCAGACACAATCTCTTCTGCCTGCTTGACAAAGCTCTCCAGCAAGAGTTCGAGTTGCTCATGGTCGTGGAGCGCGCGCGGGTGGCCAGAGACCTTGTCTGTGAGGTACATTGCACTGAGATCCTCATCCGAATCGAGCACTTCGTCAAAGGCTGACTTGATGTACTTTGCACGTGACTGGAATCCTGCCAGGCGACGGTTGTAATGGAGCAGTTTCCGGAGGTTGTCACGGTTGATGTCGTGCTCAAAGCTGTCAAGGAGCTCCTGCACAAGACGTCGCACAAAGGCCAGTTCCTCCTCCAGGGCATTGGCCGTGTCGACCAAAATACTTTCCAATGCACGGTGCTCAAAGGACAAGCCATCGAGGCCATCGTGTTCTCTCTTCGAAGTCGAACCTGTGGCAGCCGACTGCGCCGCAGATTGGGCCGCGTGGCAAATACCAGCGCGGATGTTTGCCTGCAGATGCGCCTTGAAACGCTTCGCAGCCTCACTGTCGTCGACGCCCGGGGCGGAAAAGATGATGACCCGATCGGGTTTAATGAGCGCCCGGATATGCAAGATAGAAATGAGGATACACGAGCGGCGCGTGAGAATGATAGGAACCAGTGAAGGGTTTAGACTGTCGAGTTTGCGAAGATCGCGTGGGTCAAGATCGTGAGCCCGACAGAGGTCGATCTTGCGGAACGAACCCTCCTCTGCTGTCCAGTTGCCGTCTGCATCGAGTACGGAGCCTAGAAATGTCAGCCCGCGCTACTACTGACCATGGCGCCACTGAAACGCGTCCCAAAACTCACATTTGAGACCCATCTCGCCTGCCTTGTCCATCAGACTGTCCAGGTACATCTGTTTCCGGATCCTTCTGCGCCCATCACCCGTCTTTGCATCCTCCTGGGTAACCGCACTCGGCGAGGGGAGTGGCGGCAAGGATGAAGGGTTGGGAATCGTCGGTGCCGGAGGAGCGGGGAATGAGGGCACCCAGAACGATGTGTTCCGCGTCTTCTGCTTGTTCCGCTGCGTCAGAAACGTGCGTGCCTGTTGTGCTGGTCCGGAAGGGCGGGTAGATGCTGGCTGCTGGTGTCCCGTTTCGGAAGCGGCGCGGCTTGTGAGCAAGACGCGAACTGCCGACAGTCGCATGGGGTTGGACACCGCGCCGAGTAGCCGCAGCGACGGGGCGGGCGACGGTCTCATCATCAAGGTGGTGTGTAGGGATGAGATGAAGTGGGATACGGACAGCGCGTTGAAACATGGAGGCCGCGAGCCAGTGCGCGACTTTTATGACTTGGCGGAGAAGCGGAGCAATCGGGTGGCGCGAATCTGACGTAGTACATCATGACAAGTACGTGTCATTTTACATGGTGGGTCGGGCTCTGTTATCACCTACTTACTCTTGCCATCCGGTGGCCGGTGTGCGTCATACAACCAACGACATGGTGTCAGGATCAGTGACAGACCTCCACGGCGTGCACGCACGTCCAACTGTCAGCAACGAGACCAGCTCGAACAACAATCCATCACCATCTGGAGCTAACTCTTCCATTCTCTCTACATCTCCTCTATCGTCTCGTCTTCACACCTCCTTCCCACGAACAATGGCAGAAGACAGTGAGTGCGCACAACTAGCACAACGGGGCATCCAACTAACGCCAGGCACCGTCTCTGCCCTCCTTGACCTCTTCCGGCGACTTCCTCCGACGCAGGTGGAGTCCAACTTGGACACCTTGTGCGAACTGGCGCCCGAGTATGTTGACGACTTGCTCGGCCAGGTGGACCAGCCGCTGAAGATCCTTCACGATGACGCAGCGGGCCGTGACTTCCTGGGCTGCGACTACAACCGCGATGGTGACTCGTTCCGTTCCCCGTGGACCGACACATACATCCCTCCGGCGCCAGGCGGGCCGCAGCCGAGTCAGCGTCTGCGCCAGCTCGAGGTGCAGCTCAACGCTGCCTTTGACACGTATCGCGACATGTACTTTGAGGGGGGAGTGAGCAGCGTGTATCTCTGGGACATGGATGAGGACCCCGCCACGGCCAAGGACCTCACCTTTGCCGGGTGTGTCCTGATGAAGAAGGGTACGGACACAACTCGGTCGTCTGATCATTTACTGATACTGCAGTTCTCTCTGGTGATGAAGGTTCAGGATCATGGGATTCGCTTCACGTATTCGAGTGCATGGAGCGCGGGCGTACGGCCAAGTACAAGCTCACCTCGACAATAATCCTCGAGCTTGGGACCAAGACCAAGGCGGGTGTCAGTGATGACGCCAACGGCAACGGTGATGTCAAGCTCAGTGGCAGTGTTACTCGTCAGGTAGGTTTCCTTGGAGAAGAGTGGCGGCCCGATATGGCTGCGGGAAGGAGGACATGGTGTCCAGGTTGGATATCGATGCTGGACGTCTCCCCGGTCACAAGACGGAGGTCACGATGATGCCCGACATTATCTACGTGAACCCCAACAGCCGGCGTTCTCTTACATCGTCCGGAGAGGGAACGCGTGCTCATCCCACAGATCGAGGTCGACAACCAGCTTCCGAATGCCGGTGCGCATATACCCAACATCGGCCGCATGGTCGAGGACATGGAGTGCGTAAACTTGCCGCACATCGCATGTGCTTCGCTAACTTGCCCAGGATCAAGATGCGCAACCTGCTCTCGGCCGTTTACTTTGGCAAGACCAAGGATGTTATTGGGGAGCTGCGGTCGCAGATCGGCCTCGAGGAAAAGTCCAAGGAGGAGCTTCTGCGTGCGGAGCTTGCTGGCAAGATTGGTGGGCGCCGCTAGCCGAGTACCGTCACTCCCCTCACCTCGGCTCGATTGTCAACATAAAACGATAGGAATGCATTGTGTACACTAGGACTGAACAACCACTCTCAGGGCAACCCCCAGAAAGGAAGAAATGGCACCACTAGATGTCTATACCGGTTCTCTCGCTCATGCAGCAGCAGCCTGAGGCATCTCGCCGACCCATTCCCAGGCTTCTGCATCCTCAACCTCCTCAACAATCCAGTCCTTGATCCGAGGGAAGGGAGTGTGGATGCGACGGGCGCGGCCTTCGCCTTCAAGCTTGTCCAGGTGCGACTTGACTGTCCGGCTGGCAGCCATAATGAGACCCTCGTGACCCGTGGAGTACACAAGGCGTACCAGGAGGGGGACTGTTGCCGCGGACGCTGTTTCACCGCTCGTGGAAAAGTGCTCGCTGATCGGAGCCGAATTGAGGGCTGCCACACCGGCCGCCTTGTGGGCATCCGCGCCAGCGCCGGGCACACGACCGCTGTCGGTTCCTTCTCCAGCACGGGCTTGCTCAGCAGCTGCGGCGCGGATTGCGTCCAACTTTGTCCCCAGCGTGCCGGGCTCCCTCTTGAGGAGCTGGAGGGCGCGGATAATCGTGTTTTCACGCTCCTCACGGTGCTTGATGTATGTCGAGATGTGGGCGTCACACGCCTCCCGACCCAGAATCTGTGGCCCATGGGCAGGGTACAGAATCGTCGGCTCAATAGCTTTCAGAGTCTTGAGCGACTTCATATCTGTTTTATGTCAGCCCCTGAGCACAACGCAAACGTGGAACCTTACAGGCTGCAAAGTCCATGAAAATGGTAGTTCCCTGGCCAAGAATCGTGTCACCAGTGATCACAGCCTTCTCGGGGCCGTCGATAAGGAGTGAGATCGAATCGGCGGTGTGGCCCGGGGTAGGGACGACTGTCACACCGACGGTCTCACCATTGTGCTCCACCGAAACGTGCGTCCCGTCCTCCAGCGGGTGAACCGGAATGCCGGGTGCAAACGGAGTGACTGCGCCCGGTACGCTACTCAGGCGCTGAGCAATAGCAGCATCCGTCGAGTACACATCCATGTCACGATCGCTCTTCTGGAGCCGGTCCTCGTCCGGATTAGGGTTCTTCCACACCTTGATTGGGGGGAGGTTGGCCTTCTGAAGGGCAGTGAGGAGAGGTTCCAGGCCACCGACATGGTCAATATGACGGTGAGTAATCACCAGGTGCTCAATGGGTGGCGGGGGCGAGGCGAGCGAATTGAGGTGCTCCATGACTTGGGCAACCCACGCGTCGGCAGTGGTGGGCATGGTGGTGTCAATGAGAATAATGGGCGCTGAGGGCGAGTTGGACGGTTGGAGAAGATAGGTGTTTGTCCCCTGCAGAGTGTAGAGCGAGGGGTTCTGCCCAAGGATACGGGTCACAGTAGGGGAGAGCTGTAGGCCATTAGTCTATCACCGATAACACTGGCGGCGGGCGGCTGTTGGTCCTCACCTTCTCCCGGTTGGGGAGGTCGACAAGCGGGCCCGGTCCACCCATGTTGGTTTGGTAGTATCTGGGGCGATTGGGGTGGAGAGCGAGAGAGGGCAGACAGCGAGTGCGCTGTGGTGTTGATGAAGAAGGAGAAGCAAGTCGTAGATGCCTTGATAACCTTGTCAAAGTCAGAGACATTGTCAGCATGAAACAATCTCGGTCGCCGTCGACTCGTTGAATTCCACCCCCGATCTCGGGCTGCTGGCATACCCGAATCTCGTACTCTTCTTGCATCTGGTGGCCTGGTGGCTTGTGGCCTTGTGGGCTGGCGGCCTGGGGGAGCATATGGCTCGGCTATCGGTCAACTCCGAATGCCGTAGAGAGAGGTGGAGTTTGCAAAAATGTCGTGTAATATCCTCCTTCTCCCCCCTTTTTGGTCTATTGGGGCCCCACACTGATACGGATAGTTCCTGTCTGACGTACATCCAGATATACCGACGTGTTTCGATGACGTGTGTGTTATTAGTGCAGAGTGCACCCGTTATTTAGTTCAATATTCAAGCAATAACCCCGACAGTAACAACAAAAACAAGAGGTGGAGGTCAGGAGGTCAATTGCTACGCCATCGAGGCCACCTTCCACAAAGTCTCGCATTTTGAATCTTCATTCTTGTTCGTCTTCTCTTGTTCTTTGTTTCTTCTTCGAGAACCGACTTTTTGTGCTTCTCCTCACATCTTCGTCATTCATTCCCTCAGCCTTTGCCTCTCACAAGCTCATCATGGCATCGCAAACCTACTCTGTTCTCACCGTGTGCCTTGGGTATGTCGGGCTTCCGCGAGAGCCTCTTACTGACGGACAGCAAGTGCGTATCCTAATCACAGCGCCGAAGGTGATCCCTGTCCCGTACTGACTGTGTGCTTCTTATTCCCGCTCTCAATGAACTCGCCGTGCTATATCGCTTTCCTCACGTCCTGCCATCCTGAACTATTACAGCATTTGGTGAGTAGCACCCTCTAATTGTAGCAGCAGAAGTAATATTGGTGGCGCTTGCGCAAACTCGCGACGCGGTCTATCAAACAGACTCATGATAATATATTCAGCACGACTACATCATCATATGCAGAGCTTGATTGTGTTTCCAGTGCTCACACCACACAGTCGCTCGCCCATGGCCGAGGCAATTCTCCAACATGAGGCTGGCAAGCGCGACGCTATCAAGGTGGAAGTCGACTCGGCAGGTACTGGCGCCTACCACACGGGCCATGGCCCCGATCCACGGTAGGTCGTGTGATTCTAGGAGGCCTGGGACTGTTCGAAATACTTCCCATGGTCCTGACGTGCTGTGGTCACCGCAACTGACTCTTTAGTACAGCTGCAGTTCTCCGGAAGGTATGCCCCTTCATTTGAGTATGACCCAGTACGGTTACTAACCCACAAGAACAAAGTGCCCTGTAACTGCATCGCGCGTCAAGTGCATGCTGATGACTTCAACAAGTTCGACTATATCCTGGCGATGGACGAATCCAAGTAGGTGCTGCAGGCGGCATGTTCAGCGGTCTTCACACTGTTCTCTGACAGATCAGCTACCAGGCCTTGATGAATCGCAAACCCCGCCACGCCAAGGCTCGTGTTGCGCTCTTTGGTGCATTTGACCCCAACCTTATCCTTGCCTCTCCCGGCCACCGCATGCGTGTTCAGGCCATCGAGGACCCTTACTACGGTGGAGACGATGGGTTCGAGATCTGCTTCGAACAGTGCACTCGCTTTGCCAAGGGGTTCCTCGACTTCCTCGAGCAGGGTGGCGGCGACATCCCTAAACTCTAGACCTGATCAAGCGGTACATGCGATGATGTGCGGCATAGCACAGTGCAGAGTCGTTCCAGACGAACCCCTTGGGCAATAGCTTTTAGCATTGGCAACCGCAGCGCGGACTCCAATGACGAGCGTAGCTGGCTGGTGTGGCGTATTCTTAAAGGCGGAATCTGCAGGTACTGGCCCGATGTAGAAGACATATATGACCTTGACCACAGTGTAAGCTGCAACGTGGACGTCACCTGGACGAGCATTTGTGTCATATGCGATCGAGTGAACGATCCTGCTGGCTTTGGAGTTGGCGACCCTTTGGGATATCATATTAAAGTGTAACAAGGTTGAATTGAAGGCGTGTTGTTTGATGGATTTAGCTTCACACCATTGCCAGTAGTTCCGAGGCGCAACGCGCGTCTCTGCTATTCATGGTGTTTGCGTTCATGGCTCCGACCAAGACGGTAGATAAGCATATAATGAGAAAACCAATCGTTCCCAACAATGTTAACACTACCTGTAACAAGTGCAATCTCGTCAAGGGGTTGACATCGCAGATGTTTTGATATGATGGAACGTGTTCCGGTTTTGCTGGTGAAGGTCGTTGTGTGTCGCGAATACCCGGATCTAGCCCCACAGTCTATTGGACCTCTTTGCCGCATGCCGCCTCCCTGCCAAGCACGTTATTCCAGAATCCAGGCTCTTTGGAAGGCAAGTGTATGAGCAACGTAGTTGCAGGTCCGATGTCCGACAACGTTGCTAGTGTCGCGTTTGTGCGCAATTTGTGCATTTGTGGGCTTTGCGCACGTGCGAGATGCTGATCTACATAGCTACATTCATATCTCAAGTACCTTCATGTAGCGCGTGTATATGCGTGAGTTGTATAGTTGTACCCATTTCCGGTACGCGCCTCGACGACTGGATTCGATGCGGCATGAATGCATGAATCTAACGCACTGGCAGGAGGTAAAAAGGATCCAAGGATCAGCGGCGATCAGCGAGGCGCGGACGGAGATCATAATGTGGCTTGTAGTGGCTGAGTGCGCGCACGGCCCGTGATCGCCGAGACAAAAGGCAGCCAGTTCGTACAGAGCTACAGAGCCTATGACGACATGGCGATCTGCTGACGTGACAAGCTGTGCGGCCCCGCGCGGCCTGCGCCCTACGGCCTGTGGCCGATGCGGTGTGTGGCTGGGCTCTGCTGGATTGCTGGCCTTGCTGGTCGTGTCGTTACAGTTGCTGGCTCGCGCGGCTCGTTTGTCTCGGTCGGCCTCTCTCAAGCGAATCGGGTGCCTATCGCTTCTGGCCCTGGCCCCCAAAATGGGCAATTGGGCAAGATGATAAATGGCACATGATGCACTGGCGCTATTGCCGCATGCCGATCATTACAATTCTCCCCCTCCCTGTCCTAACAGCCTTCCAGCCAACGCCTGCGGTAACACGGTTGGCCGCTGGCCGTATCACATCATTGTGTACCAGCGCTCGCTTTGGTGCGGCCTAGGGCCTGCAGTCAAGAGCGCAAGAATCGCAAAGGGCGGGAACGCAGCCCCCCCCCAGGCTCCCCAACGTCATGACATCGGCCCAGTCGTCGCCTATTGCTTAGACCAAGGACCACTCGCAGCCGTCCTAGAAGGCCTTGTACTCATTCACGGTACTTGACAAGACACGGTCCCTCCCTCCCCCTAAGCTTCATTCTTCACCACCTCGATCTCATCTCGCACCTCTACTCTCTATTTCTGGTCTCTTGGCTCAGACACGTCGCGGCTTTCTGTTCGGCTTCTGGCACCTCACATTCATATTCCACAAGTCGCTCAACACTCTCCCGCCATCATGGGCTTGTTCAGCAGGAAGAAGGACCGCACCACGTCGTCGTCTTCGAACGGCTCCTCTGCCCTTTCGGGTATGAAGTTCAAGACCGCAGGCGGTGGTGGTGCGGGAGGCGGCGCACGCCCAGCTGCGCGCCCGTCTTGGAACACTTCGATCGGCCCCGACCGGGATACCCCTGGCGGTAATGGCGAGGCCGGTATGGCGTTCTTCGACTGCCGCGTTGCCCTCATCCCACCGAAAGAGCTCGGCGCCCTTCTCGTTGCGCTCAACGGCTCCAATATTCGCCCCGTCATTGTGCCTTCTGTCCTCAAGATCGTCGCTGGCGTGCTGAAGACGTCGGGCAAGTGGGGTGTAATGAACGACAAGTCGGTTATCGAGGGTCACCTTAAAGCAGCTCTTGATGCAGTCAACGCGCCGGAGAACGTCGTCGTCAATCTCAACCCAGGCCTGGACCTATACTGGCTTGAGGAGAAGCGATACGCACTCCCAGAGACTGTTGAAGAGGGCGTATGGCTCGCCCTAGTCGATGGCATCGACAACCAGCCGTCCGCCCCTGGTGCGACCTCGGTGCTTGCCAAGACCGGCAAGGACGACAAGAACAAGCCACAGGAGGCTCTTAGGCAAACCGCTGACCGACTCACCATTACACACGAGATTGTCACTGTCTGCCGCCACACGGCCGGCCCACATCTCCTCCTCACGGCTGATAACGTTATCGAGAACGCGGCGATCAAAGATCTCGGCGGCCCCGATCTGGTTGCCCGTACATTCGAGATGGGCAAGACTTCCTCTCTCAACCTCACCACACCCGCCGCCGCTCAACAGGTCGTCTCGCAGATGCTTACTGCGGCCAAGGAGCGGCTCAAGGGCGGTCAGAGCCCTGTTACCGTTCCGGAGCCGACTGCTGGTCTTGGCGTGTCTCCCACCAATGGTATGGGCACCTCGCCGGAAACTTGGCGCCGCCCCTGCGCGGACGACTTCAACGACCCCTACGGTGAGTCACTAGGTCCCGAAAAGTGACCACTAACGCCTGCAGATGTTGCTCCTGATGCCCGCCCTTAAATCTCGACCGAGTCGATGTCGATCATCTTATCTGCTCCCCAATCTATCCCCCATCAAAGCGGTCCCCAGTTGTACCAGTTTCTCTTCCATTGTAGCCGACAGACGACGGCGATGGTGTTGTTACGCGAACGAGATTGAAATCCATGGATGCGGTTCGAAGTATCAGATCACGGGAACCAATGAGTGTGAAGTGTGGGGAGGACAACATCGACTAGCTGGAGGTCATCGTCGCTCTCAAAGACGGACTGACCGTCACTGCTAACATTACTTGCTAGCTTCTAACCTCTTCACAAGTTTTACCCATTTCTCCCTCTCTGTTTGCGGTGAAGCGCGCATAGCGAGCGACAGGGGTCAACAGCCGCAGTGGGTGAGTTCGATGTTGTGTGGAAAGAGGGGAAGGAAAATAGCAGAGCGCGAGTGAAGGAAACAGGCAATGGGCCAATGGGACAACTGGGTACTGGGTACGACCGTGTGTCGTGTACGTCTGATCGTGTACGCCTGTATTGTTTTCAAGAATCTATTGGAGCTATTGGAACTATTGGTCCATTGGGCTGTATGGCCAGAGGCCAGAGGCTAGAGAAGGGCTAGTCCAGTCAACCGTTGTCGTGACAAGCGTCACACACCGTCACCGATCCTCCCTAACCCCTTGATCCTCATTGATCAGCATGATCAGCATGATCAGCATGATCAGCATAATCAGCACAACGATCCTCGTTCCCATCGATCCCATCCATTGAGACCGGCATGGATCTGCACTGATCCGCAGCACAAGAACGTAGTCGGAAAACCTCAGCGCCTCAGCGATCAGCGACACTCTCATGATGAATGATGATGCAAGGAATGCTACCACACACTATGACTGCCACTTCTCCACCATCTCCGCCGCGCGGAACACGACCTCATCACAGCCCCATTGCCCAACGAGGCTGACGCCAACGGGCCACCCATCAGTGTCTGTCCCGGCAGGAACACTGATCGCTGGCAACCCAGCTAAGCTGGCGGGGACGGTGAGCAGGTCCTGGAGATACTCCTGCGCGCCACCCACTGCTCCTCCAGTGGCGCCGAGGACCGGAGCGGTGCGCACTGCAGTGGGGAAGAGAAGGACGTCAACGCCGTCTTCTGGCGATTCAGCGCCGTTGAGCGGGTGGGGCGTGCGAAGGACAGCCGCAAAGTCTCGACGAACAGCACGCCGCAGCTGCAATGCTTTGAGGTACGAGTTGTTGAATGCGTCGGCGGTGAGCGCATATGTTCCTGCCAGGATACGTTTGCGAACCTCATCGCCAAACCCGCGCGTACGAATGCGGCGCCGGCGCGCAACACCCGACTCTTCATCGGCGCGCTCCCTCTCCCATGTGCTTCCGTACCAGCTCCCACCAAAACGACCAAGGTTGGAAGCTGCCTCAGCGCTCGCCAGGACGTAGTACGCTGGGAGCGCCATTCCGAAAGAAGGCATGTCGACCGGGTGGAGCGTTGCGCCTATCGACTGGAAATATTCTAGAAAAGTGGGGTCGAGTTGAAGGTTGGGTGCTTCAAGATGCGTCTGGACAGGTATTCCCACACGAAGCGGGCGATCAACAGAGTGGGCGACGGCTGTGGCGGCCTTCTTGCGGTCTGCTTCAGATACACACGTCATGTCACACTCGTCCGGTTGAGAAACGACGCTGAATACAGACCGCACGTTGTCCGTAGATTGCGCAAGTATTCCGACACAGTCCAGCGAGTCAGCGTATGCGACCACTCCATACCGGCTGATCATGCCATAGGAAGGTTTATATCCGACGATTCCACAGTAGCTAGCGGGCAACCGCACTGATCCTCCAGTGTCCGTACCTAGAGCTCTTTGGTGGTAAGTCTAGAGTTTCGGATCGCACCTTGAAAGAGAAGACTTACGCCCAAGAGCTCCCCTCTGCAACCGCTGCTGCAGAGCCACCTGAGCTGCCTCCAGCCGCTCGGGGTTCGCTGCCGGTTGGCCCACTTGGATTATGTACCGGTGAATATCGCGCGGACATGTGCGTATTCTGCGATCTGCAAATTAGACACCAACAAACGGGTATACTCACCCCATACCAAACTCGTCCATTTTTGTTTTTCCAGAGATGTGCGCACCGGCAGCTGTGAGCAGGCGGACGCACGTCGCGTCATAAGGTGGCGCATAACCTGTGGGCTCAGCTGCTAGCTCGCGTTGGGGGAAGCGCACCTTCCAGAATATCCGAACCGCATTCTGTCGGTGCTTCAGAGAAAGATATGTTGTCCTTTACAGCAATGCCGCGCCCTGCTAGTGGACCTGCGAGTTAGTGACGGCAGCCATGACCGGGACCCGACCGGACGTACCAGACGACTGTTTGGGGACCGCAGGGTTGATCCATGCGTAGGGAGACGGTGAAGCGTGTCCTGAGGCTCTCGCTGAGGCTCTCGCGGCCGCTGCCTGAGTGAGTCGCGCTACAGAACGGCGCATGATTGTGGAAATGAAAACGTCTAGGATGTTTGATATGTACGTATTCGATGTGCTTTACTGGTTGGAGATTGAGGGCCAGAGGATCGTGTCTCGCATGCTCGCAACGATGCTCGCGATGATGTGTCCAACATTGCAACATTCTCATCTCCGTCGTCATTCGTCTTGAATTCGAAGAGGGGTGGATCACCTCCACCACCTCCACCACCAGTCTACCAGGAATGATCCAACGCACAGCACACGGTGATAGCGGAGTTTTTTCGAGAGTGGCACTTGCGGTGCGGAAGCTTTCTGCTCAGTAGTCCATCAGGCCATCAGAGATCTAAAGAGACCTGGGCAAAAACCTAATAGCATTACAAATTACATGATATAATGATATGGAATGCTGTTATCATGACTAAATAGCACACCGCGTACAGCGCAAGTATAGGTGTATAGGCGTGCAGTGAGTGCACGCGGGCACAGCTGTAGCCGGCGCGACACCCGAGATCTCGGTCGCAAGGGACTGCATGGGACTGCTACTGCACCGCTGCAGAAGTGCTTCTGGTAGTGCCTAGCGCCTAGGGTGGCAAAATGGCTTAGGATTGAGATTGTAATCAAACCTTGCAATAGGATTGGTATCAAATCATTATCGAGAGGAGCATTGGGATTCTAATCTGCACCCTGTTGACTGTTCGACTGTGCGTGTGCTCTCTGTGTACAAACCCACCACCCACACTCTGTAGTATCTGCACCACCAGAGCACCAACCACCAGCACCATCCATTGTACCACCACTGGAACACCGTCCGCAGCCCGTGTCATCATCCATCTTTCAACCCACCACCATTCATCAGCACCATCACCACCACCTCACAACACGCCTCCTGTGCTTGTTTCTTCTTTCCACTACCTCTCCCTTGCTCATACTCCCTCCGCGCGTGCACGACAGCCACCGATCTTCGCCAGCTGCCAGCGAACCCCGACTGGCAAAACCTGTCATACATCCCGCCCCCATTCCTGACAAGGTCGTCACACACAACCTCCAAGCCATCCCTGTCGCCCAAGAGGCCGTCCCCACACCATCTGCTGCCTTTAGCGCCTTGATCGACCGATTCCGTGCATTCACCCCGGAAAGCCGAGGGTGCACACGGTGAAGCTAGGTGCGTTCTTCTTCACGGAACCGTTTGCTCGTAGGCGACCGTGGCGGCCGGTCGGCTCTGCGTGTCATGAACCGTTTCACTTGTCGCTCCTTTATCGGTGGTCGTTGTGAGCGGATCGGTGATCTGCTCGACCTGCTGCTGCCATTGATTGACGGTGTGCGCACAGTATCACCTCCGTAACATCAACATGACGATTTGCTAACTCGCGCAGCCTCCACCTCGCATGTCTTCCCAGCCGCCCGCGACTCCGAGTACCGGCACCTCCAAGTCGGCGGCCAAGAAGCGTGCCAAGAAGATTGCAAAGGCACTGGCTGCTGCCAAAGAGTTAGCTTCAGCGACTTCCGCCGCCGGCGCCGCGACCGCTGGTACCACATCCACGTCGGACCCAGACGTCGCCGCGCGTCTTGCTGCACTCGACGCCGCTTACTCACTCCCGCCTGGTGGCTACCCAGACGGCGACTACGACTCGTCGTTTTACGACAACGTCGAGTTGCCGCCAGCAGCTGCCGCAGCTGCCGCTGCCGCCGTAGGAGCGACGGCTGGCGCTAATCCCGAGCAGTTCAGCTTTGCGTCCTACGCCTTCGACCGGAATCTGGTCTCGCAGGCCAACGGAAGTCCGTTCAGTGGGCTGTCTCAATCTATAAACATTACCCACGAGGACCTTCTTGAAACTGCAAACGAACTCTGGAAGAGAATGGGCGAGACCGATTACGGTGAAGACGACCCCTACTGGTCGTCCCTGCCCACTCATGTACGCCAGTTTATTCGGGAGGCAATTCCGTTCAATGGAAACCTCCCCAACACCCCGAACGACCCTCAGGCGACGCAAAAGGATTTGTACGCGATGGCCCAGCGGATCGTCCATGCTGCAAGCCAGGGGATGGGGCTCCAGGGCGTCGGCACCAACTTGTTGCAACAGGTCAATGGACGCGCGCACCTCCAGACGAGCATCGCAGATGATCTTGGTTTCCGTCATCATCCTGATGCTGCTGGACGCACCGTCGACGACGATTTTGAGGACGAGGAGGACTTCGACGACGAGCCCGAGCCCGGTTACGCTCAACCCAACGGAGACGCGCCGAAGAAGAAGAACAAGAAGAAGAAGAAGAAGGCCGCGCAGATGCAAGACCCTCCGCCAGCAGCTCTTCCTCCTCCCGCTGTCAAGCAGCCCCCTCGACAGCCAATGCCGCCTCAACCTCCTGTCCAGCCGGCCCTCAACCCCCCTCCGCCCCCCGTCACCACAGCTCCCACACAACCTCCCCCGAGCTCGCGCGCAGCTGGCAAACAGCCGATGCCTCACATCCCTCAACCCCCTCCAAGCATGGTGCGGTCGATGCGTGCGGCTGGCAAGGCACCTGTATCTGCCACGAGCCATACGCATCACACTCACTCACACCCACCGCCATCCAAAACCTCCAGTAAGGGCAAGGCGGCAGCGGCTACTCCTCCTGCGAAGGTCTGGACGACTGCGTCACCTGAAGAGCGCGAGAGCATCACTCAGTTCTGGCTTGGGCTTAACGAGGCTGAGCGGCGTGACCTCCTCCAGATTGAAAAGGACGCGGTCCTTCGACGGATGAAGGAGCAGCAGCGGCACTCGTGTGGCTGTGCAGTGTGCGGGAGGAAGAAGGTCAATATCGAGACAGAGCTCGACCAGCTCTACGAGCAGTATTACCTCGAGCTCGAACGGTATACTCAGCATCAGCGGGCAGCCATCGCGAGCGACGATTTCCCTCGTCCGCCAGGTGCAGGGCCCTTCCCTGGCAGTGTTGAGCTCGACTCCAGCGGACAGCTTCTCAAGCTCGACCATCTCGCTCCAAACCCTGCTCAACATCCAAGTATCGACGAAAGCGATGACTACGATGATGAGGACGATTATGAGGACGAGGAGGAGTTGGACGACGAAGAGCTCGCTTCGGACGAAGCTGAAGCAGACTACGCTCCGCGCAGCAAATCTACAAAGTCTGTCACACCCAGACCCGAGGGTGCTGACGACTTTTACGGATTCGGCTCCGGCCTCGCGACGATAAAGGGCGTCCTGACCGTTGCTGATGATATGCTGAAGAACGACGGGGCAAAGTTCCTGGAAATGATGGAGCAGCTGGCCGTTAAGCGTGTCGCGCGGGAGGAGATCAACGCTCGCGAACTGCAGGAGGAGACGGACGAGGATGAGGACGACGACGACGAGTCCATTTCTGAAGCCCAGCGTCTCGAGGACGGTAAACGAATGTTTGCAATCTTTGCATCGCGCATGTTCGAGCAGCGTGTCCTCCAGGCGTACCGCGAGCGCGTTGCTAAGGAGCGCGAGGAGCAACTGCTCCGCGAGCTTGACATGGAGGAAGACAACAAACGCGCTCGTGAAGAGAAGAAGGCCAAGGAAGCGCAGCGCAAGAAGGATAAGAAGAGGTGAGTCAGCTCAGATATCCATGTTCGCTGACCGTCAGGGCTCAGAAGCAACGCCAGGATGAAGAACGGGCGGCCCGCGATGCCCAGCTTGCCGAGGAACAGCGTCTCGCCAAACTCAAGGCTCAAGAGGATGCGCGTGAGCGTGCTAAACGACAGGAAGAGGAGCGTGCGCGCCGCGAGGCAGCGAAGCGTGCAGCCCAAGAGGAGGCCGTGCGAAAGGAGGCCGAACGGCGCAAGCGGCAGGAGGAGGAACGGGCTCGCGAGGAGGAAGCAGCACGCCGAAAGCGCGAGCGCGAGGAGAAGATCAGGAAGGAACGTGAAGCACGCGAGCGCGAAGCTCGGGAGAAGGAACGACGCGAGAAGGAGGAACGCGAACGGGTTGCCAAGGAGCGCGCCGAGAAGGAACGCGTCGCAAGGGAGGCTCGTGAAAAGGCTGAAAAGGAACGTTTAGCCAAGCTCGAGGAGGAGCGTCTTGAGAGGCAGCGCCGCGACGAGGCTGCGCGCCGCGAACGTGAAGCCGCTGAGCAGAAGAAGATTATTGCTGCCCAGCAGGCCGCACGTGAGCGTGCCGCTGCTGAAAAGGCCGCTGCCGAGAGAGCTGCTGAGAGGGCCAAGGCTAGCGGATCTGCCATCCGCCCGCCCCCGCCAGGCATGGGCCGTCCCAAGGTTTCGACCGCAATGTCACCGACCGCGCGCAATGCTGGACCCAGCCCGCCGGGCACCACGCCTCTTATCTCGTCACCGCCGACGCCAGGATCTGTCCGCCCCGGCCCTAGTGTTCGTGGCCCGCCCAAGACGCCGCAGCCACCTTACTTCAATCAGCCGACACCTGGCATGGCCGCGTTCAATGCACGCCCGTCTGCGCCTGGCGCATTTGTCCAGGGGGGTTTCGGTGGTCGCCCTCCGTTCGCGGGACAGTCGCCTGTGTTCGCTGCTCCGCCGAGCAACGGTGGTCAACCGTTGTTGCCAAACTCACTGTCAGCATCTCCAAGTGCCGTGCCCAGGGGATATGGTGCGCCTCCGGAGTCCGCTTTCGACTTCGAGCGTGGGCCGCTCGGGTACCCCAAGGGTCCTGCACGTGTCGGCTCGACTGAAGACCCATTCCGCGCCCCTGGTGGACCTGCCCCACCTCCAATCGGCCAGCGCGTCCCCTCCCAGCCGACCTCGCTGTACAGCGACGTCGACTCGGACCCCTTCGTCATGGGCAGGCTCGATGGGCACTCTGACCCCATCGGCACCCCCGGCCCTATTGGCTCGCGCCCGACGTTTGATCATGCCCCCGGCGCTGGCGCCCCGCGTGGCACATCCCCCAGCCAGCCGGACAGGGTGCTGGGTTCAGCCGCCCTCGGCGCTGCCGATGACGAAATCGTCCCGCCGGCAGCGCGTCGGGCACCGCCCCCTCCTTCTGGTGCGGGCTGGAAGATGCCGCAGGCCCCTGGTGCTGGCCGGTGGTCGGCCGCACCGCCCTCCATTTGGGGCATTGACAGTACAGCCTCCATGTCGTCCCCATGGAGCCGCAGCTTTGGCGCGCCGTCTCCGGTCTCTGGACCCGTTTCCGCTGTCAGTGCAAGCAGCTCGATAGCACCTGACTTTGGTGGTGTCGGTCTCCCCGGTGGTGTTGGCGCTGTTGGAGGCGCCCCAGCCGGTAGTGCTGCTGTGGGCGTACCGCCCATTGGTGAAGCCCCACGCCGCCCTCCCGGTTTCGGCCCGCCCGGTGCCGCCCAGTACGGCCATGCGTCGCCGCACTCGTCGCACGGGGCCTATTCGTCCAGCCTGTTTGGGCCTCCTCAGCCGCACCATTAGCGGCCGTTCAGTATTGTAGTGGGATGATCTTATATGTCGAGATGCCGGATGCCGCGCGTCTTGCCGTGCCTCGAGATGCATGTGATGAGCACGCGTTATAGGCAGCTTGCCTGAGCTGAGGCGCCTGAGTGGAAGCAGGATCGTCTTGGGTACATAGGGCGAGGAAACAGATCATATTACAGTATGAGGCTCCGTAATTCTCACTAGGCACTTGTGGTCATAGCATATGTGAGGACGCTTGACCGTCAAGGACTGACCTACAAAGTGCAACACCTCATTCAAGCATGCAACGTTCTGCCTCATGTCTGCTAACGAATACTGGATCGCATTGCGCCACTACTACGTACAAGACAGACAACGGAAGGGAAGGGGTACAAGTTACTGTTGTGCTGGTGCGGGCGGCGCAGGTGCCGCTGGCGCAGTAGCCTTGGGCGTGTTGGGCGCGTTGGGCGTGTCGAGCTCGTCCTCGCCCACTGGGGGAGGGTCCTGCGACCTGCACGTCAGCGCCAGATAAGGCTGTAACCGGGTATGGCTGGAACATACGTTGGAGAGGAAGAGCGGAAGAAGATGGTCGTGCAGTACTTTTTCCGGTACCGCGTCGAGGTGGCGACACCTAGCGTGCCGTTCTTGACTGCTATGTTAGCATATTGTGAAATGTTAGGCCGTGAAGCCACTCACTGGCACTCGCCATCAGGTGGCCAAGGACGGTGTGGGTTGGTGTCTGTTGTCAGATGTCATGTCGGAGGATCACGTTCAACCACATTCCCGATTTCTCTACTGCAACTTCTTTCAAACTGCGGCTGTCACTTACAGGAAGAATTGCGTTGTCATCCGTTGTGACGTGCTGCGTTGGATCGACCGGGTCGGGGCGCCGCTGGGGGTCGGGGTTGAGAATGACCTTCTCGAGAATACGCGGAAGCTGCGGTGGCTTGGGAACCGGGGAGAAGTATGGTGTTGTGCTAACGTACTGTTTGAGCACTTCGGGGGCGAACATCTGGGGCAGCTCCTCGAGGTACTTGGGATGTCAGCCTTGCAGTAGTCAAAAACGACCTACCTGATACAGCACGAGTGGAGCAGGCAGGTCCGAGGTCCACTGCGAGTCGTCCATGTCCTCTGCTTTGCGAGTCGGCTTCTTGTCCATTGCCCACTCGGCCTGCAGCTCGGAGTCGTTCTTAGGAGCCTCGACCTCGATGTAGTTCACAAGCGTTCCATCGTCGTCGGTGGCGGTCGGGATGGCCTTAGAGCAGCGCCAGCTCTCGTCCACAATAAACTTTAGACGGTACTGGCCGGGGGCGAGACGGAGGACGGTGTTGAAGTCGTGTGTGCTCTTCTTCAACTTGATGCGCCCTCGCCAATTGTCCGCAAAGTTACCAGTGACGTAAACCTGCTTACCCCCGCCGTTCCACTGCAGTGGCACGTCAACGAGTCCGTCCTTGTCCTTGTCCCCCGACTCTCCGGCTGATGGATCGGGATGCGGGGTAGTGGACACTGTTGGCGGCGGCGGGGTAAGACCCGTGCGAACCGGCGTGTCAACCGGACGGACATCGACGCGGCGCGTCGCCGTTACTCGCTCGGGAGGAAGGTCATTTGGCCCCCCTCGTGGCGACCGAATGGGAATAGGCTGACTGGGGAAGTAGGTCGAGTTGTCGTTGACAGGAACGACAGTGATCTCTGGCTTTCCCAGTGGCGTGGCCCCGGTCTTGCTCACAGTCGGGGAGACATGGCCGCCAAGCGTTTGCTTCCAGTTACGCGTTTGCGGAGCCGACGCCGATAGGCCACCGACCGTGGGGGCTGATGCGGCGAGATGGTTGGTGGTGGTTGTCGATGTGGTGGGCACCGGTGCGGCTGGTGTGAAGGACAGCTTGTTGAGATCAGGCAGTTCGAGAGACTTGCGTCGCCTCGGAGATCCTGGACGCGCCGTCGACGGCGAGGTGGGGTTTGATGATTGGGGCGAGATGTGAGTGCCTCCGCTGCTGCCGCTGGTGCCTGCTGCTGTGCGCTGGGGCATCGGAAGACGGAGGTTGGGAGCGTGTCGCCGCGATGTCGAGGGAGCGCGACCGAGGCCGCTCCCGCCTGGTGAATGAGTGTCTCCACCACCGGTTCCGCGGCCTGAGGGTGAGCCGTGTCCGTGGGACGGAGTGTTGCCCATGCTTGCTGCGAAGACGGGAGGCTGGAGATGATAAGTAGTGTTGCGATGAGCTGGTCGTTTGTTCTCTGCGTCGGTGGGTTGATAATGACTCGATGAGACTGCGTGTATGTCTTCGGGTGTGTGTGTGTGTGGACAGTATGTGTGTGTGTGTGTGGACAGTTGTCTGGTATGACCCATTATACCAGAGTACTTATCCAGCACTACGCATTGCATTTGGGTGTCATTCATGGGTTGGGTGGGGGTGTCGTCGTGCAGTGCGTGTGCCAGCCAGCAAATGGGAATCACCCACAGTGAGGATCCCCCTCCCTGGGGGCCTGGCGGGCAGCACAGCAAGGTGTGGGAGCAGAGGTGGGGGGGGGAGACGAGAGGGAGGCAGGACGGCAGAAGGGGAGAGGCATGCATGGTGGGGGGGGGTGGGACAGCAAAGGGAGGAGATAACGCAGAAGCGGGGCGCAACCGAGGAGAAAGGGTTCTTATTCGCTTGCTTGTTGCGGTAATCTGCGTTCTAATAGAGTTGAAAGTGAATACAAATGAGGTAATAGGGGGGACTTTTTGTGTGTGATTAGGGCTGATTTGTTTTGTTTTGATTTGTATTGAAATGCAGTAATCTAATCGGATCTGATGCCCTTGCTAGTGCAGACTAGTACAATTTTGTAGTGCCAAACTCTCCTCACCCTATGCGGTATATGGGGCACCCAGGCTGACGGTGTGGTCGTCGTGGTTGGCTGGCTGCGTCTCACACTACTGTTGCGTTGCGCGCTCAGCCCGCTCATTCGGCTTCTGCGCGTGCCCCCGGCAATCCCCCCTGCCGCCCCCCCGCCCCTCCCCTCCCCTCCCCCATCCCCTATCCCCCTATCCACAACAGCCCGTCATCCACCACGGTACTCTTTGTGCTCTCCAGCCCATCCCATCCACAACCACCATCATTTCCTTCATGACCACCCACCACTAACAACACAACCACCACCGTCAACCACCCGTCAGCTTCAGCTCATCGCCACCACCAGCAGCTAGCATCACGCATTCACTCGCGTCCCCAAAGCCCCCCAACTCGCAACCAATCCTCCTTCTCCTTGTCCCACCAGGTCCACTGTCGTACCGTCAGACATGGCCACCCGTCACGCGCCGCCAGTCCCATCCGGGAGGTCCAGGCGTGATGGCGAGCGTTCATCCCGCAAGCCCCGCGTAGGGCAGTACATTATAGAGCGCACGCTCGGGACGGGCAGCTTTGGCAAAGTAAAGTGTGCGTGCGTTGGTGTACCCGTTCAGTTCAGTGCGCGAGACGTCCTCCCCTGCTCCACGCAGCGCCAGCTCGGCGGAACGTCCACATTGCCAGAATGGGGTCATCGACTTTTGAGTGCGGTGTGTCGGTGCTAACAAGTCAGTGGCCACGCATGCGCTCACAGGTCACCAGGTGGCCCTCAAGCTTATCAACCGCAGCAAGATAACAACACCGGACATGAACGCTCGTGTCAAACGTGAAATTCAGTATCTCAAGGTGCTGCGGCACCCGCATATTATCAAGCTGTATGTTCAGGCGGGCCAAGGAAAGTCAGGCTGTGTCTAACGATCCCAGTTACGAGGTCATTACGACGCCGACAGACGTTATCATGGTCATGGAGTATGCCGGAGAAGAGCTGTTCAACTACATTGTCGCCAAGGGCAAAGGAGGGGTGAGTGCTGCTACGTTACGCCAACTAATGGTCAGATGGATGAGAACGAGGCGAGGCGATTCTTTCAGCAGATGATTTGTGCAATCGAGTATTGCCACCGTCATCACATTGTGCACCGTGATCTCAAACCCGAAAAGTGGGTCACGTCCATGTAGTGCGCTTACACCAGTCTGTTCCTTGACTCGCACAACAATATCAAAATAGGCGATTTTGGACTCTCCAACCTCATGACCGATGGTGACTTCCTTAAGACCTCCTGTGGTAGCCCCAACTATGCCGCTCCCGAAGTCATTTCGGGCAAGTGAGTGGCCTGAACGCGTCCGCATTCCTCGCGTGGTGCTGACGGCAGACTGTATTCCGGCCCCGAGATCGACGTCTGGAGCGCGGGTGTCATCATGTATGTGCTTCTGTGCGGCAAGCTTCCGTTCGACGACGACCACATTCCCTCCCTCTTCAAGAAGATTGAAAGTGAGTGGCAAAATGTCTAATGTAAACTAACCGCAGGTGGAATCTACTCTATGCCAGCGCACATCTCTAAAGAGGCGCAACATGTCTTGCGTCGCATGCTGGTGGTCGACCCCGTGAAGCGTGCGACAATTGCCGAGATTCAGCAGATGCCCTTTTTCCTTGAGAACCTCCCACGTTATCTCAAAGCGCTTCCGAGCGAACCTGGCATCGAGCAATACCCTGTCGACGATCTTAGCACTCTCCTTCTCCTCAATGAGGGCCAAGGCGACCCCAAGAAGGTCGCAGAGGAGAAGGGCCTCGTCTATTCCGAGGACCTCGGCATTATCGATCCGGTTATTGTGAAGGAACTTCTTGAGAAGATCTCAACATACAACGAGTCCATGATATGGGAGGCCCTGCAGCAGCCGGGAGACAACCAGGTTAAGGTGGCCTACCAACTTGTTCGTGACCACAAGCGCATCCAGCATGACTCTTCCCTCCTGGACGACGAGGAAGACCAGGCTGTCATGGAGGACTTCCTTGCGTCATCGCCCCCGGCATGGAATGCCGAAATTCCACAGAACAAGCCACCCCCACAGGAGGTCAATGGCGAAGTAGACATTGACGAGGAAGTCGACCCCGAGATCGAGGATATCCCAAATTCCCATTTCACAGTGTTGGACAGTAGTCTACCCAACAGAACGTCGGGTGAGTACTGAACGGTGCATCACCAAAGACAAGCCCCGGACTGACAGGTAGCCAATTCTGCGGAGTTCAGAGAACAGGCGGCTGCTGAGCGTGCGGCGCGCGCGTTGCTATCTCCTGCCCCTCAGCTTCCCCTTGACAACGCCAAGCCTCTCCAGAAGCCACGATGGCACTTTGGCATTCGCTCCCGATCTCCTCCGATGGAAGTCATGCTGGAGATCTACAAGACTCTACAGCTTCTCGGTATGGAGTGGCGGAAAAAGGAGGGCATTGCGCTTCCCGAGATTGGTCCCGTTCCACCAGGCGGATACACCGAGGAAGTGGAAGAAACCTTGTGGAAGTACCGTGAGGACAACCCCGATAAGGAGCCTGTCACGATGGGACGCAAGCCGCCAGGAAAGAAGGAAGCTGCGGCGATTGACAAGGCTGCGCAGGGCCTGTTCTTTGTCGAGACGCGTGCACGGTACGAGGACGTCATGGTTCGAATGGATCTGCAACTGTACCGAGTGGACGACCAGAACTACCTCGTCGACTTCCGCAACATGGGCTACTTCCCGGTCAGCGAGACCTCTGGCGCGCGCAATGGCACGTCTCCCGACGCTGTCGCTGGCTCTGTGCTCTCTGAGGGTCTCTCGGCACCGGCAGCAGCAGGCACATCGGTTGCATCGTCATCCGCCCTCTCGAAGAACAAGGACGGTGCCGGTCAAATCGGCGGCGTCTCCGGTCCGTTCCACTTCCTCGAAATGGCCTGTCAGCTCATTGCGGAGCTTGCATCTGGGTAGCTTGTTAACAGTGTATAGATTGGTTTGTAGCTTTTATGCGTTGTTTGAATGTGTAGAAGAGAACACTGAATGGATGACCACACTGAGCACATACTGTATGACGACAAGGCTGTTACTTTATATACTTGGCACTTGGGGGAGGCAATGACGCCTGCGTGGGCCAGGAATGAACCACTCTGTCACGGCCACACCAGATGTGGAGGTCCACTGGCGTCCTCCACGATCCACGAGTCACCTCCTTGAACAGCACCTACTCTCTCACAACACGATCCCATCTCGATATCTCGGCCCCATCCACATAGCATTCTGGCACCATGCGCGCCTCCCGTCCGGCCGCATTTTTGGCGTGCCTCATGCCCTTCCTCTCCTTATATAGCTTGTTTTCTCTCGTTTTCCTCCCCTCCGCAACAGCGCTTCAGCAGGATCTCGTTGGCAAGGTTGACTGGCACACCGCGCTGATCGGCACGCCGATCACGTACCCACCCTCAGCGGCGCCGCAGGCTGCTGGAGATGTTGTGTTTGCCATTACGGAGAAGAATGTATTTGCCGCGCTGGATAAGAATGGCGAAATCCGTGAGTGTCAGCCGCCCGATGTACGGCCGAGCCGAAAGATGCCAACTGCTGCCGAGCGGCTCTTTCATCACACTGATACACAGGCTGGAGGCATAAGTTCCCCGAGAGCGATCCGCTAGCTGGATTTTACGTTGATGGTAATGGTAAGTCGTTGTGGTCGAGGCTCTCTGGGATATCTCTTGCGACTTTGGTTGGATTGCATGACGATTCTCAAGGTGGTCCTTCCTACGGCCTCATTGAGAGCCAAGTAAAATGCCTACTCTCCAATACTTCTCTTGTCCCGTAAACTGTACCTTGGTAGAGAATTTCACTCACTCTCCACAGATGTCCTCCTTCTCTCTGGCTCTGGCGCATCGACAGCGCGCATGTTCAAGGGCCGGAGTGGCACCCTGCGCTGGGAGTACCACACGCCCGATGATGTATCGCGACCCGGAGACCCCGCGTGGGTGGGGACGCACGCTACCTATTCCGGAGACTGGGTCGTCGTGCTCTCCGGTGGGCGCCGCGTGACAAAGCTCGCACGCAAAACGGGTGAGCAAGCCTGGTCGTGGGAGTTCCCGCCCGGCGGACACAGCAACACATTTACCCAGATCGGCGTCGATGCCGAGAAGGGCAAACTGATCGCAATTGGTTTCTCGACGCAGTTCACCGCCGCTGCTATTTACATGGTCCTTGACTTTGAGAAGGTCTTCCCGATGACAGACATTGTCATGATTACGAGCCATACCAAGTATGACAACACGCTGCTCGTCCGCCGCGCCGACGGGCTTGGGCACGCGGCGGTGTGGGCCGAGTTTGGCCGTGTGCGCGTCACCTTCATCGGTCTCGATGGCAAAGAGACGCAGACGGTCGATGCCCTCCCCGGAGAGGTTCAGGGCGACCGGTATAAGCGCATCATTGACGTCGGGACCACGGCTGACGGTTACATTGTTGCCGAGCTGGAAGGCGGAGGTGCTGCCCTTGTGGAGATCAATGAAGAGGCACGTGTTGTTGCTTTCTTTGAAAACTCCAAGGAGATGAAGAGAGGCGCACCAGTGTACGCGGGCCGCGTCGGTGTCGACCCCGCACACAAGGCAACCTTTAGCCAAGTCGCCTACTCATCCGCGGACAAAGCTTGGGTGCAAAGCACGCTTGCGGTGCTGCGCGATGGCACGACCACGACGAGTATCAACATCTCGTCCCTCGGTCCCGACACCGTGGTCCGCCACATCGTGATTGCAAGCTCTGATGGCATCCCCAACCTGGTGTACACGACTGCAACCGGTGCCGTCGGCATGCACTGCTTCCAGTGTACCGGTCCCGAGGCACTAAAGTGGACGCGCCACGAGGACCTCACCAACCTCGCGGGCGTGCACTTTGTGGACCTCGGCAAGCCGGAGACGGAGGAGGCGCTGGAGGTCATGGAGGAGGAAACTTTTATTGGCCGTTTGGCACGGCACATTGTCGAGCTCAAGGTTTGTAACAAGTCTCGTAGCCTCAGCTGACGATCAGGACCTCCCCGCATTCATTTTCTCTACGCTCACTGCTAAGCCTGCCCTCTCCGCCTCGGACGTTCGGAGTCGCTCTGTCGAGGACGAGCTTGCGAATTTGAGGAGGATCGTGGTTGCTGTGACGCACCATGGACAAGCATTTGGCATCAGCCCCGACACGGGCCGCATCATGTGGCGCAGCCCACTCGGCTTCTTTTCGCAGGACGGTGCTGACCTCAAGGTCAGCCACGTCTTTGTCACTCGCAACAGCACAGAGGCAGGCAACCCTCAAGTTGCTGTGATTGCAGACCGTACTTGGAACAGGCGGAGCGCTACAGTGGGCTACCACGTCGATGCGCGGACGGGCGTTGTGGCCGGTGACAAGCACCCAGACTTCGATGTCCCGGCGGGCAAGGAGCTGTTCGGGGACCGTGTCAAGACGGCCTTCCTCCTGCCGTTCACCCACTGCTGCACTAAGAACCGCGTCGTGGCCGTCGTCGACGAGTCCGACCAGCTGCACATCTTCCCGCGGTGCAAGAAGATTGCCAGGGCAATCGAGGCGATGGCAACGAGCTCGCGGCTCTTCTACTCTGTTCTCGAGCACGAAGTCGAGGGCACGGCTCTCAGCGGTTACGCTGTGGGCAAGCTGCAGGACGACTTGGTGTTCCGCACCACGCAGTTGTGGACGCGCCCCTTCCATGCCCAGGTTGTCCTTGACGTTGCGCCGCTCACGCCCGCTCCGACGGCGAGCTACGGCCGCGCGCTCGGCAACAAGGACGTGCTGTACAAGTACCTTAACCCCCACCTCGAGGTCGTGAGCACCGTCTCGCCGCTCAAGAACATCGGCCACATCACCGTCCTCGACACGACGACCGGCACGACAATCTACGAGGCCGAGATCCCGCACGTCGTCGGCAAGAACGTGCACGCCGCCATGGTGGAGAACTGGCTCGTGTACACATGGCTCGACGCGGCACCTGACTCGACCCCGGGCTGGCGCCTCGCCTCGGTCGAGTTGTACGACAACACGAGGGAGAGCGCCGGCGCGTCGACCATGACGGACAGGCCCAACGTCAGCGTCGCGGAGCAGACGTACATCCTCCCGACGTCTGTCTCGGCGCTTGCATTCACCACGTCCAAGTTTGGCGTGGCGGCAAAGGATCTCGTCTATGTCAACGATGAAGGGCAGGTGGCGATCCTATCGCGCCGCCTTCTCGACCCCCGCCGTCCGATGGGCAAGCCGACAAAGGCGGACGAGGAGGAGATGCTCGTCCCCTACAACCCGCTCATCCCGTACGCGCCCGCTGCGGTCGTGAGCCACCGCTATCCGCTCGTCGGGATCAACCGCCTCACAACAGCTCCGACTCTACTCGAGTCGACGTCCCTTCTGTTCGCGTACGGCACGGATCTGTTCTGCACGGCCGCTATCCAACCCAGTGGCACGTTTGACATTCTCGGATCAGGGTTCAACAAGCTCCAGCTCCTGCTGACGCTTGCCGCTCTCACCGTCGGTGTTGTCGTCGCAAAGCCCGCGGTGGCGCGGAAAACACTCAAGGAGAAGTGGTTCTAGATGTAGAAACATATGAATATCTTGATAACTGCAGGCATCTTACTGAACTCATAAGTGCATACACAGATTGTATTGAGCATGAATGAAGCGTGGGATGTTGGGGTGTCGCGTCGCGATACCACGAGTAGATGGCAAAGAGCTCGCCAGCGAGCATGCGCTTCTTGAAAATGTCATGACTCGACCATTAATTATCAGTTCGTTCTGTTTGAAGGTCGTTCATTGCCGGATGATGATTGTCTTGAGATTCGAGGGGAGCATGTATGGCCGCTCAGTGATCACATACGCAGCCCGCCCAGCGCGCGTACAACGCGACCACGTCCACGGCGGACGTTGGGCAGTTCCAGCTCAATGCGCTGGGGCTGAGGCTCTTCGTCCCACGGCATCGAGTATGGGAACGCGTGGGCCGAGTGGGGGCGCATCGGCGGGTCCACCATGTTTTCCTTCTCGTCGTTGTTGGTGAGAGCGAGGGAGCGCTTCTTGAGAGTCGTGGGCGGTGGGGCGACAATGCTGCCCTTGCTGTGCATACTGAGAGGACCGATGCTGTTTTTGGAGCCACTGCCTGCGCTGCCCTTGCTGCCCTTTCTGGCGCCCAAACCGAGCGACTTGTCGAAGAGACGACCGGGCCCCGTGCTGGCCTTGGAGGCGTTTGTCGTGGAAGTCGTGTTGCCGACGCTGGCCAGTACACTGTTGGTGGAGCCACGCCCACGAGTGGCGCGGGATGGGGCATCACCATCGCTGTGGACGCTGAAGGTGCCTGTCGACCGACGAGTACGCGAGCGGAAGGCACCGGTGGCTGGACCGGGAAGGCCTCCGCGGAGGGTAACCGTGGCTGGTAGGCTGGCGACCGTGGTCTTAGGTGGAGGATCATGGGAAACGGGCGGGCTGTATTCCTCTCCTTCAAATGACCGCTCCAGTACAGCTTCGAGCGATTCTGTCGAGTGGAAGAATCCGCTTGGGTTGTTGGGTGTTGCGATGTAGAGCGAAGAGGGGTAGCCGGGCGCCGAGGAGAGATAGTGTGGCAATGGGGGAAGCGGCGGGGGACCATTATCCGACACGGTCGATTCAGTACCGTCGTTGAGCGTGCAGTCCGAAGTGCGTGAAGTACCCGAGATGGTGCTGGCGTTTGAAATGAAGCGCTTCCGCTCTGTCGTTTCTGAACCACCAGAACCTTCCGCGCTCAGACGGGGGTGGACGGCAGTCGCATCGTGGACGCCTGACGTGGGGGTGCTAACCCAGCGAGCGCGGGCAGGTGTGTCCATCTCCATGACCTGCTCCATCTCCTCCACACCCGCCGTATCGACAGTCGCCAATGACGCGATACTACCAGTGGGGCAAGAACCGTGGCTTGGGCGGCCACCATCATGTGTATTGCTGGAGGCAGGGCTGGCCAGAACCGAGTTGGCGTGGAGGCGCTTTAGAACGTGGACCGGAGTCTGAGGGATCGATGCTGTTTCCATCGGTGTTTCGTGGGTACTAGATGACGAAGTACCACTGCCACCCCTCATCGCGCGGAGGTAGGCTGAGCTGTTCTTTAGTGCCACCCATGCTTTGTTGCCTTCGGCGTCGCCGAGGAACTGGCGAGCTAGGGCGGCACTGCGGAGAATGCTTTCGGCACAGTCCCGGTCGGCAGTAACGGCTTCGGTCGAGTTGACGTCAATGATAGTGGCGGGGCGAGCAAAGTCGACCATAAACACTGGCCCTGCGACAGCATAGTCAATGGGCGGCTCGTCAGATGGGCGAGAAAAGTCCAGCTGGTCGTTACCGAACATTGTGGAGAGGGACGACGACTGGCGCTTGTGCGCGCGATGTCTGCGGCGAGGCGTGCTCTGGACAGCGTCCATACTGGGGCGGAAAGGGAGATCTATTGACGTTGAACGCCCGTGCTGGTCCATTGAAGCCTCAGTAGCGGCGGCGGGAGACTGGATGTTTTCTTTCTCGACGTGGCTGTCGTATTTGGTCGGGGACTCGGCTGCGGCGCGAGTCTCATCCGCGCGCTCCGCCTTTTCACATTCCCCCTGCGAGTCGGACGAGGGAGCGAATCCAATGTTGGTCAGAACCTCCATGGTCATCAAGTCGACCCGCTGTCCGTCTTTGGCGAGAACGAACGATGGTGACGACGTGCGGTGCCCGCGCGTCGCAACCTCGATCTGCGCCATAACACCACCACCTTCAGTCACGTCCGTCTCACGCGACATGTCAGCGTCGGACATGCTCTGGCCGCTACCACTGTTGTTGCTCTGTTTGGGACGATGAGCCTTGGATGGAGATCGAGTGTCCAGCGGTAGAGTGCTTGTCGGACGCGAGTCATAATTCTCCCGTGTTTCCGTCTTTTCCACCATGGATACAATGCCACCCCGAAGGCGTGCAATAAGGCTCTGGCGGCGGATATCGCGCTGAGTCTTCTTAGTCGGGCTCGTCGGAACGGTTGAGGAAGGAGCCGCAGACGGTTTCACCTGTGGTGGTTTCATGACGCACAACGCCGGCTGAGGCCTCAGCATCTCGCCCAAACGACCCAGGCGATTGAGGCCTTCACGTGCATGGCGGCTACTGACCCACTGTGCTGCCACAGTAGGGACGTCACCATCACATACGGTATGAGGGCGGTGAAGGGTTGCCTTAAGGTGATAGGCGTGATATGGGTAGTGACGATCGGCAACAGGACGCGGGTATGGAGGAATGTTGCTGAGGGGAAACAGGTCATCGGCCATGTGCGGCACGTAGTGGGCCTCTTGCGGAGTGTCTGGCGTAGACGTAGACACTTGCGACGAGCGGGCCGTGGCGCGGAGCCCCTCAGACTCAAGGTTAATGTTCTCAAATGACATTTCGTTGCTCTCCGCCTTCGTGAGTGGAAGGCTGACGGAGCGCGGGCGAGGGAAAAACAATGCGAGCGTGAGAAGCGGTGAGGGAATGAGCAGCGAGACAGTGAACGCCGTAAGAGTGGCGGTGGTTGCTTGAGTAATGAGCAGCGGAGCGGCAAGAACGTAGCAGATAAGAGTTCCCGCACCAGCAAGGAGCCAGAGGTTATGCGGGTAGTCATGGGTAGGCTCGAGCGAAGGAGGCAGAGGGGACTGCACTGGAGTAGGCTCCATGGGTGTACCAGGAATAGGGGACAGGGAGAGCACCAGTGGGTCACGATGCGGGGACCGCGGCGACGAGGAGTAGTTTTGCAACGGCGCGTGATTATCGAGATCTTCAAATCCGGTCGCAACGGGTAACACAGGAGAGACCAGCTTGGAATAACGCGCGTCATCAAAGGACGAGTGAACACGCGCTGGGCGCGGTCCTTTCGGGCCTTTCGGTTGCTTGGGTGGCGAAAACGGGGGCTGGACGGCGCGTGTGGCGGTTGATTCGGCCAATGCGTTCCGAGTCTCAGCTGTGACGCGGTAGGCGTGAGGAGCATTGCCCATGTGGGGAAGGCTGATGGAGGAAGTAGACGCGAACGGAGCAAGCTGCAGGGTGAGGGGACCGGTGCTGTCAGTTGCAAAGGTATGCGTCGTCGCGGCCGAGGCGTTCCGTGTGCGCGGGGTTCCTCCAGGTGGGGCAGGGGAGAGCCGAGTGCGCGAGTTGCAGAGGGCCAGAGTATCGCTGGAAGCGGGGAGGGTGTTAAGCGTCGTGAGCGACTCAAAGCCGCGGGGCAGCGGAGCAAATGGATTGGGCGAGTAGGTGGCGAGCACAGAATATTCGTTCGCGAACGGCGTCGAGGGATGACGGGTGTGGCGGGTGTCCTTGATATAAGGCGTGGGCCCCGACACGTTACTTGTCATGTCGTCGGTAGTAGTGTCCGCAAAGTTTGCGGCGACGAGCGTGCGACCTACGCCAGTGTCCCGAGGATGGACGTGTGAGTCGACGGAAGGGCCGACGGAAGGGCGGTTATAGCCATGGCCGTAGTGGTTGTCAACATGGCCATAGTCTCGCGAGTGGCGCTCAGATTCTTCATCCACCTCGGCAAGGCCGTACAGCTGGCTTTCGCGCTGTCCGTGCGCGCTGCGGGAGACGCCACAGTGACCGCCACCAAAGCTGAAGCTCCACTCGGGCATGGTCTCCGGGTCCGTCAACTCGGAGAGCATCGAGTCGGTCCGCGCATGAGTGCGCCGCGGCGACACCGGAGGGACGTTGGGCTTGGACAGGTTGGGAACACTGTTTGGGGCAATGGTATTTGCCTCGAGGGTGTTGATGGCCGTGCCTGTTGCGAAGAGGGGCATGTTTGTACGAGATAACATTTCGCGGGATCCGTGCGCGCGGTCATCTAATGTCAGCATCCAGCCCCAGCACCGCCGCAACTTCCAACAAAAACAAACAAGAAAGAAGCACTTACAGGGAGAATGCGAGTCGTGCCCCTCAAGCTTCTCGTTGGCCACAAGGGGACTGGCGGGCGGCGTCTCGGCAATGCAGATTCGCCCAGTGGCCTGCATCCCATGTCGCCACGCGTGCGCCGCAATTCCAACAGAAGTGAGAGCCGTCACAGTCGTCATGGAAAACACACCCGCAGCGGAGCGGGTCAGGCTGGCAATGAGGGCAGCTGCTAAGGGAGGAAGAACCGCCATGGCCACACTGGCCAGGTTGCGTCGAACGCGCTGAGAATGACCCCTATCACCGATTAGATGCCATAGGCCAAGTGCGGCAAGCGAAGCGGGTACGGGCGTAACTGCGAGCGCCAGAGCGACATCGCTGTATGAACTGGCGGGATGCACGACAGCAACCCAGCCAGTCACGAGTGCGAGAAGCACGCTGGGTACGAGGGCCAAGAGACCATACCGGGGTCCAGGGGCGATTCGCGGGGGAAGGCCGAAGAACGCACGCGGGAGGTTGCGACTCCACGGGCGCGTGTCCGTTGCGCGTATGAAGCAGACTGCACAGCCCGCGAGGGTAGCAATGAGCACAACGGCGGGGAGAATGGGGAGGGCGGAGTGGACCAGCATAGTGCTGTTGTTGCTTCTGCCTGAGGAGCCGACAGAGCTTGCCCGAGAGAAGGTAGTGTTGTTGTAGTGCTGTTACTCTTGGTGTGGTGTTTGTGTAGAGGAGCTGCGCGGAGCGTGCCAGTATTTGTAACTGCGGGGAAGAATGGAGAGAATGAGAGAAGTGAGAAAGCTGGAATAGGATGGGGAGGGCAACACAGAGGATGGCGGTGAAGGGCGTGTATACGTGCGGCGTATGTTTACCTCTTCTTGAAGCTGCTCCGCTGATCCGCGGCTCTGTGTGTGGATGTGTGTTTGTGTGTTGGATGGGGAATGGGGAATGTGCGTGTGAGAACAAGGTAAACGAAAAGAAATCAAGCAAAAAAAGAAAGACAGGCGCGTCGCGTTCGTCAATTCGTCAGATTATGCCTTACAGTGCTGCCCTGTGTAAAAGGCCATGCGGTCAGCTGTGTGGGACGGGACAAAGGCGCAAGCTAGATGAAGAAATGAGTAATGAGCAAGTCAGAAAGGATGAGAAAAATCACACACGTCCCTTTGCACCTCGTCGCGAGAACCCGCGGACACGATGCGCGATGCACAATCTGCACATTCACACGTTGCCTCGTCGTTCCGGAATGCCGTGCGCGTTGCTCTCCCGGTTGCGCTTGGTCCCCGATCTTCGCACCTTCGCACCCGCACGGTGTCCACAGTTCCCACGAGCAGGAGTCGCCCCCACCCTGCCCACCATTCGCATCCCGCGAACGCGCAAACGATTGGGATCGTCTTTACTGCCCCCACGACGCGGGATTAGCGGAATGCAGCAAGCGGGGGGGCTGGAAGGGACTGGCGAGGTTCAATGGATGGCCGTGGAGGGGACTGCCGGATGGGAACTAGGTGAACTGGATGACGGCGTAGATGAGCAGAGATAGCAGAGAAGATCAGAAGATTAGGTCTGTTGTTGTACAGAGGCGCAGTCGTGCCGACGCATCGCCGGCCAGCGCCGGCCAGCCACACTTTACCCAGCCACATTCCACTCACAGTAGGGGGTGGGTCTTGTAAACGGTCCACGTATGCCCACAGTTACCGACACGCCTCGTTTATTCTGTTCGCCTCTGCTTGTCAATAACACTGGTGCCCATCTGTCACTCTTGGCGCAGGCTGCGTGCAACCCGTCTTCTGCAAACCGCTGCGAAGTTCAATAATCAATGCACGACTGCAATGTCAGTACTACAACATGCTATATGGGGAGAGCCGAATAAGGGTAAAACATGAAAATCTGAATGAAACCTCAAACTGCCGGATGGCGTGCGGATGGAATCAAGACTTGAACTATCGTGTCCATTCCGCACCAACCCAATCTAGGAGCGAGATAATAAGGCCGTGGTCGAGCCACTGCCTTGCAGTGTCCGGTATATGTGTAGTGTTGATGTCCTATGGAAGGGAAGTGCGTACAAGTGTCTTTCCGGTTGAGTCTATATGAGCATGGGTCAGCGATGGCTGGCCCACACGTGCCGATACCAGGCGTGATGGGGGGGTATGAATGTGAGGGGTGGCGGAGCTGTTCACTACGTGGCAACGTAGCTTGATGCGAGGAAATAATTGTCACCATTGTGGTACAGATCGGGGCCAGTTGCAGGGCGACGTAGACAGTACAGCTTCCCATAAAGCCATGCACAGGAATCGAGCTGGCCGAGAGGCAGAGTGGTCGACTGAACGTTACAGCACAAGTGCCAAGCATTGTCAATGTCGAGAGGGCGACGAAACCGCCGGCAAAATAGTTCAGGTCGGAGCACAGCAGTTTCGAAAACTGTTCCTTGTGCCTTCCAACGGACATGATTAATCGAACACAGCCCTTTCTTGGGCACGTCTCATAATCAATCCTGTGGAGCCACGTAGCACGATGGTGAGGGCTGCATCATTGCCGTCGGGGGGCGTCGGGACTACCGCACTGCACGGCTCGCCCGTTCCCGCATAGCCTCGTCCAAAGCCTGAGCTTCGGCAGATCCTTCTTCGCTGTCGTCGAACTCGCGTCGGCGCTTCGCCCAGGCGTCCTCGGTCTCAATATCCACCAGTGTCGGCCACTGGGTGTCGACAGACATGCCCTCGGTGGCGACATGGGTGGAGAGAAGCGATGAGAGATTCCGAGCGTACTCAACAAGCTGAAACACAAGGCTGAGTTGGATTAGTGAAAGTCTTACGGCATATTACCGAAACCCACTTACCTAACGTTGGGGCCAATCCAAGGCGAACGGTCCTTGACAAAGTCATAAGCATCCTGCATGGTACGCAGGTGACCCAGGCGATCGGGCACAAGTCCCGCAGCCGCAAGAGACATGATGTAGGCCACAGCTAGTGTCGCCGAGCGAGAAACACCGCATTGGCAGTGAATGATTATGGGAATGTTGGCACGGCGGTGAGCCTCGATCCAACGCACAGCCTCCCAGAATCGCCACTTTTCGGACATGTTGTCGTCAAGATAGGTGTCCGGATTGAGGATTTGGGACAGTGTGGCTCCAGATGGCAGCTCTGAGAGGCCACTTTCGCCATGGGACCAACGGAGATGAGCGTACTCGATGTTGGGCTGTCCCTGTCCGTCGGCAACATGAGTTGAGAGCGCCAGATCGGATTTGCCCTTAAAGCTTGTCCACCCAGTAGCAATCGCCTCCATGTCGGCGTTCTCGTCGAAAGGGTTCTCAATCTCCTGCGCAACATTGACTGTGGCAACGGTGACCGAGTTGGGGGCCCAAACGTCAAAGTGAAATGGAGAGTCCTCAGCTCCAAGCCAGACGCCGGGAATGAGCTCGCGAGGACCGTCGGCGTATGGCTCGTTCTCAAAGCTTGGGTCAGGAAGGGGAGGTGAGGTCGACGGTGTGGATGCCATAGAGTCAATATTTGATGCCGAAGAGGATGTGAGGGATGTTGAAGGCGACATGCCAGGGTTGCCGGTGGTCGATGCTGACGACGCTGTTGATGGACTGCACTCATCAATAGGAGCAAAGCCAGCCATGCGCAGCGACGGGTATGCAGACTGAGATGCACGAGGGTCCAACTCGGGATTGAAGGTCGAGGGCGTGAGATTTCCAGCGCTCCGCATTCGGGCGTGACCACGGCTGCGCATTGAGCCGTACGGATACGGCACGCCTCCTGGTGTCGGAGGCACATCAGCGCTTGGCGTTGTGGATGAGGCGCCTGGGGGATGTGTAATCAAGCTGAGGAGCGAAGGCCGTTTGCCAACCTTGAAAGACTGACGGCGAGATCCCATCGAGCTGGTCGGCATCAATGATGGAGTTTTCGGTGGCCCCGCGGTGTAAGGCGTTTCCGACACTGGGCCTGTGGGCATCCTCGGTGAACATGGGGAAGCTGGCATAGTTGGTGTCGGTGTTGAGGAAGGTGGGTCGCAAGTAGTGTTGTGGAACGAAGACGCGCCAAGGGCCAAAGTCAGTGATAGTCCCTTGGGATTTGAACGTTTCAAGCTGAGCACCGGTGGCAGCGACGGGGGAGACGAGTGGCCCCGACGGTTAGACATGCTGCGCGGCATCTCGGGAGGTGGAGAGGACTCGTTGCTGGCAAGCCTGACGTGTTCCATCGAGTCCAGAAGACTAGGTGTCACCGTCGCTGCACTGCTGAGAGGCTGGTCGTCGTCCATGTGGACGGGTACGATGCCTGGCGAGTTTGGTGACCGCATGGGAACGGTGAGGCGAAGAGGTGGTGGCCTCCTGCGAACCGTGACGGATGGTTGCCCCTGCTCGTTTCCACCGACCTGCGAGCGGCCAGCGCTGCGTGGGCGTTTTGGAGAGCGCAGTGGTTCGTCCGACGGCGACGCAATTGTCACCTCAAGAACAGGACACTGCCGTTTTGAGGATATTGTTGAGCGAGGTGCCGTAGGGGATGGCGAGGCACTCGGGAGAGGGTATCGGAACACGCCTGCAGGAGAGAAGGGTACGCCGCGAGCGAGAGGCGCCAGAGGCGAATGCGGCGAAAGAAGTGGTGACAGAGGTGCAATGTCGCGAGGAGAATGAAGTCTTGCCGAGCAGAGCATCAGATCTGTGGACGCGGTAAGCGATGAAGTGGTGGTGGCGGTAGGGGTAGTTGTCAGGTTTGTGGATGATGGCGACGGGAGAGCCAAGGCGGTGGGAAATGAGGACGCGCGGGGTTGGGATTGGGATTGGGATTGTAAAAGAGACGGGAGAGATGGAGAGTTAGACAGAGAATGTCGAGAGGGATGAAGAGACGACATGCGCGAGTTGAAGGAGTAGAACGAGATGGTAAAGTAACCCGTCCGTATTGGAAAAGTGGAAACGGCAACGCAATGAAGGGAGGGCGTCAGCGAATGGACATGGACATGGTGTTCAAAGGGGCAGTAGGAGGCTGTTGAGACCGAGGGGAAACAGCAGAGCGTGTAGCTGTTGTGTACGAGTCGAGAGTGATGGAGAGATGGGAATGGGAATGAGAATGAGAATGATGAGAATTGCAATGGTAGTGCGAGTGTCGAGGAGAGAGGAATGATGAGAGGCTGTGTGTCTGTGTGTGTCTGTGTGTCTGAGAGCATGAGAGTGTGTCTGATCTCTGAGGGTGGTGTGGTGTCTGTGTGTGGCAGATTGCCCAGCTGGTGTCGGGGGGACAGCAGGCAAATTGTCGTCCTTGCGGCGGCACAGGCGCACAGGCGCAGCAGCAGCAGCAGCAGTAGCAGTAGCAGCAGCAGGGGTACAGGTCGCAGGAGGAGGGGAAAAAACACAAACCAAGCAGGTTGCAGGTGACAAAAAAGGAAGAGTGAGATCGGAGGAGGATCAGACCGCCAGCACTGGCGCTAGCGCGGGAGAGGGGGGAGAGCCGGGACAACAGAGGAAGGTAAAGAGGGAAGGAAAATAGAGGCGGAGGGAGGGGCCAAAGGAGGGAAGCGGTCGGGATTGTCTCGACCTGACACAAGCATCGGACACGCGAAAAAAAAAAAAAGAGGAAAATAAATAAATAAAAAAAGGAAAAGGCAAGAGCGCAGAGAAGTTATGACGGGGGAACTAGAGCAGAAGAGCCACAGGAGGGGCGGGAGCGCAGAGGGAAGGTAAAGGGCGGTCCAAGGGAAGGGAAAAAACTGCGACCACGGAACGAGGGGAGGAGAGGAGAGGTTGAGACATGACTAGAAATTACCCAGGAAGGACGAGGGCACAGGGGGCGAAGGGGGAAAGGGAAACACGGGGGCAGACGACCGAAACAGCAGGGGACGATGACAGGGAAGTGTGAGAGTTGGAGGAGCTGGGCGCACAGGGACAAGAAATGCTGATCCACCCAAAATGATCCACGCAAATTGATCCACAGTCTGGATTGGATCCACGGGATTCACGGCACTAGGGCACTAGCGTAGTTGGTAGTGGCTTGCCGATCCTACCGCAAAACATGATGGATGAATACCCCCGATCGCACGCGTGTCGACCAAAGAGTATGGTAATATTAACAATAAACAATGGAAAGGCGAAACCACACCAAGGTGAAGGTTGGTTATAGGGTAGTGGGCATTACCATTGAATGTTTACTATTACTCCTCCTTGTCGGCCGCAACAACCTGCATGTAGCAAAGGGTATCTTGGCCACCGTGAGCTTACAGGATGGTCAAATACAACCCAACCAACACCCTTTACAATTTAGGTGAGTCGGCATAACGAGTCTCCTCACGCCATCGTGAGAATGTGGGTGATTCACGGGAAGACTCCAAACACGATCCGACATGCGACAGGAGGATATGTGTTACAGATGAGAAGACACTTAGCGGAAACAAGGGACCAAAGACGCGAAACAGTCGGTTTGGCCGATCCGTTGTCCTCCCTCGAGAACTCCTGTTGTACACAGAAACGGGAAATCCAACAAATCGCCGTAAGAAGTACAGAGACATGAGACAGAACCGTACAGGGCGTTTAAATTGGAAACAGAAACAATCGCAGAAACAGAAACAGAAACAGAAACAGCGACAGAACAGGAAACAAAGTGAGAAACAGAAGCAAGAAACAAACGAGGAGCTTTGGAAGCCAGAGTGTGCAGCTGAGTCCAGCTCGATGCAGTACCTGCCTGTGTCTCCCTGATCTCTAAAGGATCGTTGTATGTCTTTGATTCATCGTCATCTGATTCACAATGCCTTTGGTGGCGCCGCCTAACTCCACCGGAGTCCAGAGGACCAGACCAGAGCCACCGATCCAATGAGCCTCTGTGAACGCCATGCTGGACGGGTATGAGAAATGAGGGGCTCTCCCATCTCACACACTGCCTCTGTTCGGACTGGTCCTCTCACATCGTGTCTTGCTCACAGCGACCCTCCCGGGCCCCGACCTGGCAGTCCGCCGCCCTCTCAGAGTCCCATGATCTCGTGTTACCCATGGTCAGGCGGCGTGTTCAGGTCTTATGGTGTCAGAGCCTGGACCTTGCAGGGTAGCAATTCCCCTTGTTATCCGGATGACGGCGATGCAGAACATGTCTCATGCCTCGGATCGCGATCGTCCATGATACATCGGCGTCGCAGGGTTGTATGGGAAGGGTTCGGAAGTTGGAAAGCCCGAGGAGCCATCGCACAGACTATCATGCTGGAAACCGCATACGGGATAGAGGGAACAAGGAATCAAAGCGCCATCGTTTGGATGCAGTGATGCGCGCATGCGTGAATGAAGAGACGGATGCGGACACGCACGACCCGGCCCTGCCAGCATGCCAGACTGCATTGGCCCGAAAGGCCATAGGTTAGGATCAATTGAAAACCCCACTGATCGCCGCGCAGACTTGGAGCACGCCGTTGTGTTGGGCGACAACCATAACAGGGCATGTGAGGACAATGGTGGACGGGTGGGGAAGGAAGAAAACAGCCAAAAGACTGTCGCACGAGCCGTACAGTTGACTCACCATGGCGACCAAATGAGACCAGACAGGCAGACGTGCAGGTGCAATGTCGGGACGCGCAAGGCTCAAGTAGAAGACTAGGGGAAGCGCTTCTCCCCGGCGCTCCTTTACGCTAAAGCCGACCGAGGGATCAGAACGAGGATCAAAGGAATAGCCGATGGTGACCGAGCTATCTCGAGGTTGGAAGTGGAGGATGAGCGCGCAGGGAGTCGAGGGGACTGTGTAGGGTACGCTGCGATCGTGTCGGAGTATGAGAGAAGGATGGATCGCTCGGAGCCTGGCGCCGGTGGATCCGTGTGCGTGGCGTATCTTATTGATTAAGGTGGAGGAGGAGGAGGAGCACTTGGAGAGCGAATGACGGATGCGGGTATGAGATCGGGGATAAGAGAAGGCCGGCAAGGAGATGGACACTTAGAGAGATCGAGGCCTATCGAGGGAGACGTGCGATGTGCACCATGGATCAACGTTGTTTGGTGAAAGAAGAAATTGGCTTTTTCCTTTTTCCTTGAAGAGTGGCCTTTGTGTGAGCAAGACGAAAAAGCAGCGGAAAATAAGAGATTGTTGGACGTCGTTTGTGATCCGCGATAACGGTGTGCGATAACGAGACTGTCGCGACCTCGAGGATGTTGTCAAAATGGGTAACTGCCGGTGATCGAACAGGCCTGTGTGTTTGTAAGGAGATGGAGATGGAGATGGAGATGGAGACAGAGACAGAGAGAGAGCTGTTGCTCTACGACTTGCTGTATGTAATGCATGCATCCTTGACTCGCTGTGTATCCCTCTGTCTCGGTAGCTCTATGTCTCTCGGTCGGAGAGTTTGGAAGATCTCGTTGCCTAGCAGCCGCTCTGCCCCTTCCTGCCCCTCTCTCACTCTGTCTCTCTCTCCGACGCTCTCGCTGTCGCTCACCACACATTTCCGTGTTTCGTACTTGTTACAGCAAGCAATGTACTTCTTGTGCGGCAGTTACCAGGCAGCTTGGCGACGGTAACTAGCAACCCAGAGCACAAGGTCAGGAGGGGTCGCCGCTTTTGGCATCGTTCTGCTCTCTAGCCGCCCCTCCCTTTGCTTCTCATTTACCCCGAGTTCCTTCCATCTCAAGGCGCTGCCGCGACAAGGCCTCAATGCCTTATTAAGGTTTTCGGTTGGTCATGTCGTGACGGGAGATAACATAACTGATGTCTGATATTCAGTAGCGGTGACAAGGGGGCAAGGGTCAGCCGCTTTCTCTGCCAGCTTCGTCCCGCGCTGGAACCATGTTGCTCGTTGCTGCCGGCTGCTGTCTGCTACACATTGTGGCTTCAGTCGTGCACTCCATCTGACGATTGGGCTGTCTCCAACCACATTATGTGATGGCATGCTACGCGCAGCAGCAGTGGCGGTCCAGCTGGTCGCCCACCTGCCGGTTGAAGACATGCTGTGTTTCTCGATTACCCCGTAAACATTCGTATTGCGATCTTCCATCCTCCTTTCACATGTCTGGGGAACAAGAGCATTCGCTTTCTAGCGTGCACTCGTTGCCGCGTTTGATGAGATGGCCTACTTACCACTCTCAATAGTTCACCCACACGGGTGGTCCGAGTAGGACATAGGACACAGAAGGTATGGCTTTTGATTACAGACCCTTGTGTGTCAACTAGCGCCCGACCACTCCCGCCCTTCTCCAAGAGGGTCGGCACCCCAGCGAGGTCCTCATCTGTAGTTCGAGCAGATCCGACACAGAAATGCCGTAATCTGCTGTTACAGCTGACAGGTTACAGAATTACAGTTGCTGGTTGCGGCATTGTCCCTCGATGTTGCCCCCTCCCCACCCCCCCTGGTCGCCCTTGCAGCATGTTTGTCTCTGTCCCTTGAACTATCCCTGTCGCGCAGCGTCTCACACTCTACCCTCCTATTGACTTGCATTGGATAGTCACCATCGACCGCTACTAGCAGCTGCGATACACAACTGCGAGCTGCGCCATGCGCGGCTCTACAGTGTCCCTGGTTGGAATTGACCCATAGCATGTGGTCATGACTAGTACACTGCTGTGGCAGTACCATGTTCCCAGACGGAAATAAAGTCCTCCTGATGCACTCGAAACAGTGGTGCGACATACCACAGTCGCCCCTCCTTTCCTGGCCTCTCAATCTTGTCCACATTCGGGCCTGAGTCTTGGCGTCATACTTCGTTCAAAATCATCTTTGACAGGTTGCATCTTCTGGCACTACTGAAGTGAAGCACCTCACGAGTGGCGTTACTTTGTCCCTCCGAACCCACTAAAGCTAAAGGTCAAGTCAGCAAGGATTCAAATTACGTTGTAAATCTCAACAAGTTTTAGAGATGGATGGGGACGAAGGGGTAAACGAAAAAGAGAAAACTTTATCTCGTAGCGTTGCTTGGCGACCATCACCAACCTGAGCTGGGACAGACGGACAGTCTACACTGCCACAACCCAAGCACATTGCATTGACATCAGCGGATGATGTGGGGTGCCACCATGCAGCGCAATGCTTGGCGCAGATCCAACACACGGGCAGGTGCTGCCACACTTATGGGACGCTCCTGCGTCTGACTGTGGGCCCACGCGTGGCTTCCTCTCAACACCGATGTCGCGGACATGCTGGTCATCCACCGACATAGCTCATCTGATGAGAAGTATTAACTTGCCTACTCACCTGAAGAATCCCGCAGGCTTCTTGTCGTCATCGTCCTTCTTTGGTGCCACAACGTTCCCGAACAGAGCGCCTCCTGTGGTAACTGGTGCGCGCGGAGATGTGTTGGTAAGCTTCACTGCCGAGCCATGACTGCGGCTCGATCCTCCGCCAGCGCGCCGAGCCCCAGGCGTCGAAGTGATTGTCCCCGGGTCGAGATTGAGCTTGATACTGCCAAACCCGAAGCCACTAGGGGCAGGGGCAGGAGTGGCAGAATCGGAACCAGCCGGTATGGCGGGGGACGCCCGAGGGGGCGCTGAAGCGGACGAGGGCGAATGGGGCGAGGGCGACATGGTCGTGGAGGTCATGGATGAGATCACAGCTGGGGTCGTGGTGGATGGTACAGCAGATGTCTGAGTGGGTCTAGTGGATGCCAAGGGTGGTGGAGAGGCGATAGGCGCAGAGGAGGAGCTTGTAGCAGCGGAGGTGGAAGACGCACAAACGCTGGCCCTCAACTTGCCGATTGCATCCGCAGACTCTTTAAGGGCGCCAGGCTTGGGCGCTGCATCAAGCATGACGGGTCCGCGCGCGATGGACGCATGGGCCACCAGATTGTTTGCAGTCGACGCATTCTTCCGGGGAACCCTGGTCAGCCCAGCAGCTGAATGTGACACATGGATACCCGAAGCGAGAGATTGATGTGCCCGCGCCCGTTGCTCGTCCGTCGGCTTGAGTGAGGGTATAGGCGGGGTTGCTTGTGCTCCCGCGCCCTCGCTCTCGGCACGCGTGCGCTCAACGCGAGGGCTCGCCTTCATCTGAGCCTTTGGCGACGAGGGATAGGCTTTCTTTGGCGATTCGCGCATGGGCGTGTTCTCACGCGTGTGCGAGCGCGTTTCGGGCGCAGCAGAGGCCCCTCGCGCGACCCGGAGTCCGTTGATCCGGCGCGTCAACTCGTCCATGGCATTTTGGCGATCACGAATGGCTACGTCAATGTTGCGCACTGTGCGCTGCATGCGCTCGAGCGCTGGTTGTTGAACAGGGGCTCGGGAGTCATTGCGGCGCTCCGAGCGGCGTTTCAGACCACTAACTCCCACCTCAAGCTCAGACAGACGTGCTTCAGTCGACTGCACAATCTTGCGCAGGCGCATCTGGTCGGCAGCCTGCTGGGGACTGAGTTCCTTGATCTGCATCGCACGGGCAAAGGAGGGGTCTTTCCTCGCCTTGAGGAACTTTTCGGCCTGGCCGGTCTTCATGTCGGCTGAAAGTTAGCAGGGCACTAGTTCCATTGCACGTACTCTTAAGCATCCGACTTTGCAACTCTGCAAGTGTAATATCACTTTGTTGCACTTCCGCACGAACCGCATCGAGCTCTAAGCCAAGTTCCTCCGTGATCTTGAGGACCGTGTCGAGTGTAGAGAAGGGCAAGGCGGTGTGCCGCGTAATGTTGTCGGCCGTCGGGGACGCGAAATCGGGGCCTTCCAGCGCAGTGTGGTACTTCTTGCTAGCGTCCAGAGACGACTTGAGCTGTGTGAGATTCACTGTGACGTCTGCGATAACACGCTCCAGCATCGCCGACATTGACGTTCCAGTCTGCGCAGTGGGCTGCGCCGCCGAAGGACGCGGTGGCCGCTCCGGAATGGTATATTTCACAACCGGTGCAGCAGTGGTCGGTGGGCCGGAAGCGCCGGGTGTTGGACCAGGTGGCGGGGCTACAGATGCACCGGATGAAGGGCTTGCTCCGAACAGTGGGGCTTTCGGTTTCTGCTCCTGTGACATGGGCAGCGCGAGGGCAGCTTGCGTGGGGGCCTTCGTGAGTGTGAATGGAGGCGGAGCAGGGGTTGAGGGCGCAGTGCCCGCCGTCTTGCCGAAAAGAGCACCTGGTGCTGGCGGGGTGACAGGTGTATTGGTGGTGAGGGGCTTGAATGAGAAAGGCGACGGGGTGGCACCCGACGTCGGAGGTGTGATGGAGAAACCTGCTGTCGGCTTGATGGCAGACTTGGTGGACTCATCCGTGGTCTTCGCCTTGTTGCCGCCAAACCCACCAAAGCTGAACCCTTGCGCGGGAGGGGCTGGAGGGCCGGCGGATTTGGGTTTCTCAGCAGGCTTCGCACCCGGGCGTGGTGCTTCACATATGGTACACTGATCCTTGGCTGATTCCTCGTTCTTTAGCCCACACAGTTCGCAAGTCCACTGGGCAGCGTTGTCGGGAGCCGTCAAGCCGACTTTCTGAGTTATTGGGGCGGAAGCCGCCTTTCCGCCAAAGTTGAAGCCGCCGGGGGGAGGTGCGGGAGGGCCAACAGGGTTGAAGGCTGGAGGGCCAGCAGGCTTGGAAGCAGGCGGATCGGCAGGCTTGGAAGCAGGAGCGCCGGCAGGTTTGGAGCCAAAGCCAAAGGAGAAGCCACCAGTGGGAACGGTAGGAGGGGTAAAGCCCCCAGCGGGCTTGGCGACTTCGGCGCCTGGCCGGGGCGTTTCGCAGACGGTACACTTATCCTTCGCCGAATCGGGGTTCTTGAGCATGCAGGTGTCACAGGTCCATTCACCACCGGCAGGAGTCGACACTGTCGCAGGCTTGGGCGCTTCGGGCTTGTTGAAAGCGAACAAGGGAGCCGCTGACGGGGAGCTTGTAGCAGGATTGTCAGATGATGGCGCAATGCTCACAGGCTTGGCCCCCCAGCTGAACCCTCCAGTCGGAACCGAGGGCGGAGCAGGTGGTCCCGCGGGCTTGGTTGCCGGCGTAGCACCAGGCCGAGGAGCTTCGCAGATACTGCACTTTTCCTTTTCAGTCTCCGCATTCTGGAGCATGCACGTGTCGCAGGTCCACGTGTCGGCGGGCTTGGAAGGAACGACCTTGCCATCTTTTTTATCATGGTTTTTGAATGACGAGGCGAGACGAAGACCGACATCGAAAGCGGTTCGACTATTAGGACTTGTACTGGGGTCTGCGTTTGGCGAATTGGGAGAGGTTGACGCCGGCGGCGTGATACTCGGGGTGCCAGGCTCCGGAACAGTGGATGGATTCGTGGAGAGTGGTGACGAGGTCTTGGGTGCGTGTTTAAGTGTGAATGAGGGTGCGGACAGGGGTTGTGCCGGCGTCGAGGTGGGAGGGGACATGCGCGAGAGAAGAGATGGTCGATCTGAAGAGCTCGGAGTAGAGGGGGCCTCGCCATCATCCACCGGTGGCCCCAATCGCGAAAGTAGCGATGGAGTTCCAGTTGGGTCCTTCGCAAACCATGGAGGGGAGCGCTGTGGCTTCTTCGAGTCTCCATCGTCCGATCCACTCTGTTCGTCGTTCTCGTCGCCCTCAGGAATGGTGTCCATCTCAGGCGGTTGGGAGATAGAGTGGGAGGTGTGATCGTCGTACTCGTCGTCGTACTCGTCGTCGTGCTCCTCGTCATATTCCTCAAAGTCGTCGCCGTAATCGCCATCATCGTAGTCGTCGTCCTCCTCAGTCTCATATCCCTCCTCTTCATCTTCAACTTCTCCTTGCTGACCCTCGCCATCAGTGCTGCTGGCCTCGGCGACCTCAACATCGTTGTCATCCCCGTCATTTGAGGGAGGCGTGACGACCTCTGGCGACTTGTTGACCGGTTTGTCGGTTGAATTGGCGCTAACCTCGGCCTTTGGCTCGTCCACCGTATACCCCGTGACCTCAGTCTTGGTTTCGCCGATCTTGAATGAGAACAGAGGCTTAACTTCTTTCTTGCCCTTATCCTCGTTTTCACCAGACGAGGGCTGGCCGAAGATACTCTGAGAGAATGGCAAGCTCTTGGTATCCTTATCACCGCCGAATACGCTCGGCGCACTGTTGTCACTAGCCCCACCGAATGCCGACTTTGCATCCTTGTTGGCAAAAGCGCCAAAAGCCGACTTGGACGGGCCACTGCTTGCCTTGGAAGCAAAGCCCCCGAACCCGCCACCTTCTACAGGTGTGGTGGTTGCAGTTGGCGTGGCGGGCTTGCCAAATGCTGATGGTTGTCCGAATGACGGCTTGCCTCCAAACGCTGTCGCCTGACCAAAAGCAGGAGTGGTGGTAGGGTTGGAAGCCTGGCCGAATGCTGATGCCGCGAAGGCTGGCGGCTTTTTATCGCCTGTGGCCGGGGCGGAAAATGCAGCAGGTTTGTCGGCACTCGGTTTTGGGACAGGTGATCCAAACACCCCTGTTGACGAAGTGAGGCTTGCAAATGCTGTCGCTGGTTTGATAAACGAGGCTGCAGAGCCTGACGAGGGAGGCGGTTTTGAGGGCGTGGTAGTCTCGTCCTCGGCATCAGAGTCTTCGAGACCAGGAACGGTTGGCTTGCCCTTCGGCGAGGAAGGTGGTGAATCAGCCAGTCCGGGGACATTCTTCTCCGACATGGCGGAAGTGAGTGAACCAAGACCGAACGCATCAGTACCAGGCTGGACTGTCTCATCGGTTTTGGAGACCGAAGTCGCGAACGGATTAGACTTGCTTCCAAACAGACCGCCCTCCGCATCTTTCGTGGGTGACGACTTGGACTCTTTCGATAGGCCGTCCGTCTTCTGGCCAAAGGCAGAAGTGCCGAAGGGGCTTGAAGAAGTCGAAGAACTCTTGTCCAGCGCAGAGCCGGGGCCAAAGGCGCTTTTGCCAGTGAATGGAGACGTAGCGGGCTGTTTCTCACCAGTTGGCTGCGGACCGAAGCCGGTAAACGCCGGTTTAGCTGAGTTGAACGCGCTCGTGGAGCTTTTGCCTCCGAAGGCTGACGTTCCAGAACCCAACGCGGATGGGGAACCGAAGGCGCTGGTGCCAAAAGCGGATGCTTCAAAGGCGGTCTTGGGCTCGTGCTTTTTCTCATCTTTCTTATCACCAGCGGGCTGAGGGCCAAACCCAGTGAAGGCGGGTTTATCATTCTTCTGCCCAAACGCGGAAGAGCCAAAGGCACTGGGAGAGGCTTTGTTGTCAAATGTCGATCCGCCCGAGGGCTTGGAAGCAAAGGCACCAAATGCTGATCCAGAGCTGGTACCGGTCCCAAATGCAGAGTGACCAAACGCTGAACCACTTGACGGCGTCGCGCCAAAACTCGACTTTCCAAAGGCCGAACCGGTGGGTGTGGAGCTTTGCCCGAATGCTGGGGCGGGGGAAGCAGTAGGCGTTGAGCCGCCAAACGCAGACGCGTTATTGGTGGGCTTCGTAGCCGGGGTTGTCGAACCAAAAGCACTCTGGCCAAACGCTGACTTGGTTGGAGTGCCGAAGGCGCTTTGACCGAACGCTGAGCCAGAGGCCGGTCCGTTGGAGCTGGATGAGCCAAATGCCGAGGGTTTTGAGGGAGAGGACGACGATGCATTCGAGGTCGCTCCCGTACCGAACGCCGAAGGGCTTGAAGCTGGCGTAGTGGAGCCAAATGCTGACGCGCCAAAAGCAGGCTTGGCAGTTGCAGAGGAGCCGAATGCAGAGGTAGTGGTGGAAGAGCCGAAGGCGGAAGCCCCAAACGCAGGCGTCTTGGAAGGTGATCCGAACGCACTTTGTCCAAACGCGCTTGATCCAAAGGCGGATTGACTTGCGGGGACAGGAGGCGCCGCAGCTGGGGTTGCAGAGGCTGGAGCTGGGGTTGGAGCGGCGGAAATGACGCCAGAGCTCGATTGTTGGGCACCAGAATTCACCATCCCGGAATACGCGCCGGCCTCAGGATTGCGGACGTCAAAGGAGATGAGGAAGCCCTCGTGGGAGTACGCGATAACGCGGGGTGCAGGGGGGAGGTCGGGGAGCTCCTCACCGCCAACAATACCACGCACGATAGGCTTGGTGCTAGTCAGGTCGAGCGCAAGGCCTAGAGGAGATGAGTCGTCGTCTCGTACGCCGGCTTTAGCGGCCGGTAGAATGGCACGAGCTGTCTCGTCCAGAATGAGAGCCTCCCAGTCGGGTACATTCTTCCCTTCGGCGGGCTTGCCATGCAGCACACCTATTTCAGACGCGATAGGCGAAACCATGAACGCAAGGTGCTTGGTTTGTGGTCCCCAGTCCTTAAGACTAGCAAAGTGGCGCACAGCTGCAGAACGACCACTGTATCCCATGCAGTCGTTAATATCGTAAAACTTGGTGAATGTAAAGCTCGTCTTGTTGCGGTGGATGACAAACAGCTCGAGGGGCTCCGGCAAATCAGCATCCTTGCCAGCATAACCCGCGAGGAAGAGGTCATTCTCCAGCCAATGCACGAACACTGGGGTATAGTTTTCCATGCTTGGAGGAGATGGTATTTCAGCTTTCGAAACGCCCTCGGGAGTGTACTGGACGAGTTTGCCATCGGGGGTGCCGACCACAAACTGTTTCCCCTTAACAGACCAGCACGAAGCGGTAAAGGGGCCGGCGAGAGGATCTGACAGACGAACATCCTCGATGTCAAGAATCACGAGTCCCTCGCGCGCCAGGAGAATCACGTATCGCCAAAGTTGGTCGGTTGGGGATGGAACAGAGGGGTTGGGGAGCACGTCAATCAAGGTGTCCGGGACGCCACTGGTGACAGATCCGTAGGGTGTCGTCTAAAGGTTAGCGAGAATGAACCATGCCGCTGCTTACGTTTCCTGCAAGCACGTCCGCAATCTTGAATAGCAGAACTCCAGCACCTGCGGTCGCTACAACAAGGCGCTCGCCATTCGTAGCAAGACTTATGGTTAGCTGCAGACTGCACATTGACGTACCGAATCCAAACGGGACGCGCTGGAAGGGAAATCGTCTGTACGGGCGTAGATGTGGGACAGGAATCCTTGGCCGTTGTACTCTCAAGGATATGATGGATCTCGGAGAGCTTGTGTATGCGAACATCTAACGTTCATCAGCACTGTATCCAAATAAAAGTCTTCTTGTTCTCACCAGAGTTGCTGCCGACAATGACCAAGTCCAATGGATTGGCTATCGCCAGGAGAGCGCACTCGTTGGGCAGAGCAGTGATGTCCACTTTGTCGCTAACACGAACGTAGACCTCATGGTTTGTCTTGACGAGTTTGAGCCACTGTGCAGCGATTAGTATACAAAAGCAAGTACGGGCTACCCGCTGGTCTTATTGTGACTCACTTCGACATCGACATCCTCGCCCTCGCGGAGCTGCACGCCGGGAGTCGGCGCCGGTGCGCTTGGCGCCGAGCCAGAGTCCATGGCGAGTGCACCAAACGAGTTTGAGCCAAACATGAATGGTTTACGGCTGCTGCCGTCCTGCTTGATAGGTGCTAAAGCAGGAGGCAGTGTGGCCGATCTGATTGTTAATTGGGCGAGGGTAAGATGGGATAGAGAGTTGGGCGAGATGTCGTATGGTTTGTTTCTGTAGTCCTTTGTCTGTGAGATAGATAGCTAGATAGAGATCGAGATGAGAGTGTCGACAAGAGTACGAGAGGGTTGAGAGAGTGTTATTAGAGAGCCAAAGTCATTCCTTCCTCTGCATGCTCTGCATGCTCTGCACCCACAATTCATTTTGCTTCCGTTGCCACAACACAAATGGTGCACAGTATTGTGTCTAGGAGTGGAGGTCCGCAAGGTCCGCAAGAGGAGGGCGAGGCAGCTTCCCCGCTTCTCGGCTTTCCAACATTACATTACACACAATACAACGCCTTATCTCTCGCGCGCGCTGCCACTCGCAGTCTCTACAACCACCATCCCTCTCCGAACACCCTCTGACAAATGCCTTACGTGCCCATTCACGACCAGGTGTCCACCCCACCAGGGTCCCCGCAATACGCACCTCCAGACCTGGACCCGACCGCGCCGCTCAACATGTCCGACCCAGATGGTGAATACGGCGACGACACTGCCCATGTCGATGATCACGTACAAGCCTCGTATGATTCGGAGCCGAGTCGGAAACGGAGACGCACGGAACAGGATGGAGAACCAGACGGGGATTTTGATGACACTGGCAGTGGCCCTGACGGCGACGCGGGACGAAATGGTGCGCATGCCGGAGGAGCAGAAAGGACAGGCAACGGGCAACGACCGGACTCGCGGACCCAGTCCCGATCTCAGTCCCATTTACATTCTCAAGCTCAATCACAATCTCACCCCCAATCACGCTCGCAATCTCATTCACACTCGTCCTCGGCACATCGCCCACCCCCGCCGATTGAACATATCACAATGGACACGGCAATCATGCCATCCATATTTGGCATTGCGCCAAGGAACGAGTTCACAAAGACAATTGGCGAATTCATCATGGCAAACTGCCGTGGGCGGGAAAACATTGAGATTGAGATCAAGCTTGGCACACTGTACTCGACTGCCGCGACACCTCCAAAACGTGCTTGTATGCCCTCCTTGACCGAAATGAGTGAGTGGGAGGTTTTGGATGCAATGGGGATGTAAGACGCCCGAGACATCAACAAAGCGCAGGAAACGCGGGCAACGATGGCAGCTGACAAAAGTCATACCCCCCGACTACCCGATTGGCCGATTTGCGTCAACAATGAACAAGGCGCAACACGCGTCGCTGAACCGACTACTGAACAGCGCCGTCGAGAGCAGCAGGCATAGTTCGACCCCGCTGCATTTCTCCCGTGCGCGTCATGTGGACTCGTTCTATTCAAGCAGTGGTGGCAAGACCCGCGTATCCCGAGACCTAGCCGGAAACGTTGTCGAGAATGGTGTTGTCCGCAAGCAACGTATTGCGGACCTGAACATCTTTTCGCCGCGTGGGGTATTCGACTGGCGCATCAGTGCCAGTGTCGAAGAGCCCGCTGAAATGCCTAGCGGCGCGCCCGCAAGTTCTCGTGAAAAGGACAGAGCGTGCTACAGGCACCAGCTCTGTCAAGTCGATCTCACAGTTGTCACTGCAAAGGTCTGTATTGCGGAGCCTGGAGTGTTGAGCTCGTCCACAGCAGAGAAACCATTTGAAGCCGTCAGCTAACACTTGCAGCAAGGAGAGGAAAAGACGGCGGTCTCATACGAATTGGAGATTGAAATCCTTGACGTGCCGACACTAATCTTCGAGGGCGAGAAGGAGGAGCGTGGCGAACCAAACCGTTTTGACGAAATCCTGCAAAGTGTTCTCGACACGGCGCGCATGCTGATTAGGAATGTTTAGGTGTCTGGGAACAGTGTGATAATATTTGATGGCATGCCATTATCACAAGAGCTCCGGATGTCGCGCAGCCGCCTCTATGGCACACGTGTTGTGCGTGTGAACTGATGCGGAACGACATCCTCTGGTTCTTGCTGACACGACATGAAGATCATCATGGACATAAGATCTTAACATCCTCTCACATCTGGCAGCTGCACCTGTTGCTTTGGGTGTTGTTTACACACTATTCGAAGCCTTGGTCGCTACTGCCAACTGACAAATCCCTGCTCGCTGTAAGCAAGTCCACAGAGAATGCGCTGTTACTACTGCAACACCGCGAGCTAAGCAACCGGTGTGGGACATGATTACCCATCCTTAGCTATCCATCCTTAGTTTCCTCCCCTACATCAAGTACCACCACCACCCCCACCGCATCCACCCCCTCCACCACCGCACGCGCCGCCGCCACCACCGCATCCGCCGCCGATGCCACCACAGGTACCAGAGTTCCCGGAGCACATGCCTGTCGCGCACATCCCAGCGCCGCAGCCGTCGCCGCGGTCATCGCCCACACCTGTTGCACACGCTGAGGTCAGTAATCATTACTCGGATCATCCATGACCTACCTGTCATGGACCCCATATCACTGCATCCGAGAGCGATTCCAGCCCCGGCTCCGACACCGACAGCCACACCACCCATTAGCCACGGATTCACGAGACCGTAGGACCCATACGTTCCATATGGTGTCACACCCCAGTAGGGGTCGCCAGCAGCTGCTGTCCCCTGGTAGCCACCACGAGTGCGCTGCTCGGCTGAACGACGGCGACCAGGTCGTGGAACCCGTCGCGGAACAAACTCGTAGTACGTCACAAACGGGTCGGGGTGTTCTGGGGTTCGCTGAGAGTTACCTGCGAATGTAACGGCTCGTCGTTTCTCGACCGAGGCAATGCCAGTGATTGTCATCCGGTTGTGAGTCGAAGGGCAGGATGCACCGCGCTCGTCGTGCGTTGAGCCACTGAGTTGTGCATTACTCGCTAGTGCACCGGCAATGTTGGCCTTTCGTTCTTGTCGGCGCCAAAATTTGAGCGGCGAGCCGGCGCCCTGTCGGATGGCATGCTCCAGCGTCCGGCCTGTCTTTGCTGTGACCGGGCAACCGCAGCCAGAGTAGGATGTGTGGAACCTTCGCGCCCAGAGCTGTGACGTGTCGTCAAAGGCATGCTTAAGAGCGACATCCGCAACCTTGTCGTCGTGGTCTACCAATGTCCCAATGTACTTGACCGTGTCCGCTGCATATCCACATGCCTTGAGCTGATGGGTGTGCCATCCCAAATCAATGTCTGGAACTATTAGATGGATATCAAAGGCAACTTGATATGGAGACGACACTCACCGAGAGTTGGGGAGAGGAACTTGTTCGGGTTAACGGCCATAAGATCGAGGAATGCATCTGATGGTGAGATTAGGAAGGATCAAGGCAGGGGAACTCACGGTATCTGGCCGCGGCTTTCTGAAGGAGATAGTAGCGATTTGGGTCCTCGGAATTCTTCCAGCGATTGATGTCGAGCCACCCGATATTCTCCATGCTCCCCACAAATGCCGACTGGCGCATGATGGCTGCCGGGAGGTCCACACTCAATACGCCCCCATAGCCTTGCGCATAGGTCCGACCGAAGCGGCCGAAAGCGGTTGCGAACGCACGGCGATAGACCCGCACATATGAGTGCCCCAGCGTTTTCCTCTGGACAATGGCTTGAAGGGCTTGATCCACATGAATGGCCGGGTTGATAACCCTGTCGCGGAATACCGCCAGGGACCATTGCATGGTGCAGCCCACTGCCGTGGGCCAGTGGGAACTCAAGATGGGACCGACTTGCCGAATTGTCTTGTTGGTGATCATCTCGCTGAGATCCTCGGCCGTAGAACTGTTGAGGCCAGTGAGGTAATCGGTTCCAAAGCCCGCCAGGTGCTTGGTCGAGCGCCTGCCGGCGAATGCCACAATGTCTTTCATGAGGCGCGCAAAGCGCATTGCCTCGTGCGTGACAGGAAACTCACAGTGAGCACAGGGCACGCTCATCTTTGGAGCCAAGAAGCCGCCGCCCTCCGGGGATGGGAGACCGATAAGGGGCACCGAGAACATGCCCGTGCAGTCCGGACATTCGATATCCACGGTTGTGAGAGTTGGGTGCATAAGAACGAGCTCTGTCGGGTGCGATGTGTAGGCTGGGGGCGGGGCCTCCTCGTCGCTGTGGTGCTGTTGGAACACAAATGTGGTCGGATCGATTCGGCTCGCCTGCCGTCAGTCTTGTACGAGTTCACCGGGTCCTCTTACCACCAAAGAGAGGGGGAATCGACCCAATGCATAAAGGCCGCGGAGCGTGTCTGACCTCACGCTGTGGGGATTCATGTCATCGTTATATGCGCGGGGGTTAAGGAGGTACGTATGCCAGGCCATGAAGACATCAATGTCTAGGCTCGCAAAGATGCCCTCGAGTTCCGCTTCCGGTAACAGGCTCTCCCCATTCGGCTTGACACAAAACAAGTCGCCCGTATCCTTGCTGCTAACGCCGTCCACAACAGACCTGTTCGCCAATGCCTGTATAGGCCGCGAGGTCGCCCACTTTTCGAAGCGCAAGGCAGCGCGAGTACAGAATGCAGCCCATTTGATGTCCCCTGGCACGTCCTCACTACCGGCGTCGCGAACATCCTCCTGTAGCCGATGCAGACAGGAAAGAAATGTCAAGTGGCCTACCAGCTCTGGCACGGTCACTACTGGCGTGACGTACTTGTTCTTTATGCGGAATGTAGTGGGAAGATGCGTAGATGGGTCCATCGGGGGCGGCTGAGGAACATGCTTTTTGTCCTTTGGATACACGGCCGCAAAAGCAGTCTCGGCTTTGGAATATGCGGGAGGGGGGCTGGATGAGCGGCGACTTGACGAGCTGCCCGAGCCTCCTGGTGCTTGGCGGGGTCGGGGAACCAAGGCGGGGGATGCAGGCATGGTTGCGTCGCGAATAGGCCCTTGAGCTGGAGGAATCCGATGGCGAAATGAGTGTGCAAGACGCGCAGCAGCGGATAGTTTGGTAAGAATAGTGGTGCAATGTTGTAGTTTCTTTCATTGTTTTTATATGTACAGACTGTGTGTAGTGCGACTCTGTCACATTCAACACAAGCTCGCTCATGACAATGCATAGAGATTGTGGCATTCATTCTACATACCTTGGCTCCAGAGCTCGCTCCCGAGCTCAGCCCGTGTCTGTCCACGTTACGGTGCACCACGCTGCACCGCGCTGCACCGCCACACGCCATCCTTTGTATCATTTGAAGCATAGAATGGGAAGTATGTTTGTCATCAGGCATCGCCCCAGAGCCCTCCCCGTCCATTACAAGGATCTCGGAGATCTAGCCCCACCAAAAGATGCAAGAAACACCAAGGATACATCAGATACATTGTCAGCAGTCATTTTTCTCAAAAATCAGTTGTTTCTATGTTTCAATGGCTCTCCTACACTGCAGCACAGTAGAGAAAGGAATGGAATATACATGCACCAAGGCTCTATAGTTCCCACACGGAACTCGACGGACAAGAGATCTACTACAGAACGAAAAGCTTAGAGCTCGTCGTCGGTGAAGACCTCCTCACCACGCTTCCTACGGGCCATACGCTCCTTCTTGGCCTTACGGAGCTCAGAGGCGGACTTCTTCTTCTCCTTCTTGGCCTTGGCGATGGGGTTTCCAAGAGCATCGTACTCGACCTCCTCCTCACCGTTGTTCTCGAGGGCAGCGAGCTTGGGGCCGTTACCCTGGCCCTCGACCCAGTTGTGGCCCGAGGCGGTGAGGTGACCGTCACGCATAGCCCAGACCTCCGTGCAGATCGACTCGGAGAACTCCTGGTTATGCGTAATGATGAGGACACCACCCTCAAAGGACTTGAGGGCGGCGATGAGGGCGGCGAGCGACTCGCGGTCGAGGTAGTTGGTGGGCTCGTCGAGACAGATGACGTGGGGGCGGCGCCAAGTGGCAGCGGCAAGGACGACCTTGACCTTCTGGCCACCGGAGAGACCACGCATGTTGTTGTGCGAGACGAACTCGGACTCGAGGCCGAAGTCGGCGAAGTGCTTCTCGATCTCGCGACGGACAAGCGGGCGCATGAGACCAAGACGCTGGGCCTCACGAGTGTCAAGCTCCATAACCTTCTTCTCGAAGCCACGCGAGATAAGCTCGTCACGCGACATCCAGATGTTCTCGGCGGAGGACTGGCCCTTGAACGAAACCTCGTACTCGTAAGACTGCTTAAGCTTCTTACGGGCAACAAGCTCGTCAATGGTGCGCTTGACGCCCTCCTTGACGACGATAGCACCCTCAGCCATCTTCTTCTTCTCCTCCTCGGTAAGGACACGAGAAGCCTTGTTCAGCTCCTCGAGGTCCTCACCAGTCTGGTAACGCCAGAGCATGTACTCGAGAGGAGTAGAGTCAAGGTGCTGGTCAATGTGGTGGAAAGCGTGCTGAGCAACGTAACCAATGACGAGGTTAGGGTGCTTCCAGACGGTACCGCCCTTGTTGGGCTCAGTCTCGCCGGTAAGGAGCTTCACGAGCGTAGACTTTCCGGAACCGTTGGGACCAAGGACGGCCACACGCGACGACAGCGAGACCTGGAGGTTGATGTCGTACAGCTGCTGGACGGGGGCGCCAGGGTACTGGAACGAAACATTGCGCATCTTGAGGAGCGACTTCTCCTTGGTCTTGACACCGTCAAGAAGAGGGGGGTCGGGAAGAACAAACTTGTAGTCCTCTCCAACGTCAAGGTCGAAGTACGAACGGGCCTCGGGGACGTGGTTGACGAACGACTCGAGGTTACCGGGGTAGCGCTTGAGCTTGAAGTTGTTGATGTGAAGGACGTCGGTGATGGTGCGGTTAAGGAAGTCCGAGTCGTGCGAAACCATGATCGACGTGCAGGTCTTGAGCGAGGTGAGGTAGTCGATAAGCCAAGTGACGTTGACGACGTCGAGATGGTTGGTGGGCTCGTCAAGAAGAAGAATGTCGGCACGGAAAAGGATGGCACGCGCGAGAGCGAGCTTCATCTTCCAACCACCGGAGAGCGAACCAATCGAGTGCTTCTGCTTGTCCTCATCGAAACCGACCGACTCAAGAGTCGACTTGATCTCCTCGGGGGTAGCAAGGAGACGCTTGTCCGAAAGGACCCAGTCAATGATCGAGATGGACTCCTCGGAGCCGTCGATGTCGTGCTGGACGTAGAAGGTACGGACCTCGGAGGGGTCGGGGAAGCCCTCGACCTGGTTGTTGACAATGGCGTTCATGAGGGTAGACTTGCCGGTACCGTTGCGGCCGAGAAGACCGTAGCGGTGGCCACGCTTGAGGCGCAGGTTGGCGTGGTGAAGAAGAATCTTGGCACCGTAGGCAAGGTTGAACTGCTCAATGTTGCAGAGGTCCTCACCCTCCTCCTCGTCGTCGAACTTGGTCTCGTCGGTACCCTCCTCGTCGGCCTTCTTCTGCAGAACCTCACGGACAGCGTCGCCGACAGAGGCGTGGCCGCCAAGAGCAAGGTTGAGGTAAGGCATAAGGGTGGCCTCCCAGAGGGTCTGGGTGTAGTCGTGGGCGTTGACAAGCGACGCCGCGAGGAGACCAGCGTAGGCAATGGCGGGAGCAGTGGCGTCAGCCTCAAGGCCAACCTTCTTGAGGGCGGCAACGAGGTCGGCAGCGAGCTCAGGGCCCTTGGCGACACGGAGCTCGGGGAGGTTGGTGCCGTCGGCGTCGGCAGGGAGCTTGCCAATGCGACGAAGAGTAGCGATGGCACGGGCGCAAACCGAACGGGCCTCGGGGTCGGCAATGGTCTCCGAAGTCTTGATAAGACGGGGAAGGAGCTCGGGAAGGAAGGGGCGGACAGTGTACTCGGAACCGACGAGCTTGGACATGTTGTCGGCGACGACGCAGACCTTACGCTTGGTGGCGGTCAGGCGCTCGTCGAGGCCACGAACGAGGAGGGGGGCGATAAGAGAGAGAGTAGGCGAGGTAACCTCGGCGACGAATGTGGTGGCGGAAAGCCTGCCGAGGCACTCCGGGACCTTGGTGGGGTCGATGGTGGCCTCCTGAAGGGCAGGAAGAAGCTTCACAATGTCGGGGTTCTCGCAAAGAGTACAGATCTTCTTGAGGGCAGCCTTGGCAGCCTTGGCGACCTCAGCCTTGGTGGAGTGGACGGCGGCCGAGACGACAGGGACAGTGAGGGGAGTGGCAACAGCCATCTGGGCAGGGGCCGAGGTGATGAGCTGCTGGAGGACAGCCATGGCGCCAGCCTTGGCAGTCCACTTGCCGTGGTTCTCAATGGTGTTGAGAAGGGCAGGAAGAACAAGACCCGAAGCAGCAGGGGAGATGGACTGGGCAAGGGACTTGAGGGCAGCGGTGGCGGCCTCACGGGGAGCCTTCTCCTTGTCACCCATGGTGTCGCAAAGGACGGCGAAGAGGCCGTTGGCGTCCGAGTTGGCGACGAATGGCTCGAGCTCGGCGGCAGCGCCCTGCTCGCAGATGGTCGACACCGAGGCGGCGGCGGCCTCGCGAGCAGCGGCATCCTTCTTGGACTGAAGGGCCTGAATTGGAGTTAGCATCGTGGTGCCACATTCACCAAACGACGGAATCAAAAAAAAAAAAATGATGCAGGCCCAACCGGGACACGCAAAAAAAGAACGGCCAGGCGGGGGCGGAGGCTGAGACTGATGAGGTCGACAGCATTTGTCACGACCTCAACGACATTGTGGCGGCCCTCGCCGGCCTGCAGGCCAATCAGGCGCCACCAGTCTCAATGTGCCAATCATGCACAGCGCATGTCATCCGCCCGCTCCTCTACAAAGACAGCCAGATAAAAATACTCACCTTGACGGCGGCGTCGACGTAGCCATAGGCACCAACAAAGTCGATGCCCTTCTCCTTGATAGCAGCGGCGAACGAGGACTGGGCAGAAGTCTGGGCAGCCTTGTCACCGACGAAGAGGGTGGCAACGTCAAAGGCACCAGCCTTGGCGCCAGAGGCAGCGGCAGTAGCAGCAGGGGCCATCATGAAGTCTGCAACTGTTAGCTATCACGACTTGCATTGACATTGCGATGACCTGGCGGGGCGCGGTTCGCGCTGGATTCGCTGCCATCGCCATCGATCTCGAGGACGTACCTATAGTTTGAAGGGGTGGCGGTCTATAGTTTTTTGGGGGGCTTTAACAAGCGTTTTTTTCTTTCGTTTTGGGCAAGACGCGATAGGGAGTGATGTCTTTTTGCTTTTTTGCTTTTGAAAGAGAGCGAGTGCAGTGACTCTAGTGGTCGGATGAAGAGAATACGCGGGGAGATGGGAGAGGAGAAGAGGAGAAGAAAGGAGGTGGGGGGTGGTTGAAAGTCAAGATCAAAGATGGGGTCGGGTGGGGCTTTTAAAAAAAAAAAATGCCCCCCCCCCCCCCCCCCCTTCCCCCTCCCCCAAGCTCTGCGCCCTGTGGCCCCTGTCTTTTCCTTGTCCTGTGTGTGTACCACTCACCGTATGGTGTGTGTCTATCTGTACGCTGTGTGTGCCTTTTGCCCCTAGTCTGTGGCCTCTCCTCTCATGCCTTAAAAGATTGACTACTCTATGGTGTATCTATCCCATTCAGGGACCCGACGCATCGACCATGGATTGCATGTGGAAGATTTTCTCCCCCGTTTGCCAGCCTCTCTGGCTGGCCGGCTGGCTGGCTAGAATTTCTTTTTTTGCGCCTCCCACTTTTTCCTTTCTTTTTGCCACTGGCGCACTGGCGCACCGGTCTTACTGGCCGCTGGCCACTGGTCTCTGGCGCACTGGCCGGCCGGCTCACTGACGCACTGACAAGATGATCCACTCGGTACTAGATAGTAGAGACCCACTACTAGTACATACTGATCGTACTGAGCGACTGAGGGCGGAGAGCTGAGAGCTGAGAGCGCTGAGGGCTGAGCGCATGAACCATGAGCGCTTGAGCCCAGTGCGCTGCTGGGTGGCCCCACCCGGTCAACTCGTCATCGCATACCGCACTTCCCCAGACGCTGTATATCGTTTGATCTTTGTTTTACAATTTTACATCATGGTCCGACAGAGATTGATGGGACTACTAGTTTTACTGGATACAGGACATGACATCTGTGCCGCAGTCTTGCTCCGGTTTGAGTAGGTCCCTGATCCCTGGTGAAGAAGTGGAAACCATAGCACCTCCATCACCTATTGCACTATACCCTCCCGAGCAGCACTCCATCAGGTCAGTGGCAACAACTGTTGCCATTGCCCCTCTGTCTACCTGCTGTCCTGCTGAGTGGTCTGCTTGCTGGAATTGCTGATAGCATACCGAGAGCCTATTGCATAAGATTCTGGTGTCTGACATGCCCCCCCCCCCCCCAACTGAGATCCAACGCCGCGATCTTGTTTTCGCCGGCGCCGAGGTGTTGGTTGGCCGGTTGACCTAGTAGATCAGTAGAGCAAAATCCGTGATGGCTTGCACCAGGCATGCCCAGATATGGGTTGGGGTCTCCGGTTCTCCGGGTGCGGGGCTTTTCGGAGCATTGGGCCGCAAGTGCAGGACTACTTGTCATCAATTAGTACTAAAATGCGCTAATAAACCGGATGTACGATTGCAGTGTCATACACCCTCCGGCGGCGGCGGGGCGGGGGGAGCGCGCGCTGGATTGAGAAGCTGAGAAGTAGACTCCCTTGATCCGCGCGCGCTCGCTGATGACCAGACCATCTCGGCCATCTCTGTCCCGATCGCCCCGATGCCTAGAGGCCTAGATCGGCCAACTTCACAATGCTCAGTAGGCTAGACAAATGCCACAGCGCGTGCCAGTGGACATAATTTCGAACTGGAACTATTTGAAACTCAACGCCCACAAGGCCTCAAGGGTCACCCCCGCGCTCCGCGCTGTCACAGTTGCCCATCGGCTTGACAGCAACTGGAGGAGGCTACTGCACAAAAGCAGCGCTGACTCCTGACCGTGAGATCAACCCCTTGTCGTGGCCCCTCACCGTCATGCGGATGGTTGTCGTGCCTCTATTCACCGCGGTGCCTCGTGCGATGTGATCTGTGCCATTCGTGGCGCGGCCCTAGTGGGGGGCATCCGGGGAAAATCGGTGGGGCCGGTGGGGTTTCCATCTCCGCTCTGTCCAGTACTAGAACCCCGGCCAAAGTGCGTCATCTGCATCGTCGCGATCACGGGATCATGACCCATCATTTGTGCGCAGTATGCGTCTTGCCCATGTGCCCGTGCACCACCAGTACCCCAGTGGCACTGATCCAATACGCATTGCTCCTGGGCGCCGCGGATGACTTGCGGTAGGTATAATTCGAAGAACTATGAGTAAGCACCAGGAGAGGGGAGGGCTGTCCGGCTATCCCAGAAATGTATCAGGCGTCATCCCCTATACCTTTTCCACGCTTGCTCGCCTGATCTGGACGCGGTGCCCGGGCTTCTAACGTTTTGGTTCTTGCATCAGCCTCGACGCTTGGGACGCTCTGGGCGCGTTTGCTGGACAGTGCAACGTACAGCTGTTGGGTACCCTGCCGAATTGCCTGTGGGTGGCAAAAGTCCCCTAAGCTTGTCATCTCACCCGATGATCGTCGGATCATCGTGGATCGTAGAATGATGTCCGTCACGTGATATGGACAAAGCTGTGCTAGCTGTGCGCCCCGCAGCTGTGCATGATCCATGAGCATGCATGATGCAGGCCTGCAGGTCAAAACTCGTCACAACTCATCCTCCTCGGTCCCCTGCTCTCTCGAGACTTCTTCAGACTTGCCCTGTTTCCGTCAGTCCCTCCGTCTCGCCCCCCGTCTCGCCCCTCTGCGGTGGGATGTCAGAGTGCGCGTTCACAGCACAAGTGCGTATGTAGGCCGCAAATCAAGTCCTGCTTCTCGAACGGAGATCCAATACCAACTCAACAGGAGAGGGCCGTGTAGCACGCCGTTTGGGCCCAAGGAACAGGAAGGCTCATCGCACTACTGTTGCTTGTCACTGTATCACAGACAGGAGTATCACTACCGACGGGCGATGAGGATCCCGAGATCTCAAGCCATAGACAGCCCTCCGGCTTTGTGCACTTCGCTACCTCACCGTCGCACCTCACGTTTCAAATCTGAGGTTTTGTTTCTCCCCTTGCTGTCGTTGTACGCCGAGACAGTGGTCAATGTAGCGCTTTCCATGCTTCTGCGGCGTCTGTTTCTGCTCTTCACTTCCTCTTCCTTTTTTTCTTTTTTTTTTCTTTTTTTTTTCTTGTCATCAACGCTTTTGACCTTTCATTCATTTTTTGTTTTCTTCTCTTTGCGCTCTTTGGTCACACATGGGACCCCCAGCTCGTCCGGTCAAGTGCTTTGTTCTCATGGATGTTGAGGATATTGTGCCAAGCGCGATATCGCGAGGCATGTTTCTGGCCCCCACGCACATAGCTTGCACAGGTTGCCAAGCCCTTCACACGCGAGCGCTTTGTGTGAACCGTGCATGTTTTGTCGAATCCTGTCAGCCATCCTTCCTGTGATGCTCATTTCTCTCTCGCTCATCATTTTGACCAGAGCTAACCGTATAAGATCTGTCGCTCGCCTGATGGGGCTAGCGGATTCCACCTGAGCGCCCTGCCCTCCTTCAAGGATTAGTTGTAGCTGACTTTCACTACTGGCTCCCTTCGCTACTCACATGCTGACATCCCGACTCATCCTAGCGCTGGCCGCTGGACTGGGCGTGGCCGCGAGCCCGGTGCTTCGCAGCCTCAAACTTCAGACTGCTGCTCTACTTCCAAAGGATATCATTGAGACGTGGATAGAACCCGCCAACTATGCCGGGTAAGGCTCGATCCTCTAACGCTGGTGGCAGCGAATGACAACTGACATGCAGGGCTGCGTATTGTGCGCCACAGCTCGTGGAGAAGTGGAATTGCGGTGAACCCTGCGATTCTTTGGGCAGCAAGCCCATGGTCATTGCCACGGGAGGTGATAATCGCGCAACACCTTTCTGGTACGTTGCGCAGAATGACACCCACGTCGTGGTTTCGACCGCCGGCACCAACATTCGGAGCCGCAGGTCCATCCTCAATGATCTCAAATTTAGGCGCGTAGCCGCGCACAAGAAGTGGTTCCCGGGCCCCAAGGGCGTCAAAGTACATCGGGGTTTCCAGCAAGCGTTTGGACGCATGGTGGATGATATTAATTCCGCTGTGGGTGAACAGGTACGCTCTGGGCGGGGAGACGTGCTCGTTGCTGGGCATTTGCTGGGAGGGGCATTAGCCTATCTCGCCGGTGTTCACCTTCAGCGCACGATGGTCGTCGATGTCAAAGTGTTAGTACGAGGATTTGCGGTTCCTCGGGTGGGAAACCAAAAATAGGCAGACTATGTCGATGATACCCTTGGACGATCAGCACAACACATGACGAACCTCAATGACATCGTCTCACAACTACCGCCCCGCGAGTTCGGCTACGTGCATCCGGGAAACGAAGTGTGGACTCAGGACGCGGGCAACAAAAACTACCTTTCATGGCCCCAACAGGAAAGTGACGAATGTCAAGGAGGCCTTGGGCTTGGACGCGGCTTGCGGTGGTTCTTCCGGAGTGGTGAGCTCTTGGTCCATCTCGGTCAGTTTGCGGGTGTTCGTATTGGTGAGTTCGACTACAAGTCACTCGAGGAGTGAAAGACAGTGAGGAGAAGAGCCTCTGACCACGGGGACTCGGGTTATCGCGCAGCTGTCGCATTATTTGCAGTAATACGTGTTGTACCATACAGTATGCAGCCAAGCGGCACACAGGAGGCGCTCAGCCAGACATGCCACTCTCATGGGTCCCACACAAGACAAAACTGACTGAAGAGCACACAGAGGCTGTTGACCCCCAGGTTGCTTGCTCTGCAGGGGAAAGAGCTATGGACCCCAAGACGATACCACTGGCCTGCTATAACAATACTGTGCATGCGCATGGTCAGTGCAGCCCAGTAGCCACTAGCCAAATGTTGACGAATTGACGATACAAAGCAAATGGAGGGGGATGGGACTGTGGGTAGCGGATATAGGATATGCGAGGGGTCATGTGGGCTTGCCAGTAGTGCGTCGCGTTTCGCCGTCAAAGGTGTCTCGGCCTGGAAAAATGGAAACCCGCGGCCTGCGGCGTGGAGCCCGCGGGCCCACCCGTTTGCACGTCGCACGTTGTGCAAGTCGCATGGTCGCAAGCACGTAAGGCTGCAATGCAACCCCATGCACCGATGTACAGTACCCGCCGTGCCCGCCGGTTCCCGCCCGAGTACGAGTAGGCGCGTGCTGCATGCTCCAAAAAAGCTCAAAGGTAGTCAGCCAGGCATGTTCTAAGCGCACGAGCGCCATGCTGGGCAAGCAAAGTACGCGAGCTAAAAGTACGCGGCTCCACTCCCGACGATCGATCACTTTGGATCACTTTCCGAGTCTGACAGCCACTCACCTCACTCCCCTCTCCTCCCCCAATTTAGTTACTGTATATCTGTACTCAACCAACCATCCACCTCTCCCCCAGCTCACAGCACTACAACTTCTCATTCTTCACACCAGTTCGGTCTGTAGCCCACCATGGCCTCCCCCCATCACAGACCGACCAGCAGCCAGTCGTCGTCCCGCAACGTTCCAATCACCAACACGTCGCGCCGTCTCTCTAGCACTGCAGCAGCCCCCGCTGGCTCGTTCGCTGGAACCCCCCCGCTTCCCCAGATACCTGCTCGCACTCCAGGGTCTTTCCAGGCCCGTTCCAGTATGGACCGCGGCGGTACAACAACTAGCCCAGATCCTTCCGCCCCCCAGCGCCCGCTCTCGGGGCTTGGCGATAAGACCGCTCCAGGAACTCGCAACACGGACTCGGCGCTGACTGCGGCTCTGGGCACATCTGCTTCCGCGTCTGGTACTGCCGAGGTCGCCGATAACTTAGGTTCGGGCGCTCTGACGCCAGTCAGGCCAGACGACTCTGCCTTCTCAAACCTGGCGGATATTCCAGACGAGGAAAAAGCGCGCGTACTTCGTCGCCACCTTGTTTCCGCCGGGGAGCGGGGGACGAATCCGAGAGGTAACTCGAAGGCGGGCACCCCGGCGCTCGCCTCTCCCGACAGCGACAACGAAGAACAGGGAGACCAACGCCGTGGCGGTGCAGATGACAGCGTCTTTTCTTCGACATCAGGAGCGCGGGAGGACGAGACATTTCCAATCCCATATGACGCCCCAGGTGGCGACGTGACGTGAGTTCACCCCTGTCCAGCTTTTGTTTCTTACCGTGCAGTCACGACCTGTACAAGTGGCAACACGATCATCGGCCGCAGCCGGGCCGGTCCGCGTCCTTCTCACATGCCGATCGCTCGGGTATAGTCGACCCACAGATTCAACAAATGAAGGAGCCTGGAGGGTTTCGCCGTAACTTTGTCACAAGCCGCGCCCAAGAACGGGGCATCGACCAGCCACCAATGTTGCGCAATGTGATCGACTTTCTATACCTTTACGGACATTTCGTGAGCTGCCAAGCACGAATACATCTGATGACAGGCGGGCGAGGATCTCGACGAGGACGAGGATATCGATGATGACGAAGATGAAGACTTGGATGATGCCGAGGAAGGGCACGGATCACGCCAAGGAACGTCCCGCGATGCCACTGAACGCACTCCGCTTATTCGCTCGAAGAGTCGCCCACGTCACCACCGGCGCACAATAAGCGGCCCGGGGAATGGCACAGCCAGTTTAACACAGGCTGTGCTCATGGTGAGTAACTGCGATCAACGTTGGTTGCTGAGATCAGCTCCTCAAGGGCTTTGTCGGTACTGGAGTGCTTTTCATGGCGAAAGCTTTCTTCAATGGAGGTGGGATCATGGTATTCCCACAGCCGACTGACCGCAGGAATCGTCTTTTCGACTGTCGTTCTCCTTCTTATTGCCGCTATATCTCTGTGGTCGTTCCTGCTTCTCGTTGAGACTTACATGAAGGTTCCAGGATCGTTTGGAGACATCGGCGGTGCCCTCTACGGTCCCTACATGCGCCTGACTATTCTCACCTCTATTGCGATCTCCCAGATCGGATTCGTAGCAGGTACGCATATCACTCTCCTCCAGGTCTGATTGTAGCGTACACAATTTTCATCGCGGAGAATCTCCAGGCGTTCGTTCTGGCAGTCACCGATTGCAAAACATTCATTCAAACTCATGTTCTCATCTTCGCCCAACTCTTACTGTTCCTTCCCCTCGCCATGATTCGTAACCTCGCCAAGCTCTCCGGTACTGCCCTCGTTGCAGATGCCTTCATCTTGGTCGGCCGTAAGTAAATCTTGCCTTCCGAAACTAACAACAGTCGTCTACATTGCGTCATGCGAGATTGGGACGATTGTTGAAAAAGGTGTTGCGGACGTCGTGGCGTTCAACCGCGACAACTTCCCGCTTCTCATAGGAACGGCGGTCTTCGCATTCGAGGGKATTGGTCTGTACGTGTTACCTACAGAGGCATGTGCTAATTCCCAGTGTCATTCCTATCACCGAGTCGATGAAGGAGCCTGAAAAGTTCCCTCGTGCTCTCACTGGTGTGATGATCACTGTTGCCGTCCTGTTCTCCGCGTTTGGCGTCCTGGGGTACGCCGCGTATGGCAGCGATGTTCAAACAGTGGTTCTCGTTAACCTACCTCAAGAAGAGAAGTTTGTTCAAGCGTCACAGTTCCTCTGTGCGTGACATTATTCCTACGCATCGGATCTCTGGGATCGTGATCTCCGTTGATACGCTAACGCTCCAGATTCCATTGCTATTCTTCTCTCTATCCCCTTGCAGCTCTTTCCTGCTGTCCGCATCATGGAGACAGGTTTGTTCTCGCGGAGCGGCAAGTACAACTCGCGCGTCAAGTGGCAGAAGAACATTTTCCGCGCATGCACAGTCGTTGGCTGTTCCCTCATTTCGTGGGCTGGTTCCTCCGAGCTTGACAAATTTGTCTCTCTGATTGGTGCATTTGCCTGGTAAGTTAGATAATTGCATTGTTCATCGTTCAAATCCCGAGACAGTGCCCAGCCTGTCAACTGTGACTCAGTTGTCGCCCTTTTCGGCTGCCACACTTTTGAGACATTGAGACTTAGCTGACGCCTTTCCAGCATCCCCCTGTGCTTCATTTATCCTCCAATGCTACACCTCAGGGCGTGTGCGCATACTCGCAGGGCGAAGGTTTTGGACTGCATGCTCCTCGCATTCGGCATCGCTGTTGGCGTATATACCACTATCCAGACCATTCGCAGCCTCTTCAGTGCGGGAAGCGGCGATTCGCCGAAGTTTGGTCGTTGTGATGTGCCAACTGCTCGCTGACCAATTCGTCATTGCGGGTAGTCGATGAGTGATTCTAATGATGCATTCGTAATACTCGCCGAACGTTGTCGGTAGCCTCCTGTTGGTAGGTGGAAGACGCTTGGGCCATTGGACCAACGACGCTTGTTGAGGACAGGCGCACAAAAGACCCCACCCGAAAACGATACTCGACACAAAAACAAGTACGTCTGTGTGTGTGCTGTGTCCGTGTGTCAGTGTTGTGTTGCAAGTTTCCTTCTGCGCCACCTCCGTTTTGGGGCGATGATCACTTTGGAATGTCGGTTGTTGGGGGTGGGGGGTGGGGGGCGGGCGGGGGAAGGAGGATAGGGGCGCGGCGGCGGGAGCAGGAGTGTGTGTGTACGGCAAGCACACGGACAATGGGCGAACAAATGGACACGCGGGCAAATGCGTCCTCCATCCTCTTCATATATCTTCTCACGACACTTTTCATTTCGCCACCCTCCTTCCATCATCACATCACTAAATGTTTACCATCCCACCGTTGTCCCTCGGCCTTCTGGACCACCTCCCTCCTTCCAAAAGGGCCAAAATCAACACGTTAATAGATAAAGAAGCTCGAAGAGTTCGAGACGCATGTGCTCGTATCATCAGCCAGGGAGGGGAAACGGCCGGTGGTCGCGATCAGGTTGTCCAGACGTGGATGAACGGAATGAATGGCTATGTGCAAACGATCGAAATGGTGCTCCGACACGACGCGAAACGCAAGACATTCAATTCGGTGCGTAAATGTTACGCCGTCAGGCAACAGCTCTAAATTGTCAGGAAACACAACAGGTGTTGAAGGAAGCGTTCGCAAGATCACCTTTCCTTAACAAAGCTGAATGTGCCTTAGTGGCCCGCGCAGCAAACCTATCACCGCAACAGGTTTGTTGGTCCTCCGGGCTCATCGCTGATTCCACCAGGTTCGCACTTGGGTACGTGCATCCAAAAGTGGTTGCCTTTGACTCCTCAGTTTCAAAATAGGCGCTCTCGCAGGGCGAAGAATGATGTCACAGCGACCTTCGTTCCACTCGAGTCCAAAGACAGTGCCCGTTTGCGTTTGTCGGGGAAAAAACGACGCCGGGAATCAGCCGCACCCGGTACAATCAAACGCAAGACTCAACGTCGATTCATCGTGCCCCATACAGATGCCGTGGTCTCAACAACTCAGGCAAGCTCCTTGCTCCATTCTGAATCGACGTCATGCACCCAAGAGCTGGGTCACACGCCGTACTTCGACTTCACTCATTGCTGTGAGTCTTTGTTCCCTCAGAGATGGTCCAAATACCACGCTCCTCGTTGATGCGTCTTAGACCCCCTGGGTTCCGAAGATCAACAATCAGGATTCCCTCAGAACATGTCGATCCAAGAGAGCCTCGAACTTGCATTGTCACAGAGAAGCCTCCAGTCGGTCGTGTTACCGGCTGTTTACCCTCCGGCCAATTTGATGCATACGCACAATGGCATGAACGTCGAAAGCACTTCCAACGCCCGCGACTTCGGTGAAGCTACGTGCCTCGAAGATCGAACAGTAAGTAGGCCTCACTTTTAGAGCTGATGCTCGAAGTCTTCCACACCTCAACAGGAACAGACTAATCGCCCCCCCTTGGATTGGTCGCTTATGGCGCGGTGACGAGGCTGCTAGAAGATAAGTAGTTGGCGACCAAGTACAATGTATCAGTGACCGCTAAAATACCACGCATGCCATCCAAATTCATTTATTGGATGTGTACAGATGCAATTTTACTCCTCATCGTCAACCTCGTCCTGGTCAACCTTGAAGTAGCGAAGCGAGTAGGTGTCCTTGGAGGTCGCAACAACGCTAAGTTGGGTCAGATCAACCTCATGCGAGGGACTGGGACGTACCGGAGGAAGTTCTCAAAAGAGTTCTTCTTGAGGTGCTTCTTGGTGAGGTACTGAATTCAAGTCAGCACGAGGCGTGTTGGCACTATGACGTTTCCTTACCTTCAGGTAGCGCTTGGAGAAGGGGATCTGCGAAGTGAGGACGAGCTTGTTGCCCTCCTTGGAAAGCTGGATCGAATCACCAAGCTGGCCAGGCTTGCCATCAACCTTGATGCGGTCGTGGAGGAACTTCTCGAACGCGGCAGGGTCGAAAACGTTGTCGTTCGCGGGGACCGAGTAGTCGACGTAGAACTTGTGCAGGGGCTTGCCCGCAGTTTTGGAGGTGGAAGTGGCCTTGGGCTGTTGAGCGAAGAAGCACCTGTGTCAGCGGAGGGGATGGAATGGCTCTGCTATGAGCGAGCGAAAAAAAAAGAGTCAGAGTAATGTCTTGCCGTAGTCAGAGCCGACTTGGATGTTGACCATTCTCGTTGCTCAGCTTCCTCGCTCGCTCGTCGCGATGAGCGGTGTTGGACATACCATGTCTACAGGTGTCTTCTGCAAAACGTTGGTGTGTTGAAAGAAAAGGAAGGAAGAGAGGCGAGGAGGAGAAAAAGAAACTCCTTAATATTGGGTGATCTCCATTCAGTCGAGCTACACCTGGGAGTAACAGTTTTCTCTCGAAATTGAAAAAGTGGGGGGAAAAAAGAAAAAGACGAAAAAAATTCAAACGTTTTGGGTGCACGGGTTCAATTTACAATCCATCGAAACACGTAACACCTACAGAAGACGAGTGACGGCATTTCGGAGTTTACAGGGAAGTGGCATGTTGGCGGCCGTTAGGCTCCGAGAGTCTCCTCATAATAGTCGAGACTCTCCAAGACTGAAACGCTAGCCACTGCAGTTCTTGCTGCCTGTAGGAGTGATCGAGGGCCACATGCTTCAAATGTGAGATGAAAACTCAAGACCCGCAAAGTCTCACCTGCGACTGCCACCCTTCGGGCTGCGACCCTTCGGGGGGGTTGTGATACTTCATGCGCAATGATGTCAGAAATCACGGCTCGGCCATGATGCCACCGAACATGGTACCGTTCGTCGGGCTTCACAGGATTATCCATCACAACCCGACCCCGCGTGATGTAGAGGTCGATATGGACCACAAGTTCCTTGCAGTTAATGCTTCCAGCCCAGTCGTTGAGGAGAGGGTAGATCCAGTGTGCGTCATTTTGTCGACGGATATGCCAGATGAGATGAATGCGTTTCGTGACTATCGTCTGTGCACGCTGAATAAGAGACAGTGTATGTGACAGGCAAAAGGTAATTCCTGTCCCCCCTGCACAGGTGAGCATAGGTAGTAGATATACACATACCAGCAAATAGCATAACTGTATCGTACACATCAAAGTGGTGCTCGGGTCCATATGGACCCTCCACGATCACTGGGATATTGTCACCCTGACTGATCAAGGCGTTGTGCAACATCCGAGTAGCGCCCGAATGTACACGGACCAAAAATATGGCCCTGTGATGATTCCTGAGGTCGGGTACGTTCGCAAAAGAGAACGGATGCTGCTCGTGGGGGCTGGTCGTTATAGACGGGGAGGACAGAAATCTGTTGTTAATGTCGGACAGAATGCTACCAATTCACGCATGTTGCCCAGCCGTCCAACGCATATTCTTGGCACAGACCGTGACCTTCAATAGATTTGGGGCAACCATCTCGACTGTTGATCTCGGAATAAGATCTCCTGCATTGTCGAACTGGCTGCCTGCGCTCAGTTGAAGTTTAGACAATCGGATGAGCCGGTCTAGTAACCACAAGGCCAGCGCGGGCTGTTTATCAATCAGCATCAAGGAAAGACAGATTCGTACCCAGACCCAGTAGGCCAATTTTTTCCAATGCACAATGGCTCCAACAAGAAACAGACTGGGGAAGTCAGGTAAGTATCCATTCGTAACACCTACAAGGTAAACACAATGTGCGTCAGAAAAAAAAACTCCCAGGCTGCTCTACGAACTACGCGTAGGCTCGTAGACCACAACATCGTGAAGGAGAACAGCGCAATAAGACCCTTGAGAATTAGCTTCATCGAAGACAATCGTACCCAAACAATGTAACCGCGACTGAATTGAGATTTCGCCCAGATACGAGGTGTCCAGACCAGCGCATGGAGCCAACAGCACAATAAACATGCTCTGGACGCTGCGCGGTGGAGATAGTTTAGTTTCTGATACGAGATGCCAGTGAGGGCGCTAATGGGGTTGTTCTTCATCACCAGCAAAACGATAAATGGCAATTGACTGAAAGACTGATCGAATGTTAGTCAAGGAGGTACTCCCACTCACCATGACCCCCAACTGATTGGCAAAAGCCTTCATATTCAGAGGGCCGCTGACGACTGGCCTGTTAACCCGATATAAACGAGAACAGCTCCACTTACTTCCTGTGTTGTTGAAGCTAAAAAATAACAGAAGGGAACAGTACAGCCCGGAGAACAGGGCATCGGCGATGGTGTCCGGACTACATGTCCATTCAGCGACACTTGTCAGAAACAAGCTTCGATGCACCGTTTGGTTTACACTCCGTGGAAACAGGGACCAACCGACGTAGCTGTCGTTGGGAACACTTCCACGTTCCCTCCACAGTCTCAGTCTTCGTCGACGTTCTAAAACTCGGTACAAGCGGAGAAGCGTTAGAGCCCCAACTACGAGTATCGAAATAGCGTTAAGATATCGACTGGCGTACCAATGGTACTTTCTCGGCTTGTGCGCGACATAACCGTTGGCCGCAGGCGGTATTCGGTGGTCTGGAACTGACAGAACGCTTTGCGGTATAGTGTGCATTGAGGAATCGAACTGGACGGAGATGCACGAGGAGGAAGCGGAGGATTGATAACGGTAGCAGCACTGGTAAGGGAGATAGAGGCGAGTGGTGGTTATTTGGATGAGGAGAATGATTTGTTGAGAACGACGCATGATCTCACGGGTCTTGTATGGCTCGTTGGGCTCTGGGTATAACCCCGACGAAATCTCGGTCGGTCACCGTTGGCACGAGTGGATATGGGGAGGTGGGGAGGGGGTTACTTGGTGATGAATGTGACATGCGTTATCGCATTTATCAGATAAGGGAGTTGTTTCACGATGGCAGCCTTGGTGCACAAGAGGACCATAGTACAGTACCACAATTCCCTGTACACTGCAGTTGTGGAGACCCATGCGGGGCGGGATTATCCAACCCTGGATAGTTGTGGCGTAGTTCTAACAACTATCCGTACTTCCGGTGGACCTTTTTTCATCCGTGTTTCTCGCGCTCTCGGCGCAGGCCTTGCGCCCTTCATGCAGTACGGACACATTGTTTTTGTCATGTCAAATCACAGTGATTATGGTCTCAACAACCATCATCAATAGTAGAGTACAATAACACGATATCACAATACGTTGGGCTGCTGGGCCCAAAAGAAAACGGTGTGAGTCGTGCTGGTCATTGATGAGTTAGGGTATTCGCTCATTCCCAGGACCTCTTGTACTGTACAAAGCAGGACGATGCCAGTCGACTACGCGTCACAATCGTACTGGGAATCGCGACTCGCAAAGGAATGCGCAACTGGCTATGAATGGCTGGTACCTTCAAGCGCCATCCTTCCCATCATTTCCGCTCATGGGATCATCCACAATCGTTGCCACCATGTGCTTCATTTCGGGTGCGGATCTTCCTTTCTTGGCCGTGACCTTCAACAAGCCTTCGGATCAAGCGTCGCGGTTGTAGACGCCGACTTTGCCGTCCTCGGACTGCAACCAGATGCCCCGTCCTCATTCCGAGAGGTACCCTTATTGGATATCGATGTTCTGTCCCTCCACACACTTCAAGTTAATGTCCCTACTAGCGGCTGGGATCTACTGGTGGACAAGTCGACGGCTGATGCGATCTCATGTGGACCACCGTGCTCGACTCCTGACCCCGCGACCTCCCCCTCATCGGAAACCACACGGGAAGCCATTGATGTCTTGTGTGACAACCTCGCACAGGTGGCTCGAACAGGCGCTAGGTGGATTAGCATCTCCTATTCATCCGAGAGATTCAACTTTTTATCCACACGACAGGACTCGAATTGGCATGTTGTTTGCAAACTACCTGTCAAGCTCCTGCCGGTAACGACTCATGGATCAAACGGCATCGTGTATCAACCCGAGACGGGCGTTTGGGCTTGGATCTTGGAACGAAGGTAGACTTACAGTAGATTCGAGCACTCGTCTGAGGAGGTGCAGTCGTGTTAGCTCTGGAACATACTGACTCCATGCATATGCTACAAAAGGCCACCAACATACAATGTCAGAAGTGACTTGTTATGTAGACCCAAAGCCAACTGCTGCCCATCGTTGCGCCATGCGATTGACAACTTGATAGTTAGCAAAGCTGAGAGCTCTGACGTTCATTGTGCACTCACCATCATGGGTTTGTCCCTAGTGGTTTGGCGCTCCACGTCCTCAGGTATCTCAAATTCGTGTACCGACTGCCCAGTCTGGGGAGCGTAAGTGACTGTTAGTATTTGGCACTTACGGCGACATCCCACACAATGACTTTGCCATTCCATCCACCCCCTGCAACGAGCCCACTTGGACGAAGGTCACTGTTGAATGGCGAGAACGCAATCGACCCTGTCCCTGATTCCAGCCCGGGTAGGACATGTAAACGCTCTCCAGACAGGGCATCAAAGAGTTTCACTGTAGAATCCTGGCCACCGCTGAACTGTGAGCGAATCATGTAAGGTACTTTCAAACTCACGCTGCAACGATCATCCTGCCGTCCTTACACATGGGACTCCATGCCAGTGTGTTCATTCGTTTATTTTCCGTGCCGCCATCCACAACAACAAGGCGGTTTACGCAGTACTCGGATCCTGGAGATACAATAACTTGAGGATAGTCTTCGAAAGACTGTTCCTTCTCTCGAGGCTGTTTGCTCGGAGACATTGATCTGCTCACTGTCCCGCGATCCGCTGGATAATGAGGGAGTCTCCAGATCATGATGGTTCCGTCGTCAGATACAGATGCAAGCAGACGCTGTTGAAAGCTTGTGTCTGTTTCAGCAGGGGACCAGAGCACTCGGGTGATGTCGTCGGTATGGCCCTTGAATGTAAACCGCGGTCGCCGATCGTTGGCCCGATAGATGAAAATCATGTGATCGTTGCCGCCAGAAGCGAAGACATCATCGTCCAACCAATCCACGTCATTAACTTCGTTGGAATGGGTTTCGAATGAGATTTGCTTTGGTGATTGGAGATTAAAATCGAGAACGTATAAGCAGACTGTAAAGTCATCTTTGGCCGCAAGCAGAGAGGTGCCAGAAGGATTGAATTTTAGAGAGTTGATAGCTCCGCGACCGGAAGTCAAAATTCCTTGTAGTTGGCCGGATGGAGTGAACAGCCGACCAACGCCATCAGATGCTATTCAGATCAGTCGAGGCAGCAGCTCTACAAACCTACCGGTAGCGAATACAGTTCCATCAGGATGCCACACGAGAGCTGTGACCGCCTTCTTGCCCGTGTCAATGGATTTGTGGCTTATTACTGAGGGTTTTTTGACCAACTGCAAGACGTGATTCTTGGTGTCGGTTTCCGCAAAATGCCAAAGCCGGGCAGTTCCATCACTGCTGCCTGTCACCAAGACTTCCTTATCCTTGGGATTCCAGGCGACACAGTTAACCTTAGATACATCAGATGACCACCCACATACGGCCGCATACTTACAGCATCACGATGTTCACTCCAACTGCCACCGCCTCCACGTTCAGCTTGCTGCAATACCTTGCCGGACTTGAGCTTAGTTTCCCCTTGGGAACGGGAGGTGCCCTGTTTCGCTTTGGAATGGTCCAATGTAGACAGCTTGTCGTCTCGTGCGCGCTTAGCAGCTGGACCACGATCAGTGAGCGCTTCATCTTGAGCATTGCTGGCAAGTGCTGATGGTTCTGGTGTACGCATCGCCGTCGACGTTCTGTTTTCACGCGAGGAAGACGCTTTGGATGAAGACGGAGGTGACTCTGCGAAACCTTTGCGCTTCCCCTTGCTGATGGCCAATGGTGGGGTATCACGATCACGAGATGCTGGGCGATCCGAGGCAACAGATTCTGCACCTCTCATAAACTGTCCACTTCGAGGTGGGAGTGAGAATGCCTCAGGCCGCTTCGGAGGAGGAGATGCCCTCAAATCCTCATGAGCTGGTCCCTCTCTGGAACAGATATGTGGAACGAGAAGATGGAAAGGAGAATGACAAGCAGATGGTGCAACGTCCACCTGACGTGGTTAGCGAAACACTTATAAAAACACAAACAGATTGGTTGGCAGCATGGTGCTCAATTTCCTCCCAACGCAACGCTTTCCACAGTTTGCGAATCAGCTCTCCCTTCGCGATTTTGCCGCTGGCAGTCCCGAATCCTTCAGGTATAGATACTTTGGGTGTGCCATTGGTTCGGGACGATGATGTAGCTGACCGGCCAGTGGCCAATGAAGGCGCAGGGTAAGACGAGTTGAAACGCTGAAAGAGTTGGGATGATGGAAGTTCGGATTCAGATAGCAGCGTGAAGGCCGTATGGGCAAAGTTGGATTCGAGTAGGTACTGTGAGCCACATCAGAGGGTGCCATTCGGTCCTTGTCACAACAAGCATACCAGGTAGATCAGAATGTTAATTTCGTCACTGGTGATCTTGAGAGGGCCGGAGCCCATTGTGGCAGACGGGACTTGGTTGTCGGGAGTCATCCCCATGTTGGGGTTCGGGCTCTTGAGAAGCGATGACAGGGAACGATGAATTTGAATAAGGTTTGTATGGCAGAGAGCGGCGGAGTATGAATGCGGAAGGAGCGATGATGTGATGGACAGGGATGGAGGTAGATAAAGGATGATTGAGATATGGATGAATGGATGGATGATGGAATGGATGGATGGATGATGGAAAGGCGATATGGCGACGAAACAATCTGGACATTCAGTGCACCAGAGTGATCCCCCTGGACATCCCAGGTGATCCAGTGATCCTGGCCCACTAGCCAGTGAGCGAGCTCTCGGGTGGCCAAGCTGCTGATGTTGATTGCGTTTCTACGTGTTTATGTAATCTAACATGCTAGCGGGTTGGATGTGGTCACGTGCCGCATGTTTATAGCCGCGTAGCTCGTGGCTCGTAGTGCTCGGCGCTCGTTGCCGCGTTGCCTCTGGGCTGGATCCAGCACTGGAAGGCACAGCCAGCTGTTCCTCTGTGCTGGACGCGCTCCTTTCGACTCATTCCATGCCTTTGTCGCATTCATCAAACCTCGCATCATCTATCATTCAAACAGCTATAGTCAGTCCTCTCCTCAAGTTCCACCCGCTCTCGTATTATCACGAGCAGCACAGTTTATTTGACAGGCGGAGTCGCTTAACGGAACGGAAACGGTCGACATATCTCTCCCTTCATCGCCTGCCATCATACGGTGTCCTGCGCAATGGCTGCCATATCATTTGCGCCGTTTCTGCAAACTATCCCATGGGGCACTCGCATCCTTACACTTTTGCTCTTCGCTGGATCATTGCTTCACTTTGGTCTGGCTGCGATAGTGCGGAAAGATGCCCCCGACTTACCGATTCCCGGTCATGAAGCTCCCTGGCTAGTCCTGGTTCCGACAATAAGCTGGAAATTCCCCTGGACTTTACTCACAGCCGGATGGGTGGAATTGCATGTCATTGAGGCAAGTCTTTTGATTTATGCATGTTGGCTTACATCCCAGTTTATCATATCACTGATGACCGTCCCCATGGCCTGTCGTTACCTTGAGCGTCTTTGGGGTATTCGGGAGCTGCTCAAGTTCAGTTTTGTTGTCATTGTGGGCTCCAATGTCATCGCATTTGGATTTTTCTGGCTTGTCTATCTTGCTACAGGCGCTGAGGCGATTGTGTGCGTCCACACGCGCAAGTCACTACTAACTTCCACAGCTCTGGCGAGCCGTTTCACGGCATGTCCGGACTCCAATCGGGAATTCTGGTGGCGTTTACGCAGATTATTCCGGAGCATCAACTTCAACTTGGCATACTTAAGACCAAAGTCAAGGTACATCCGCCCCTTCAGCGCGTATTGACTACCTCAGACCCTTCCCGGAATGTTCCTTTTGCTATCAAACATTCTCGTTGTTATCCTCGGCCCATCACCTTTCATTCTCATCCAGTTTGGATTCTTCATCGCCTGGCTGTATCTACGTTTCTTCAAGCTGTCAGAGAGCGGCGAGTATCGTGGAGATCGCAGTGAAACGTTTGCTTTTCAGTACTGGTTTCCTCCAATCATCCGGTGTGTTTCTTGTTGAAATGATAACACTCGCTGATGTTTTAGTCCCTATGTGGCTGCCGCGTCAAATCAGGTTTTCCGTCTGGCAGTCCGAGCCCGTGTCATCCAACCCTGGGATGAGACTCTCGGCCTGAACCAGTACTCTACTCTGCCAGGACCAGGCGGTGCGCGGGCTGAAGCCGAGAGACGACGGTGAGCTGCCTTTTGGTATACGTGTTGATGTTCAGTGCGGTCGCTCTGCGGGCGTTGGATGCTCGAATGGCATCCGCGACAGCGTCAACCCCAGCCGTGAACGTTGGGCAGAAATCAGAGTTACCTAAACCAACGTCTACGGTAACCGACTCTCAGGCCGGAAACTCTACCCACGTATAGTTAACTCTTATTGTAGGGCAGTACCAACGGGGAAGAATTGTCCTGCATACACGAAAAAGCACAAAGTAAATGAAAAAGAACAAAACGGACAGACAGGAACCCTAGCAGCCGGTCAGACTGTTCTTCTGTATGCTGTCAGCAGTCGCTCCAAGTGTAAGAGGACATGCGACCAGGAAAAGAGGTGGCATAGTTTACAACACCGGAACGTGCGGTAAAACTCACAGGGAAAGTGTAGCCCGCCTGTTTCCATGTCGTCAAATTGGGGTTTTGATAAGCGTTCAAATGATCTGCGATGTATTTGGCGGTTGGGTAATCGTCGGGGTCGCAGCCGATTCTACCGATGTTTTCTCGTTGATAAACTCGGACGTAATCCACATACATATAGGAAGGGAATGTCAGAGTGTCGAACTCGACTGTGGCGAAACCTTGGGAGATTCCAAAATTGAGAATCTGCGGTATCAGTATACCTGCCTGCCTGATCAGATAGATACCATTGCCATTGGCTCCTCAGGAATGATGCGCCTGTCGATACCGGCTATTGTGTCTGGTCCGACTGCATTGGCGTCCATAGTCCAAGCCTTTTTGCCATCCGCAAACCAAGTAATATAACCATTTTCTCGGTGGTTCTTGTCTGCAAAGACTTCTACACCTGAACACTGTTAATTGACCCATAGTGCTGATACCCACCATAAATGGCGAATGCGTTGCCATCATAAGCGCTTGATGGTACATCTGTCACCCCAGAGATTGCTTGCTGATAAATTCCTCCCAAGTAGGTGTTATATTCTGTGATGGTGGAATTGTAGATCGTGGTCGCAGACTCGTCGAACTGATAGGCGTGGTTGAACGGTGCGACCTGAGCTGACTGTGATACTTGTCCCACTGGTCGACTACCTTTCCGCCCTACTTGGGCCTAAGTCCGTAAGCTATCGCACAATTATGAAACACTAACCTCAATGATATCAACTTCGGGGGCACTGCGTCCAACGCCAACATTCGGTCCAGCGTGTTCGCCGCCTCTACAGGTGCACGCGGACATGCGTTGGCCTGGAAGACTGCCGTCAGTCTCTCATAGTCAAGATGAAAGACTCACCCTGAAAGGCCTCCGCCCTCTGGTGCCATGATATAGGCTTCGCCCGGCAGTGTTTGATTCGCTAGAGTGCCGCGATCACAGCTATCGTACGAGTAAGGCCAAAGACCGTCTGTGGTGGCACCATAGCCAGGGCGACCAAGGTTGCCCAGCGTCCAAATACCTGGCCAAAATCCGCTCACTCTGGGACTACCAGGCAATGAAACCCTCACTTCGATGTAAAAACTATACTGAAAGCACAGTTGGTTCCACGATTGAAGCATTCCAGACTTGTAGTTAAGGTCATTAATCGCCTCATTGGTCATTGTGATTTTCAAGTTGCCGTTCTCGGTGGTGATAGTGGACGGATCATACCATTCCAAGTCGCTTAAAGTGTTAGATCGTCTCTTAAGAGTGAGTAAATACATACCCTGTTGGCCAATAATGCAGGTCACTGAAATGTCAGACATGGCAATCAAGATGGAAGGACGCACACTGCTTGCCAGTACGGGTCGTCGCCAGGATAGAACGTCCTTCCATCCTTGTTGAACTCGTCGGAAAAAGTCAAAACATATTCCTGTCCGTCTGGATTGTTCCAGGTCATCTGCTCTGAAGGTGTGGCCGGATCAACGAGCTGAACAAAGTTGGGGATGAATGGAACTTGGCCAGTGGCATTGATGCCGCCAACGTTGTAGCCCCCATTATTGCCCAGTCGCTTTTCCGTGAAATATGTGATGATGGGATATCCAGCGAACAGCACGATAAGGCACAGGAGAAGAAGGAATAGACATCCAATATTGATCATGCCTCGAACAGTAAAAACTGAACCGCGCTGAGCTGGTTAGTGGCTGCATCGCAGGTAAAGCACACCTTTCGATCGCGTTTAGGGTCGGGGTTATGTAGGTGATCGTCAGGCTCCGGGTCATTCCAACCCCACCCGTCTCCAATGGTGGATGCCCGGGAAACATACGACTGATAGGATAGACGAGAAGCACGATTGTCGCTGCTTGCGAACGAATGGGGTACTGAGAGGCGTGATGGGGATTGTGCCGCGCCTGCGATTCCTAACAGTGAAGTGGACGGCGACACCGGAACCTCCGAAGAAGTTGGGCCGTACTGTTGTGAAGATGGCTGTGCTGATTAGGTTTTACTTCAGGGTTAATTGGCCACCGGTCGTCGGCCAGCTTCGCACAACTCACTCGGCTTCCATAGTCCAGCGTACTCCGGCTGTCCGACGGGGACAACATGGCATAGAAGTGAGAGGGGCGTCACAAGATGGCGGACAAGTCGATTTTGCAATGCAAAAGAAAAGAAAAGACAAAGATAAAAAAAAAAAAAAAGAGCAGAGGGGAAGGGCGTGATTGCCACGATATGTGTATACGACTGCACCGGCGAGAATATCGAATCGAATTGAATCCAAATACACAACACAGGCTGAAGGTGATGTTATTGTTGGTGCGACGGTGGCCTCTGTACGACTTGTAACGTTGGATGGAGCGCGTGGCCGTAGTTTGATGGACAGCAAGGAGCGGGGACGGAGTGCTGAAACTAAACGCACACACAGGTCAAGATAAATAAGACTGGGACGTCAGCTGAGGAACGAGAAGACTTTGCCCCAGTCCATTCAACAGCCTTGGATGGTGCGAAGTGCATCGTTTGCAGTGTGCAACAGGCAGGAAGCACTGCCATCTAGCCATCTAGGTCGCAAAGGCGGTAGAACTCACGTTGTGTTTTCCAGGCGCGGGTGGCGGAGCACGCTGACGACGATGACCAATGGTGGAGTGAAGGGAGTCAACTGGACGGCGATTGTAGTGTTGTCATTGAACGCTGCAGGGCCAGGTCTGATGCTGTGGGGCGGTGGTGCAGAAAGACAATGGTTGGTGTTTGTGCCGAGGCGGCAGTTAGCCGTTGGGATAGGCCGGATGGGGAGAAGAGTGTGGTGTGGTTGTGAGAAGGTTCAGCACTATGGTGCTGTGATGGGTACAGTCCATCTCTCCGATCTCTTTTCTCCTATGCACCTATGTGTGCACGTACCAGGACGTTCCGACTGCAGCTGCAGCTCTGCAGTTGTTACTGCACAATTGCTGCCGCCACTGGGGCGGACACGATGCTCACGACAACTCATTGTAGAGATGTTGTAACAGCATGCATAGTTTTGGGTGCTTGTTTATCTCTTCTCACCTCTGACAGCTCGTTTGTCGGATCGGACAGGAACGAAGGCCAAGTATAATCGCGGCATACGTGGTGCGCGTGATGTGTAGCTATGGTAGGTAGCCGTGTCGGTGAGCTATTTACAGACAATGCTGTGTTTGGTGGGCGTCATGGTGCAGGTGCATGCTGTTTGGATCGTTTGGCTGCGCGTTTGAACTACTACTGCATACAAAACATCGAGCCCGCCTGTGCGCCGGGGCGCTGGGCGCCTGTGGCCTGCACGGCTGGGCCGGTCTGTGGATCTGTGGCCTGTGGCAAGGCCCCACGCGCCCTGTTGTGGCGCCATTGTCGTCCCAATAGGAGCCCCAGTGGCCCAGTGCTTATGACCGGGGGAGGTCCGCGGCACAGCCTTCGTCAGCATTGCAATCTTCTGTTCTTCGGAGCCTCTGATCGTCCTCAGTGCCTCAGCTGCCTTGATCCTCAGGATTCCCCTGAGTTCTCACAGTCTTCTGAGAATGCCAGTCACGCATGCAGGCAGCCCAGAAGCAGGAGGCCAGAGGCTTGAGGCTACATCCCGTAGCCAGGGGCATAGCGACCCATTGTAGTGTGTGGCTGAAAAAGTATGAGAAAAACAAGGAGAATAATACATGAACGAAATAAACAAACAGATTCAACCGCGCGGCCCCACAGGACACATGACCGTAACTTTTATTTTAGGTTGGATGGGGTAGCGTTCGGCTGTCTCCCGTGTCGTAGTCGCCCTTGGCCATTGGGCCTTGTACCTCTGTACGCTTATATACGACTTGTACCCTTTTACGTGTAGCCGCCCGGGCCGTTGGCCGCTGGCGCACTCGCGCCGGCGACTCCCGGCACTGGCCATACAGTACATCTACACTGGCTGGATGCGCAAGCGCGCAATCATGTTGCAGATCAATTGCAGAACGTGCAGAACAATTTGTTCCCCGGTCTCTAAACACACTGGCACCCCCGTGCTGCTTGATGGCCGTCTAGCTAGTAGAGAATTTTAGAGTGACAAGGGCTAGAGATCTAGAGAGCTGTGTATGTAGATGCTTGTGATGGGTGACCTTGTGGCTGGCCATGCTGGCCACTCACAAACAAACTTGTGCCCACCCGCGTCGCCCTGACCCTGAAGCTCTTCGAAGCAATTAACGGTTGTCCGCGGTGAATACCGGGATGGTCGTTGGGTGGTTGGTCCTGTGGCCTGTTGGATGTGTGGTTTCAGAGGATCCTAATAAGCCATAATAAGAGATTGTGTCCGATTTTGTCAAATCTCCGGAGCACCACAACGTCCACAACTGCTGTTAACATGCTGTTGTTGCATGCATACTGTATGTTGTTGATGCCTGGAGCTTCAAAGTGACTAATGACCACATGATCCTTTGCGCGTGTTTACTTCACAGCCCTGGCGCAGCTCGCGCCCTCACAAGCTCTCAGTCAATTGGTCAAATCCTTGTTATACGCCTGTGCGCAGCTGTGCGTGTGGCGATGGCTACGGATGGACTGGCATGATTACATAATTACAAAAGAAGATTGATTCCGCTGGGACTTACACCGACCCTCCCGCTGTCCAGTTGCGGGCACGTGATCTGTACTACGGAGCTGGCTAGCGCTGGCCAGATGAACTGACGCCGCGCGTTCATGCCACTAAGTGTTGTCGACGCAATGATCAAACTCTTTGGTATGTTACTGTGCGTACTGTCATCTCCACCTCATCCTTCTTTCCACAGCTTTTGACCGAGTTCTTCGCAACTACATTTCACAACCATCCCCTTTCGCTGTCCACAACTCCCCACTACGATCAGGATGACCGACGATTTCCAGTCCGTGTCAACAGCCGCGGAGCTTGAGCGGGCAGGGGCCATGCAACAATCAAATCCTGCGAAAGCCGAACAATCTTATCGCGCAGTGTTAAGCCGCAAGGCAGGTATGTCACTGGATTCCAGCCACCACGTCTGACATCCCAGTCGATGAAGGTGAACTTAAGGACCAGGAAACCGCGCTGCTGAAGCTTGGTGCTCTGTATCGTGATACTGGGTGCGTTTTGAAGATCTCCATGTTGTTGACGTCTTGGTAGCAAAACACAAGAACTGGCACAGCTGGTAGTGCATTCTCGCGACTTCATGTCTACAGTTGCAAAGGCCAAGACCGCCAAACTCAGTATGTCGACGATATTTTATTCCTTCTAGAGCGATACTCACCCCTGAACAGTTCGCGCCCTCATTGACTTTTTCCCTCCAACGGCACGCGATCTACAGATGCAGGTCACCAGCGAGAATATCGAATGGGCTCGCCAAGAGAAGCGTGTATTTTTGCGCCAGAGCTTGGAGATCAAATTAGTCGCGCTGTGAGTTTTGATGTGCTGATCAGTGTTTTGACCGCAGTCATATCGAATCACAAAACTATCGCAAGGCACTTTCAATGACGGAAGAGCTACTCAAGGAGCTCAAGCAGTTGGATGACAAGATCATTCTTACCGAAGTCTTCCTACTTGAGTCCCGCGCGGCCCATGCTATTCAGAACATGCCTCGCGCCAAGGTTAGTGGTCATGTTCTTGAAGAAGCGCCATGCTGAATTCACAGGCCGCTCTGACATCTGCCCGCACGACAGCAAACTCAATCTATTGTCCTCCTATTTTGCAAGCGCAGTTGGACTTGCAAGCGGGAGCCATCAATGCCGACGACAAGGATTATAAGACAGCGTACTCGTACTTTTTTGAAGCATTTGAAGGCTTTATTCAAGTCGATGAGCGGGATTCGCGTAGCCTTCGATCCCTGAAGTACATGTTGCTGTGTAAGATCATGATGGGACAGGTGAGTGCAAGAATGCATGGTGATTTAATCTGACTGGAGTCTGATGACGTTTCCTCTCTGTTGATGATGAAATCGGCAATGAGGTACGCTGGCAAGGACCTTGATGCCATGAAAACGACTGCACAGGCTCAGAAGGAACGGAGCCTTGAGATGTTCAAGAGCACCTTGAAAGAGTACCAGGACCGTACGTACCAATCATTCCTTCAAACTCTAATTGTGTCCAGAGCTGCAGCGCGACCCTCTGATTCGGTCCCACCTCTCTGCTTTGTTTGACACTTTGCTGGAGCAAAATCTCCTACGAGTCATCGAGCCATATTCCTCGGTCGAATTGTCTTGGATTGCGCATGAAGTTGGTCAAGGCCGCGACGTCGTGGAGGAAAAGTATGTAACATGGTACCACCACTCATATGGCTGACAAAGGAGGCTGAGCCAGATGATCTTGGATCAAGTATTTTTCGGCGTACTCAATGAGAAGGCTGGCACTCTGGAAGTCTTCGACGAACCTCAAGAGGAGGTAGGTCTTTGTTGATGCCTGGTCAAGCTGATCCAGTAGGAACTTCTGTCTGGCGCTCTCGAAACCATGAAACAAATGGGCAGTGTTATCCAGGCGTTGTACGAGAAGGTGAGTTGTGAACTGACAGTGTAAGGTCACAACTAACGGCGCAGGCAACGAGCCTATCATAATGTGCGAGGATGAGCGATGGAGAAGAGAATGCTTGACACAACAAGTAGATTGGGATATGCCCACATTGTGATAGGCCACATGTCCATATGAATTCAGGCAGTGAATGCGACTGTGTCGGTGACGAAGTGTGGATGACCGACAAAGAATTCAAGAAGCATCATAATGAAGCTGGGCTTGACATACTGTAATGGAGTCGATGGACGACATCGACGGCATATGAAGGCCTGGGGGGCTCTCAAGATCTCAAAAGCTGGATGAGCGCATGCGTGACGTGTGACGTGTGACGAACCGTGAAGGGGCCCCAGGCCTCAGGCCCCACGGCGACAGGTCGCGCGGCTCCAAGACCCCTGTTGGATCTGCTAATCTGTTAAAAGGTCGATGACTCTGAATGGGCTTCCTAGCCACCCCCGTTACTACTCTTGTTCATTTACCTGCTCCATAGCTCACATTCTTGTTCATCTACCTGCTCCATAGCTCACATCTTTGCCTGACAAGTGACTTCTTCCAACATCACCACTCCACACAGCGCTCCCAACCAATGCCACCTCTACAATTTCAACCCCTCTCATCTCAACCTACTCCCGAGTTTTGGTCTGCCTTGGCCTCTCTCAAACTCGATCAACTTCGCCTTGATGACACTGTCCTCCCCATTCATGCCTGGGTGGACCAAGGTCGCGAGATCCCCAACGTAAACAAGCTTTCAGGCAGAGTCGAAGGAGAGGACGTCTGTGTGGATGCAAGCCTCTTTCTCCCATCATCTGCGTTTGGCGAGCCTGAAGCCAGGTATGTTCGATATCCGCGCCAGTACACTTCTGACATGGTCAGACCCAGTCCCACCAGCCAGCTCTGGAAGGGCGTTTTCAAAAACTATAACACCATTGAAGAGTTTCGTTCCCCTCAAGCTAAGAAGAGTTTGTTTGATTCTCTTGTGCGCGAAATGTTGTCCTCGTTTCAAGACGAAATTCCCAAGCTTAATATGTTTCTCCTCGTCACCTTTGCGGACCTCAAGAAGTATACATACCATTACTGGTTTGCATTTCCCGCGCTAGTCTCCAAACCTGGCTGGCAATTGACAGAGTCTTTGCAACCCATGGCAGTTGAGGTGTGTCCATCGGCGAAGCTGTATTAATGGGAAAAGGACGTGACGGAGATATGTCAACTCGGCAGTGCGGCCATCGATGTTGGGTTCCAGGGCGGGGCATTTCTAGTGAAAGGTCTGCGAGGCCATCGAGTACAGGGAACGCTCAGCAATGCGGCTAGGTTTTTTGAAGATTGTGCACCAGAGGAGGTATGTTACTTTCCGACCAGTAAGCAAGTCTCACCACAGCGAATTGTAGCATTCCACGATTCGTCAGCTCTACATCAACACCCTGGCTGGGGGTTAAGGAATATTCTTTTTTATCTTAAGGCGCGCCATAATATAACAGACATCAGGATCGTCTGCCTGAGGCAAGGCAATAGTAGTCGCACAGCACGAGTATCTACCGAAGAGGCAGATGGTCCCAACACGTTGCCGCAATCCGTGGGATGGGAACGCGACGGAACCGGTAAACTGGCAAGTCGGGTGGCAAACTTAGGGTCCACACTTGACCCTTCCCGGTACGTTGCAGGCGAATCGCAGCTTTGTCGTACATTCTGTCCTCCTTTCTGACTAGCTGTATAGCCTGGCTGAACAGGCAGTTGACCTGAATCTCAAGCTTATGCGCTGGAGAATTCTGCCAAATCTCGATCTGGAGCGGATTGCAACTTCAAAATGCCTTCTACTGGGAGCTGGTACCTTGGGCTGTTATGTCGCCAGGGCCCTCATGGTGGGTTTATGAGCCGCTCAAGTGGTTAACAGCAGGGCTGGGGAGTGCGCAATATTACATTCGTTGATTCAGCTCGAGTATCGTTTTCCAATCCGGTTAGGCAGCCTCTTTTCAATTTTGAAGACTGCCTCAATGGAGGTCAACCCAAAGCGGAATGTGCAGCCAAGCGGTTGAAGGAAATCTTTCCATCCATAGTGAGAGGCTGCCAGGAAGTTTGAACTCATTAGCAGAACACAACTGGACAATCGTTCTCCATCCCGATGCCCGGTCATCCCATCGGCATGGGTGCGGAAGGAGTGACAGCAAGTACCGTTTCCGAGCTTGAAACACTCATCAGCACGCATGACGCAGTGTTCCTTCTCATGGACTCTCGAGAGTCCAGATGGCTTCCGACTGTGCTTGGTGCCTGTCATGGGAAGATAGTGATCAATGCCGCGCTAGGTTTTGACAGTTACCTCGTCATGAGGCATGGTGCGCCACCAACAACCCCGTCCCAGAGGCGACTCGGCTGTTACTTCTGCAATGACGTCGTTGCCCCGACAGACGTAAGTCTGTCGAGCTGCTGCTGTGAAGGATGTAACTGACGGCCGTCAGTCGTTGACGGATAGAACTCTGGACCAGATGTGCACGGTAACACGACCAGGGGTTGCACCCATGGCGGCTGCCTCCGCTGTTGAGCTTTTCGTCTCACTAGTGCAACACCCGTTAGGGTAAGTCGCCGCTTGTGCATCGCTCACCCATAAGTGTGTCCGCGCCAGCCGAGAAGTACCTAAATCACAATGATCCGATGAGCTCCGGTTCGCCGCTTGGGCCAGTTCCACATCAACTTCGAGGAATGCTGAGTCAATGGAACAATATATCTGTGGAAGGTTTAGCATATGATCGGTGCACAGCGTGCAGCTCAAAGGTAGATTGCGCCAGTTTACATTGCACTAACACAGCAGGTCATTGACGCATACCATGAAGGTGGTTTCGGGTTTCTCTTGAAGGTATTCAACGAGCCGGGCTTTTTGGAGAGCCTAACTGGTCTGGACAAGCTACATGCCGAAGCCGAGGCCGTGCTTGATAGTATCGATTGGGAAGAGGGCAGCAGTAGTAGTAGTACTAGTGGTGACGACACTGACAGTTGGGTTTGATTTGTGATGACCTGAACACAATTGAAAAATGATTGGCGGTCACTTTACGTAATCGGTCATGTGGCGTCCTTTGAGAGCATGCACGCATGTTTGTACTACTACTGTATATACGTATATAGCCATATAGCTGGATACGAACGGGGAACACGGAACACGGAACGCGGAACGCGCCGGAACGCGCCGAACGCGGAATTGCTTCCGTCAACCACAGTTGTAGCTTGCACACATCGAGTTGTGGGTAAACAAACAATCGCACAAACAAAACAAGCACAAGCACGGTCAACAACCCCATGACCCAACTTGCATCAACTGTACACTCTTCTTCCTGCCCTGGACTCCTTTGTCATTTTTCTTTGCACTGCTTCTCTTCAACAACATCATCTCCACTACAGTCTGCGCCAAACCGAATTCAGCACCTTGATTATCCTCTCAACAGTCGTCATGGACCACCATCGAAAGGCCCTATCCCACGACGGGCCTGCCGGAAACGCTGCATCTACTCATTCAGGTATCCCGATGCCTCCATCCACGCGCAAGACTGGAACTCTTGGAAGAATTGGCCCGTTAAACTCTCGTCCTTCCGTCATCACGTCGTCTGTCCATGGTCGCCAATCTCTTGCCACCCATGGTCAACAAGGGTATCCGAAGCCCTATGACTCCAAACCAATGCGTCGTAGTACACTTGCAACCCGATCCGACATCTCGAGCGGTCAACGCGGCGATGCAGGCTTTTATGGCCGAACTCCCCAGGCTACTCGTAGTCATTCCGCGTAGGTCACATCAAAGATGACAAGCTAACCCCAGCAGTGGTCGTCGTTCATCAGTGTTTGCGTCGGCAGGGGCCGGCCGAGCTTCGATTATGACAGGTTATTCGACCGCTACGAGGGATCCGCGACCTCTTCGCGATCGGGCGTTTCAGACAGACTGTTTCAATAACGTTCAAGAGTTTTTGGCGCGACGCAAATTTCCTATGCTTTCCGCGAAACCAACTCAGAAGGATATCCAGTCAGTCTTCAAGTTTCTTGCCGACGACCTCGTTGGACCCGGCCTACCCTGGAGCAAAAAGTTCGAGGACGATTGTTTTGCCATTCTTAAAGATCTAAAGTATCCCTCCCTCGACTCTATCGGCAGATCTGCTCTCAGCGTGGCCGGATCGGAGAGAAACTGGCCGATGATGTTGGCCTTGTTCAACTGGATGGTTGACCTTTGCAAGGTAGGGTTTATTTCTTCATTGACGCTGACGTTGAACAGGCGCAAGAAGATTGGTGCGATACAGATGTCGTCTCAGATCCCCTTCTTCGTCCAGCCAGTGAAATGCCAGTAGACCATCCGCGTATACAAGACCGGCTGCTCTGGGACTACTGTTCCCGGGCCTACAAAGAATGGTGTGATGGTGCCGAACAGTTTCCACAAGCTGAGCGTCAGCTCAGAGAGGCTTATGGTAAGCCATGGAGCGGAGCTGTCAAGCTAACGAGTGCAGATCGTATCATGAGTGTCTCTGTTGAAGAGTGCGACAGATTGGAAACAGCTATTGCCAAACGCGACGCAGAGCTGCGACAGCTTCGTGCACAGGAGGTTCGTACAATAACGCTGAATTTGGAAAGCGCTCTTTTGCTGAACCGCACAAGCCTCCTTTGCGACAAAATGAGGAGGAACATACTCGGTTGACGAGCGACAAGTCGAAGTTCATCACATATGTCGACATGCACAAGCAAAAGGTTGCCCGACTTCGACATAATATCGAAACAGGCGTAGCAGCCAAGACGGAGTGCGGTGGGTACAACCAGGGTTGAGTAAGGTCAACGTCTGATACTTGTAGCTCAAAGCATCGAGGCAGCTCGGACAGAGCTCCTAGATGCGGATGCCGCCGTGGCTGCACAGAACCTCTCCCCCGACGAGATCAATCGCATGAACCACGAAAAGGAAGCTCTTTCCCGGAACTTGGAAGACCTAAGGGACAAGATTGCCGATGCGACCCATCAAGGATATGATCAAGAGATGCTGGTGACCAAAGCCATGGATCGGTTTGAACAGCTTCTTCAAGATTACACGACCTTGGGACATCAAATTGGCCTTATTTCTTCGTCTTTCGACGGTGGCTTCACAGAACCGCGAGACACGGACTTTGCCATCGACCTGGACCTGGGGGCAGAAAGCCTCAATGACATCAGAGAACAGGGACGCTCTCGAATGCTGTCCATTCGACCGGCACTTCAAAGATACTGCGAGGATTTCCGCAAACAGGCTCGTAATTTCCAGGATGAGGCGATCGCGCTGGAAGATCAGCGCGACCGTCTCATTCAGGATGTAGGGCGCCAGCAGGAAGATGTCGCCCGACGCGAGATGCGGTTTAAGATTGTATCCGATCAAGCTGAAGAAGCCAAGAATGTAAGCGATGGTGACTTTTTGAGTAAAATGAGCTAACGTTACTCAGCAATTGCAGGCAGAGGCAACGGAAACCAATCGTACAGTGTCGAAGCTGGAATCAGAGGTATCTGCAATGTCAAGTGCGAGCCAGCAAGGAGTTTTCAGTACACAGTCACAATTGGAAAGCACAAAAATCGAGTGAGTCTCAGTGATAGCAAGCAGACACTCACAACAAGATTTCAAGAGTTGCGACACAAGACAAAGGAAATTCAACAGAGCGTAGTGGGCCAACTCACAACCCACATTGACACTCTTATCAAGGCGAAGGAACATGTAGCCCACAGTCTCAAAGGCGTACGGAGCTTTGCTGAGACGCAGTAGCGTTTCACTGCAACATTCGCAGATAGGCCTCGGTTCTGTACTTCTGAGCCGGTGGGTGGCTACAGATGTTTTAATGAGACTGTCGTCCTGCCCAGTACCCATGTAGAGCAGTATGTCTATCATGAGATGTCATGAGTGATGAATGCTGATGTGGATCCGAGATGTGGTTGCGTCGCTACATGAACATCATGAGGTAGGTTTCAAAGACATTCGGAGAAAGGAACCCATCTCTATTCTCATAGGTCATAGACATAGAGTCTGGCATTCTCATCCGGTTGGGAACGCTCGTTAATCGCTTAAAAATATTGTTACCCGAGGCCACAAAACAGTCAGTCTGGGCGATTGGGACATCAAGGAATTGTACATTAGACGCTCATATCTTGAACAAGAGAGGGGGGKGKGGKGGGGGGGGGGGGGGGGGKGRRKGTGTGTGTGGGGGGGGGCAGATGTGAAGGGATACACTGACTGGGGTCTACCGGATGAGATCCGCGAACAGGATATACAGTGAGTGAGTGCTCCCAAGGCATCCCGCAACTGTCGAATACAGATTGTGTGATTCACTGAGTACTGATTCAATACGTACTGATCGTACTGACGTGTCTGACTGGGCCAAAGGGATACCCGAGGGTCTCCCTCGTCACACGTCTCCCTCGTCACACGATCAACGTGGCCTGCAAGGCTGGATGCCCATTAAGAGGTATGAATGCTTGCACATGCACAAATGTACCACCTTTGCACCATATGCATTAATGCACGCGCATCGTGCATTGTTGATCTGCAGATCCCCAGAATGCGCAGTCTGAGTGTTCTCGAATGGGTCCCAAGGGCCCCATTGGCCAATGGGTTCTGAGCAATCCGTGAGCTGAGGCCCTATCCCGCCGGTTTGCTTGATATTGTAGAGGTATGTAGCTAGATACACGCATTACATTCTGCTACAGTAGATTACTTGGAGATCTGGATACAGTACATATATGTAATCATTTCGCTGAGCAGCGCGAGCAGTTGAAAGGGCACTACAGCATATCATTATATGTCATGCCCTCAAAATCTCTATGCTCTTGGTCGCTCAGTCGGTCCAGCTGGGCTCAACGCGCGACGCGACTCACTGCCCCGGTTGTTCCGTTAGCCACAAGCAACCAGCAACGGATGGCAGCCCGTGCTGGCTCCTGCTGGCTTTGGTGATCCCGTTGGGCTGTGGCGCTGTGGGCTGTGGGCCGTGGGCCGTGGGCCGGCTGACCCCTGATCGGCCTGGTCCACCCTAGCGCCCTAGGCCCCTGAGGGTCTCCCCCCCCCCCCACTAGTCCCTCGAATTTCTCCCCGTGGCCCCCGTGAGGTGTCTCGTGTCGTGTACAGTTATGGAATTATTATGGTCGAATGGTCGTGATCGTGGTCGTGTCGTGTCGTGTCGTGTCGTGTCGCGAACAGCTTCAAGCTATGAAGCTCCAACTTCCACGATCCACCGATACACCATTCCATGATTAAGATTCTTCACCCCATCTCAATATCCCGTATCCCATATCCCTCATCACCCCGGCCCTTGTATTGGTAGAACTACTACTACTGTTGGTTTTGGCACTGGCTGCCGTTGTCGTCGTTCTTCGCCGGCGCTGCCGTGACCTCTCGCAACCGATCACACCACAAGGGCGCACCATCCTAGTCGCACCTAGGCTCCCCCACCGCCACACACATTCTCCAAAACTACCACCATACCCCCTATCTCTCGACTCTCTTTTCTCTCTCTCTCTCTCTCTCTCTCCCTCCTCCCACCTTGTTCTTAAACCTCAGTCAGCCTTTCCATCCTCCAATTTCAATCCTTTCCCCCGCGGCCCCGCTCCTGTGTGCCCCTCGCTCTCCCTGTCTGTCACGTCCACCCAACGCCCTCACGTCTTTTTTTCAGACCCTCAACCCACCCCCGAATCCGCCTTGACCCCGGCTGCGTGTCACATCTGTTCACTTTAACCCATTCTCCCTTCCATTACATCGCGGCATTCTCACCGCTCTCGCATCTCCATCCTCCGCTCGAAGCAACCCTCAACTTGCCACCCGCTTCGGCAACAAAGGCGTAGACCTGACTTGGCTCACGTTGAGATCTGCCTCACGCCAGCAGACTCTGTCAACTCAGCCAGGTTTGTCCGATGAACTCGGTGTACGCCAAGGGGACGCGCGTGTGGCTGCCAGATGCAGCTGCAGGTTGGATCCCTGGTACGGTCACAGCTTTGGCGTTGCCCGCGGACAATGATCCAGCTTCCCAAGTCACCATCACCGTCTCGTATGAACAGTCAGACAATGCTGCTGCGACTACCAAAGATTACAAATGCTCTTTGGCTGCGCTCCAGGCCGCCTCTGAGTCGACTGGGAACAGCGTTTCGCCTATGCCTGCTCCACCTGGTCAAGACCCGCTTCCACCACTGAGAAACCCCCCCCTGCTGGAAAGCTCCGAAGATCTGGCCAGTCTCAGTAACCTGAACGAGCCCAGTGGTATGTACACGCTGGAATCAGACCGCATATGCTGAAGCATCCCAGTCCTACATGCCATTGCTACCCGCTATGACACTCACCAACCTTACACGTATTCGGGCATTGTACTGGTGAGTCGCTGGACCAGTATGTGAGCTGACAGTTTCAGGTTGCACTGAATCCGTTCAGCCCAGTTCCTCTCTGTATGTCCAAATCACCAATAAACGGCTAATCCACCTAGATACCAACGACATTTTGCAGGCATATGCGGGTAAAAAGAAAGGGGAACTCGAGCCCCACCTGTTCGCAATTGCTGAGGAGGCACTGGACTACATGCGGCGAGGAACCGGGACCGGTGGTGTTGATCCAACTGGCGCTGGTGACCAGACAATCGTGGTCAGCGGTGAGAGGTACGTCCAGGCTTATGCTCAAGAGTTAACTTTGTGAACAGTGGAGCAGGCAAGACAGTTTCAGCCAAATACATCCTCCGGTATTTCGCGTCGGTCCACAATCCTGGGAAGGATGGGGGCTCCAACGAACGACGCCGCGATGGAATCGGCAATGATGATGAGGGAATGAGTGAAATCGAACGTCAGATTCTGGCCAGCAATCCCATCATGGAAGCGTTTGGTAATGCCAAAACGACGAGAAACGACAATAGCTCTCGGTTCGGCAAATACATCGAGGTTTGTTGGCATGACATGAGTAACCATGACTAACTTTCATAGGTGATGTTCGACAGTGAAAACGAAATTGTGGGAGCACGTATACGAACCTATCTACTGGAACGTTCTCGCCTTGTTTATCAACCAGAAACCGAACGTAATTACCATATCTTCTATCAACTTCTTTCTGGTGCCCCTTCTAAGGAGAGGAAAGACATGTCCCTACCCGCAGATCCTCAACAATTCGCCTATCTTTCTGGCGGTGGGCCCACTTCATCAAACATCCCCGGCGTTGACGATGCTAAGGAGTTTCGCGACACTCAAGAGGCTTTGAGCACTGTAGGAATTTCAGTTGAGCGCCAGTGGCACATTTTCAAGGTCCTTGGCGCGCTTCTGCACCTGGGGAACGTCAAAATCACACAATCCCGTACAGATGCTGTTCTAGCGGATGACGACGCGTCACTCGTTCTGGCCACCGAACTGCTCGGCTTGCCGTTGGCTGAGTTTAAAAAATGGATCATCAAGCGACAGTTGACGATGCGCAACGAGACGGTGGTCAAGGCATTGACATCAGCCCAAGCCAACGTGGTCCGAGACTCTGTCGCCAAGTACATCTATTCTTGCTTGTTTGATGTAAGGCGCTGTATTTTGACGGTATGTGCTGACAGCGCAGTGGCTCGTGAGCATCGTCAATGACAGCCTGGCGGGCGAGCGTCCGTCCACCAAGTTTATCGGTGTGCTAGACATTGTAAGTGAGCCGTTTTCGATAGTCCCTGATGATCCCAGTATGGATTCGAACACTTCAAGAAGAACTCGTTTGAGCAATTCTGTATCAACTGGGCCAATGAAAAGCTGCAACAGGAGGTTAGTGCCTCTCCCTAGTCAAGCTAACATGACAGTTTAACGCACACGTTTTCAAGGTACGAACGAATTATTGAGCTGCCGCTTACATATAGCTCGAACAGGAAGAATACGTACGAGAGGAAATCAATTGGACGTTCATTGATTTCACCGATAATCAGGCGTGCATTGATGTCATCGAGGGCAAAATGGGTGTGTTGGCCCTCCTCGACGAGGAATCCCGTTTGCCTTCTGGGGCGGACGCTTCGTTTGCCAATAAACTTCACCAGCAGTTGGGTAAGCCGGAGCATAAGGATGTGTTCAAGAAGCCCCGGTTCAATCAAAATGCCTTTACTATCGCTCATTACGCACACGACGTCACCTACGATGCGGAAGGTTTCATTGAGAAGAATAGAGATACGGTACCAGACGAACATTTGGCTCTCTTGTTGGCGTCATCGAACGCCTTTCTGCGGGAAGCTGTCGAACGTTCATCCTCTCTTGCAGTTGCAGCCACAACAACTGGACCGTCCGCGGACGCTCGACCTGGCCCCAAACGGTCTGCGGCGGCACGTAAGCCGACATTGGGTTCGATTTTCAAGTATTCGCTCATCAGTCTAATGGACACAATCAACCACACAAATGTTCATTACATTCGTTGCATCAAACCGAATGAGGCGAAGAGGGCTTGGACGTTCGAACCGCAACAGGTCCTGTCACAACTGCGTGCCTGTGGTGTTCTCGAAACTATCAGGATCAGTTGTGCAGGTTATCCCAGTCGCTGGACTTTTGCCGAGTTTGCGAGCCGGTACGTTCCACTAGTTCAGTCCACGACGCTAACACTGCAGCTACTACGTTCTTGTTCCTTCTAAAGAGTGGGAAGGCAATTCCGACGTCAAGGCATTCTGCCAACTGCTGTTACAGCGCACCTTGAAGGACGAAAACAAGTACCAGGTTGGCTTGTCTAAGATCTTTTTCCGAGCCGGCATGGTTGCTTTGCTGGAGTCCCTCCGAACCGCGCGCCTGAACGCCCTTGTAACCCTCGTCCAGAAGAACGTCCGGCGACGTATTGCGTACAAGCACTATCAGGACCTGCGCCGGCGAACAATCGTCATCCAGGCGTGGTGGCGTGGTATATTGGGCCGACGTCTAGCGGAACAGATGCGTCAAGAAGCGGCAGCTGTTGCGATCCAACGCGTTGCGCGAGGCTACTTGCAGCGTCGTGCATATCTCGGCACTAGGCAGTTTGTGATCAACATTCAGTCCGGTACGTGTTCTGTGTATCGTTCTTCTGACCATGGCCAGTGGCGCGCGCGCACATCGCCAAACTACGATTTTCAGAGGCTCGCACCATTTTTGCTGCCAATTCGTTGCAGTGCCTTTTCCGTGGATTGTGAGTCTCAATACCCTTGCTGAAGTAACTGACATATGTAGGGCGGCGCGGAGACGGCTCAAAGCGGAGATCCGCCGTGTTGTCTTGTTGCAGTCGCAATGGCGCCGTAAACTGGCGGTTCGCGAACTTCAGGCGTTGAAGGTGGAGGCGAAATCCGCGTCCAAACTCAAAGAGATTTCGTATCATCTTGAAAACAAAGTCGTCGAGCTTACCAAGTTGGTTCAGAAACGAACAGCCGAGAGCAAGGGCCTGAACTTTCGCATCGCAGATCTTGAGAAGGAGCTTGCAGTGTGGCAGTCGAAGCACGACGATGCCCACACTCGCTCCGTCGCGTTGGAAGCGCAACTCGCGCAACCTTCGGTACCTCAGACAAAGTTCGACGAGATTGTCAATCTGCGGATGGAAACTGAGGAGCGATTGCGCCTCGCACTAAAACGCGTGACAGATCAAGGCGACGAAATTCACCGGCTGTCCACCCAACTGGACCGCACCGTGTCCGAATCCCATGAGCGTCAAGTGACTCTGGACGCCGCCATAGCTAAACATGGGGAGGATGCTTCGACAATCGCTAGTCTACGCCAAGAAGTTACGACCTTGAAGGAGCAAATCAGTCGAGCCAACGCATTGCACGCCCTTACCAAAGGTCCACGTGAGGCACCTCCCTCCCCGACGTTCGATCGTGGACTCCGCGAGTTTGCGAATGGCATTCAAGCGACTGAGTCTCGCGGCCAAGGTGCAACCCGTCGTAGACAGCGTCGCCACAGCACAACGGGTCATGGCCCCTCGGCATTCCCTGATGACGACGCATTCGACTACAAACGAACGCCGTTGAACAATCCTCGTGCCGTGTCCGTCATGTTCCCTCAAGCCAACAACCTCCGCCCCCGGGATTCTAACGGGCTACCGACCCTAAACGATTCGTCTGTAGATGAGGTGCTCCGTCTGCTGCAAGACGAGGAAAGCCTTGATGACGACGTTTTGCAAGGCCTGATTACCAACCTCAAGATTCCAGCCGCCAGTCTTCATAATCCACCCCTTGCGAAGGAGGTCATTTTCCCAGCTCATCTCATCAGTCTTGTCTCGAACGAAATGTGGAAATTGGGAATGATTCCCGAGAGCGAACGGTTCCTCGCCAATGTGATGCAAAGCATCCAGAGTTTTGTTATGGTACGTGACATTAACGTACTGCTGCTGACTTACGTTTAGCAATTTAAGGGAGAGGACGTTATCGTCCCGGGCATCTTTTGGCTCTCAAATGTGCAGGAAATCCTTTCCTTCATTTGTGTTGCCGAGTCCGATGCGCAACAGGGAATTGCACCCGGGATGGATGAGCCAGGAGCCCGGGAGCTTGATTGGGAGGCGTACGAGCGTCTGGTCGGCATCGTCAAACATGATCTCGACAGTCTCGAGTACAACATTTATCACACTTGGATGCTCGAGGTCAAGAAGAAGCTGAGCAAAATGGTTATCCCGGCTCTCATCGAATCTCAGTCTCTTCCCGGCTTTATCACTTCGGATGGGAATGGTCGAATGTTTTCCCGCATGATCGGCATGGGTAGCAGCAACAACCAACCTACGGCAAGCATGGACGATATTCTTAATCTCCTCAACAAAGTGTGGAAATGTCTGAAGAGCTACTACATGGAAGAGAGTGTAATGCAGCAGGTGGTAACCGAGTTGCTCAAGCTCATTGGCACCATTGCTTTTAACGATTTGATCCTACGTCGCAACTTCTGTTCTTGGAAACGAGGTGAGTCGTTAGCATCAGTGGGAGTGCTTACAGTCTAGCCATGCAAATACAGTACAACATCACTCGAATTGAAGGTCAGTTAGCATTTCATGGCATCTGGACTGTACTGATTGGTACAGAATGGTGCAAGGCTCATGACATGCCGGAAGGATTGTTACAGCTGGAGCACCTCATGCAGGCCACGAAGCTCCTCCAGCTGAAGAAAGTATGTAGTCCTCACAGTGCGAGTCTGAGACTAATCTCAGGCAACCTTGGGTGACATTGAGATTCTGTTCGATGTGTGCTGGATTTTATCGCCGTCTCAGATTCAGAAGCTCATCTCGCAATATTACAACGCGGATTACGAGGCTCCCATCTCCCCTGAAATTCTCAAAGCCGTGGCGGCTCGGGTGCGGCCCGAGGACAAGAACGACCAGCTGCTCCTCCAAACTGAACAGGATGAAGTGGGCCCTTACCAAATCCCTCCTCCCCGCGACATTGCTGGTTTGGAAACATGTGAGTTCATAGAGTACCTTGCATTCTACTTATACATCATCAGATGTTCCCGCATGGCTCAATGTTCCCGTTCTGCGCCGACTTGCCACCTTCGTGGCCTAGGATTTATACAATGGTTTATCATGAATGCGAATGCAACGTGCAGTATGGGCACGGTCAATGCCTATACTGCGATAACGAACTCGAATAGCACATATTCACAAATGTGGCCCGCAAGGAAAAGCCGAAATACATCACAGCTCTCAACGAGAGCTCTATAACCAGTCGCGCGTCTGACCCGATCGCCTCAACATCTCGACAGCTTCTGTCGAGCCCATCTCTTGTCCACTCCATGCTGAATGATTCCAATCATCCAGCACGTTACGTCGTGTTCCTTCGTGCCGCTGTGTATACTCTGATGGAGCAGAAGACATGGCTTCCCAGATATCGGATCGACGAAGTCGCACCCCGAGACACGTCGACAGGAAGCAGTAGACGAGGGCGGATAGACTTGATCGCAAGATCAGTCAATGCACTTGGATACAAGCAGTGTTACTTGCAAACCTTTACGTACAAGAAAAAGAAGGTAACCACCGAAAAGACGAACAGGGAATGGTCCATTACGGATGTGTTGCTTTGTCAAGAGCTCAAGAGATGAAATGGCAGTCAGACAGGAAGATGAGTCGACGTGAGCCCCACAGAGGACAGCGCCAGATCACGCCAGCTACGCCAGACGTGGCAGACAAATGGGTGCAACCCTGATGTGACTGATACTACCAGTCGTACATACGTGCAGTACTCTATTACTGTATCTTGATATCAGTGGTCGTGGCGGCAAGAGGATCAGGTCAGTATGGTCAGGAAGTTCCGTCACGTGACTGTAAAAAGCTTCTTTGCGTACCTTTCTTTTTTTTTTTTTTTCGTCTTTTTTTTTTCCCTTCTTTGTCGTTCCGGACCTTTGCTTGTCTTTGCCACTGCTAGCTGCCAGCGTTGGTCGTCGCGGAACTGGCACCTCTGTTCGACATCTGCACATCACACCAGTGGATGGGTAGACCTATAGACCTAGGTATCCTGTCTATCGTAACAATCATCTTCTCATCTACATCGCCGTTGCTCCTAGTTTCCAAGCAGCAATCCTAAGCTGCCCACAATGGCGCCTCAAGCTCATCGTCATCGACCAACTCTCAAACAGGTAATGACAGTCTCGAGATTCATGGATCAACTTTGGAATGGGTGTCTAACTCTTCGCCCAGAACAATAAATCGTTCAAATCAAAACATGCCTCCAAAGGATCTCTCAAGGCAGCTGCAAAGGGTGAATTGATTGTTGAGGAGTAACTCGCAGTCGCTGATGTGTGACAGGAAAAACTTCGTCACTGAAGGACAACATGAACACTCACAAAGCGGTTGCGGCGGCCGGCTCAAAGAAGGCACGTCTTCATCAACAGGCCCAGAAACGTGACGCCAAGCAGCGCTCTCATCGTGACGAAGCCAAGTTCTTTTCAACGAGCTCTGGAGGAGGTAAGCAGTCACATACGTCAAGTTTTGGGTCTCGCCTGACTAGTATAGGACATGTTCCACGAATTGTCTCTATCGTTCCGCTTCTGCCCTCGGTTTCGGCAGAGAGATTTGTCCTTGACCTGCTCCCCTCTTTGGGCCTCTCAGACGAGGAAATCAAAGAGCTGTCGCCAAAGATCGGTATTCATTCTTCCACTGTTGTTCCGGCTCCGCGATTCAAGACTACCTTGATTTTCAACACTCTTCCGCCTCTCCAGCTGTATCCCACGTTAGACTCCGCTCTAGTCAGTGACGTGGTGATTCTCTTGTCTAGTAGCGTCGACGAAGTCCAATTGGAGGGAGAAACAATCCTCCGCTGTCTTCAAGGCCAGGTGGGAAATACTGCTATTATTTCGTCGGTTCAGGTACGTTTCAAAGCAGCGACCAGTGGCTAATTTTGTTAGTCTCCGCGATCAAACCCTCTATCGGCAGCATCCCGACCCCTTGTTCACAAGTCGCTCCTTTCTTTCTTCCGATACTTCTTTCCGCCAGTTTCCAAAATCCATTCAGTAGATTCCTCGAGCGACGCCCTTCTTCTTGCCAGGGCCATCTGTGAGGGATCTCCAACGTCGATTCATCATCCCGAAGGACGGTCGTGGCTTGTATCGGAAGGTGGGGACTCACTGAACTGGGACCCGGTTGGAGAAGATTCTGGCTCGGTGGACCAACTAGGTACACTTCGCGTTCTGGGCACCATCCGAGGGGCCTCCATGAGTGCAAACCGACTTGTCCACATCCCCGGGTTTGGAGACTTCCAACTTTCAGAGGTATGTCATGACGATAAATAGCCGCTTATTACTCAGATCTATTCTGCACCAGCGCCTCAGCGCCACGGCAAGTCCAACAGTCAAAGTCATTCTACTGCCTCTCTGTCACTTCCGGATGAGAGTACAGATGATCTGACTGCAACCAACGTACCAGACCTTCTGGCCAACGAGCAAACCTGGCCCACCGAAGAGGAGATGATGTCAGCCCCCGCTGCCCAAGAGAACCAAGAGTCAACTAGAAGAGTGAAACGAGTGCCGAAAGGAACCAGCGCCTATCAAGCGGCCTGGATTTTCGATGATGATGACGAACACGAGCGCAAGGATGATTCCGATCAGGAGGGGATGAGCGAGGATTCTGACGGTGCCACAAGTGAGGCGCCCCGTGGATGTTCCTCGCTGACCACTTTCAGGTGATATCAGTCAGCCAATCTTTGAGGAGGAGGAGGTGGAAGAGATTGAGCTGGACTCTCGCACAAACGAACATAAAGAAATGACTGTCGAGGACGAGGAACTGCAGTGAGTCAAGGATTACAAGCAGCAACTCATCAAATGCAGGTACGAAGCCTATATGTTGGAGCGGAAAAGGGCTCAGGCAGAAGATGCCTCGTTCCCTGATGAGGTTGATACACCGCGTCACATTGCAGCTCGAACCCGCTTCCAACGTTTCCGGGGACTTCGCAGCTTCCGCACCAGTCCGTGGGACCCCTACGAGAATCTTCCACTTTCGTATGGCGAGATCTTCCAGTTCGAAAACTTCTCCGCGACTCAAAAGCGTGTAATCCAAGAGGCCGTAGAGCAGGGTGTGGAGGTAAGCTTGTGGAGTAACTACATTGCCACTACCACATCAGATGGGCACTCGGGTGATCCTCGTCATCCGCAACGTTCCGCGACGAATCGTCAACACCTCGCGGGCTGCTGCACCGCTGATTGTTCACGGGCTGCTTCACCACGAGCATAAGCAATCGGTGCTTCACTTTGCTGTGCAACGTAACACGGAATATACAGAGCCTGTGCGAGCCAAGGTTAGCGATCTAGTTGGAGGGGTACTGACATGCAACAGGACCCCATGATTCTTTGTGTGGGACCTCGTCGCTTCAACATCCGACCACTACTATCTCAGCACGTCAGTGGCGGCGGTAAGGGTGTTAACAACGTTCATAAGTCGGAAAAGTTCCTCCGACCCGGGACGGCAACGGTGCTGTCTACGTTTGGTCCTGTTTGCTTTGGAAAAGCTCCCTGTCTAGTTCTCAAGGAAAGCAACACTCCAGGTAAGCTGACATTGGGACATGGGTCTGACCATGCAGGTGTTCCAGACCTTGTGGCCATGGGCTCTTTCCTCTCATCGGACCCTACACGGATCATTGCGAAGCGTATCATTCTCACGGGTCATCCTTTCAAAGTGCATAAAAAGACAGCAACCATCCGTTACATGTTCTTCAACAGGGAGGACGTAGATTACTTCCAATCGGTCGAACTTCATACAAAATACGGCCGCACCGGCCATATACGTGAAGCTTTAGGCACTCATGGCTACTATAAGGCTCACTTCGACGGACCAATTCAGCAAATGGACACCGTCTGCATGAGCCTCTACAAACGCCAATTCCCCAAGGTAAAAAACCTCCCCCGCATATTGCTGACGGTTTCAGTGGTCAGAGGAGTTCAAGCCTCCTCCGATTTCCAACACAACGGCAACTGTAGATATGATGGACATAGAGTAAACGATATGCATTATCTCAGTCTTTCATTGTCAGGCCGATTCCGAGTCCTGTCAAGGGGCCCATGCCTTGGGTGCGCGACGCTGCCACGGAATTCAAAGTGGCGTTGGCCTGCTCGAGTGATATAGTCGCTTGAGGGGGAGAGCGGTCCGCAACAATGAAGGGATGCTCAAGAAGAGCTGCAGCCGTCGGTCGCGCGTCGTGGTTGATCTCAAATGTACGTTGCAGGAAGTCGGCAGCTTCCGCAGAGATGTCACTTGGTGTCTCAGGCCGCGCCGATGACCCCAGCTGTATTGTCAGCTCTCAGAGGTGTAACGTGAGCCTTACCCTGAAGATAGCTTGCATTTGGGACAAATCCGCCCATGGGTGTGTTCCAGTCACCATTTCCACGACCAAACATCCGACGCTCCAAATATCTGCCTTGGATGTATAGCTGGTTTGTTTGACAACTTCTGGTGCCATCCAGAAAACGGAACCTTGGAGGGACGGTCGGTTCGCCCGCATTCCACTGATTAAACCTCCCTTGTTAGTGGACAATCGTTGGCAGAGAAGATCAAATGCGTACTTGTTTCTGCCTTCTTTGAGATTCCAAAATCTGAGATCTTGATGCCGCCCTTGTTATCCACCAAAATATTAGCGCCTTTGATGTCGCGATGGATAATTTCACGCTCGTGAAGGTAGTTTAGACCCGTAAGAATTTGTCGCACGAAGTTGCGCACAAGCAATTCTTCAAAGGCGCCATAATTGCTGAGTAGGGCGGCGACGGAGCCACCTGGAACATACTCTAAAAAAATATAGAGGTTGTTGCCATCGCTTGCGGAATCTTTAGAAGTCAACCAATGTTCCGCCTGTGGAGATGTCGGCACATACCCAAATACTGGACAATATTAGGATGCTGAAGTTCCTTGAGAAGTGCAATCTCCCTTTCCAAAGCTTGCACCATGTTCGTCTTTCGTTCTTCATTTCGGACGTCACTGGAGGGCAATTCCACTTGCTTCACAGCCATGAGCAGACCGGACTGGGCGTCCATGCCAAGAAAAACGGATCCGAATGATCCTGCCCCGATCAGGGCGCCTTTGATCCATTTGATATTGCGTTTCGCTGAGAGTTTCAGCCATGAAACGCCTTACGAAAATCGAAAAACTCACAGCCGGTTGAAGTGAAGGCACGGGTTTGCTCCTTGCTGTCATCATCCCGTGAGTCGTCAGAGTCGTAATCGTCAGATTCTAATTCAGAGTCCGTGCTGTCATCATCGCTCTCGGCAGGCGAGAGGATATGTTGCTGAACTATGTCGTCGGCATTCGCCATACTGGTGCGACGATTTTCCACATCGGCCGTAATCTCATCCACTGTCAGAAGGCTCGCACTGTCACTCTTATCTTTGCTGTGACGCATGGTCGACAGAACGCTGATTCTGCTCAGGGTGGAGCCACCGGAGCCTCGTCGTCCAGAGCGTAGTCCACTCCGAATTGCGGATGGCGCCGGAGAGTATTCTTGCAATGAGTCCACAAGACTTGCACCGGTGGATTCAAATGGAGGTAGTAGAGGTGGATGATTCCCAACAGCAGCTTTGCTATCCTCCCTCGGTGGACCTCGCACAGGAGCTTCATGTGAAGTTTCCACTTCCTCGGGGATAGCAGCTGGTGTCGTGGAGGAAGACACGGTCCGCGTTGAAGGGGGACGCCCGCGGCGGCTCGGACTTGCCACGCTTTCGAGACTTGCAGAGAATGGCGAAGCCGGTTCTAAGTCGGTGAGAGTGTGAGGACCAATCATATGCCTGTCCCCTTGGCCTAAGGAAAGCCGGAGCATACTCTGGCGCACTGTCTTCTCTAGATCGCGTTTTCGGGCGGCAGGGAAGTATTCAGAGAGATGGTTGGAGATGAGCTCGCTGGGTGGGCGGTGTCCAAAAAAGTTGTACATCCGCTTAGTCCGTGATGTGCCAGTCCCACTGGATGGGGAGCGCGTGGAGTTGGATGATGGCGAAGGATCAATCGCTCCCGGAACACCGAGGCCAGACAGGATAGACACTGTGCTCGCTCTATTCTTGTTTGACGATTTTGTTGTTGCCAACTCTTGCGACCAACTGTGTTCAGATTGTGTTCCGAGGCGCGGTACACCACCAAAGTGGGAGGGTGAATTCGGCGACAAGGGGGCAGGGGGCAGCTCTCGCCCCAAGAAAATGTCCATGTTTTTTCGGTTGACAAAATTGGAGACTCGTCGCAGGATGAGGCCTCGCTCACGTAGCACGGCTGGGTCGTGGTGATTCGCTGACCGGGGAGTGCGATGATGACAGATGTCCAGAAGGTCTGCCTCGGAAAGGGGCCGATCTGTTGTCAGTCTCTTTCAATCGATGCAACACCTACCGTCTTCCCCTGGATCTCCCTTCACGAACACGCTCCACCCATCGACTTCCAAATGATCGTTGTCTCCATCACCATCGCTGCTGAGATTGGTGAGGCTACCGGTGTTCCATTTGCCGAACTTCTTTAAAACAGTTTCCAGAACATCAACCCCGCTTGTGCAACTTGAAACGTTCACAGTTTTCGTAGTTCCATCTTCAGAATTGACAAACTTGACAACCTGTCGAAGAAGGTGTTCAAGGGTCGGTTGGCGGGAAGTCGCATCCAGGTTGTTTGTGGCCCCGCCAGACATTGAGTGTCCGCTATATGATTTTGGCACGGTTCGTCGGAGGCTGTCAGAATGCGCCGCAGGACTTGAATCTTTACGTCCTATTGTAGCCGCAAACGGGTGCGTCGGGCCTGGTGTGCCATCACGGGGTCCATTGTGTTGATTGGGACTAACCAGCTTCGAGTCGGGGTAGCGGCTGATGGCTTGTCTACGGTCTGCAACCTTGACTCCTGAAGGCACGTCAGGTCGAGGAGCTACCCGCCAGGATGTCTCGTCGTTTGCCGGTAAAGGCTTCGAGGAAAACGCTGAAGAATAGTCATTGGCTGGACTTGGAGATCGCCTGGCATCGCGGGATTGCGGAAGACGAAGAGCAGAGGGTTCATACGGTGACGGCCCTTGGTTGGCGGTGGCGTCCTGCATGGATGACATGTGTAAGTTCTTGGGCAGACTTTGAGGTTGCATTGACTTGGGCGTAACGGAACGTGACGTTGGTGACCCTCCCGGCTTGTCGAAAGACAGTCCTTCAACGGAAGGAGGAGGGTTGGGTCTATGCAGGTTCAAAGGAGGTGGTCGTGAGGATTGTAGCCTCTTTGACACGAGAGTCGTAGCTGCCAGTCGCTTCTGAACCTGCAACCCTCTAGCCTCTTGCTCTGAGGGCGTTGCGTAGCCGTCAACTGAGTCCACAGCAATGGGGAGTGTCCGTGGTGTAGCTGGTGACACCCGCGCTGCTCGCTTACGCAGGTCGCGGACTCCCCCCAGAAGCTTCACGCGGTCACCAATTTTGGTGATGCCGATCTCTTTCAAGCTGGACATATCAAGGTCGAGAAGCACCTTGCCATCTATGTCGTTTTGCTGAAACAGAGCGATGTATTGGTCACACTTATAGAGGTTGAGAAACGACCCGATTTCTGACTGTCCCCATTGTCGTACTTGAGCTGCGAAGGCAAGACCGGCTGGCGTACGAAGTAGTGGAGGAGTTGCTGACCGATGCTGGCCGGACAGCTTGTTTCCCTGTACATCTGAGACGGCATTTAGCGGTGTCATAAGTGTGTCGACCGATCCCGCTGCGAATGCCGATGAAGTCGGTGTCGTAAGTGACGATTCATCAGAGTGGTGCGGCATGGTCGACATGGGCCCAGAGTGGTGGTGTACACCGCACGTGGATTTGACGGTTGTGTTGCGCAATGGTGTCGATATGGGGTGAGGAGGATGGATATCTTGCAAGAATGTCGATGTCAAGATGGAGAGCAGACAAAGAGTTCTAAAGCAGCGGTCGAAGGTGACGGTTGTATGTGGAAGACGAGGTAAACCAGTTCGCCCGTTGGTGCAGATGGCCAGACAGGAGGCTGTGATCAGTGATCAGTGATGGTGAACATGTTTGCATGGCACCCACACCATGCACCATGACCCAGTCAACCCACTACCCAGTACCCAGTACTCACTGTGCTACTGCCGCGCGCGTCGCACAGTACAAGACTTGCTGTATGCAGTTCGCTGATCGCTGATCGTACGCTGACAACAAGGCACCTCCGCCACGCGAACGGATGAGGACGGGGGGCGCGGGGGGCGCGGGGGCGCTAGCTCGCTAGCTCGCTAGGGGGGCCAGCGACCGCAGATTACGTATCGAGATTCTGTCCTCGTCTACAGGTCACGTGCGAGCGTTGTCACGTTACTCCTTTGGGTCATGACGTCATTCGTCGTACCGTCGTGTAGTCGCATTCGTCTCTTCCATATTTCTGTACTTCCCGCATAATGCATCGCATCACCTTCTGTATCTTCGCGCCATCCGCGCCTCCCAGCCTTCGCCCGTCTCGCCACGCTAACAACGCTCTCGATTGCGCAGTTCACTACTACGACTGTTTACAGCAGACGTTACGGCTCGCGTAGGCTTTCAACAGTTGCGCTTTGCAGCAGACTTCAATCAGCTAACATACATCTCATGTGTCAATCACTAAATAATCGACTAATCTCAATTCAGTCTCACAAACCACCCAACTATACTTAAGTGCACCACAAGGAAACTAATACTGATCCATGAAAAGGAGTCCGGCTCTCGTTTTAAATCCACTAGTGCCATGACAGTAAGCAAGATCACGGCTGTCACAGGAAGAGGAGCGTTAATGACTCGTGACTGTAATGACAAAATCTGGTCTCGTCAATCGCGGCAACACACAATACTTTGGAGTCCTCAAACACAACTGTACCTTTGCTGAAAAAATCACTAATCCGATGGACTTCGAATGGCGTTCAACGAATGAACAGTGGGATCTTGAGGGAACAGATGGTTCAGGTTGAAGGGGTGAGGGTAGCGCCAAGATGGAACGGACAGGCGACTGGGACTGTTTGTCTTTTGGCTGATGCCATGTCAGTGCTGCTAAGTCAGGAGAAGCACAACGTACAGTTCGGTATGTAGTAGACGACGGCGCGTCCTTCGCCTTGGCTCGCTTGCCCCACAAGCGGCTAGCAAGACCAGCTGAGCGTCTGCCTTGCAAAGCCACTTTGACGCGTTCGGCGCTGGGACGCTGTTCTGGAGTCAAGTGCAGCAGTCTTTCAAGCATAAGAAGAAGATTTCTTGGAATATGTCGCCTCTCAAAGGTTTGAATAATGTCGGGTGTTGCAACGAAACCTTGATACCTCAGAATTTCTGAATGAAGAGCGGTGAAATCTTCGGTAAATTGATAGGGCAACTGAAGAAACATCATCTTATGAAGAATCATTCCTGGAACGTGAGCGGTACAGCTGCACGTGGGACTCACCAAGAGACCACATATCCGCATGGGAATCTGATGGCCTCCAGTTGCCACTCGCATCCATTACGATTGTTTCAGGGGCCTGCCAAAGTTAGAGCCCTCGCACCCGGACAGGAGATATACCATGTATTCCATCGTTCCCGTATGACCAGTTCGGTCACGCTTCCCTCGCAGCATCTCTTCGGAAGTGCCAAAGTCCGAAAGCAGCGCCTTCGGTCTCCCTATTAGCAACCAATGCGCGATGTCCGGCTTACATCACTTGACCGTCTTCCCAATGGAGTAGAACGTTCGAACACTTGAGGTCCAGATGCAGAATGGAGTTGGAATGCTTCGGTCAGCGAAGACGTGCACAAAGTAGACGCTCACCAAAAATGAAAGCCCTTCCACAATGTCGCCAAAGAGATGAAGAATCTCTTCAACGCTTAGGAGCAGAACACCACGGTTCTCAGTTTTCGGACCAGTCAAGCCACTTTTGCGGCGTAGTTTGAATGCCTTGATTCGTTCAGCTTTGGGGAGCAAGTCGATATCCTCAGTCACCGCAATATCCCCGGCGTTCAAAGGTGGTTCTGTCGAACTTGTATGACTTCGACTCAACAGAAAAGCATCCAAGTTACCCGCCGAGGCGTACATCATCAGCACATGAAGCGCCAGAATGGGTGGCCCAAAAGATGAAAACCGAGTTTCGTCGAGCCAAGAATGGTAGTACGGAATGATATTCGGATGTCTGAGCGTTTCCAACAGGCGCACCTCACGCAACATCTTTACAAGATATGGTTGTGAGGTCCCCACTGCGATTTTTTTTACAGCATAAGTTCCTGAACATCAGCAATACCCCTCGGTGCTATCTTACCCAGGACATTCCCGCTGATAATATGAGTTGCCATGTAAACGCTTCCTTCGGCGCCAATGCCCAGGCGTCTCTCTTCGCGGAAGAAGCGTTTATAGTATCCCATTGCTGGCACATCATCGCCCTCAGTGAAGTGACTCGGTAGCCCGTCTCTGGATGACGGCGACTGTGATCTTGAATGTTGCTCTCGGCGTACAGACGGAGGAGTGCCCGGTCGACTCAACTCGTGAGCCCTCTCCAAAACGCGAAAATAACTAGATTCGCCGGGGTCGTCCCTACGATGATCCGAATCGTTCAGGTTTGTAATAACCGGAGTCCAAGGTCGGCCGCACAGAGCACATGGAGTTGTTGAGCTAGCAGCCTCAGGAAGTAGAGAAGCATCAGATGTCACGGCAGACTGGGGGCGACGTGAAGGATCGTTGACTCTGTCATCGACGTGGGGGTGAGGGACCACCTGAATAGCGTGTGAGGGGGGATGGTAAACAATAAGCTGGTTGGACGTCTCGCTACGGAAGATTAGCAGTGGTGTACCATAGGGACAACACACACCCGATAGGAGTCCATGAATCTCCCAAGGACGAAGAACGAGCCTGGCCGTCCATTGAACCGGGGCGATTGAGAACAATAGTTGGAGAGGGAAAGCAGGAGACGGAAACGTTGGTGCAAGGCCCTGTAAGAGAGAAGGAAAGAGTGGATTCAGGACGTTGAAAGATGCTATGCTGGACTTGTAGGCGGCAATTGTCCCATGTCAGATGGTGAGTTGGTCGATTGGTAACAACTCTGCCAGTAACGGTTCACAGCGATCATAGCGAGCAGGTAGTATACGGGGGATGCAGCCGCGCAGCCGCAGCCATGCAGCCATATCTATGCAGATATGCGGTATATGCGGTATGCGGTATATACGGGCGGGTGCCAGCATCTGATAGCGCATGCCCGGCAGGCCGGCAGGCCACAGGGCGCCAGGGGACCATGCGCCCATGCGGGCCATAGCGCGTCATGCGCCCATATGCCCGGTGCCATATGCCCGGCATGCCCGGTGCCCATGCGCCCATGCGCCCATGCGCCCATGCAGACACCATGTGTCGTCCGCTGTAACACATTTTGCACATTTGCACATTATAATATTATAATTTTATATCAATATACATTAAACACATTAACACATTTACCTTATGCACATTAACCAGCTTGCAGCTATAAATCTATTATTACCATAATTCTTATAACCAGCTTAACACCCACCGCGCACACTGCGCATTGCCCGCACCCCGATCACCGATGCACTGATTTGGCCAGTGGCCACACCGATTACGCCCCCTGTCGTCGCCATCGTCATGGGGTTGCAGTCCCACTCATCAAGACCTCTTCTCAATCACATTACCCAACCTCCAAGCAAACCTTTACCACTCCTTTTTTCATTCATTTTTTACATTCACTCGCCAACATCTAAATATCTAAGGATACCTTCCGTCGGTAGTCCAACGCAAAGTTACAGGTGGTATCCCATCTTGCGTTTTCGACTCGACCGCATACCACTGTTATCATACATTTCATCAACAACCACGACGACAAACAACAACAGCAACCAACAATCGATTGGTCCTCTAGCCCCAACGTATCGACATCTTTGGAAGCACTAGCTCAGCATTATTTGCAGTTCACACTGGCCATTGACTGTTTAGTTGTGGATCTGCCATTGCTCTGACCTGCTCCCTGTCCGTGACCTCAGCGTTGGTTTACACACAAATGACAGAGTCATCGCAAGTTTGTCTCGAGTAAGTTTAAATGCGTCTGTTTATAATGGTTCCTTGTGCTGACATACGTTAAATATTAGCTATGCCCTGCGCGTGGCGTGAGTTTGCCTTTTCGTTTATTCAGCATGCTGGCTTTCGACCGGACGAAGTGACTTCTACTGATCCCCACTAGATGCTTGCAAGAGGCAATCGAGCAACGTAAGCGAATTGTAGCCACATCGTCCGCCGAGCCATCTTCGGCCACACCGACTGTCAAAGACACATCATCGACTTTCTCATTTGATTTTGGCTCTCTAGTTGGACGTGATGCCGCGAAGTCTCCTCGATATCCGGAAAAGTTCATCAAGATACTGGACGCTTCTCTTCAGAAAATCTTTATGGGGAAAGATCCCAAGTGCGCTTTCTGATAGACCCGCTGCTGACTCGATTAGGTTTGCGGACCAACGCTTCCGTCGCTCGATTGCATTGTTTTGGTCCACGACCTGGGCCGACAAGACTTTCCAAAGGCAACTGAAAGAGTCGCGAAAATTGGAAGATCTCATTCTTGCTTTCGTTTCTGCCGCAACGAGGGCGCTGAAAAAGGAACTTCCCGACGATAGCTGGAAAGGGGAGCTGAATTCCCAAATTCTTGTGTTTCTGGATTTGCTGAATGATACCGTTGGATCCCTTGGATCCGTTGGGTCTGGGGCCACGGACTTGCGATCTCGCCTGAACACGTATCGAACCCGCCTTCACTCAGATCATTCGGACCATCGCTTGAGCTCTAGCCAGGTGCCCACGACCTCTTCTGAGGACGATGTACATCGAGTTTCAACTTCCACTAAACACGAACCCGCAGTTCCAATTGACGTCCTTCGACCGCTGCTAAATTTGTCGGAACAAGAATTTACCGACCATTGCGAGACCCTGCGACCTTTGTGCACCGTGGAAGCTGCTGTAGATGACACGAAAGTGAGTTGCTTTCCCGCCTTAACCGCTGACCCGGCAAGGTACTACTTCAGCGTCTTAGCACTGAACACCCTCTCCCCTATGGGCCATCGGACTTCACGGATGAAGCGCTGTGGCAATCATATCGCACCAATGAAATTGCTGCGCTGTCCGATCTGACTATGAGCTTGATGAAACTGGACACCAAGAGAGAACGCGAACGGTCTGATCAAGACAGTACCCATGGCCTGGGTGCACTTTCTTTGGAAGGTCGCTCCTTGACCTTCGTTCCCCCGGATCCACGCGCGTCCTACCGACAATTGTTGCGCATTTGCTTAGACTTCGACCTTCAAGTACTGCGCACACTTCCTGGTGATCAAGATGTGTCACTTGGAATTCTATCGGCGTCCCATACGGCCCTGCTCGCGGAATGTGCAATGCGATGGAGGATTCCATCGACATTCCATTCCTGGGTCTTTCTTGAAGCTATGGAAGAACATTACGAACAAGGTGAAGTTCCACCTGATTGTGTTTTCGAAGCCGTTGGAAGCGTAGCTCGTGCGTCGCAAGATCACCCAATAACAGAATGGGCTGTCTCAGACCAGCGCGGCTTAGAAAAGATTTTACTGCGTCGTAATGCTTTCTTCTTGGGCGACATTGAGGCGGCCCTCGAGTTTGGGTACCTGTCGCCGGAATTCCGTCAGGCAGTGAACCATTGGATCGCTCTTGAAGTAGAGGATATGGATCACCCCGCATTACAACGAACGGAGCGAGCGATTGGTGACCGTCTCCGACAACAGGCGTACGCAAACTACATTGATGAAGCGAGCGAACGATATGCGCATGAAGGCGGACAAAATCGCGCTTTCGCAATGGGGTTGGCCTCATGGATCGAATCAAATGGAGCCAAACTGGACAAATGGTTCAAGGAACCCATAACACCGTGAGTCACAGTCCACAACCCATACATTATCTGACACGTTTGTAGCGAGCTCGATATAGTATCCATTGTGTTGCAGCAGTTTCTGTCATTGTGGATTCGTGATCTGGAAGGGGTCATGTCCACCTCTGACTGTAAAAACAAAGGCTCTTCCGTCGACCCGTCCCTTGACTTGGAAGAATCTTTGAGCGTCTATCAGAAAGCACGAAAGCTACAACGTATGGCGATTGCATTTGGAATGTGAGTCGCACTGCCGTCCCCACAAGCTGAACTGTCAGGGATGGGGGACAATTTACCCTCTCTACGATCTTCAGTCCACTCGTCTCGGCTTGGCTGGATGAAACTGCCGTGAAGATGCGACAATGGGCAGACAATGCCCTCGCTCTTGATAACGTATGTACATCTCCTTCGAGTCATCACTCATCGTCCAATAGTTTACGCCTCTTACGGCAAACGGGCATTCATCCTCAGTAACCGATCTATTCGATTCCCTTCACAGTGCTATTCATTTTCTCTTAGACCTTGAATGGGATGATCCTGAGGAGATGGCCACATTTGCTACCCGATTAGCCAAGGTGCGGTAGGAACATTTCCAGGCTGACTCTCTCAGATTATCAGTTTATCCATTGCCGATTACTGCGCAAGACTGGAAAGTCTTTTTACGGAGGAAATGCAGCAATCAGAGGTCGTTCCCGTTCAGCCTTCAGCAACACAAAAAGCTTGGATTGAGAAGGCAAAGAGCACGATCGCGCATCTTCAAGGTGACCGCAAAATTCAAGCATTCTTCAATTTCACTGTAACAGTGGGTGATCACCATCTGGGCTGCTTGACTAATCTACAGTCTTGTGTCAAACTGAACAACATCGACGCAGCGCGACACAAGCTCGATCGCCTCTATGAGGAAATGCGGGTCGATGAATACGCTTCTATCGACGTAAACAAATCTGTTGCTCTTCCGGCCCATCAAACGTCGCTGTTCACCATCAAGATTGTTCTTGGAGAGGGCTTGATGCTTGAAGGAGGATCGCGGCCACCAGACTCGTTTGTGATTCTGTCTGATCAGGACGGTAATCGCTACATCAAGACTCGCACCATCTTCGACGATCAGGACCCTCGATGGGATGAGACAGTCGATATTCCTGTTCAAAGCACCTCCTGGTTCATGGTGACTGTCCGACATCGGAGCCTCACAGGCAAACACGATGTGCTGGGACGAGCATATCTGTGTCTCGATCCCACACAATACGTCGATCTCATCAGCAAAGATGTGTTGCTCCCGCTCAACACTAAAGGTCACGTTCTTCTGCGGATCAGCATGGAAGGAGAACGGGACGACATCCAGTTTCATTTTGGCCGTGCATTTCGCTGGCTCAAGCGTACCGAATCTGATATGGTTCGCATGTTTGTTGACAAGGTAAGTGATGGTGAAGGATGGGAAGGGGGGAGAAGGGGATAGCGTGACAATGCTAAGGACAGATGACGCCTGTATTGCGAGATACACTCTCCCGAGCAGCTATCAAATCAGTCCTCAAGTCCAACATAGGTGGCGGGTTGGACTACAACGACGCTTTGAGGATCTCGAACGACGCCATTGGACGTATTTCAGCGGCGTACCGAAATGCCGTTAGTGCTGCCCAAGGCGACTATACCATTCCTCCGCCCTCCTCGGAGATCTCAACGTCTAAGATTTCTCAAACCGTCAGGCGAGGGCCAACAGACGCTGAGATCGAATCGGCAATTCATCCCCTGTTTGATTATCTTGACACCAATAATCACACCCTTGCCTCGACCCTGTCGGCTGACACCATGCTGATGGTCATGTCCAAGCTCTGGAAGCAGATCTTGACCACCGTGGAAGCTCTCATCGTTCCGCCGTTGAGTGACAAACCCAGTCATATGCGAGCCTTGACCGACAGCGAACTTGACGTTGCTCTCCGCTGGCTCAAATTCCTGCGCGACTTCTTTTATGCTGGAGGTGATAACAGTGGTGTCCCCCTCAGCACGCTTCAGAACGCCAAGTTCAACGAGATTATGAGTGTCCGGATCTACTATGACTGGAGCACAGATGATCTGATGGAGGTACGTATTGCTCGATACTGATCAACACTAACCTCAATCAGGAATGCATCAAAGGCTTTCAGAGTACATTGAAAAACAAGGCGTTGAAACCCAGCAAGTCTATCGTTGGACAGCGTAACCTGGGGACCATCCGAGCGCGTAAAACAATGAAGAGGGCCATGCCCCAAGCTGGTAATCACACCGAGCTCATTATGAAGATTCTGCGAATGAAGTGGGTAAACATTTGGATCGTACGGCTAACCATGCGCAGAGAAGGGACACAGGAATTTCTGGCGCAGCAGATTCAAACTTTGAACGCGGTGAAGCTTGAGGACGCAGGCAGACGCAGATGAGGGGTTGTAGTTGGTGGTGGCCCGAGAGTGGTACGTAGTGGCTACGAGTGTATGTAGATAGTCCAGATACACCGGAACCAGGAAGCACGTCGTTGTACATCATAGTGCTGTGCACTGACCCGAGGAATGCAAGTACGTGAGTTCTCCTCGACACATTCTGGGGCTCAGAAACTTGGACTGAGATAGGTGTCACTCAGGGCAAGGCTTGCGTTTAGCCAGTATTCCACATCGACTGGCATCTATCTGCCGTTGTTGAAGGATTGTAATGGTTTGGACTAGACCGTCTGTCCACGTCTTCTAATCTGTAAGTATGGGCATCGCATGCATCGCCGACGATCATCTGACAGTATGATAACTAGGTCCGCCACTGATACTGCTAGTTACGATTTCATGAGCGTTTTGCGAGCCACAAAGCTTTCCAGACCACGGGACATGGCAGAGAGGAGCTTTTGAGTCTGAATGAGCCATCCCTCCATCTTACGCTTAGTATGCCTCGCTGGATCACTTACAAGCTACGACAAGCTGTGAGTTATGAACCTGCAGGTGCAGAATGGAGCAGAACAAAGAAGTAATCGATGGAAAGCTGCATATCCAGCTCATTCCTAGGAAGATGTCGTGTATGTAGTACAAGGTGATCTTAGACTGAAAGTACTGAAACGATCTTAGACTGAAACAGCCCACGGTGTGCGCCCCTGACCAGTGGCCAGTGCGCCAGTGGCCATTGGCCCAGTAGCTTCACTGGGCCGCAGCACTCGCAAATGTGTGTATCCAGTACCAAAAGTACTGTATGTAACATGCAGCCGATTGCGTTTCTTGTCCCTTGCTGTCCCCTTCTTCTCCCTGGGCGGCGGGTTTGGACCTGCTACCAGCTTGGAGGAATTGGAGAGAGGTGTCAGCAGTGCCCGAGCTATGTACATGTACATACAAGGACAGCGTACAGCGAGCTACCAATGCCAGTCGGCGAACAGCTAGAGCAAGCCAACGAATCCCCTGCATATGCCAGCATTCGAGAAGATGGTAGCGCTTTCGCTAGCTCGAACAGACCTGTACAGAGCATTGTGAGCATTGCGACTCTCTGATAATTTGGCATGCATGCCATGAGTCTGACACGCATGGCGGTCGGCGCGACACAAGATGGCACAAATCCGCAACGCCCCTGTGTCCCACGGCGCCACGACCGCCACTCGACTACACAAGCTCCAAAACTGGGCAAGCTGCGGCGCTGCGGCTGTGCCAGAGATGCCGGCTGTGCCATGCACGCCATGGGTGCAATGTGCCCCCTGGCCAGTTGCAGCTCGCGCTCGCCCGCTCCGCACTCCTGCCCCTGCAGCCGTGATCCCTTGATGTCCTGAGCCTGGGGGGCCGGCGGAGGCCCCTCGCCACTGACGTCTGGCGTCTGGCGCCGTCCGCCTCTGCCCTTTTCCCCTTGGGCCTGAAAAAGGCAGGCACAGCAAAGAGCAAAGCAAGCAGAGCCCTGATTCGTACTGTACAAGGAATCAATCAATCCTTTTCAATCATTTGAATCAATCAATCATCGAAATCAAAATCCATTCAATCATATACATACGTCTATTAGAAGAGTGTCCACTCGTCGCGACGCTTCCTCATCCATCATCCACCAAATCTACACACACACACACGCACCGTAGTCACCACACACCGCCGCAGCCAACACACAACGCACTATACCACCACCCAGTCGATCCAGTCCATGCCACCAGTCCCTCTGGCCACCCGCGACCCTCACCCCCCACATCCCATCCCATCCCATCCCATTCCATTCACATCCATCCATCCGTCCATCCATTCATCCATTCATCCATCCACCCACCCACCCATTCATCACTCTCCCATCCATCCATCCATCCTTCACTCCAACGTGACTTTGCTTGCTCTCCGCAGTCCGTCTTGTTTACCGTCTCCGCCCCCGTTCATTTGAGAAACCGCTAGACATTCCCGCTGAAGGGCAGTAGTTGCAAACAAACGTGTCAACTGTCACTTGTCCAACAAACGCTCTCTGCAACATGTCACAATGGTCTCAGAATTCGTTAACGCCATCGCGCCCGGCACCCGCTCCGCCTGGTGCGCGAGGATCACCCTCAAGCCAACCATCCGCTACCCGACCTCGAATGCAGCCAACGGGCACCCCAGCGTATTCATCGACAACATACGCCAGTTCGTTTCCAGTTTTCAGTCAAGGAAATACCGGGGGCAATCAAGGAAACTCCGCAGGGAGTGAGGGACGGAGTGCTATCGTTCGCACCGGAGCAGCCAGCGTCAAGGAGGACGGCCTGCGGTTATTCATGTGGAGCAAACGGTGGCTGGTGTTGAACGGCAGCGAGCTTCAAATCTACAAAAATGAGGTGAGCGCTTTCCCATTATTTTTGAGAGATCCCGACTAATGTCGCATTAGCAAGCAGCATCGCCGTCTATGATATGCCCCCTCGCTGAAGTGTCTGATGTACAGCGCGTCGATATGAGGCCATTCTGCGTCGAGTTGGAGCTCAGGCAGGATAAGCTTCTGTACTTCTCCTTTCGCTCCGACGAGGAGGTTTACGGGTGGATGGAAGACATCTACTCACGTTCCCCTCTCATGGGCGTCAGTCAACCCACCAACTTTGTCCACCAAGTGCACGTTGGCTTCGATCCAGTGTCTGGTGGCTTCACTGTATGTTTGTTTGAGCCGGAAGACGTTAACCAGATAGGGTCTTCCTCCCCAATGGTCCAAACTTCTGACTTCCTCCGCCATCACCAAAGAGGAAGCAGCTCGTCATCCTGAAGCGGTCATTGACGTTCTCAACTTCTACACGGGTCAACTCGGCGGCCAATCTCCTTACGCAACACCGATGCATTCGACACCAGACCGTGCTGTGACAGCAGTGCGACGCTTCGATAATGGAGTTGGACTGGCCGGTCAAGGAAACCCGACGAACGTACATCGGGAACAACCAGCAACATCTTCTAACGGCCAGCGCATGCCTGACTGTGTCCGCGACGATGTAAGTTGACAGCGGTATCAGCGCGTTGACTTGCCTCAGGGATCAACCCGTCCATTGGTGGCCGAACGGAAAGCCCCAGCTCCTCCCAGGACAGTGAACCAGCAGAATACGCAGAATACAAAGCCAGTAGAGGTCAAGCCGGTGGTTCCGCATAATGACGGGGGCTCCTCTATACAACGCGCTAAGCACCCTGACGCCACCCCCGTTACTCCGACACCAACGGCGAAGCCAGCACCTTCAAGACCGGTAGAGCGGCGTATTAGTACCATGAACGAAGCGCAAATCATGGATAAATTGCGGTCTGTGGTCAGCGCGGAAGACCCCTCAACCATGTATGCCACTATCAAGAAGGTCGGACAGGGGTGAGTAGTGCTGGTCTCCCGACTATTGACAGTATAGAGCGTCTGGAATGGTGTTTGTGGCCAAAACACTGGCCACGGGCAAGAAGGTGGCTATCAAGCAGATGGACCTAGCACAACAGCCCCGCAAAGAATTGATCGTGAACGAGATCATCGTCATGAAGGAGTCTCAACATCCCAACGTGGTGAATTTTCTCGAGGCTTTTCTGGTGAAGAGCACTGAACTCTGGGTTGTCATGGAATATATGGAGGGTGGCGCCTTGACGGATGTCATTGAGAATAACAAGTTACAAGAAGACCAAATTGCCTCAATTTGTCTTGAGGTACGTATTCCCCTGCATGTGTAGCTAACGTCAGACATGTCGTGGCCTCCAGCATTTGCACTCCCGATCCATTATCCACCGAGACATCAAGTCCGACAACCTGCTGATGAATGCGTTTGGTGAAGTCAAAATCAGTGAATATTCCGTATCTATCATGAGAAATCTAACGTCACAGCCGACTTTGGATTCTGCGCAAAGCTCACGGATCAAAAATCAAAACGCGCCACAATGGTAGGAACTCCATACTGGATGGCCCCGGAAGTGGTCAAACAAAAGGAGTACGGTGCCAAGGTCGACATCTGGTCCCTTGGTATCATGGCTATCGAAATGATCGAGAACGAGCCACCTTATCTTGACGAGGAGCCCTTGAAAGCACTGTACCTGATCGCAACCAACGGAACACCGACTCTGAAGCAACCCGACAAACTTAGTCAAGACCTTAAACACTTCCTCAGTGTCTGTCTTTGTGTGGATGTCAACTTCCGGGCAACATCTACTGAGCTGCTAAAGGTACATATAGGCGCTCTGTGGTTGCTAACATCTGTAGCACGACTTTTTGCGTCTGGCGTGTCCAGTTAAAGAGTTGGCGCCGTTGCTCCGCTTCAGGCAGACTATGGTATGTTCCACTCTCAGGCGTCAATCTGACGGCGACCAGTCATAATATGATAAGTTTATGAATTCGTCAACGAGGCATACCCTGCATACAGGTTGCAACAGCTCGACCCAAAATACACAGAAACAGATTGAGCCCTGTGGCACTTTATTATATGGGACGTGTGTAATGGACAGGTGAAGCGGTAAGGAGTCTTGGGGGAACCTGGGAGTTCAAACTGTGTCATGTTGAACGGTCACTCCAATTTGAAGTCTACTGTGGGACGTTGGCGTTTCGGTGGTGGGCTGGTTGTAATCGAATGAGCTGGCATCCGGGTTCCTCCATGTCGTGCTGGATGTATGACACACCGTTGAGCCGAGAGTCACATGTGGTAACGATTTAGACCTGACGTGTGAGAATGTTTGTCTCAAATCGAACCCACGGCTTAGCTTTCCACTTGATGGCCTTGGCCAGGACAGAGAGCCAACGTCTGTACTCTTTCAAGGCATCGTCGCCAACACCAAAATAAAGGAACGCCATGATACACATCAAAGTCGTAATCCAACGCGGGAGGTAGAACAATGTTGTGTATGTTGCGGACGGCAGAATCTGGTCGTCTCCGAAGGTCACCACTCGGAGCCACCAGGAGTGGACGTGAGACCAGGACACCCATGGACGAAGAACAGGAATAGTGGTAACAAGAGGATATACTGAAAGCGGAATACCGAACGCCACGTCAGTTGAAGCCAACGCCATAAGTCGGATAAAGTGGCTCAAGTCGAGCCCACTGTTTGAATCGTGCAGAACAGCTTTGACTTGTGCACGGCGCGTGAAAAAGAACCACGCTGCGTAGGCTGCAGAAGGAATTAGATTAGGTCTATGTTGATCTCCAGCCACCTACCTCCAAAGACAGCCGAGGTTGAGGACAAGGCCAGGGGAAGACCGTAAAGGAGCAAGACTAGTCCGACAGAAGGAAACAAGGCCGATGTACAGCCAACACCTTGAACGATGTTGAACCGATGGGCTTGGAAAATGTACGAAAGCGCCATGGCAGCTGCGGGCACACCGAGGCAAAATATAAGTTCGCCTAACATGGACCTCCGCTTTTGACGTTGAGTCATGACTGCAGACCGGGATGCTGCCATCGCCAGTCGTCTATTGATGCATAGACTCGTCGCTGCAAGGGCTGTTGGCAATGCGAAAGAGATTTTCACGCCTGGAGTCAGTTCACGGACTTGACACAACGTACTGATATCACACCAAACTGGAGCAAAGTTGTCGTTGTTGTCGCGCCATAGAAGGGAGTTCACGGAGTAGAAGAAGGTACCTACAAACAACCAACTTAAGTTGAGCAATGTCGATGTGTTCAATGCTTTCCACTGAAGCGGAATCGGAAGGAGGACCAGAATTAAGCCGATTCCAGAGAAGAATGAAAAGGCTGGGTCGAACATGACTCGTGAAGGTGGGGATATACAAGGCGTCGACCGACAGCTGGTATCCCTTTTATACCCTTCTCACTCTGATGCTTGTCGGCTCTCAGGATGTCAGTCTTTTGTCTTTCATGGATTCTTTCGCGAATCCCTTGCCGCAATTTCCGATTGACTGCACTTCTATCATTCACCCATGCGTTATCACTCGCAGCCTTGACGCCACACACAGATACGCCACAAAACACAAAGCCACAATACACACACGCCACAATACCAGGACAATGGACGAGACGAGCAACCAACACAAGAAGCTGATCGACAAATGACGTAGCACATAACACACTAAACATAATGCATAGTGCATGAGGTGTGAACACGACATGCGTTGGGTCCCGCAGTAGACGAAAAGAGTAAAACCAATGCCACTGCCCAAGCCGTGGGTCAACAACGCGCCAACTATCCTGGCTTCGACCATTCAGTCGCCCGGAAAGCAGCAAAACGCACAATGCCCCACTGCTTAGGACGCATTGACCGCACCCGAAGGCTTGGTTCTCGGAATCGTTGCATAGCCCCAAAATTCTGCAGCGGCCACACTCGCGACTACTGAACTGAATGTTAGCTCGTGACCGCAAGCAACCCTTACGCAAAGGATCTCTGAAGTCTGAGAAGCGTCAGCTGCGTGTACCGTACATGTGGGGGCAGAAAACAGCATCGACATACGTTTCTGGCTGTTGTGACGGAACCCAACTTTGGTCTTGAACGCTTCACGGGACCGTTGATCCTTGAATGATCGGCCTTGCTTCTTCGCCCAGTTGGCCTCACCAGCATTACGCGCTTTGACCACCTCCAGGCCTCGCCCAAAGGCACCATGGCCGCCGGCAATGGGGACCAATGAGGACGATGGATCAGCTAGGCGCTGACGCACGAGGGCAACTTTGGATTGGACAGCGTCCCCTTCAGTATTCGAATCGGACATTCGTAGACGTTGCGAGTAGTAAACCTTGAGGGCTCGATGACCGACAACTCGGCCTGACGGAAGCACCAATGACAAACCATCAGCTGCGATAGACGGCACAGTTGACTGATATTCGTCAGCAGTCAACAAGATCACGGCTCAAGCTCCATGCATACATACCTGCAGAGCATCACCATCGCCGTCCTCAACTCCATCATCCGTATCCTCCCAGTCTGAATCGTCCATGCCCCCGAAGTCATAAAATTCGGCCAACTCCGCTCGGTCCTCCTCGGTTTCATAGGCGATTTTGCAATGACATTTGTCGATCATATGTTTGCGCACCGCGTTGAGGCTACCGAACTCCTTGCCGCCGTTTGGACAAAACAAACACAGATTTCCTACAGCAACTTTCTCACCGAGATACGCGAGTAGTCCTTCCAGATCCAAAAGAATATCTTGATCAGGAATGAAGAAGCTGTGAGCGCTTGCCATGTGGGAGACATTGGTCGAGATGTCGATCGCTTGGTTGGGGCAAAACAAGCAGTCTGTCGAACTAATACGCCGCCTGGATGCAGCGATAGTCTGTTCAATGTCGTATTCCTCATCCTCGCTCTCGATCCCAGCCTCATCAGCCATTGGGTCATCTTGGTCGGATTTCGCTTGAAGGCCAGCGCTGCTTGTACCAGGGCTATCATTCCTATCTCCCCCAATGACGTTGCCACCAGTCGAGGTGCTTGATTCCTCAGAAACGATAAGGTCAACGTTGCTAAAGGGTGCGTGCGCAGCCTCTCTTTCGCGGTGCTTCTTGGATTGAATATGCGAGCGGAAAGAGTTCTCGGACGAAAAAACCTTGCTGTGGGGGTCAGCTGAGAACGACACAGCCGAGCCACCTACTTGCAGGCGACGCATGTCATCCCCTTTGGATCAGGACGAACAGCGTTCTGCTCTCGACGTTCAATTACTTTTTCGTTGAACGCGAGAGCGGAAACGGGCGGGAGACTTGCCACTCGACGCTTCATGTTGTAGCGATGCCAGTCGGTACCGAAGTGGGAGCGTTGTTCCTCGGCGGTCTCGAAGGCGATTTTGCACGATATGCAAGTGAACATGTTGGGCAAAAGCTGTTCAGGATGCAGGTGTGTTGAGCGTTGTTGAGATGAGACTTGATGGTCTGGCTTGACCAGATTGTATCACGATGACTTGTGGTGTAATTGGAAGATGATGAGGTGACAAAAACAGACCATTGCTGTGAAGGTATGTACTCGCAAGCTCTATGCAAAATACCTGCGCAAGACGTTGATGAATGGGGGAAAAGAGAAAAAAAAAATTAAAAAAAAAAAATAAAAAAAAAAAATCTACTCCTTCCAAGTCATACAGTAATTAGGATGAATCACAAATTCCATCATACAGGATCCGATTAGACGATTAGGAGTTCCCAAGGAAGAGTGTCTAATTGAACCCGAAAGGCGGCGGCGGCCGACTGCACGTGACATTGGGAATCAAATTAATCAAACCTCTGGGCCCCCCAGGCGCGCCAGGCCTCCATATTGCCATGCCATGTAACATTTTCCATCTGATCTTTCCCAAATCCCAGACGTCCGAGAGACTTAAGAGCATCGCGTATTCTGCTGTCGCTCCTCTTTGCTTTTCTACTCGACTTCTCCCTCTATCTCCTTTCCACCTCTTCGGATCTTCCCACCCGTCATCCTTTTGCACTTCGAATATCCTCTTCAGCATGTCTACCCACGCCTTCAAGGCGGATTGGATGGGTGATCAAGATTCCAAGTCCCAGTCACCCAACAAGGGCAGCTCGGCCTCCAATAGTTGGCAAAGTCTCGGTTGGTTGCTTCTTTTCAACTTGCTATTCTCTCGCGTTGCTCAGATGTTCTGACGACAGGTGTCTCGACAAAGCTTGTTCGAGCTTTGAATTTGAGAGGCTTCAAATCTCCAACTCCAATCCAACGAGCCACCATTCCTGTCGCACTGTCCACTCCCCCTCGCGACGTTCTGGGCATGGCGCGTACCGGGTCGGGAAAAACGCTTGCCTATCTGATACCTTTACTTCAATGCTTGGGGGTACGTCGCCCTGATAGCACGGGTATTAGAGCTATCATCTTGTGTCCAGCAAGAGAGCTTGCTCTGCAAGTTCTCAAAGTAGGCAAGGACCTCGCACGCAGTTTCGGAACTGGTTCTGCTGCGCTTCGATGGTCCCTGGTAATGGGAGGAGAATCACTGGAAGCTCAATTCGAAGCAATGTCCAACAACCCGGATATGTACGTGTATCCAAAGGAAGGAAATATGTATTCTCTGACCTCAGCGTTATCGCGACACCGGGCCGCCTGCTTCACTTGGCGGTAGAGATGGACCTAGATTTGCGAACTGTTGAGATTGTCATCTACGACGAGGCCGACCGGCAAGTGCAGAGGTGTTTTGTGTTTACTGATATCAGTTTGTTCGAAATGGGCTTTGAGCAGCAGTTACACGAAATCTTGCATCGTTTGCCAGCCAATCGGCACAGTTTGTTATTCTCAGCGACTTTGCCTTCCTCACTGGCTGAGTTTGCGAAGGCTGGTTTGCACAATCCTCAGTTCCTCCGCCTGGATACCGAACACCGAATCAGTCCAGATTTGAACATCGCATTTTTTTCAGTGAAGCCTGACGAAAAGGATGCGGCCCTTTTGCTGCTTCTTAGGGACGTAATCAAAGTACCTTTCGGCAACGCGGGAAAGGAAGGTTCACCCAAGGCGATTGTGTTTGCGTCCACCAAGCATCACGTCGAATACCTCTCAGTTCTGCTCAATGCCGCCGGGTATCGAGCGTCGTACATTTATGGATCGTTGGACCAGTTGGCGCGCCAACAGCAGTTGAGGAGCTTTCGGGAAGGCCAGACCGACCTCCTCATCGTGACTGATGTGGCCGCACGAGGACTAGACATTCCAGCAATGGGTCACGTCATCAACTTCGATTTCCCCTCAGGTGTCCGTGTTTTTGTTCATCGCGTCGGTCGTACAGCTCGTGCGGGGCAGCAGGGCCACGCGTGGACGTTAGTCACCAGAGACGACGTGCCGTACCTGCACGACTTGGAAACCTTCCTTGAAAGGCCCTTGACGAATAGCGACCTTTTCGGAGCGGCCCCTCGCGACAGTTTAGAGTCTATGGTGGAGTATATTCGTCAGAGCCTTGACATATCGGAAGCCCAACTGGGCCCGCTCCGTGAAGTGATGTCAAGAGGGCAATCGATGTTCGAACGATCACGTTCGAAAGCAAGCCGTGAAGCTTATAGATCGGCGAAGTCAACGCAGTCGACAGCATTCGGCGCTCAAGCACCCGTTCATCCTGCTTTTGGTGACTCAGATAAAGAGTCCAATGGTCATTTGAAGCAACTTTTAACAACCATTCACGCCTACAATCCAACGGAAACAGTCTTCGAGATAGGCTCCCATGGGAAAGACGCCAGCAACATTTTGATGAAGAACCGCCGAAAGACCATTGCTCAACATCAAGCTCGTTCGAATATGAAACGCAGCTTGGACAGTGAATCCGACCATGAAGGGGATCATCATGAACATTCTGTATGTGAGGGGCGGTGGTCAGTGAACTGATATTCAGACTTCGCGTCCAATGACTGCCAAACGCTCCTATCGTGATCCGAATTTCTTCCTACCCCACGAAAATGTTGAAACTAACAGAGACAAAGGGTAAGTTCGGTCGGAAAGACAGCACAGAGTGATTCTCATTACCAACAGCTACTCTCTTTGTGATGGAACGTCATTCGCCGAACAGGCGCGTTCGGCAACCCTTGATCTGAACGGCGATGAGGGGGAGGCGCAGCGAGCCCAAAAGGCCAGCCAACTCAAATGGGACCGCAAGAAGAAACGATTCGTCAAGGGCGATGGAATTGGGAGTAACAACGAGAAGATGATCCGCACCGAAAGCGGCGCGTTGCTCCCAGCATCTTTCAAGAGTGGGAGGTTTCAAGAATGGAAGCAACGCACCAAGAACTCCCCTCGCAGCGATGCAGTTTCGCATTCCGGCCGCCATGCTGGAGCATCAGGGCGCCGTTCCGCTAAAGAACTGGCAACTGCAGAGACCATACTGAGGACGCGAAAGGAGAAAATGAAGGTGCGTTTGTCTTCGAAACAATTGGAGCTACTAACAGCAGCGTAAACAGAAAAACGGACGAACGTCGAAGAAACGATCGTAGTTGCGTTTTGGTTGCGACACTTTTCACCAGGATGGGAATAAAGCTTGGTATGGATGTTCCACTTGCGAGAACTTAGTAAGAAAGCCACTTGTAAGCCTACAACCAACTGCTCCAAGCTCCAACCGTGTACCGTGTAGTAATATGCGCTCAGATTGCTGCGACGGGTTTGCGTTTATAGATGCTCTGGTAGTCCAGAGTCTAGTTTTATTCACCTTCAATACTAATTCATCATTGGGCTACGAATAAATCATCACCAGGCCACAAAATGAGTTACTGGAAGAGTCAGCATATCTATCAGCGGAAGAACTAACACTTATGCGAAAACTCTTGACTTGCGTGCGTAGCGATGGAAGTCGTCATCGCTTAGGCGATGGTGCAGGAGCCGTAGTCGTAGAGACGGTCGTCCTCGTAGTTGCGAGGGGCCTCGATGGTGGTGGCAGTGAAGGCGTCCATGTTGGCTGGATTGGTTTGGTTGTAAGAGTAAGAGGGAAGCTGGAAGGAGGAGAGGTAAGGAGCGTTGGTTTGAGGACAAGAAGCGGCCCCAAGGACAGGGTTATATATCGTTTTCGGGATTCTGAGCAATCCTTTCTTTGTACCATTTCGCCTTTGCGAGCTGGTATCACAAGCACATCTATGGCTAACAAAGCGCTTCGTTGCAACAGAACATCAATGATTACCAGATGAGGGATTGCCGATGATGATTAGCAATGATGGACTGTGTATGTCCGATGTCTCGCGTTCACGGGGGTGGGACGAGCGCGCCAGTCACGCAGCCAGTGCCTGACCGGAAAGACGCCCATTGCGATGTTGGCCCCTGAATGCATTGTGTTATGTGTACTGTACCTGTGTAGCTGTGTGTTGAGTGCGCAATGTGGTCACCGCAACTCTGCATCTTGTGCGTGTACATGTGTGTGTGTGTGTGTGTGTGTGTATGTGTGTGTGTATGTGTGTGTGTGTGTCTGAGTGTGTGTGTCCTGTGGCTGGTACGTGCCTGCCTGTGTGGCCGTGTGGCCGCGTGTGGCCTGTGTGTGCAACATGCAAGGCGTTTGTAAGTGTACACAGTGTGCTTCTGCGGTGCATGCTGTGTGAGTCATGAGTCTGTGTAACCTCGCGTGCCTGTTTGTCTCGTGTCTCAAACAGTCACTATCCCTACCCACTGGCATGTTTTGATTGTCTAATCGATCTGTTCATTTGTCACTTTGTCTTTCCGTGTACATAGGCTTTCAGGGATTGCTACACAAAAGCCATAGTCTCTGGGTTCCACCAGATCATGGGCCTTCGTTTGAATGTGTGTGCACTTTCATAGTGGAAAGTACAGATGAGTTTCGGCGAATCCAGGGGCAGTTGAGACCATGATCTGATGCATGTGAGTGATATGCAACTACGTGCCCGCCATGCCCGATCTATTAATCTATTCTTCCCAGCACGTCCTCACGTGTGCGGGGCGAGAGGGCCGTCCGGAAAAGGCACAGTTTAGACGAACAGACATGCCAATTGGCCCATCCCAAGTCTTCTCAGAAGGTGCCAACGATGGTTGAGTCATGCCCCAAACCGGACAACACAATTGTGTATCGTCGTAGGTGGTCGACACTCATGGTGCTGTCTAACACAAACGCAGCACTTTTGTTTGCCAGCTTGCTCCGATGGCATCGGCCAGTACAGGACTCCCGATTGCTGCATGAAGCTATTGTCCTTAACGACAAGTGCTGCACTCCGCATGTTCGACGATTGTCGTGTTGATCTGGGACGTACCCGGCGCGAGGCAGCTGAGGGATGATCTGCATGTATGTGCGCATCAGCAGCGCGTTCTTCTCCAGAGAACTGACCAGTCCCACAGATGGAACTATGGCAACGCGCTCCAATAGTGATCCCTGTTAAGTCGTACGCATATACGCATCGAGACACACTGACAGTGACTTGTCCTCCACATGCAATGCAACAAACCGCGTCCCCGCGTCCCCTCGTCCCCTACCCAAGAGCTGGCATCCGCTGCGGGCCTTTACCATCCAGATACTCCCAACAGTTGCATCACGAGACCCAAGATGTGTGAGGCACCGGCGTATAACAAAAACCCGGAGCACGTAGTAATGCTGTCAATACATGCAGGCGTTCAGACATAGAAAGTCCACTGTGTTGTGGGGATCTCGCAAGGCTAAAGGGAATTTAGTGTTACAGCTCCCGATGTACAGTAGAGGAATAGAGGAAAACGCCCAACCTATTCCTCATACCCGTCACATAGTGCCACACATAACTGGCAGTCGCTCAACTGTACTGATTTGTTCATGCATTTTCTCCGCCGCGTAAATGATGCGAACTCTAACACCAGACGGCTGACGCTGATCTCATTCACACATCAATGGACCTGAACTGTTAGAGACAGTGTGAGGGTATTTCACACATACCGGTAAAGCAGGATGTACGCGACTGAGTCTTCACCACCACCATCCATGGATTGAATCTTGTCGGCCGTCACAATCGAAACTTTGTCGTCTATAGCGCGATAGTCAGAACGGGGGCCCTTTTATTCCTTTTTCTTCTTCTTTCATTGTTTTCTGCTCACCATCAAACTTGTACCATTCTTCCTCCCCAGACGGGGCAATGCCCTCATCCTTGCGTGCCCACCCGATGTAATGACCGGCATCGGCACTGGATCCCTTGTGAGTGATCATTGCTGGGCGTAAGCTTCACGACAGGGATTCTCTTCCTCACCACACAGTTCGTAAATTCCTGAAGGGTTAGTCCCCAATTGAGGCGCCGCAGATGCTGCCATGAGAGAGGAGATCTCTTGCCTCTCTTCAGCACGGTAAGCATCCTCGGACTTGTCATCAGACGCAGCCCCTTTGCCTTTGGTGCGGTTTGCAATGCTAGCACGATCATCTCGCTTTTTGAGGATTTGTTTGACAGCCGAATTAACTGGTTGAAGTTGCTCGTGAAGCTCGTCTGTGGTAATGTCCAGGACATCGAGCTGCAGAGGGAACTTGACTTTGCGCATAATTTTGGCCTTCTTCTGAGTATCGCGACGCCAATAAAAGCGAACCTTGGGTCAGCACATGTAGATGGCACAACATACCATATGCACCGTAAGATACGCGGGGAGACGTGAGAGTCGAGACGTGACATTATACGTGGCTGACCTGCCAAGCGTTGTGCTGTTTTTCTCGATCGGTTGATCCAGACTCTATCAAAAGTCAGCATGTGCACCGAGTCGGAAATCGTTTACGGACATCCATGATTCCAGACATCAGAAAGTTGGTTTCAATAGAGATGTTGCATTCAAGCTTGAGCACCTTCTCCTTGGTGATTGTGGGCTGCTCGTTGGGAGCTTCTGGGCAAGAAAGACTGTCATCAGCTACACTTCATACGGAAGCTCACGTTTTCGTCAATTCAAGGGACATCCAGTCGTCAACAACTGAACGTTGCCCGCTTGCGCCGTTGACACAGGCGCGTAGCGCTGACATCAGTAGCGTCCAAGCCTCGTCAGCATCTTGACAGTCAGTATAGCATCCAAATATTTGTAACTCACCTTGCTGAGCAAAATGCCCATGTTGATCCTGCTCTGCAAACTGGGGTGCGAGCGTTCGGAGGTTCTGAATCAATGCAATGGGCTGCACGGCGTCGCTTGTTTGACTCATCCCTGAGAACAGGTTCTTCATCGACGTCGAAAGCCGGCCTTCTGGGCCATGACCAAGGGTCGGCTGACTGACAGGTTAGCCACAATCATCAAATGAAACTCGCCTGTCCATTGCTGTTTGAAGTTGGGGAACTTTGCGTATAGCTTGCAGAGTCGAGTTAAGGTAACAAGTATTCCCAAGGTTCACAAGGCCAGGGGGAATGCGAGTCTGTAATGTTAGAAGATTTATAGCCTGCAGATACTCACAGTCTTAGCAAGTTCAGAGTCGTCGAGATCGTCCACTAGTTCCGTCAGCGCGTTGCTAATCTCACAATGTCCCACGGAAAATAACAGGTTTGGCAGGTGCTTGAGGAAGTGATTCGGAGCTACCGATCACAGTGATCGTCTGGTTCTGCCATGGTTAGCCCGGTTGTTGGCCATGCAGGCCGCCTTTCGCAGTCCAGCAGTTATAAAAACGCACCGGCTTGAGACCCAGTTTCGATAGGTCGGTATCATCCTTGAGAATGCCCTTGATCATGACTTTCATACGATCTGCGCGCGGTGAGTCTCTGCCGGAGACCAAATATGCATGTGCATTAGAAGAACACTCACCAATGGGAACACCGGTTGCGCGACTGATGGTCTCCTTGAAGGCGAGGGCTGGTGCGCCGATATCGACTTGGAGTGGGTACACCCTACCCCCGTGCTTGACTGTGACTGGAGCATGTTAACTACAATGCGACCACGCTGGAGCTCTGTGAGGCTCTGCACTGTACGATCTCGGTATACGCACCATTCATGGTAGTGCGTGTCTGTGTGGTGTCGTTAGGTTGACGCTGTCGCAGGTTGTGCAGATAGAGAAAAAGATTGAGAAAACAACGATCGAGTGTTCAAGTAGTGATCAGGTTTGAAGTACTGTAAATCCGCTGTAGCTCGCAACACGCGTCACGTGTCACACGGCGCGATGTTGCACGATGTCACACGTCACAGAGCCCTTTCTGGCTGATGTTGCAAGCTTCCCAGCCAAACCAGGTAGACCCACCCAGTGTGGGCCTATTACAAGAATACCTATTAGCACGCTTAATTAGCAAAATTCCGTACCATTGTTAGTTTATTAGTTTACTGTATTAGTTTTCTTATGTCACACCCTGGTGGCAAAATCAGATGTTGCAAGATGTCACAAGTCACAAGGCGCCGCCGGCACCGTGTTGCACCAAAAATAAAAGGGGGGGCCTAATTAAAGAAGCCCTCCATGTTGCGAGCTACAGCGGATTTACAGTACAACGCTTGGAGAATGGTCACCAACACCTGCGCGTCTCCTCCTGTGATTCTGTGATGATGCTCTTCCAGCTTCCAGTACATACACACAAATACTAAGTAGCCACCTCCACTTCAAATTTACGTAATTTTCATGATGGGCCTGAGTTTGCGGCGCTCCCGTGCAGTCGATAGATAGGGAACACAGGCGCGTCAACTTTGGACCTTTCGGAAAATTGGAGTCGTTGCATTGAGCGTGGCATTCCCGTGTATAAAGCACTCAATATGATGTGCATGATGCTTCAGGTGTGTGGGCGATTGAAAGCTTTACGGTAGGTACAGAATGTGATTGTCGGGGTGGGATCGGTGGCAGCGCCGGATGCATTGTCTGCAATCAGTAATGCACTAATGCACATATGCACAGTTTGTAAGTCGTTCGCGCTTCAGTACGGCGCATAGGGTGGCGGCACCTGCGCACCTCACGGTACCATGTACTTTGAATATCATTTCCCTTCATCTCGCTGTATGTCAACACGTCTACAAGATTACAGAGGGCTTGGCTGAAGCTTTGCCCTCTTTGCCTCAAACTGCCTTCCACGAGAGGCGAGGAACCTGAGATCGTCGATATCGTGGTAGAGGACCCGGACTGCTGCGGACACAATGAAGATACCCTTATTGTGAAGTTGGCGGTACACGCGAGCGGTTGTGGCGAAGTCGGGCGTGGGCAAGATGGGACGACCATCACGCTGAGTGCTACTGCAAACGACGCCTCGAGACTTTTCGATCTGGAGAATGGTGTCGGCCATTATCGTCACCCAATCGAGGGCGTCATCAATCGAGAGTCGGAAACGTCCGGCCCATCTATGATTGTTTTCCGCGCTGAACGCCAGGGCAATGCGGAACCATTCGGGGGAAATACTCAGCGGGCGGTAGAGTTGAGCACGGAGCTCAGGGGGACAGGTTCTGTATGACGAGAGCCATTCGGTCTGCGAAGCTTTTGCGTTGTATAATGCTGTTTCGAGGAAGTGGAGGAATAATCGTGAGTTTCGCTGCTGTCGGAGATAATCCAGAATGACTGTGATGCCTTCACTGTTGTACGTTGGCTTTGATGGAAGGGAACAGGTGGCCGGGGGTAGGGCAACAGTGGTGTTGATTGATGGGATGGGAGGAAGGAAATCGAGGCGATATCGACGAGTCTGCGGTATCTGTCCCAATGAATCCTCTGGTGCTTCAGAAAGGGCCAACGAGGGATGGGGACCGCTAAAATCTTTGGCAAATGTTAATGGGCTGCGGAACAAGAGGTTTTCCCGGAACTCACAGGCAGGTTTATGGCCACCCTCGACGAATTGGCTACCAGACTCTGAGTCGACGGAAAGCGAAGAGAGCGGAGGTCCAAAGTCGTCATCGTCTTCATCATCCATTAATGAGCGACGAGCGGCGATGGCCGAGGAAGGCTGCCTGACACTTAATAGGTCGAAGGCAGACACAAGACGATAAGGTTCAACGCCACGAAGAATGAGGTGGCGGAGGATGGCACTCAACGCCTTTGGTGAAGGCTGAAGGATACCAGTATCATTTTGAGGAGCCTCGACGGACAGAGCGATGTTGTCGAGGTCAATGCCGTAGCCCTCTTGAGTGATAAAGTTAACGAGGGTACGCATGCGACCCATCGCTTCACCGTGCTCCACGGTTGATTGTAGGAGCGTAGACACCTCCGCAGTTGCCGAAAGAAGAAGCCGAAGAGTGAAAGAGTTGATTTCTGTGCTTTGCATATGCCGGAAGATTTCCCAGAATGTTTCATGCGCCAACTCCACCTGCGCAGCTCGTGGCGCACGTCCAGCGTCGAGGAGATTCCGGGACCACCTCACAATTGCCCCAAGGCGAAACTCAGAGGTCTCTGGTCGACAACGAAACTCGGGTGGCATCTCACGTGAGATTGCTTCGCATGCCGAGATGAGACCCATGTTGGACAAAGTGCGGAGCACAAACCACCAGTCATCAAGTGGAACAGGGTTGAGGGTCGCCAGATCTTGCATGACAGTTCGAAGCCGAAACTCCCATTCAGATGCAACCTGGACCGAAAGGACACGGAAATGGTCGCGTTTTTTAGTGTTGTACAACACCTTCCAGTAATTGTGATGACGAGGAACCACGGAGCGAAGGATTCGTGAAAGCTCGCGAGCTGAAAGAGAGGAGCGATCGAGTCGGGTGAGAAGGCGATACATGCGCCAGATAGCTTCAGATTGGTCCTTGTCATCGGTCTTGTGCACTGGTTTGTTCACACAGGCAATCAGCTCTTGGACGTGCGAAGAACGGGCCGGAAAAGATTGGATGGGAGGAACATTTGGGCGAGTCGACGTCGAGTTGGTATGTGATGTTGCCAACAAGTGTGAAGCTGATGAGAGTGTGTGGTCGGACACTCCCTTGGCTGCCGCCGCTGTCGCCATGTGCCGCAAGGGGAGGCCCCTCGAAGTCGCCGATACTAGGCGCCGTGTCAACATGGAGAATGGGGAAAGACGAGTCGTGGGTAAAGCTTGGTGCTATGATTGCCGCCGAATTGACCAGAGCAAGGTGTAGCCGGGAGCCAGTGAGAGACGGGGAAAGGCGGAGATGAAGACAGGCCAAGCAGAGAGTAGTCGTGGAATGGAGATGATGTGCTACAGGTTTATAAGTATGTCAGTCACTGATGTTCCAGTTGCAGCTTTGCAGCATTCCGTCCTCGTATCCTTTTTTTTTTTTTTCTTTTTTTTTTTTGGGTGCTTTTGTTTGCTCTTTACTGGTTACTGTACTACTTATTACTACTGAAGCTGGCTGGGACATCGGTACGGTAGGTACATATATCGGGGCACAGAGGAAAGCCGATAAGCCGACCGTCAGGCGTTCAGACAGACAATCACGTGATTTGATCTCCCACGGTCCACTCTTGAGATCTGTTTGCTCAATGATCATCACACTATGCAACATGCAACAAGGTCCAAGCCAAGGTCTGCCAATCCGCCACCACCAGGTCATGCAGGTCATGTCGATTCGGTCATTTGTTTCCTTACTCCCATTGTTCATTTATTGCCATCATGGATATCGACGAACTCGGTAGGTTGCCTGCATGGTCATTGATCCAGAATTCACCTAACCTCTGCAGTTGTCGACAACAAATATGAGCTCGGCGGCTCGGATGACGAGCGAGAACGTGAACAGCATGCTGTCATTACCGAGCAGCTCGAACGCAAGAGGCGTATGCGTACCATGGCGGTGCCAACCGATGACAAGAAGGTTCGGGAACGACTACGAGCTTTTGGAGAACCTATTACTCTGTTCGGGGAAGGGGTAAGTGATCAGTTGTCGACAAACAGGGCTGTGCTAGGGCAAGCTGACCGCAAGCCGGGTGATCGTCGCGATCGCTTGAAGTTTGTCCAAGAGCGATACGAAATTCAAAAAGGACGACCGTTAGAAGCCTTCGATTCGGACAGTAGTGACTCCGAGGATGAGGGCGAGTTCTACACCGAAGGCGGCGATGATCTATTGGCGGCGCGTCGTGATATTGCTCGCTACTCGCTCGTCCGCGCAAGAAATCGAATAGCCCGTCAGCGCGTCGAAGTAAATCTGCCACTCGGAAAGATTCTCAATGTTCGCAAGGAGGTGTTTGGAGAATTACAGGTGAGGTTGGATGTATTCAGCTGAAACACAGGAGGGCAACACTGACTCCCCCGCAGACCTTCAACAACCTCGGAGCCCAGTTCGGTGATGACCGGCCACTGTCTACCATCCGCTTCTCACCAAACTCGAAATTGCTACTTACCACAAGCTGGACCGGCGCTGCCAAGGTATGGGATCTTCCTAATCTTAATGAGGTCGCGGTTCGGCGTGGGCATGTGGAGAAAATTGGAGGCGCCGCATGGCACCCACAAGCAACCGTTGGACTGAGTGAAAGCGCCGCCAACTTCATTACTGGCGGCGGAGAAGGGGATGTGAAGCTTTGGAGCCTCAACCAGTACGTCAATCAACACGATGGATGCATAGGTGCTGACTGTAAGGGACAAACCGTTGGCTACACTTTCTGGACACACCAACCGTGTTGGGCGGGTCGGATTTCATCCATCTGGCGCCTTTATCGGAAGCGCCAGCTTTGATGGCACGTGGCGCTTATGGGATGTTCAAAAGCAAACCGAACTGCTTGTCCAGGAAGGCCACAGCAAGGAGGTGATCGCTCTTGCATTTCAAGATGATGGCGCGCTCGTCGCCAGTGGAGGGTTCGATGCCATCGGCCGAGTTTGGGACATCCGGACAGGACGCACGGCCATGGTGCTTGATGGGCATGCCAAAGAGATTCTTTCGATGGACTTTGCACCGAATGGGTGAGCACAAAGAGTGTCCAAGAAAGTGCTAACAGGCAGATTCCAAGTCGCGACCGGATCGGGAGATAACACTGTCCGTATCTGGGATCTTCGTGCTCTGAAATCGCAACACACGATCCCCGCACACTCTAGCTCCGTGTCCGATCTGCGATTCTTCCGCGCGGCCAATGAAAATCCATTCGTGCCTTTGGATGTTCAAGTTGGTTCTGGGCAAGGGTCCGAGAGCAGGAACGGACATGACATGGAGATGGACTCAGCTCCCGACGTACGCCCCGACGACCCGGACCTGTCTGCACCTGCAGTTGATCTTCCTCGGTCGGGCCTTTTCCTCGTAACATCTGGCTTCGACTGCAACGTCCGTATTTGGAGCGCAGATGAGTGGGCCCGCATCCGCAATCTGGCCACAGATGCCGGCAAGGTAATGAGTGCCGATATTAGCGCCGATGGCAAGTTCATAGCCAGTGCAAGCTACTCGCGTAGCTTTCATCTCTTTGGTGGCGAGCACTCGTTGTAAGCATCCTAATGCGATATGGGATAAGTTTATCCCTCACAGTACTTTCACTACCCTGCTTGCTTGGTGACTCCTGCACGGGACGTTCATCGTTTCCTGCCCGGCTGTGAAATGGAGCACACCCGTCGTTGAATGAAATACATATTTACAGTAAAGGTGCTCTTGCACTTGGGGTATCGCGGGGGAGTGGTTGTTTGGTTACTCTGGTGTCTATACCCAATGTGAGCGTTTCTCGTGTTCACCTCAACATGCCAGCCGATCACATATTGCTCCTCGGCGTGATGTAGTGCTTCCAGCGACACCTAAAGTTTGGCCCAGACGACGGCAAAGAACAGAATCCACACAGAGGCGATGAAGGCCAGACACAGTTTGAATGAGATTCGAGCGCGCCGCCGTTCGGCGTCTGTGCGTGCCAGGCCACTGCTCGGCCCATCATCATCGTCGAGTAGTTCAATGCCTGGGAAGTCGATCGATTCGGTGTCGCTGTCCACACTGCTACCGTGCGGATGGATACGGCGTTCATCGTCGTCGAGGGGCAGACGCTCGTACTCGTTCGCATAAGCGGCGGTGAGGCCCCGTGCGGGCGCATGCCGGCGCATATGCTCAAACTTCCACAGTAAGGCGGCACCGAGGAGTTGGGCAACATTGAGCGCTGCAAAAATGAGGAGCAGCGAGTGCGCAGCAGCCTCGTCACTGTCGTTGTCACTGCCGCCATGTGTGTCCTTTGCGTAATCGAGATAGAGACCTGCGATGGTTTGTGTCCCAGTTGATGCAGCTGTCTCGAGGGCCTTGTGCATCCCGAGACCAAGAGGAACGAGGTCAACAGGAAGTATGCGTGCAGCAAGTACGACGAGTAGGAGTGGAGACGCGCCGTGTCCCAGAGACCATGGAATGAGGCCGGGCCACGCAGACTTGACGATCGATACTGGAAGAGAAAGGGCAACGTATCCAATCAGAGTGAGAATGGAGGTGATGTGGAAGAGTTCGAACGTCGTGCGCGGGCTTGTGGATCCATGGGCATCTGTAATGTATCCCACGATAGGGTACAGAACCATAGAGCCAGAAAGGAGCACTGACGCCTGCAAGGCGGCCTTTTCCTCAGGAAGATCAAACCGTAGCTGAATGATCTGAACGCGTCAGCTGGATGTCAAACAACTGTGAGGGCCTTACATTGGCACTGAGGTGCATGAAGGGACTCCAGATAGCGCCGCAGAGCATGTTTCTGATGTGTAAGCCACGAAAAGGTCAATCACAATGTCAATGAACTTACACGAGGATGAAAACATAGAAGACGTCACCAAGGCGTGACAATCCGTTCCATTTGACAATCCTCTTGGTGGAAACCTGCTCATGGCGATCCCGTGCCTCACCCCACCCAAATGCCAGTCGGGCGAGGTTTGCTGAGAAGCTTCCCAGACATAGAACGAGAGCGACGAAGAACGGCAGACCGCTCCCTCCACGTTCTGCAAGAGGTTTGGACACGAGCGCTGAGATGAAGCTTGCGGTTTTTCCTGAAACGAGACCAAGGGCGAGAGAGAGTCCCAGATGGCCACCTGGGCTCAAACGAGCAAGGAGCGTCTCCTGCACAACTGCTAATGGTGACACACCCATGCCGAACAGGAACAGACCACATGCCATGACAGGCAAGAGGCCATGAGTGGTGCCGTAGTAGAGGATGATCTCTCCCAAGAGGACAGCTCCTGTGCAAACAACTGATGACCAGGCGGTGCCGAAACGCGACACAAGGATACCTCCCACAAGGGGAGTCCAGGTCGAGTTCAGGCTGGTTGTTAGCACAATCAAAGTTGTGGAAGCGTGTACTACCTACCTGAGCGCTGATATCAAGAGCGAGAACTGTGAGTTGGTGCTGCCTAGCTCACGGTGCAGTTGCGACTTTATGGGCCCGAGAATATTGGACGTGCTGGGCGTAAGCGGTTGTCATGCGTGCAGAAAAGGAGGGGGCAGAGGGCAGGTGATCATTAATAACTTACAAATGGCTTCCAACACTAAGTACACAGACACACATTAGAGCCAGGATGCGATCTCTGGTCAACTTGCCCTCGCCATCACCAATGTCGGCGATACTTCGACTCCTCACGAGTGAGGCGTTGCTCAACCGGCGCTGACGACCGCGCGCCTCTGGAGAAAGGGACATGGATGCTCGGCGAGCGAGCGAAGGGTCCAACGCCCTACGATTCTGCTCTGGTGAAAGGAGATACGAGGGTGTAGCATGAGAAGGTGGCTCTTTCGGTGGCAAATGACTCGGAGTCAAAGTGCTAACGAGGTGTGAGTTACGAGTCGGCGATGGTCGTCGGAGGGGTGTACTGCATTCGTTGGGTAGCAGCTCAGTCGTCTCGTTAGTGCCATGTGAAGCACCCGAGCGAGTTGAGCCAAAGGAACGGGACACAGGTGGTGTGCTCATGTCGTGTGGTCTTTCGCGATGGCCAGCGTCGGAAACAGGCTCAGCGATGTTGTCGAAGAGGAAGCAAGGTCTAGACGATGATGGCGGTACTGCACCGATAGAGTAAGGAACAAAGAACGATGAGAGTGAGGTGGGAGAGGGGTGGGAGGAGTTAAGGAAAGAGACAGTAAAGAGCAAAAGGAGATGTGGGGGTGTCGTGGTGGAGTTGGAGTAAGGAGAGAGGCGGGGGCGGGGAGGAGCACCTTATACTCGAACGCAGTTTACCCAGGCAGGAGGCAGGGTATCACCCAGTATCTCGGTATCACAAGTTTCAAGTTCAATGTAGATGTGTCTGTCTCTCTGCTCCCATGCCTGCAAGCCGCGCCACTTGGCTACTGGCCCACTGGCTTGTGTTTGGTTGACGTATACCATCATCTCGACAGATGCCACTGCGTAAACATGTAACGCTACCCACACCTGTCCTAAACAACACGTTTTCGCGACATGCTGCACAATGTCTTCTGCGATCCATTCTGTACAATAGTGGGATGGAGAAAGAGAGAGAGAGAGAGATCCAAAGATGGAAATGCAACAGCCTCGCAGCTCCGATCCGGCCTTTCTCCATGACATGCGTTTGCTCTTTTCCTCTGCTCCACTGCCCTCCTTGATTTTATTTTCGATGATTCGAGTTCCCTTTTTTTTTTCCTTCCTTTCCTGTTTTGATCCCGTTTATCAGATAATGAAAATGAACACATTCCCTCGTGCCATCGTTGCGCCACAATTCCCGACCGAGCATATCTGCATGACCTGCATGCCGCCTGCACTCGATCCATGGGAACCCACGCACGTACACACATAGTGCACAGGCGCACTGTAGTGTGTATCATCTCTCCTTGCGGTGGTCGGCCATGTCGGGCCTGTCGGAGATGTCGGATCTTAGCACCTCGGCGCACTTCGGATCAACCAAAGACCTTACCCACGCACTCTTTTGCCCGCTCGCCCTTTCAGCGTCTTCTGCGCCTGGCCGTTCTGGTGTCTGGATCGCACGACCCAAAAGTCGCTCATGCGATTATGGGCCATGGGAGTGACGCGACGTACGCGACCGTAACGCTATCGTGGATATCGTGGCCTCATGGCACCACGGATACTGGAGGTCCCACGATTCCACCTTCCGAGCTTCCGAAGGTCCATGGCATGTGCATCAGGGATCTCCTGATCTCTCATCCATCTAGCACCGCCGAGAATTGGCCATCTCCCATCTTCTGGTTTGGCCGTCAACACTCCAAGGTCGCCGTTCAGATTACTGTACATACATGGCCCTCAACGCACAAAGGGTGAGTTGCTGTGTCTATGAAACATGGACAAGGAAGGTAATGTCTTTACGACCTTACAGCATGATGATCACAACATGGCAAGCAATTATCTACCGGCCGATTCTAGCCGAGGAACGCAACAAACGTGGTGACTTCGCGAAGACTTCAACGACAACACAGGAGGGCAGCACCCCATCACATACTCAAACACAATGCGCCGGGCATTCCCGACACTAGAGAGCTGCGAGATTATTTAACTCTGCTCACGCATGCTACATGTAGCGTGTACGCGTATGCTACACATCTCTCAAGCTACACATCTCTCAAGCTCTCTCAGGTCCTTCTCACCTGTTCTCCTGTGTATGCGCGCGTTGCGGACAGCGCCGACAGCGGAAGTGAGCACGCACATACGAACAGATTGCATCTTCTCTTCCTCACTGCCGAATGATCTGCGTCCTGTCCTCATTGTAGCACGCGCCGTTTCGACATCTGGGGGCGCATGAGCTGCACGGCGCACAGCAAGTCCAAAATGGGAATCTGAATCTGGCCGAGCTATCGCGTTGGTCGATCTGGTCGGCCACGCCGTGAAGCACGCAGCACCGCAGCACGCAGCACCGCAGCGCGCGGCGCCGCGGCTAGTTGACTGCACGTGTTCGAGGCCTGATGGTCGACGCCTGCTGTTTGAGGTTTAAGGCTCAAGGCTCAAAGGCGAGGGGCTCCGCCCTCTGGGTGGCGGGCGTGTCCGGCGTGAGGGCACAGGCACCCTTTAAAAACATTAATGATGCTGTATGAGCGTTGATCTTTGATCTTTGAGCGTGTACTGTACGTGTGTGAGTTTTGACGCGCAGCATTGATCTCTGCTCACGTGGTGACTGTTGGCTAGTGGCCGGCATGGCTGGCTAGTGGCCTGTGGTTAAGTGGTTAGCAGAAAGTCGGCAGCTTGTCGGATCGTCGCAATATGGCACAAGAGCGCCTAGAGGAATTAGAGGCGCATAGAGGCAAGAAGCTCAAACCCAGAAGCTCGGACCTCGGCCGATTCCAGCAACCCCCCGATCGCGGCTCGTGACGTGAGGGTAATACCGGCTGATCGTTGCGCTAGTTTGCCACCAGTAACCAGTGACACTTGATTTGCCAGGATTGCAGTACTTGATAACTGCTCGTCCGGGCTAATCGAGGCTCTTCACTCCCAGCAAGACATGAACGGCCGAGTGTCCAAGTAGATCGAGATCATCTTTTGATTCGACCAACTGAACTTGCCAGAGACATCACGTCACTCACACAGCTAGTCATCAGGCATGTTAGCTTTTGTCCCACTCGGTTGTAAAGCCCCTCGCCCGCAGGTTTATTGGGTAAACGCGTCCAGACCGGGACATGCTGTTTGGATCGGGATGGGAAAGACTTCATGGTGGTGACGACAGTCCAAACTCCCCTCACCTCGCTGCCTGGCAACCATTTCCGCGAAAATTGTCCCTTTTGGATGGTACTTGGCCAATGGAGTGTACTTGGCGCAGACACCCCGATCAAGCCCTTTGCAATTACCCGGACTCACCCTTCGTCCTCTTCGTGTGTTGTTACTGTGGAACTCAGTCGAGGTAATTCCGGTTTCAGACTTGTGCATGTCTGATACGTTCGGCCATGTCTACCGCTCCGCAATCACGTAACGACGGTGCCCCATCAGCCAGGGGAATTCGGGGTGATGGTCCCAGAACCTTGTAATCGGGTGCTGTCAATCTCAAACCCGCCAGACTGGTCGATCTGGATTGCAATGTCAGAGTGAGTCGACACCACGGCCTCCGGCCGCCGATTTGGGACCTATGGACCTGCAGCTCAGTAACGAATGTTACAAGGATACAGTGAAGAAGTAATGACCCATTGGTCAAAGAAGGACGGGGGAGGGGGTTTTAGGGGTCGAAAGGGGGGAGGAGGTAGGGGGACGACGGGGCCGTAACGGCCGTGATTCGTGCTCCAGTATCTCTGTTAACTGTCTGCGGTTGTTGAGACCGCGATGTTTTGTGTTCCTCTGGGGAGGATATGCTTGTGTGGTGTTGAGCATTATGTGGCAATCGACAGACTATTTCTTTGGCCCACCAGGCCCAATGCCGAGGTGCTGACGACTCGTACGACCACCGCTGACCATCTCGGCAAATACCCCTTTCACTGAGTCACAGGCACGACCCGTTCAACACTATCTCCATATCCGCGAAATGTGTTGAGGCCCAGACTCGACGCTTCCAATACTACTACTGTCCCCGAACCCCGAGGCTTGCCGCTATATGAAGAGTCAACTCTCGCTGTACCGTACCGTCATCGACCCCAAAGGCCGCAAGGCTGATGTCGTGTTTTCATTTCTATTCGTGTTCGTATTTTCTATTTTGGTTTCTTTTATCTGATTTTCCTGCGTTTTTCGTTTCCTTTGTGTTTTAATTCCAAAGCTGATCTGTATATATATCTGTACTGTACGTACTGTATACTGTACGATCTGTCGCGCGTCGCGATGTACGATCTGTCGATCTGTCGCGATGTCGATTGGCGCGCCCTTCCGAATAGAGCAAGGGGGACGATTTGCGGGGATCGTCATGCAACGATGGCCGCGCGATGGGAAGCCGGGCACGAGATCAGCGATCAAAAAAGAACAGATTCCACAAGGGCACGGGCGCGCACGGACCTAGGGAATCCAAATGTGCCCTGGCCTAGCTGGCCCGTTGGCCCGCCGGGCTGTCGCGGCTGTTGGTGGTCGCGGAGCACGACCAGCACGAGCTGTACATGCTGTACATCTCACAAAACGGAGGACAAACAATCACAAGACAAACGTGTGGTAAAAATAACACTTCTGTACTTCTACAAATCATACCCAGCTGTAGTTTACTGACTTTCAGAGGCGTCTACAGAGCTGTACAATACTGTGCATCTCCATCGTCATCGCACCTCCGGCAGCGTCATGCGCAGGCTCAGGTCAACAGGTCAGCAGGTCAGCAGCAACCTGTAACAGGAGCTCAACAAACATGCCATCATCATCACATCGACCAGGTATAGCAGGGGCAGAGTGTGGCATCATCGCACCGAACTTCATCATTCCTTGTTGTTGCGCATGTTGTATGACACATCTGTTGTTTTGCATTTTGTGCTTTCGTGGGCTCCCACAGTCTCATACCTTGTGGCCGGCGGTCGGCGGCCGGTGGCCGGTGGCCGATGGCCAGCTGAGTGTTTGGTCAGCTGGCAGGTCAACCCAGTTTGTTGCTTGTTGATCAGTTGAGGTCGGGAATAGAGAGGCATGCACCGTAGTCGGGACCGTCATTCAACGCACCAAGAATTTTGGATCGGATGGCTGCCAAGGCATTGCAGTGATGCAGTCGGCACTGTCGGCTGCTGAGAAGTGGGTTCGTGTTCCTTACGTCGCTTCTTATCCTTGCCGTGTTTGTGTCTGGTTACCTACACACTTCTGCCTCTCCCGCTGTTCCTTTCAGAGCTTGCTTTTGTGAATATCACCATCTTAGCCGCGCTTTGGGTTCCAACAGCTCTCTGTCTCTTTGGTTACTTGTCACTCGATAGCTGGGATGTTATGGGCATCATCAGTCGCTCCACACTCGTACGACCGACCACACGATCTGCCCCAACTACCGGTTTCATCTCTGATCGCCGACTGGCCCATTCGCGTAATTCGTATTAGGCCTGATTACAAGCAGTCCTGAGGAACGGCAATAGCTCAATAGCCCACAGCGCACACAAACACAAACAAACAAAACACAAACAATTAATCAATCAACGTTCAAAGAAAACAAACTATCGTGCCATTCCTTCCACCTTCAGCCCTTCAGCCCTTCTGCCCTTCTGCCACATTGCAATTGCCCCTCGGCCATCTCGGCCCCCGGCCCCGCAACCTCGGATCGTCGGAAAGTGCGAACCCTCCCCGCTCCCCGCTCGTATCACTACTCTTCTTCTTGCTGACATCTCGCCCTGCCTGCATCTCCTCACCACCTGTGCACCCAGCGATACGGCCATCCCGCGCCACCCCGTCCCCATCCGACCATCTGACGACCCGACACTCCGCCCACGCGCCCACTCCTTCCCACCCTGATCCCCTGATCCCCCTGAGTCGCCCTCGGATCCCGAGCCAGTCGGCGTTTCCGCATTTCCGCAGTGCCACCGTGCCGCCGTGCCGCCGCGCCGCCGCGCCGCAGTGACACAAGTCTGGCCAGAATCCTTTCCCCAAGCCCCGGCCGCAGCAAGTTGATCCAGCTCCAGAACACGGTTCAGCCTTCCAACTTTGGTACTCTCGAGTCATCGCCCCCCTTGTACGCTGCGCTCTCCTCTTGCGCTCCCCGCCCTGCGCGTCCTGCCGGGATCTGTAGTCAGGACAACCGACGTCACAGAGCTTGCGAGCAATCATAGGGCATAGGATCATAGGAACCAGACCCGCTAGTTAGACCAGCCCCGTATCAGACCTGACGCAGCGCTTGACTAGAGCTAGAAATCAAACGCCACCAGTTATTACACACCACGGGCCACGGCCCCCCCTCGGTCATCTCCACCACCACAGTTCTCCGGCACCTGTGGGCACATTTGTGGATCTGTGGGCGCAACCTCTGTGGGCAGCTGTGCGCCTGTGCACCCGACCTGGCCAAGCCTCTCCGCCTCTCGCCCGCCGGCCACAGGGACATTTGGCACTCTGGGCTTTGTAGAACCACCCCCCACATCGACACACTTTGAAGAGAAAAGAGAGAGACGCACAAGGAGGGCCGTCTCCGCCGATCTGCATCCTGCAAAGACCCCGTGCGCCCGAGTTTGTGTGACCTGCAACTTGCATATCCCCCACACTGTCGTCCACACCACCAATATCGTCGTGCATCAGCAATCTCAACCAGCGATATCATTGACGCCGTCACCTACAACGACGACGGCACGACGGCTACCGCGAAGACGACGACAACGACCGCTACAACGACAACACTAGCCCCCACTTACATTTGCGCCCTCTATTCAACTGATCACCTCCGCGCACAGCGAGTTGCGAGTCCCCCCGTGCTTCTGTCTGGGTTAAATACACGCTGGACACGCCGGGATCAGTTGTGCAGAGTTGTCGTCTCATCGCGTCTGTCCCGCTCGAGGCGCTGCCAGGACCGAATTGCATCGTGTTGTGACTACCCTGCCTATCGTCGCACGGCCTCCTTCTCACACGTTGCGCGGCGTTTCTTGGCCGACGTTACAGCACACGCGGTTTAACTCGTCGCATGGGCACTCGTTCCAATGCCAGTCCCTCGTCCCACCATGCCCAACTTCTTCTCAAATATCCCAGGCCTCAGTGCCATCCCCAACCCACTCAATCTCTTCAACGGCGACGACCCCAATCATTCATCCAACTCTTCTCGCAACGTCAATTCCTCATCATCTCCAGATGCCATGCAGCCTGGGTCATCACAACTGGGAGCATCGAACCCTGCGCCGATCCTTGAAGACGGCAGGACAGAACGTGTCTCTCAAGCCCGCAAAGCGTCGGGGGCGTCCGTCGTCATCGCCGAGTCCGATGCGGCTGATTCGGACAGTCCACGATCACAACGTTCCCTTGACGGTCGTCCTCGAGGGCTAAGTGTCGCGAGTGCTTACGCCACTGCTGAAGGCGGCCGTCCCCGTGGATTGAGCAATGTTTCCGGCGCAACGGGCGATTCTGGTGGCCGACGTCGCCGTCCCCGTTTTGATGTGAGTTGCATTCTTCTGTCTTTACTTACTTTGCTCACTCCTCTACAGAAGTTTGTGCTTTGCAAACCACCTCCTACAACCGCAAAGAATCCCCTCAACCTCCAGGTGCAGCTCGTAGTTGAGAAGCGCACACGTCCTCGACGTGGATCGGACTCTGTTCAACAGACGGTGGTATCGAATGGCGAGCTGAGCTCCACACCCAGCACTCCTCAACGACAGTCGTACGAGAAACCGGTCGACGAAGCAGAGAAGCTGGCGCCAGCTTCGCAGGCACCACCGGCCGATTCAATCCCCGCTGAGCCGGTATCTACGGAAGCGACAACGAAACCCAGGCGCTCAAATTCCGTTGGATCCGCACAAAGCAGTGTTACGGGTTCGATATCTAGCACCTCATCCGGTGCTGTTGGGAAGCGTATCGTCCCGTTGTATAACCTCGCCGTGCACAATGTCGTCCAGCCGACCATCGTTACTGATGCAGGCACAGACAGCCGAGTGGCCAAGGTATGTGTCACATCGAGATGGCTAGTGTTACTCCGGCACAGGCCGGTCGTCCCATCGTTCGTACGTACGACCCTGCTGACTCGGTACAGTTTTCAAAGCGTCAGCTTGACATTGCGGGTGTCGGTATCCTAGAGCCGGCTGAGGTGTGGCTCCCCCATCCTGGACAGCTCGCGTCGCCCAGGCCCTCGTCGGACGCGCCCCGTGGCCGTCCCGCATCAATGATTTCCACCATGTCCAATCTGACACCAGCGACTTCGCGAGTGGACGATCTAAAGCGACCATCCATCGATGTCAATGCTCAGGAGGATGGCGCAAAGAAGTTCTTTGGGAAGATCTTCCGCAAACGGGGCACCGTCGAATCACCGGCTGGGAATCCAAAGGTATTGGCGTCCAGAAGTACCACCAGCGGATTCCAGGAACTTGAGCCACAGTTGTCATTGCAAGTGCCCCCTTCCCCGCAACTAGCCGGTGTACACTTCCCCGGTGACCCACTTGGATCAGGCCAAATTGGCCATCCCACATTCGGCCTTGCGCCCAACGTCTTGACTCGTCGAACCAGCGAGCTAATCATTGACGACTCGGGTGCAATCGTCGGCCTTGCGAACGAGATGGCGCCGGAAACCAACATCGATCAGACTGTGTCGCTCTGGCGCAGCGCTCGTCCCATAGGATACACTTGGACCGTCCGCAGATGGGCAAAGAAGAACACCGACGGATGGGCGGCTCATCTTGTGGCTGCTGCAGCAGCTGGCCTTGATCTCGTTGGCGGGTCACTGCCCGGCGATAACTCGGACGACGTTGTCTTCGAATGGGTTAAGCTTCGAGTGTCGCCGAACGGGCCGGAGGCCGAAGCGGTGTTGAAGAATCATCTGGCTGCCGATCAACTGGACGTCCGCAGGAAGCCGGGGCCGCCGAGCATTTCTTCCGCCCGTCCATCGCCGGCCGCCTCCCGAACCAATCTCAGCATTGGTCGTCGTAAGACTACAGACACGCTTGCTATCGACACCAACAGTGGCACCAACGACGCGCCAACAACACTCAAGTCGAAGATCTTCAGACGAGCATCTGTCTCCCCTGCTGTTCGTCGGGGCAGCAAAGACACAGCAGACGCGATTGTTGAGACCCCAACTCCAACTGTGGTCACTCCAGCTACGCCAACTCTGGAGACTCCAGCGACGAGTGATGGCCCCAACGCGTCATCAGCGACCGTCAATACCAGTGGCGCAACCTCGGATGACGAGGACAGACATGATCTGCCGTCGTCTGTTGTTGAGGATGAGGAGTATGACTCTGATCCGGAGGATAGCGAGACTCCTTGGCAATGTTCCGTCTGGGTGAAGGCGACCGGACAGCGGCAACTCATAGCCACCCTTACTCCTGCGCCCCATCATCCCATGGTCATTGGCATGCTGCGAATTCCAACGGGGTTACGCAGTGTGTGTCTGACAGACCTGGGCAAGAACAAGTCCGGTGGCAAAGACTGCGCGACTGTACCGGCTCGTGTTTCCACAATGGACCTCGCCCAACGGGTGCGTGAGGAAGTGGCTCTCACCGAGGAGAACCTCAAGGATGTCATCGCCGTCACCGCCATGTGGCTCGTCGCCCGTGAGGAGTTTGGCGGTCTTGGGGCCAAGAGGAGCAGGAGATGATTGTCCAAAGGGGCAGTATCGTCGTGGAAGTCACCAGAGAAAGCCTTGCAATATCCGTGTTCTCCATGATGTTTCTCGTCCTGTTTTCTACTCACTTCAATAGTGCATATTCTAGTTTCACCTATTGTCATAAACGCAAATATTCAATCACGCATTCAATTTGTGTAGACTCACGTGACATTGTAACATACGGCACCTGCCCTTCTGGTCTTGAAGGTCCTATGCATGCAGACTGGGGTCTTTCTTACGCTTCGGTGCACGACTGGCAAGCAATCTGGCGTTGTTGGACATATTGTAGCCATTTATCAACATTACATTAGGACAGTTATGTAGCCGTTTTGTATTCAGAGTGGCAAATTGGGGGCAAACTACAAAATGAGCGGACATAGGTGAAACTCCGCGACTATGCGCGAGCTGCTGAGACTGGTCGCGTCCAGGCATGTAAACAACGCTTTTAGAGTGCGGCAACAATCTCGCGTTGCACTCTTCAACCATCGCACAGCGACAGTCCCACTCATAGACAGACCTCCTCCACAATGTCTATACTATCACACATTGACGACGACTTTCTTGCCGACCTTTCACTTGCTCCGGACGACGACGAGTCTCTGTTTCTGGGCAACAGCCATGCTCCCCACCCTCTCGGTCTACCTCCGCCAGGCCGGAGAGAAGTACCCTCGACCTCGCACTCACGTTCCGGCTCTCAATCCGCTCAGCAACCCGATGTATCGCTCGGAATCTCCTCCTCTGGATCTCATTCCGGCTCGCATTTCCGCTCCGGATCAGGTTCAGGATCAGGCTCTACGGGGTACACGGCGTTGTCGGACCGAGATCCTCTCTCGGCTGCGCGATCACGGCCGCGCTTCTCACTCTTTGCCCCGGGGGCTGGTGCCGCATCAGGAAGCGTGGGAGGAGGGATGAAGCCCGACACACGACAGTTGGGGCAGAGTGTCCAGGAAGAAGTAGAGGATGAGGGTACCGACGACGCGGTCGGCGCCGATACAGGTGAGGACGCTCAGCGCGTTGAGCACGACCACAACCACGACCACGACCAAGACCACGAAAACGAGCAAACAACCGATGGTGGGATGGAGGCCCCGACAGAGACGCAAGAGACGCCGAGGGCACGCGACGAGCGCCTCCGCGCGAGCCTGGCCGAGCTGCGCAAGTTCAACAAGGTGTTTGATGGGTTTCACAACGCGCTCAAGGATGCAAGGACGCACAATGAGGTAGGTTGTTGCCACGGCGGTCGCAGTATTACATGTACTGATGCCGTCGCCCATTCCGACTTCTTGGTCGCTTTAATCTCGACATCTTATTTTTCATGCAGCGCCTCGCAGCCCGCGTGGCCGAGACAAGCAAGCTGTTCGACCACTACGTTGCGATGCACGGACAGGCGTTGCATACTCGCGAACTGATCCTCAATCCGAGGTGGAAGGGCTCGCACGACGTGAGTGCACTGAGCCGGTAGATGATGTCACTGGCGGTCATGGGTGCGAACACCAAGTGCAATGTCTGACTTCAGGACAAAGACGTACTTCTGAGAGCGGAAGCGGCACGCCTGGAAGCAGAGGAGCGCGCAAGGGCTGAGGCCGAGGCGACTGCGGCTGCAGAAGCGGCGCGTCTTGAGGCCGAGCAACGCGCAGCAGAGGAACGTGCTCGTGCCGCTCAGCGAGGGCGTGGGCGCGGCACGCGTGGTTCGGGGACCACTCGCGGTCGGGGGGTATCAGGCATTGTGCGCCCAGCTGGCACCGGAATTCCAACTCGCAACGCACGGCCGAAAAGTGCTACCGGGACACGACCGACGAGCTCCGCCGGGGGGCGATGGAGTCATGTTCAGAGTAGCGGCTACGGGCCTTGATTGTATTTGACATAACAAGCCGACATGGATATTGTCATTGACAGTCTATTGCCCTGATGTTGCACACCGTCTTACTTTACATCAATACGGAAACGAAATACATCATAGCTGTCAAGTACCGATGGATCCATATCCTGTCATTACTGACAGGACAGGGCGTTTCGTGTATAATTGCGTCACCTCATAGATTGGCCACAGGCCATATTTACTGGGACCCACCCACGTCGTGATTACTCTGCGGTGTCACGTCGTGATTACTCCGCGGTGCTTGGTAAACCCTCACCCTTACAACTGGGTCAAGAAGAGACCGACGACTACATAAACGAGGGTGAGAGGGGGAGTGAGAACGGCATATGAGATGCTGATTGTCTTGGAGATAAGACGCTCAAATGCATCACCCGAGGCAGCTTGGGTGAGCTGCGCCAACGTGAGGGCGGGAGGACTGCTGACCAGAAGCACTGCGCAGAGGATGAATATGGGGTCCGCAGCCGCTGGGAACCAGTCGTAGCGCGCGAGTATGGCGATGAAAGGAAGGAAAATGAGGGGCACGATGATCATTCGGCTGATGCACGCGACGAATACAGTTCGGCCCTCGCCAGGATACTTGGACGCCTCGCCAGAGCCCTCTTTCAACGACTTGATCTTCCGCTTGAAGTAACCCGCAAAGGAGGATGGTTCTTCATCTTGCAGGGTAATAGCCGGAGGTGGGCTGTAAAAGAATGCACCAAGGACGACAAGAGTCACCGGGATGGAGCACTGCCCGGCAGACTTGACAGCAGCGACAAATGGTCGAATGGAAGAAATCTTCGCTTGAAGCGGAGGGATTAGGGCGATGAAGATGGATATGAGCGCAGCCCAAGTGGGGACGGTCATGAAATTGTTGAAAACGTGCCACACATCCGCCGCTTTGGTCTTGAAGTTGTGCCAGGCCGCCCGCCACCCTTCACGGGGAGGCGACCGGCGCCGACGAAGAAGGGGAAGCTCGGCACCCCACTCGTCCTCGGTTTCTGCTTCCGATTCAGAGCTATCCTCGGCCAGTTGCATTAGATGCGTGTGGGTATGGGGCGCATCGGGAAGACCGAGGAAGTCACGGCCGGAGTCAGCTCGGGATGGAGGGCGGGAGAGACGACGGTGAGAGGACGTAGAGTAATGGCGAACGAAGGGGCGTCCGCCTCGTGTTGCCATGCCTCCAGACACGGGCAGCGAAGGTGACGGAGACCTCACATTCGGCATCGTATAGTTCGGCGGCCGAACAGGGTCGGTTGCGACGGACGGAGAGCGCGATGGAGCTTCAAAGGGGTTGGTGTCATTAATATGAGGCTCGGGAGAGAGCACCAGAGCTCCCTGTTGAATCGGCTGGTCATTGCCATTGCCATTGAAGTGACCATGAGGTTCGTCGGTTAGCTTAGTCGGTTCCTCGTCGGCAGATGCGAGAAGCTGCACACCATACGACCAGCGGAGCTAAACATTAGTATACCATTCATTGACGTCCAATAACAGCTACACTCACAATCATGCCCAGGGTGGAGTACACAACGAGGTATGCCAGGGCTCGACCAAGCATCTGATCTTTGCTATCCGAACGGTCCTTCTTCAAGCCTGGCACTTCGACTGCGAGGGATTGCACAAGGGCGATAGGCAACGAGTTTGAGTTCTGGAACATGGCGGCGCAGATAGCGAATGCACTACATCTGTTAGTGGAAACGATCTTGTGTCAGTCAATGGATCCACTTACCGTTGTGAACGGCTGAGCTTGAACACCTTCGCGAGGGCCCATGCTACCGCGGCTGATACACCCGTGATAAGGACGAAGCTGAGTGGGATGATCCACATGTCCATCAGCTTCGCCGGAGTGAGGGAGAAGGCCACCTGGAGTGAGTGAGGTGAGCTGATTTCGCTTCCTATAGAGGTTGGGAAGTGTTCCTCTGACAGGAACAGGGCCTGCACATAGCGGCCGTGGCAAGCAAAAGCCTAGAACGCCCACGTCGCCACGACGAACACCATGACAGAGAGCTCCAGACCACCGCGATGCTAGTGTTCTTCCGGGGTGCCATCACCGTCGCCGTGACCACCATTGCCGTTTGAACCGCATCTTGACATGCCGACCCTCCAACTATGTTTACACGTACCTTGCTGAAAAGCAGCGCCGGCGTAAAGAGGGAGACATTAATGACGTTCAGCTTGCGCTGTGTGGCTTTATCCGTCACGCCGGCGTAGGCGAGTGTGTACCCTGCGACACATAGCAGGAATACTTCAGCGATAGACTGAGGGGTTAGCCTGATGCGGCAAGTACGGAGTAAGGATGTTGATCGATGTCCTTGGATACCGAGGAGATAGTGGCAACCGGGACAGCTAGAGAAATGAGTTGAAACCCGGGTCAATCATCGCCTCGGGCGTTCGCTCTTTCTTGGCTTTCTGTCTCTCGCTCAATCTCCACTTGTATGTCCGAAGGACTGCGAAGACTGCAATTGCCGTGGGATCATCGCCACATTTCAGGAGGAACCCTTACTTGGAAAACAGTGAGGAGGAGTGTTTTGACTGTACGTGTCAGCGGACCAGCCGTATGAACGACGATAAACTTACTGGGTACAGCGTCTGTGGCCGCCGATAGCATTGCGGGGGTCGCGCGACTAGTGGTGATGTGCAAGAACTAGGAAGAAGAAATGTAGAAAGACAGTCGCTAGTAGTGAAGAAGGAAATTAAAAAGAGGAAGGACCGACGACGAGGGCTTTCTATAGATAAGGTCCCTGATAGTCTGTAGTCTGGCCATTGCCGCACACGCGCGATTGTTGTCTCAGTCGGCTCTAATCTCCCTCTCCTCTGCTGCCCTGGACATTTTTCAACTCGACGTGTCATCCCAGAAGCATAGCATTTTCCTCTTTCAGTCCAGGCTCCATTGTATTACGGAGTAACATGAAAGCATTCTCTGCAGTTGCGACAAGCCTGCTTAGCTGCTTGGCTCTCTTGGCGTTGGGAAATGATGATAGCGACGTTGGGGCGACCCACAAGGTCCTTCCTTCAAAATAGATTTCGCTCCACCCTGTCACACAACCCGCTCAACTCTTCGCCTCTTTGCATGTACAGTATGTTCTTTTGCGCACATTTACATGCCTCCTACATCATAGATGAGCTAGATGAGGAGATCGGGGCGAGAATGTGTGGTTTTCTCGGCGGGGTGGTCCACTCGATGTCGCTCATGTGGAGCTGTTCTGGAGCTCTGGAGATCTGGAGAGCTGGAGAGCTGGGAGCTGCGGCAGGTGCAAAGGACAAAGGTTCATGGAACAGAGGTTTGCCACCCACGTTCGTCCATCCTGACCACTAACAACCGCCGCTGATCCGCTGGATGCGGCAGTTGCGCAGCACAGCGGTACACTGCGGGCGGGACACTGTGGCCCTGTGGCCCTGTGGCCCTGTGGCCCTGTAGGCCCGGACGGCCGGACGGTGGGCAAACACATGTGCGTCAGCTCATAGCATGCCGTAACCATTTGCACATACGTCATTACTCTCTCACGGCTGCATGCCAGCCTGAGGTCTGACGTGACCGTCTGGCATGCTGACATTTGCAGCGCACAGCGGTACAGCGGTCCATACCGTCCCCCCGTGCAACTGTCACGTACCACGCACCGCTTCAGTCCATCATTTCGGTATACTCTCCTCACTGTGAGAAGGGCAAGTAAACTTGCAATGCAATGCATAACCGTCGCATCTAGAACATAAACTCAGACGCGCAGTCTCGTCAAGGCTTGTGATGGGCAACGCGACGATCCTCTTTCACAGCTGACCGAACAAGCGATTCTGCAAGGCCTTCGATTTCGTCCACGTGCTCGAACAAGGCGAATTCGACGTGGTTGGGCAAGACCATCTTTGCTGCTTGGACGCGCGCCTCCCAAGCGTTTGCGTTGTCGATGACCTTTTGTTCGGCCGAGGATCGGACTTGCATGTCCTGCATCGTTACGCCGCGTTCGTCAGAGTCGTCCAAATCCATTGCCGCACGCATAGACAACGTCGATGATCTGCTCGACAATGGCTCACCATCAAGCTTTGGTGAAGCACGGCGACGCAGCTCGTCCAAGCGACTTGAAGTAACGTCGCGGATAAAAATGGCAGCCACCTGCTGAGGGCGGTCAACTGCAATCTCAACGTAAAGCTCGAGATCCTCCTCTCCCGAGTCACCGATAAGCATGAACTGAGCATCTTCGAATTCGTCCATGATCTCGATCACACTTGGGCGCTTGCGTTTAGCGGCTCCTTCGACAAACCCACTCCCGGCGACCAGCCGAGTTCCAGTATACTTCTCGAACTTTCCGAAGCCCTCTAACAACATCGACCTGAACGATCGACGGTCATACAGTTTCAAGCGGAGAGAGTAGTACGAGGGAAAGCTGTGGGCATTCAAGAACTCGGTGATGACTGGGAAAAGTTGGTGGGGCGAATTAGACTGGTGTGAATAATGGCTCAATGTGGATTAGGTACCGACCATACTTACCACAAAATGCAGTCCAGCTAAGCCGAGTTTGTGCAGCTTAGCGTAAAGATGGTCGATACCAGGAACGCAAACTTCGAGAACATCACGACATAACACGTTGCGTAAAACCTCACGCTTCCCCGAGAGAATGTCTGTGTGCTTGACAGTATCATCCTGAGTTATTAGCGAACACCCAATGACATCGGCTCGTAAGCTGAGGTTGACGCACAAGATCAGAAATAATGCGGATGCCACCTGCCCGTGACACATGTGCCACAGTCCAGCCTTCCGCAAGGGTCTGTCCGATGCCCATGAGCCCCATCTCCGTATCACCGTCGCCGTCATTCATGTTGGGCCTCTCAGCCGAGGAGAAAAACGCCGTGGCGCCTGGCGAACGCTTGGGTGAATATTGAAGTGGCTCCTCGGAAAAGGGCAGACCGTCAGATGCAAACATGTTGTTGGGAGCACTGGTTAGGCTGCCGCGTGCTGCTGCCTCAGATGCGGAGGACAAGCCCGTGGCCTGTCGGAGAGAGCTGGATCCCTCTTCGGATAGCAGCTGCGCGTGAATGGCGATGCCCCATTCTCTACGGTCACCGGCTGGGTCACCCGCAAAGGCCATCTGAAGGGAATCCGGATGTGTGCAGATGCGATCCCATGGAATAGTCATGGTGCGACCAAAACGGCCGTACACATCGGTCCTGACCGTGGTGCGCACGAGAGGTTCCTGTGCAAACAGTTCTTCGTCGGGTCGTTGACGAGGGGCATCATCTTTCAAGGGGATCGGGTACATGGTGATGGCGATGTTGCGGCCGCTGAGTGGCCTGGACCAAAAGTGTTGGGTGCGGTCATCCAGCAATTCGCGCACAGTACCCAGCTTCTGCGCATTGTGGATAGCACCGAGCACGCTAACGGCCGAGCGAACAGATTTCATTGTTTTGCTGCGCCACAGACTGGAGCCCCCGGTTGAGCCTGTGAGGTTTTCTGGTGTCGTTTCCACTGTAGGTCCAGGTCCTGCAGTGTAGTCTGGGGCTGTTAGGGCAAGTTGCAAAGACCACAACTTACTCTTTGCAAACTGAAGAATTCCGCGTTGCATGAAGGTCATACTGCTGGGGTCGAGTACAAAGCTGCCGAATCCGGAGAACATGACATCGAGATCGTATGCTGTAGTTAGGACATGATAGAACTTGTGAACCGCTCCTGCTTAATCGGTAACACCCACCTAGTTCCCCACTGTCGGGTTTGGGTCGCTTGACGGCCCACCCTGGGACGACATGCAACGTCTCCGCGCCCTTCTGTTCCCGTCGTCGTCCACGGATCCACGACTTGGTATGTAGCTCGGCAGTACCCATTCCGCCATATTCCGCAGCAGTTTTTGAAAGTACCGTTAAACTCCTCGAGGTAAAAGCTGTCGCGGAACTCCGATACGACTGGAAAGAGCCTGTCGCCGATGTTGTTGCGGCGGTTGATGTCGTTGATGGTCCGGCTCGTGGCAACGGCGATGTCGATGTCCGGACGTCCTCACTGTGCCAGCTCTCCATGTAGCTGGCTCTGGTAGCAGACAATTCGTGCGCATCGCGGGACGCGATGACGCGCCGCGGAGCGCTTGTCGATAGCGCGGGTCGGGGTGGTCGAGGTGGTCGGGGCGGCATATTAGAACTCATGACGATTCAGAAGTTTGAAGGCGGGAGGGGATTATTCATATAGTAGTAGCTCTGAAGGGTCATGGCAGTCTTTGCCGAATCGCGGTCAGCATTTGCCAGACGCGGACTGTGGAAGCGATACCGTTCCGTGCCGGATATAAGGATATAAAAATACAAACAGCGTCTTGATGTGTACCGGCCGTACCGAGTGAGTCGTACGTGGGATGAAAACAAACGTTCGCTCTCTGGGTCTGCGGGTCTCTTGGGGCACAGAAGATGGGGCATATATACATTTCGATCTGCGTGCAAGCTAGCGCAGGCTGCCCTTCATCGATCATTCATGATCCATCATCTCATAGGCCCCATCGCGCCATCGCTCATATCTCACTGCGCCACAGCTCACAGGATCGCATGATCGCAGGATCACAGAATTGTTGAATCGCATGCCGCACATGGGCTTCATATGGCCTCGCATGGCGCATGGCCTCCCTCCTACTACTGTACACGAGCGTCATGCGTCATGCGGTAACAGGATATCGTCTGCTTGCGAAGGCCACAGGGATCCAAGAAGCAGGAAGAGGCATCCGCCTGTTCACACTGTGTTCACTTCAACGGATCGGTCGGAATCAGAGGAGCACCGTCCTTATGCTTGCAGAATGTCGAATCCGGAATAACTAGATACTGGGGCAAATAAATTCATTGATCCATTGACCGAGCTGTCTCCGTCGCGCGCTCACTTGATTGACCAGTATTCCGCTTCCGATCTCCCTCACGTTCTCAGGGAAAACCAGCATGTTCAGAACGATCCTCGCAAATTGGCGGTCTATGTGCTTCCGAGCCTTCTACAGATAGTTATGACTCCTCCCCTACCCTCTTCGGTCGCGCTTTCGACTGTCATTCAGACACCGCGTCGTTTTGCATTTGTGGGATCAGGAGAAGCTCGGTGGCCGGTGTTCTTGCGTCTAGGAGCATGACTAACGGACCTTGATGCCCATGTTAAACAAATACGTACATGTACACGGAAGAGTGGTGCCTGTAGGTATGAGTGTGTCTGTGCTGGTCTAAGAAGCCCATGGGGCTGTGAAGAGGCTCATTCACAATTGCCCACAAGCTCAAACGCTCACAAGCTTCGAGTGGATTACAGCATCGTCGGATCACGGGGGTGCCGTCCCGCCCCTTTGAAAGGACGCGAGTGATTCATTGATCCGATGATCCGATGATCAGCGTCGCCGATGATCAAACACTGTGCACCGGGTGGGGAGAAACGGTATGCATAGGTACAGGCGCTGGAAGCATGGAGTTGTACCGTTGCACGTTTCCTTCTGCCTACACGACTAAAGTGACTGTCTCTGCACTTGTGTGTGCGCTCATGCGCTCACTATCAGGGCGCCCGCGCCACCCGACAGCCTCAGGCCGTTGTCAGGCTCTGGGCCTTCTGGGACAGTTTTCAGTCATTCTCGCTCTGCCAGAGATCGGAGCAGGGATTCCGATCTAGCGCCAAGGCAATTTGGCCGCCTAGGCGTTCTGCCACGCCCGTAAGCTGCAAGCTGGCACATTATCACAACCCAACCGGCCACGTTGCACGTTGTGTTTCAGCTGATCAGCATATCAGCATTTGATAAGATGGGCCCACTCTTACAGTCAGATGTTAAAGCAGAATGGATTCCAAGAATCAACATATCATCGTCTCTGATCCATCCCCCATCATTAGGGTTTCCCAGAGCACCAGAGTTGACTTGTGGCTTCCACTTGTGGCGTTCACACGAACTCTTGGGTGCGAAGGCATCAGGAGGATACAGATTGTGTAGCCGCCCATGACTGAGATCCTGGAAGGAGCGAAGGTTACAGTGGGGGTTTGGTCACTCACATGAAGATCCCTTTATAAGCGGTTATAAGTGGTCAAAAGGACTGGTCTCCGTCCGGAAAAGACTCAACCCAAGCAGCTAGAATCACTGGGCCGCGCCTTGAAGGCCGCGTGATCAGTAGAGCCTCAGATTTATATGTTTTATCACGCAGACACCCCCTGTTCTTCCAGTCTTGCCACGACGCCATCGGTGTTCTATTAGAGGCCGGGTCCTCACGATATGCTCCCTACTGACAAAGCTCCCAGCCGAAGCTATGTTGGTATCGATCGGGGGGAGAGTAACAGTGCCTGCTGGCTACAGCCAAATGAGTGGAAGCATCGTGGTCGAAGACAAGACTGCCACATGATAGTAGTACGGTGCAAACGATTCTCAATACAGCCTCCTGTCACCTCACTGGTATAGCTGCCCCTTCAAGGCCCATATCTAAAGCCAATCGATGTAGTTAGGTTTCTGGATCCCAGAGGCAGTGCAGCATTACGTTAGTCATCGTTGAGATATGCGCAGTTAGGTTGGTTTCATGTCGCAGAATCTGATCAGATGATATGCTCCACCGGACTAGCGGAAAGTAGTACTTACTGATTGCAGCTTTGCAGTGACACCACAAAGAAGGTATCGCAGAATCTCTGTTGCTGTCGCGCTGTCGAGAGTCAACTAGGCTTGCTATCCACAACGTACAAGCCCACAGCCCCCCAGCGGCAGGTCATGCGGCCTCCCGGATCCGGTCTGCCTCAGTACCTCAGTCAACGGGTTTCGGCGCGTTTCGGCGTTTTTCTCATCTGGACAGCCACTGTCAGGAAGAGATCCAAGGATCCAAGGCTTTGGGATGGACAGGGGCAATACGTACACCCAGATCTCTCACCAACCCATTACGATTTTCTGGCACTTCTATGATCTATGTACTGTAGTTCTGGTAGGCAGGCACAGGTCACATTTCCAACAAAGAACAGGCTAGGAAGGCCTCGGCCGCCTAGAAATATGGGCAGCAGAGTGGTCACGGCACAGCTGGAAGTAACGCTGTCTGGCAGTCGGAGATATCGTTTCCCAGTAAACTCTGGACATGCAGGGTCTGTGCAGCTCGGTGCGTTTCCGGAATTGAGGGAAACAAAAGACAAGACAGGAATGGGCCGATGAAGATGAAGACGACGCAAGGGGGGGCAACGTCCATCTCAAAGTCTACAGGGCCGATCCAACGGTCATTTACAAGTCTCAGCAGCACTTACGTTGGCGCAACCCGCTGCCTACTTGCCTTTCCTGCAACGTCGTCTTAAGACCACAGCTATGGTACCAGTTAACGTCCAAAGAAGATCAGTGCCATTTGAAAGCTGTCATGCAATGCGAATCGTATGTCGTCAGGGGGCATTCATGGAAGGCTATCCAGCTATCGACAGTGACAGCAAGAGCTGTGGATGGCATGGATGCAGACATGGTACTTGTTGGCTCCCTATGAATAGCGGTGCTGGTAAGCTCAGTACTAGTGGCTTCACTGCCTCGTTCGTAACAATGTCAACGCAATGCGGTGAAGCAGTGTTGGCATGTCGTCAAGATGCAAGGCAAGGGGATCTGGCAAAGCATGGGTCAGGTTGACCGCCGTTGGGTACCCTCTGGTACGATCGGCGCGACCTCTACCACCCGCTTACATGCGTGGTACTTATTGTACGTGTCGGATCGTGCAGCTGGTTCAGACCAGGGCTTGCACGCTTGCAATTGTCTGTGGTCGTCCCGTAATCGGTCGGCGCGCACCGTTATTCCCAGTCGCGCAGTTCCAGGTTGGTTGCCGCCGTCTGGGCTCCTCGCCGTGTCTGGGTGTGTGGTTCGATGATATCGATGATCGGTCACTCTAAACACGCTACACAGGCCCTGTGAATCCGTCCCGAAGATTGCAAGGGTCCCGCCGTTTTCCCTGTGCGGAGTCCCTGATAGTTTGAAACCCTTTTCCGTTACGGGGCAGGGCTTTCGTCGTGACTTCTGGACTGGAGCCCAGTGGAGGAGTGCCCAATGGCCAGTGGCCGGCCAGTGGTTGTATGCACGCACCACGGTGTGCGGGTTCTCTGCATTCTCTGCATGCACGTACTACCTGTTCGGCCTGTTCGCTGTGCTGCTGTAGCGTTTGACATGATCGGAATCTGTGAGGAAGCGATGAACAACAAGCGATGAACAACACTTTCTGTGTGCTTGGACGTGCCTGGTACGGAAGGCAACGGGCCAGCGGGCGCCATCCATCTGTGCGTGTTGTGCACGGACGGATCCAGTTGGCCAGGTGATCAGTTGACCAATTGTTGTTACTCTGTACCCCTGTATTCGTCCTGTATTCTTGCGACCTTGGAAGCTTGGAAGCTTGGACGCTTGGAAGACTTGCTGATCTGATCATAATATTATAACCTGTTCATCCTGCCCAGCTGCCGCTCTCATGATTTCCCAAGAGAGAAGAAAGCCGTCTGCTGCTTCCGGGCTTCCAAGTTCCCTAGCGGTCCTGCTATTTGGCTGGCTGGCCCTGGGTTCCCCGGGCTCAAGTTGCGCCCTGATTCCCTGACCTTTTTTTTTTTTTTTTTTTTTTCACATGTTTGATATTTTGACAAAGTGACTGTGGTGTAGTAGTACCGCGTAGTGACCCTTCAACGCAGAAGAGCCCAGTGCTCAACTCTGAAGCACCAGACAGATTCTCTTACTTTGGCCCCTTTCGGCGGCCTTCCCCTGTACTAAAACCGCCGCTGCCCTTCTCTCCCTCGCATGCTTGCGGCTTGGAGCCTAGCCGGGATGATCAAGTCGGGCCCCTCAGATCCTCAGACCGACTCCGGTGCCCTTCCTCGGAATGCCTGCCGCGCCTGTCGTAAACGATGAGGACATCTCTTGCCCCATGTCTGTGCCCGGTCAGAATATAAAATCAATCTCGGCCTACCTTTCCGCGCCGCCCTTTTACGTTTCCTATGCTGCTGTGTGCATGTAGGCGCGATGGTGATACTTCTTGACGGATTTCAGTTCGTGCGCTTCGTTGCAGAGAGTGGGGGTCCAAAGAGCTGCAGAGATCGCCGAGAGGAAACCCCCCTCTTCGCTCTTGGAACAGTCAGTCACTGATCACTGATCAATGATCCAGTATCCAGTCAGTCGTCCGTCTCCGCGCGTCGCTCCCTGTTCTCCGGCTCGTCCGGTCCCTGGCTCCCTCTTGTGCTCTGCCTCTCTGTTCGGATGAAATTTCACCATCTTCCGCCCTTGTCCCTTAATCCCTGTGGTGCCTCTGCCCTTTTGCCTCTGGCGATTTTTGGCCTCGGGCTCCCCTCCGCCCAGGCCTCCTTGTCACTCCCAACGCCTCATCAGTCTCGCTGTCTCACACCAAAAAAATGTTGCTCTCCTCTCTTCTCCCCCCCTCTCTTCCAGAGTCCGTGATCCTGGTCTCTGCTTCTCTGCCGTGCTGGTTCTGGCCCCCGGCCGCCCTCCTCCCCCGGAACCCCCCCCCCCCCCCCCCCCCCCCCCCCCCCCCCCCCCCCCCCTCATATCGTAACCCTTTGCTACCCGCGAGACACGACACACCACACACGCACCCCATACATGCCATATGCCATACAAAAATACAATACACGACACTCGACACTCCTGGAGCAGTCTCGCCCATCGCCACCATTCCCCTTTTGCTCCACATCACTTGCTCGTCCTGTCCCTCTCTCTTTCATACACTCCACTTCATTCCCCCCCTCCCTCCCCTTTCCACCACTTCAGACACCAAACGTCTCAGGCGTGAGCACAGACACGCAGAGACAGACACCCACATCCACACACACAGACTCCCTCTGTCCTGCGTCTCTCCGTGCTTGACCGTCATCTCCCCCCTCCCCTTGCTTCTCATCCAATCCATCTATCGCACCCCATCGACCTATTCATCTCATCCACCCACCCACAACCAATCCACTCATCTCCACCCATCCATCCCGTCAACATCAGGCGTTGCGTTGTTTCTTCCGCTTTACCGAGCGCCAACCACGACGCCACTCGTACGCTCCTCCGTCCGCGTCTGGGCACCACTAGATCTCACTCAACCTCCGTCCATTGTCTACGCACACTCCGCACACAGTCTAGCCTTGGTTCCTCTGACACGAAACATTTCCATCCACCGAAGGAGACAGTCGTTATTTACTACCCAACCACACACATCACAAGGTTGACATCCCCCCTCCCTTCCCCTCTCCTCTCGGCACCTCCTAATCATTGTGCTTCCACCAGTGCTCTTGTGGTCTGAAACATATTTGTTTGTGACCGCAACTCGACGGTCCGTCACAGATCATCGCCCCCAACCCTACAATGATTGGAGGTCCAACTGAGGTTGAAGTTTATCACGCTCCATACAAAGAGTGGGTATCTCAGCATGAGATGACGAGCAGGAACCGTTCACTGCTCACGGAGCTGTCGTGACAATGTGACCCTTTGGCTGCGCGAGCAACCTGCAAAGCGTCTTGGTCATGTCTTCTAGCTGACACTGACAGGGGACCCGGTATGGAAGAAGCTATTCTCTACCCTCTCCCGCCTCCTGCGGATGTTGCGCCCCGTCGCCTCACGGACGCCGAGAGCGCCCGGGTAGATCTACTGTGCCGTCTTCTCTTCGTAAGTCGCGCTTCCAGGCTCCCATTGTCTTTATTCTGTGAATCTGACCAAGTGCACAGTTTCTTGCAACTGCCCCTACCAAGTGGTCGTCATTGCCGCCAAGCGTGAGTGATGTATGTATCGCGGTGCTTACCACATTCAGCATCTTCCGGATCTATCCAAGTTCCGCCTCCCTAATGGTGAAGATGTAGCTTGTGTGCTGTGGAACGGCCTGTACCACATCACGGGCACAGACATTGGTGCGTTCTCTTCTCCCTGTGAGGCTTTGCGCTTGCTGACACCCTTACAGTCCGTGCACTGCTGTTCCGTTTCGAGGCGTTTGGCCGTCCCGTCAAGCACACGAAAAAATGGGAGGAGGGTGTCTTCTCTGATCTCCGAAACCTTAAGCCCGGTGTAGATGCCTGTCTCGAGGAGCCAAAGTAAGACCGGATGGGCACGTCCACCACTCGTGCTTACAAATAGATCGGCATTCCTCGACTTTCTCTTCCGCAATGGTTGCATTCGTACCCAAAAGAAGGTGAGCTTTTCAACATGGCCTTGTATTCTGCTCACATAGCTGACATCTTTCTAGCAAAAGGTACATACATACACAGCACCAGACATTCTGTGTCTAACTGACGTCAGGTTTTCTACTGGTTTTCCGTCCCGCACGACCGACTCTTCCTTGACGCTCTGGAACGTGACTTGAAACGTGAAAAGGCTGGCCAAGAACCTACTTCAGTTGTTGTCGGCGAGCCCGCTCGTTCATTCAAATATGATCCACGTCGCGGACTGTACGAACAGTTCATGGGCAGCAACCGCGGCATGGAGGCAGCGATTTTGGTGAGTCGCTGCTACATCAAAATATGTGGGAAGACCTAACACCTCACCAGGACCAAGTCTATCCACTACAGGCACGACTGGGACCCGGCGGGGGAATGATCCCAATGAACTCGTCTCGCCAATCCAGTATCGACCCTAGCTTGGGGTACGACAATGGATCGGTGGATCCTCAGCACGCCTGGGGAGGACAACAGGGTCCCATGGGTCACCCTGGTCGGTCAGTTCCTCCAGAGTTTCTTCCCAATTCAGGAGAGCACCCCTACCAGGCTGGTCCCGGAGGACTACCACAGTTTACGGTAACCATGTTCGAAGGCAGCGCGGCCTACAAGCGTAAGCGCGTTCGTTCTAAGCGCTCGTCCCCAGCCAAATCCGTGGAGCCCAAGGGCGATGATGACGACCGCGCTGAACGAGATGGCAGTGTCATGTCAGAGGACAAGAAGCGCAAGATTGCCTCTCGATCAAGCACGGCGGCTCCAGAAGGAAGCACGGGAACCCCATCGAACGGCGCCACCGATGAAAAGTCGTTTGTCTGCGTTTTCGAGTTCTGCCGTCGACCATTCAAGCGTCTCGAACACTTGAAGCGTCATATTCGCACCCACACCCAAGAGCGCCCCTTCGCCTGCAAACTCTGCTCGCGCGCCTTCAGTCGTCAGGACAATCTTCTTCAGCACCTGCGCCTGCATCGAAAGGATGATCCCCCTCGTGCTAATGATGTTGCGGAAGATCGTCTTAGCGCCCCACCGTGAGTACCACATCTGCGATCATGGCAGCTCGTCGTGGCTAACATCCAGGCACAACACCCAGTACTCTACGGTTCCCAGCTATGGAGGGGTTGGTGGCTATCGTTCAACAACTGTGCCACCCGACTGGTTGTCCATGCCTCCGAACGCCCCATGGACCACTCCACCCCAAGCCGTGTCCTCCCACCCTTCTTTTTCACCTGTTCCACAACAGCCCATGCGCTTCCGATCGGCCACTCCTCAGATGGCTGCCCCCAACTATAACTACGGCTCTATGCCGCCACCACCACCACCTTCACAAGGCATGATGCCTAACCTTAATGTCACGACCGGGCCACCTTCAGTCCCGTATCCTATCTACACTGATGGTCATTCATCGGGGCCTGGTGGCTACGGAGGTTTCGTCCAACAGTCGTCTGCTGGATCCAGCACTGGTTGGGGTGTCGATTCTGGCCTCATTGGATCTACCCCCACATCCCTCGACGGTGCCCTTGACCCTTCCTTGCAAGGGTCCAGTCACGATGTTTATGAGCCCCGCGACTCTTCAGGAGCTGAAACTAGTGATCCCTCTGGCTGGTCTCATGCCTAGTATCTTCTGTACTTTAAGAATAGACCGCTGGACCCGCCTGGGGAGAAGCTCTTAATCGATCATGATACGCCCAAATTAGACGACTGAACTTGTACCGTATCGCTACAACATTCATCTTGGAGTCTCGCGCTGGCGCCGAAACCATAACAGCCATACAGGAGGGCAGAACCTCCACGAGTGTTGCCATACCCGTTACCACCACGGTGCTGTCATACCCGGAACCCATCCCGTTGCGTGAAAACCCTTTGCCGGTCACGTACACGAGCTCACTTTCTTCGTGTTAGTATGTGTTACATGTATACCCTGTGTGGAGTTCAACCGAGGCGCAGAGGAGCCTAGGACGCTAAGGCGAGCAGATGCTCATTCTTGGCATCCTCATGAGGTGATTGACGCCCATGCATGTGACCCTACGTCGTAGACAACCAACAGGGTATATAAAACTGGCGTGTTTTGGCACGCACGGGTTTGCACGCACGGATTACAATTTGTAACGGATGAGATAAAAACGAAACAAGGGCGCGGTGATGGAGGCAAGGGGAACGGAGTTTCAAACTGATTTGTTCCATCAACGCAAAGTCAAAACAAAAGTTGCTCTCGAGATGGTTGTCGCTGCCGTAACGGAAACCGAAACCACAAGTAAATATACAGAAACAGCCTGGTAGGAAGGCTGACGGCATTTCACATTCTGTGATAAATTGTAGAAGCACACTGCACGAAATTGCATCATTGACATGACCGGGCAAATCATTTTTGAAAAGTGGAATGATTTTGCGTCTTGTCCAGTTCGCTCTTATTGATATCACCCACACATGAGACAAGACCTTTGAAAGCTCAGAGCTGGACGTACTCTTACTTAGTCGTCACGCCTGTCGCGCTCATCATCCTGCTCATCGCCAGCAGGAGGGGCAGGGGCCTCCTCACCGGCGTCACCGTTGCGGGCGGGTGAAAGAGAGCGACGGCGGTCGTCGTCGCGGTCCTCGCGGCGGTCATCCACACGGTCGACATCACGGTCTGCGTCACGGTCGGCATCGCGGTCGCCACTGCGCTCATAGTCGCGGTCGCGGCGGGGTTCATCGCGGTCACGGTCGCGGCGAGGCGAAGGCGAGCGGCGGCGGGGAGGCGAGCGGCGTCCAGAGTAGCGATCGTCACGGCCGCCGGAGTCACGGCCACTGTCACGACCGCCATCGCGACGGAAGCTGTCGTTAGCAAATTGCTTTGGCATGCAAATGTCCATGTATGTTACTCACTCCTCGTGGCGCCAGGCGGCACTGGGAGGGCGCTTCGCCCACTGAACAGTGATACGGCGGCCGTCAATTTGGCGGCCGTGCATATCATAGTATGCATCCTCCGCGTCGTCCTCACGGCGGAACTCGACAAACGCGAAAGCTGGGAAGCAATGTGAGTATGCAGATTTACCATTTACTAGAGTCCAAGGTGAATTCTTGGCGCCGAATTGAAGGTGGGATGGTTCGGCTCGCCTCGCGCGGTGTTCTCACCGCTCGCATCGAACTCGCGCAAAATACGCCTCACGGCCGTCGACGTTCATCACCTCAGCGCTCGGAGTTGGCGCTGGATGCTCGACGATTCGCTCGCGCGTGCACTCGGTGGCATTCGTCTTGATCGACTCGCCGTGGCTCGACGTCTCACTCGAAGCTCTGTAGCTCTCCGGGTTCCGCTGGATAGGTCCGCGTTCCGCAGCTTCCAACTCGCTTGGCACGTGGTGTTGACGTTCACGGCTCGACACGCGCCAGGATCGCCCGACGTCCGGTGAGCTCGAACTTGGTCAAAGCCAGAGTTCGGAGTCGGTTGCGTGCGTTCACGTTCGGTTCACCGCACTACAAGCGAGACATGAGGGGAGGAACTTTGGGAGAGACGGAAAACAGAGCAGGAAGCAGAGGACAATGGGTAAACGAAAATACGTGTTGATTTGCAGCGAGAACAGCCAAAGCCATCCGCTTCACCAACACCCAACCTCAACAACGACGAATCAAGACTGATACTTACGGCTCGATGAGGCAGACTTGAGGGCGGGAATGTCGCAACGAACGAGACGGCCAAAACGCTCAAACTCGTAGGCAAGATCGCGAGCGCGAAGGCTAGGCGAGAAGCCGGTAACGTAGAGAACGCTGTCATGTTAGTATGAGAACCAGTACCTGACGCCACGATAGACTGTGGTCGCGTGAAGGGGTGGGCAAAGAGTGACAACGTACGTCCTGTTCTGCAAAAACAACGTCAGTAAAGCACACAATGATTCGTAAGAACTGTCTAACAGTCACCCACCATTTTGTTTTCAACTTGATGGGGCGCGGGTTGATGGATGTTGAAGAATGGAGATATTGGTGGTAGTGAGAGTGGAGACTTTGGCAGCGAGGTGATGTGGTTGATATGGTGCATATGGGTATGGCATGGCGTGGGGTGGTGCAACGGCGCAGTGGTGGTGCGCTCTGGCTTGCGTCGCATGGGAACACCGGAAGCGGAAACAAATTCATAGCTGCACTTAAACCACACGTCATTTTTTTCCACGAGGCTCTGGCATGGTGGTATTACCAAATAGGGATATAGGGATATAGGGCGCTATAGGGCGTTGCAGCGCGACGGGGCCATCAGAAAGCGTTTGGGGGATGGATTCCGGATCTAGGGCGTTTGTCATCGATTAATATCGGATGATCGCGGATGATCTACAATGATCGATGATAGAGACAGGCGGCCAGCTGCCAGGCATGCCAGGCCAGCAGCACAAACAACTTGCATGGCACGACCAGCAGCGGCGCAGCGGGCCAGCGGGGACCATGGGCATAAACGCGCCCCGCGGCCCGCGCACTGCACAACGCGTGCAACGCCACCCACCTTCTAACCTTGAGTGTCACAGTGGCCGTCAAAGTTCGTCGCTGGGTTTATGAACAGATAGCAGAATGGACTCGATGCAACACCGCTTAATTGAGCTGTGAATAGCCCACGAGCTACTTGTATCAGTGATCTGAGAACACCGCCTCACGGACAAAAGGACAGATTCGGATCATGGATAGTGTAGGTAGGAAGAAATCTTTTGGCGTGGCTCCTTGGGGGACCCACAGGTATCCAGCACCGCAACCAAGGGTTGCGCAGTTCGAACCTATCGCTGCAGCTCTGCGGCCTGCGGCTTAGGGACCGACATGCTATGAACATGGACACAAAGCGATTTCTGATGCTATGTGTTGCACACGGTTCCGCTCCAGAGCTCTCTGAGAGTCATACAGATGCGACAAAGCTCGAGAACACATTCAATCGTCTCGAGCCGTCGTTGAACACAATCAATACAGGTCTGTCGTGTCCTGATGCCCCGTTGAGGTCACCTCCACTTGGCCACTTGCCACTTTGCCAGCTTGGCCTGTTGGCGTCGTTGTCCACGACCCCGTCAGCCATAGTCAGCCATCAGCCATGGGGCAGCCACCACTACCACCGGTGCACCGTTCTCAACGAGTTGATCAGCTGAACTTTGAACACCACCGATCCACCGACATGCTATTGCGTGTGCGTGAGCGCTAGCGCACAGCTCTCGATGGTATGGCATGTATTACCAGGAGCTTCTAATAGTTCCCTGCGAATCGAAATGGTATGAGCGTGCCGTTGGCGCTGCTGCACCCCAGTAATTCAGTAATTCAGTAACCTTGTCGCCACTTCTGCGCTCTCTGTCCGGATCCACACCTGGCTACAACGCCTGGCCACACCCTGGTATCCTAACTGCAACACCCTGTGCGTATTCGCCCCTTTTTTGCTGTGTGTGTGTGTTTGTGTGTGTGTGTGTTTGTGTGTGTGTGTGTGTGTGAACAGCTACTGATCTACGGTATACGGTAAGCTGGTAAGAACACACACGCATGCATGCTGCATGCTGCCTGCTCATGAACATCGTCATATCGTTATATGTTAGCGCATGTCAGCATATCAGCATGCAGCACAACATGCACTGCATGCACACTACTTGGTTTGTGGCGATAACAGTTGGACAATTCTCCCAATGATCCCCCAAAAACGCCCCTTGCCACATCAGCACGTTCAGCGTTGTCTCCCTGTTCAGTCACCAGCGTCACACAGGCACAGAGGTCAAAACAGTGCCATACCCAACTACCTACCTACTACTGGTAGTAGTGAGAAGCATGTAGAGCGAAGCTTCGAAGCACTGTAGGTGTAGTGGCGCGCAGAGTTGTACTGCATAGAGTACGTACATAGTAGAGTTAGTTGCCAGGGGGGCAACCGCCCCCCCCCCCTTATCCCTGGGGGCCACATCTGTGTGGCCTGTGGCGGCCAAGTGTTGTTTTCCTTTTTTTTTTTTTAATTCGCCTGTTGCTGCTGCGCACGCTTCGCGTTCCGTTCTGCGCCCGGCAATTCTCCCAACTCTCCGTCCTACCCGTGGGATCTAAAGTGATCCATTCAACCTGCATACGTGCATATCCCTTACACACACTGCTGTACTACTGTCTCGCTGTCTCGCTGTCTCCAGATCACCACCACCACGCACGCTACCCATTCCCATCCTCCAACTTCATTTCTCATTCTCCCCCTCTTACTTGCGGTGGTTTGCGATTCTGTGAGAGCGCGGTTGATTCTTCTTCCATTATCGCTTCTCCTCCTTCACAACTTTATCCTCAACATCTCTCTGGACCAAGTTCACAACTTGACTCCATTGCCGACCTCCTCCTTGCAACAGCAACCCGGACAAGTTCACCCCACCTTCTTTAGAGTCTCCTTCCCCCCGCGCGCGACCCACAGGTGGCAGAAAGACAGGCCCAACCGCGGCCCTCGAGAACGGCCAGCCACCTCGACAAACCACGTTGCCTTTCTCAATTTTACCGTGACACCTCGACTCAACTACGACGAACAACTGCGGTGCTGATATCCTTGTCTCGCCCAATTGCCGCGCTTCAAGCTGCCCGCCATGTCTCTGCTACCGCCAGTGCAGCCAGCGACAAAACGCTTCAGCTCACGGTTTGAGGGAATAACGGATCTCTGGTGAGCACAGAAGTCAACAGCGCATGTCGGATTCGCGAGCGACTCCCAATTCTTCACCTTGTGGTGCACAGAGCTCCGTGCTCCATGAACTTCATGCTTCTTGTGCTCCTAGGGGCTGCAAGCCAACGTTAATGATCTGAATGGGAGCTGACGGTCGCAGTGCATTACCCTCAATCGCAGAAGACACCATTCTGGCAACGCTTCGCGAGCGTTATGCCAGCTCTCAGCCTTACACGGCTGTAGGCCCATCAGCGTTGGTGTCGATCAACCCGCTTACTTTCCTTCCCACCAACGGCGATTCGGCTCTACAGGACTATGTAACAGAGTACTACCGTTCCACTGGCGACGACGAGGTTGGCGCAGCCTCTCCCCTCGAACTTGGGCCGCACATCTTCCGCCAGGCGCTGGGTGCATACTATAACATGCGTCGGACCGGTCAGGATCAAATCATGATTATGCTGTGAGTTTGCTGATGTTTGTCTGTTATTGACGGATTCAGCGGCGCAACCGGCTCAGGAAAAAGTGAGATGCGTCGCCTGGCCATCAAAGGCATCTCAGAGGTGGCGGTTGCTCCTCACGGCAAGAAAGGTTATAAAGTCGGAGCCCAAATCGCCAACGCAGAGGTGAGTGAAAGTTCATCCGGGGACCCATTGGAGCGCCATTCCTTGAGGTAACAGCTCAATGCTCACCCTGTCAGTTCATCCTCGAGTCGTTCGGCAACGCACATACGATAACCAACGACAACGCCTCTCGGTACGGCAGCTATACAGAACTCCAATTTACCGATCGCGGCCGTCTGGAGGGTGTCAAGACAATTGATTATTACTTCGAGCGCTCTCGCGTCTCTCAGCCACCCGCCAACGGTGAGCGTAATTTCCATGTCTTCTACTATCTCGTGTCCGGCGTCGATGGCGAGGAGAGGCAGCACCTTCATCTTAACAACATCTCGGATTATCGTTATTTGCAGTGCCGTGCGCGCCGTGCCGGACCGAGTGACCGAGAACGTTTCCACCAACTGAAAAACGCCTTCCGCACTGTTGGCCTCAGCACCCGCCTGGTCGCTCAGCTTTGCCAACTGTTGGCCGCCATTCTCCACATCGGCAACTTGCAGTTCACAGAGGACCCAGGCATGCACGAAGGCGCGATCTGCATGAACGTCGAAGTTCTCGACATTGTTGCCGAGTTCCTTGGTGTCTCGCACGACGCACTGGCCGAGCTCTTCTCGTTCAAGACCATTCTTGTCCGTCGGGAAGTTTGTACCACTTTCCTCGACCCTGAGCAAGCAGAATCCGTCCGTGATGAGCTTGCTCGCACACTTTATTCGCTTCTGTTCTCCTGGCTCAACGAGCATCTCAATCAAAGGCTCTGCAAGGACTCGTTCGGCTCATTCATCGCTCTCGTAGACTTCCCAGGCCTTCAAAACAACTCCGGGCCCACTCTTGGCATCAACTCGGTGGATCAGTTTTGCTTCAACTTCGCCAACGAGAAGGTGCACAACTGGGTCCTTCATCGCATTCACGAGGTACCTCTTGCGGAGGCCATGTCCGATCAGATGCCTCTTGAGCGCATTCCCTACTTTGACAACACCGAGTGCCTCAAGATCCTATCCGATCCCAAAGGTGGTCTCATTGCCATTGCCGATGACCAGGCAAAGCGCAAGAGGACTGATCAACAGATGCTTGACCAGATGTCCAAGCGGTACATGGGTCATGCGTCGTTCCAGGCCGGAAACATGGACCGGAACGGCACTGCGTCATTTACGGTCAACCACTATGGCGGTCCTGTGTCGTACTCCATCGAATCGTTCGTGGAGCGTAACGCGAATGAAACCAGTGCCGACATTCTCCGTCTCCTGCGTGGTACATCGACGGGAATCACGAATGTGCCCGACCACCAAGGGTCAAACAACCCTTTCATCCGCAGCCTTTTTTCTGCCCGTTCCATCGCTACGCAGGCTCACCCCCGAAATGACGACACGATTGTTGCTGCCCAGCAGCCCGTGAAGCCGATGCGTACTCCGTCCGTGCGGCGGAAGCAGCGCACTCGGCTGTCCTCTGTGGCGGAGGAGGACGATGCCGAGGTCGGCGGAGGTAACGACGAGGGCAACGCAGGAACTCATCTGCAGTGTGTCGCCGGCCAGCACTGGCAGGCACTCCAGAATTTGTTCACTACCTTTGATCAGGCACAACCGTGGTACACATTCTGTCTTCGACCAAACGACTCTCAGCTTCCAGCGCAGATTGAGACCCGCTCAGTTAAAGCGCAGATTCGCAGTCTGGGCTTGACGGAAATTGCTCTCCGTTTGAGGACCGATTACGAGGTGCGCATGACGCACGACGAGTTCGCAGACCGTTACGCCGAGGAGTTCGCGGAGCGCGCAATCGGTTCCCAAGGAACGCCCGCCGACCAACTGCGTGATCTCAAGCGTGTTCTCAAGCTCAGCGACAACCAAATGGCGATTGGCTTGAAACGCGTCTTTCTGTCCCACAACGCCTTCCACCGCTTCGAAGACCGCCTCCGCGAACAGGATGGTGAACAACAACGGCCGCAACTCGATGCTCGCGATCGCGTTGATCCGTTCGCACCAGGGCAGCGTGCAACCTCGCCAGAGCCGGAAGCAATGTTTGACTACCATGGTGGAAATGACTCTGCTGCGGCGCTACCTCTGGTGGCCAATGCTCAACCGATACCTCGGGACTCCCCCTCGGACTTGGATGAGGATGCTCGTGGTGGATTTGCTCCGAGTCAGGCCACCAGCCCTTGGGGTGACACTCACTCCAATTTTGGTTCAGAGTCGTATGCTCCCTCTCGCAACATGTTCCGTGACATGGAAAAGAAACCCGGCGAGAAGGAGGTCCTCGACAATCTTCCCGATGAGAACGAGGTAGTCGAAGAGTATAAAGAGTCCCCAGCACGCCGCCGCTGGGTGTGGCTCTGTCGTGCTCTTACTTGGTGGTGTCCTGATTTCCTCATTTCCAGCGTTGGTCGTATGAAGCGCCAGGACATCCGGCAGGCGTGGCGTGAGAAGCTCGCGATCAACCTCATCATCTGGTTCATTTGTGGCTGTACCATTTTCGTTATCGCTGTTCTCGGTCTTATCATCTGTCCTCGCCAACATGTTTACACCGAAGCCGAACTGAACTCGCACAACTTCAAAGATAAACCCTCGAGCACGTTCGTTGCCATTCGTGGGGAAGTGTTCGACTTCACCAAGTTTTGGAATGTGCATCACAATATTGTGCCCGTCGTCAGCCAAGACGCGGCGATGAAACCCTACGGTGGTGAGGATGTCACGGCCCTCTTCCCCGTTCAGGTCTCTGCCCTCTGTAATGGATGGAGGCAGCCGCCTGGGCTCAACCCATACGTCACGTTGGACACTACCAACTCGACAGATCGCAACACCAAATATCACGACTTCCGCTACTTCACCAACGACTCTCGTCCCGATTGGTACTTGGAGCAGATGATTACCCTCCGCTCGCAGTGGCGTACCGGATTCATGGGCTACACCAAGAAGGACGTCTCGTTCAAAGCTAGGTCTGGCAAGATTATCGGGATCATCGACGATTATGTCTACGATCTCACTGCATACGCCCAACAGGATGGCGGATCAATCGCACCACAAACTCCGGACAGCGATCTTGCACAGGCTCAGCAAGACAAGAACTTCATGCACCAAGCCATCGTAGACGCTTTCCGCTATCACAATGGCGCCGATATTTCCCAAACGATTACCCAACTCGAGAATGTAATCGGCCCCGAAGTTCTGCAATGGCAGCGGCAATGTCTTCGCAATCTGTTTATGATTGGCAAGGTCGACACACGTGACTCGGTACAATGCCAGTTCTCAACGTATATCCTTCTCGCTCTCTCATGTGTGATGGTCGCCGTGATCGGGTTCAAATTCATCGCAGCGATTCACTTTGGCCATTCGCGTGCCCCCGAAAATCACGACAAGTTTGTCATCTGCCAAGTGCCGTGTTATACCGAGGGTGAAGAATCGCTTCGCCGGACAATTGATTCACTGGTCAAGCTCCGGTACGACGACAAACGCAAACTTCTGTTTGTGATTTGTGATGGCAACATCAAGGGTTACGGTAACGAGAAGCCTACACCAGCAATCGTTCTCGACATTCTCGGCGTGGACCCCAATCTCGACCCCGAACCACTCTCATTCCAGTCTCTGGGTGAAGGTGCCAAGCAACATAACATGGGCAAGGTATACGCCGGTCTCTACGAATGCTCTGGACATGTCGTGCCATACGTTGTGGTTGTAAAGGTAGGCAAACCGACGGAGCGCCCTAAGCCGGGAAACCGCGGAAAGCGTGACTCTCAAATGCTTCTCATGCACTTCCTCAACAAGGTATGTTTATTTAATCTCAAGTTTGATCAGATTCTAACTCCCAGGTTCACTTCAGTTCACCTATGAACCCACTGGAGCTGGAGATGTACCACCAGATCAAGAACGTCATCGGCGTCAACCCCAGTTTCTACGAGTATCTGTTCATGATTGATGCCGATACAACCGTTCACGAATTGTCACTCAACCGCCTTGTGTCGGCCTGCATGCACGACAAGAAGATTATCGGCATCTGCGGTGAGACCTCCATCGCCAACGCCAAACAGTCGATCGTCACCATGTCACAGGTGTATGAGTACTTTATCTCGCACCACCTTGCAAAGGCGTTTGAGAACCTCTTTGGTTCAATCACGTGTTTGCCTGGTTGTTTCACCATGTACCGTCTTCGTACCCCCGACACACACAAGCCTCTGTTCATTGCGAATTCTATCATCCACGACTACTCCGAGAACCGTGTGGACACACTTCATCTCAAAAATCTGCTCCACCTCGGTGAAGACCGTTATCTCACGACGCTGGTTCTCAAACATTTCCCTAATTACAAAACCAAGTTCGTTCGTGATGCGCAGGCGCAGACGGTCGCACCAGACTCGGGCAAGGTGTTGTTTTCTCAGCGTCGTCGATGGATCAACTCGACAGTGCACAACATGGCGGAGCTCATCTTCCAGGAGAACCTTTGTGGTTTCTGTTGCTTCTCCATGCGTTTTATTGTGCTCATCGACCTGGTGTCAACTATCATTGCTCCTGTCACTGTGGCCTACGTGAGTATTTGGTCTGGGGCTTGCCGCTGATCCGCAGATTGGTTACCTCATCTACATTATTGTTGCTTCCGGTGATACGATCCCAATTCTCTCAATTGCTATGCTTGCCGCCATTTACGGTCTGCAAGCGCTCGTCTTTATCTTCCGCCTACGGTGGGACATGATTGCGTGGATGCTTTTCTACATTTGCGCTATCCCCGTCTTCTCGTTCTGGCTGCCCCTTTACTCGTTCTGGCGCATGGACGACTTCTCTTGGGGTTCAACTCGTCTTGTTGTTGGAGACAACGGCCAGAAGAAGGTTATCCATGACGAGGGCAAATTCGATCCCAAGTCCATTCCGTTGAAGAGCTGGAACGACTACGAGAACGAACTGTGGGACCAGGAATCGAACCACTCGTACAACAGCGGATGGGCTCCACCTCAAAAGTCCGAGTACCTGGGCACCTCTCGGGCTGGATCCATGTACCAGTCAATCCTCCGTCCAGATGAGTCCATGTACGGTGGACGGGAGTCTGCGTACCACGAGTCACAGTATGGTGGCCTGCGTACACATTCTCCTGTAGGGTCGTACGAGGGACGCGCCGCGTCCCGTGGTGGCTCACACAACGGATCGTTCTACGCACCCCCACCTCGTGGAACGTTCTACGATGTCGCCCCTCGCGGTGACACCGCCGGACCGGCAGACGCAAACAGCCTGTACGCGCCCAGCTTCTACGGTCAACCTGCTCTCCAACCCGTTACGAGCAACTATGATGGCGGCCTGCAGGCCTCGCGCAGTGCCGACAGCCACGGTGAGGACATCAGCGAGGCCCAACTCGAAATGTCAATCCGCCGCATCTGCCAGGGCGCCGACCTCGACACGCTCACGAAGAAGGGTGTCCGCAAGCAGCTCGAAACAGAGTATGGCACGAACCTCGTGCACAAGAAGGACATTATTAACCGTCTCATCGAGACCGTTCTATCCGGTAGGGAACAGTGGACTATTCACTTGCTGACAGTCTCAGAATAAACCTAAACACCAAACACGCTGTATCCACGACCCAACCCTTGGACCAATGGACCTTGACACGAATTTCGCAACGCATGCACCTCAAAAAGGAACGTTATAGATTGCATGATCGCATGTATTGCATCGGCGATGAAATGTATTGCCAGAACTACCGCCTGATAACTTCATATACACAGAAATGATCCACAATCCTTTGTGTGGCACGCAAAATATACACCATCCATCCCATCTATATAACTCTAACGATCATCTTAATGACGCCAACTGGTACAGTCAGCAATCGATGGTAATGGCTGTGATGGCTGTAGGCTGTACGGGGATACTCACATTTTTACAGTCTTGTCCCGTCCTCCGCTAACCACCTTGTCGGCAACGAAGTCCACACAGTAGACCTCGTCAGTGTGGCCCGGTAGGTCATTTTTGATTTTGAATGTTTTCAGATTCCAGAGCTATGTGTTAACGTGCTACACGAAGCAGAAGCTGTTCTGCCCAGTGAACACTTACTTTGAGTGTGGAGTCCTTGCTGGCACTGACCAACATGCGCGAGTCGGCACTCCAAGCGACGCGATACACGGCCGCGACGTGTCCGCGGAGACTGGCAACAAACTTGCCCGTCTTGCCGTCCCAGAGCTTGACGGCATTGTCGAATCCTGCGCTGGCGACAAAACGGCCATCGGGAGAGAAAGCAACATGGTTGACCTGCTTTTGGTGGCCCGTCAGGCGCGCAAGCGGCTTTTTAGGGGTAGCGGTGCTCGAAAAGCTGCTGCCAGCTTGGTCAGGCCACAGAAAGAGAGTGTGGTCGTCGGAGCCGGTGATAAGAGTCTCCGGGTGAGTAGCAATGCGATCACGGTACCGGGCGAGTGCCATGGCTTTTGCTGAGAGGTTAGCAGGAGGAAGTTGATCATCCATTGACACTCACCTTCAGTGTCGTCGGCCGGCGCCTTGCCAGTATGATCGAACGGTCCAGTGCGCAGCACAAAGTCTGTAGAGAGAGCCATGGTGTTGACCCAGTGGGCATGTTCATTAAGCGTGCGGATAAGTTTGCCCTGCGGCATTAGTAGCTGCCCTGTCCTTGCCCTCTTCCGAATCCACTTACGTCGACGCCGCTCCAAATCTTTACGGTACGGTCAGAGCTGCCAGTGTAGATGACATTCTCTCCGCCCCAACGGACAACATTTACGCTCGCGGCGTGGCCCGTAAGGACGATTTCAAGTTTCCGGGTTGAGGTATTCCAGATGCGCACGGTCCCATCCTTCGATGCAGACGCGAGCCGCTGAGTCCCTCCCTTCGCAAGGTGAAGAGGCTCAAACGAAAGGCTGGTTATCCACTTAGAGTGACCGAGCAGAGGCGCACCAGCTGCCTGTCCTGTCTTGGGGTCCCACAGACGAATCTGTCCATCGTGGCCGCCGGTTGCGAGCATTTTCTCACGTGCGTCCCACTCCACACAGAGCACCCAGCCCCTGTGTCCCGTTAATGTATGCTTTGGGGTCTCGGTGTCCATATCCCATATCCGTGCGGTCGCGTCACCAGAGCCAGTTGCCGCATATCTTCCCGTTGGAGACTGAGCGCAGCACAAGATGGGGGAACCGTGTCCCGAAAGTGTCGCGGAACAGCGGCCTACACCACGCACACGAAAGACGGCCTGCGGCTCACACCACAGCTCGAAGACATCCTCAGGGGAGAATGACGGCGCAGTGGATGAAGAAGCCGGGCGGAGGGCATCTGCCTGGATAGACTCGTGAATTGCTACCCGTGCGGTTGCGGCATCGCCTTTGGGAACCAGGTGGAACGCGTATGGCATCGGGTCCTCATCCTGCAAGTCAGTACGGTTTGGTGCCCTGATCTCCACGGCTCATGCTCACCTCTCCCTTAAGCTTGTTCACCAGCATCTGGAGTGCATCGCGCCCAGTGTCGGCAGGGAGGTTGATCGCCGGGCCTAGGTCTGCACCCGTCTCGGCATTCTTGAACTGCACGACAATCGCGGGCACGGGCGTCTCTGGGGCGGGGGCGACGGGCGGCGCAATCGACTTGGCGTAGTTGGACTTCTGCCTCTTGGGCGGCGGGAGTTTTGTTGCCATTGTGATGGATGAGTGCGGTGAAGAATAGATGGAAAGAAGACTTTTGAGCCTGTGCGAGTGGCCGCAAGACACACCGGACAGAGATTCCAAAAAAATAAAAATACAGTCTCTGATCTAATCGGTGACGGATCGACGGACTTGGCACGTGACATTCACATGAAGTACATGTGATCATGTGAGCTCCCCCTTCGCGCCCTTCGGCCCCTTCCATGACAGAATCTACACGTCATACAATTTGATACAGAGCATCATATCCACGTGTATATCCACATCCTCCTTGCTGCCTCTTGGCTGAACAGACAGTTGTTGTGACGTTGCGAATGGAATTATGGATCCACAACCACACCCACTTGAGATCCGGGAACTTTCAATCCCTTGACAATGCTCAAAGGCAATGATTATCCATCGCCAGAGGTTGGCACGATGGATATGACATCCGAGCTTGCCAACCAGGCTGCAGCCGAAGCGGCTGTTGCTGCAGCGATCACAGAGGCAAGCGCCGCTTCAGAATCGAACGGCGACGAGGCACTCCCCCCCCCGCAGGTGTCGCACGAGAACGGTTTGGACGTACCGGCCGCGATCTCCAGTCTCCCCAGTTCCAGCACGCCACCCAGTCTACCCGGTATCAGCATCTCCAAACCAGCACCAGATCCGTCAACCGTGCCTGCATTCCAGCGACTTCGGGCCACTCCGGCTCCGTTTCAGTTTGGCGCCCCGCATCGCCAGGCGCCGGACAGTCCGTTGACCAATTCGCAACAACTCGCCGTGCTTCGAGAGGCATATGCGCGTAACCCCAATCCTGGGAAGAAAGAACTCGAGGTCCTTGCCGAAAAGACCGGACGGCCATGGGCGAAAATACGCGAATACTTTCGCCAGAGGAGGAGTAAGCTTCGCGGTCTGGCAGATCTCGAGACGATGGAAGAGCCAGGTCGGGCGTCTGGATGGTGAGCAAGCTGGGGCTACGGAAGTACTCCTGAACCTCATGCAAGAGTTCTTATCAATACTCACTCATTCTAGGCTTCAGGTCACATATCGTCCAGGTCCCTCCACCGCGGTTGTATCGCAGTTGGCCTTGTACAACGCATACAAAGTTCGCTTTGATCCATACGCAACGACATCCCCGCTTCTTGCAGGACAGGAGCTCATTCAGCTGGCGTGTGCTACGTATCCCGGGTGTGAGATGGCCCGAGATGACGGCGATTACGTCCTTCGTGGGTTGAAAGAGAAGGACGCGCCGGCGCCGGAGAATGAGTGGGACCGCAGCGTGGATGCACTTGTGGAACCGTTACGAGGTGCCACTTGGTGAGTCCGCGTGGTGCAAGCATCTGCAAGCGCTCTACTGGACACTGTCATCTAACTCCAGGCTACTGTCCAACTATCAACATCAGCCTGACTCGAGTATATCGCCGAGTGTTCCTCAGACGGAGATTTATTCAGCATATGCTGCCCGTTTCTCGACATTGCTCTCCGATGTGGATCACTCCGGCCCCGAAGTGGATGCCGATGCAGAGGCGGAGCTGAAAGAGTTTGAAGCCAACATGGCCGCCGACGATCCTGAGGTGGACGACATCAATCCATTCCTCCCGCCGGCGCCAGACGACGAATGTCATCATGCGGATACCCACAGCCACACGCCGCACGAGACAGAGACGGAGGAGGCCGCCGGGGACATTCTTCCACCGCGTGAAAACCGCCTTCTAAACCCTGTCGAGCTGATCACGCTTGTGAAAATGACCTTCCCCAAGTCTGAGGCTATCGTGGACGAAGGAGGACGCTTTGTGATTCGCGGGTTGGAGAGACGAGATGCGGTGGAGAAAGGGCGAAATGGTGTACGAGCAGTGGACATGTTTCCATTTGCATTGGCTTCGCACCCGTCGCCCTCAGACCCGTCACATCCGTTCACGTCCTTGTTGAAGCGCAAACTGCAGCTTTTGACCCCCGAACCGGGGCCTGAACTCGAGCCGAAGCGACGAGCGACGAGTATCGGAGTCAACATTCCTCCTATGAGTATGAGTGCACTGCCGGTCGTGGAGGAGGAGTTGTGCCCTGAAGATCGTGAGCTGATTCAAGGCCTCACGAGGTTTAGAAACAGCCGGCTAGGACGTGAGGTTAGAGACGTCTGTGTACAACAGTAGTTGCATGTAGCAGGGATAATTTCAGCAGGTCAGTATTATACGTTTGTAGCCATTTGCATGAACACGCTAGAGTGTAGGACCTGCATGGAACTGCATAAGACTTGTGCATGTCCGGAAGAGGTATCAAAGATGAGCACGGTGAATCAACATTTCCACTGACCCCATGAAGTGACATTCGTCCAACCTGGGGGCGCCGTCGAAAGAATGGTCAGGAACCCCTTTCTCGCTAATCTATTGTCCACTAATCCGTGTTTACAATACCTTCCTTTCCATCCACTCCACTCTCTCTCTCTCTTTAGCCATACCTGTGCGCACCATGTCCGACGAGGCAACCCTGGAAGCGATCCGGCAGCGCATGCTCGAGACGGGCGACTGGGAGCGGTAAGTTGTCGGCGCGACGATGGGATAGAAGAGGAACGAGCTTCAGCTGCTAGAGTCATGGTATCCGTCACGATGGTCTCTGCCTCTGAATCCATTGTTCTCATTTGGTGCCAATTCTATCCGGAGGGATGATAGGCTTACAACAGGATATTTCGCCTGCTCCGCGCTCAGCTCGAGGAGAGCGGCTTCGATGACGAGCTCAAGGACCTCGCAAAAGGTGAGTGAACAAGGCCAAGGATAGAGATGACGCGGTGTGTTTGGCATTTGGTCACTATATTCTGTGGCCTGGTGCAGCAATCGTCGAGTTTGTTCTCCACGCCGTATACTGAGCATTGTCCCGCACTTTCCCCAGGTTGCTAGCATTGCTTACCATCAGAAAAGGCACGCAAGCAGGGTGCCCCGAGCCTTTCGAAGCTCGTTGCGGACGTGACGCCCGCTGCGAATGGTGAGCTCTTGAAACATGCTGAGCTTGGAGTGTGTGGGCTGACGCGCAGACCTTGTGAGCGAGCAGGTGCGCGAGGCGGTTGTGCGCGAGATTGAGGCTGTCCTTGAGCGCGAAGTTGAGCGCGCGTGAGAGGTGTTTGTGGCGTGTCCTTCCATTCGACAGGAGTGCGTCGCTTCTTCATCCCAGCCCTTCGTCTCCACCTCCCGTCTGAGGCGTACCCTTTGCTGCCATCCATTCGCCCAATGTTGTACATGATTATATGTGACGTCCCTAAACGGCATGCTGCAAAGTAGCTCATCAAGGGCGCAGGTGCAACAGACCCTCCATAAATGATGCTCCGTTTCTCTGCCCACCCTGTACATGAATTGACTGCATCGATCGTCGTACAAATCCTGCACCATGCCTGCTAAGTCCTCCGGATGAAAGCTAATGTGTGTTTCGTGTTTTTAATGACTGGGGCGTGTCAGTAAACGATTATCTCGACGTCCGTTTGAGGTACTCACGCGGCCCACTCAACGCTGTTGAGGTCGATTCCATCAAGATGCATCTCCCAGAGGGGGCTCATGTCCCTCAACTTGCCGACGACCTGCACAATGCGGTTGACAACAAAGTCGACCTCGGCCTCCGTTGTGAAGCGGCCAATGCCGAAGCGGAGCGACGAGTGTGCCATGTCATCACTGGCGCCGAGCGCACGCAGGACGTACGAGGGCTCGAGCGAGGCCGAAGTGCATGCCGATCCAGAGGAGAGAGCAATGTCTTTCAGAGCCATGAGAAGCGACTCTCCCTCGACGAACGCAAACGAGAGGTTGACGCAACCAGGGTAGCCGTGCTCCGGGTCACCGTTGCGGACAACCTGCTCGACCTGCGAAGAAATGCCATCAATGAGGCGCTTGGAAAGGGCAGAAACGTGAGCGTGGTCGGCGGCCATCTCAAGCTTGGCAATACGAGCGGCCTCGCCGAGACCAACGACAATCGGAGCGGGGACGGTACCCGAGCGCAGACCACGCTCCTGGCCACCACCGTGGATAAGCGGCTCAAGACGGACACGCGGACGGCGGCGGACGTAGGCAGCACCGACACCCTTGGGGCCGTAAATTTTGTGACCAGAAATGGACATGGCGTCGATGCCCATCGCCTCGACGTCCATGGGGATCTTGCCCACAGCCTGGGCGGCATCGGTGTGGAACATGGCTTTGGTGACACCCTGCTCCTTGGCGTACTCCTTGATCACGCGCGAGATCTCAGCCAGAGGCTGGATGACGCCAATCTCGTTGTTCACCGCCATAATGGAGACCAGCGAGGTGTCGGGACGAAGGGCAGCCTTGAGTTCATCCAGGGAGACGAGACCAGTGGGGCCCACAGGAAGGTATGTCACCTCGAATCCCTGGGTGGACAGGAAACGGCACGAGTCCAAAACACACTTGTGCTCCTGAAATGTTAGCAATGCGATGCAATGACCACTCCGTCGCAACGCTCATTAGACAACGCGCATAAAGCACCTTGTCGTTGGCAACCTCTGACGCCATGCCACACTCACAGTCTGGGTGGTGATGATGTGCTTCTTCTTGTTCTTGTGGAAGTTTGCGATACCCTTGACAATCATGTTGTTGCTCTCCGTCGCTCCCGAGGTGAAGACGACATCCTTGGGTCCGGCATTGATGAGCGAGGCAACGTTGGCGCGAGCTTCCTCGACAAGCTCCTCAGCCTCCCAGCCGTACGCGTGTGTGCGGCTGTGGGGGTTTCCGTACTGCTCAGTGAACAGCGGCATCATGCGGTCGAGCACACGGGGGTCCATGGGGGTCGTTGCCTGGGCGTCAAGGTAAATTGGGCGCGAGCCAGACGATTCGCGTGTCGTGACCTTGAAGCCAGGAAGGTCTGTGGTCAGTATACATGATTCAGACGTGATGGGAGGAGCGCAGACTGCGCCCCGGTGACAGAGAAACAGACTCTCGTGAGACACGAAGCCGTATAAACGTCACCACATCACCGTATATGACTTGACACTCACCGGCCTCCTCAACCTCGACATGCTTGTCGCTCACACTGGCTGACGACGGGGTTGTGGCCGTCACCAAAGATCGCCGGGTGACAGTGGCGAACTGAGCAGGCGCACGTCGGGCCGCGCGAAGGGTGCCGGCCAGGGTGCGCAGGCGAAGGGCGTTCATGACTGTGATCTGGAGGGGGACGAGAGTCGATCCGAGATACGATACAAGACGAATGGAAAGGGAGATTGGATCCTTGTCGTGTCTTCACTTGTCCTTCAATTTCGTCTGTCGAACGTTTTATCTGCTTTGCTTTTTCTTTTTTTCTATTTTTACTTTTCTGTTGCGTTTCTTCTCCTTGCCGTGCGGAAGTCCGAGCCGTGCTGGAAGAGCGAGGTGTGTTGAGAGTGAAAAGAACCTGAGAAAGGAAAGTGGAAAGATAGACCAGAAGACCGACTCAGGTGAAGTGGGTAGTTGCAACTTGTCGAAGGAGGGCTTTGGCCTTTGACTTCGGCTTGCAAAGTGGCTGATGGGCCATGGGCCATCCGGGCTCTGCCCGAGTCGCAGGCCTTTGTCATTGCCCGACCCCCGACCCCCCACCCCCCGCTGCTTCTGAATTCTGAAATTAAATCAATCCAATCCATGGAATCCATTCAAATCGAATTGTTCGGCCGACTATTGGCCGAACGAAATGGATCCAAATGCAACTCTCTCCTATTGCCAAAATAAGCAGCGCCAAATAAGCAGCCGTTTTAATCCCGTCCGCTCCCCTCCTCTCCACTCTACTCGGCCCTTCCGTTGTCTTCTGTGTGTGCCGTTTGCACTCTTTTTGGGTTCGCCACCCTCGCCACTCTGATATATAATATGATGGCATATGATGGATAGCCACAAGCATGCAGCATGCCAGCAGCTACTAACCGCTCGGCACGATCGGCACATGCAATCCGTCAGAAACGTCATACACATATGGCCCCGAGCACGATCCGACCCCCACACCTTGTCAGATGATTGATAATACCACGAACCGTTCTCCCAATTCGCAGCCGATTTCCACACTATGATCGTGTCGCCTATGCATAAACCACCGCACTGTACCATCTACTGTGCCAAACTTCTATATGGAGATAGCCGGCCTACTTCTTCTTGGGAGCCGCCTTCTTCTCGGCCTTGGCGGGCAGCTCGGCCGTGAACGGGATAAACTCGCGGCCCTGCATGTAGGGCTGAAGAGCCTTGGGAATACGGATTCCCTGCGGTTCGTCAGCAATGGCTCTCTATCTTGGGTTGGGCGATCCGATCTGTGGCCGAGCCTCCAAGGATCAAGTGGCGATAATAGCCCTGCCTGCCAGCCCTACCCGAAGGATGTGCGCTCGGCCAAAATGGCTGATCAGATTGGCGTCAAGACGCCGCCATCTGCATTCCGCACTTGTGGTGACAATAACACTTACCTCAGGAGTCTGATAGTTTTCGACCAGGCAGCAAATGGCACGCTCGGTAGCACAGAGAGTACCGTTGAGCATGTGGACAAAGCCGGCCTTCTCCGTGGCGCTCTTCTTGAAACCAAGACGAACGTTCAACGAGCGCGACTGGTAGTCTGTGCAGTTGGAGCAAGACACGAGCTCCTTGTACTCTCCCTGGAAAGGGAACCAAGCCTCGAGGTCGTACTTGATCGAGGCGGCATTGTTCAGTGCACCCGACACAATGTTGACAATACGGTACGGGATCTCCAGCGACTCGTAGAACTCGCGCGCGACCTCAACCATGGAGTCCAGCATGGCAGGAGACTCCTCAGGTTCACAGATGATAAACTGGCAGAGTCAGGTAGGACAACAAAGAGTTCACTTACCTGCTCAACCTTCTCGAACTGGTGAACACGGAAGATGCCCCAAGTGTCGCGACCGTGCGAACCGGCCTCTTTCCTGAAGCAGGTCGAGTAGCCTGCATACCTGGAAGTAAGCGTGAGATCGCCAGGAATAAAACGAGTGCATCATACCGAATAGGCAGCGACTTCGGGTCAATGTTCTCGTCGCAGTGCATTCCCGAAATAGGCTGTTCTGAGGTGGCAATGAGGTAGCGGTCATTCTCCTCGTTGCCGTCGTTTGCGGAGACCTAGAATCAGCACTCCGAAGGGACGCAGAAGACTCACCTTGTACAGGGCCTCGTCGAACTCCTCAAGCTGCGCAGTCTGAGCCATAATCTCCTTGCGCATCATAAACGGAGCCTGAATCTTCTTATAGCTCTTCTTGCGAAGGAAGTCCAGACCATAGTTGATAAGCGCCTGGTTGAGGTCGACACCATCGTTGGTGAGGAAATAGCCGCGGTGGCCGTTAATCTTGGCGCCTGGGCAATGAGCAAACAACGAAGAGAGGAATGGTTCGGAGGGCTGGTTCAGAATCCTTGCCAATACTCACCACGCTCAGTGTCAAAGGCCTCGAGGCGGTAGAGGACCTCGTGGTGGGGAAGAATGTCGGTACGCTTGTCGTCGACAGTAAGCTGCTCAGAGTTGCCCTTGTGGTTGGGCTCGGGGTGCCACACACGCTTAACGGGGTTGTCGTCCTGGAGATCAGCATTGCGTACCTCGTTTGCTAAGACCTGTTACAAGGGCGATACAGTACCAAGGCCCCCGGGTCGTCCTTGTGCGACTTACCTCAGTGAGCGAAACGTGGCATGTGGGGTCCACAATGTTTCCTATCCTGCTCGCCTTCAGGTCACGAAGCTTGCCCAGCTCGGCCGTCTTGGCGGTGAGCTCTGCGATCTTCTTGTCGTGCTCAGCCTTCTTAACGAGAAGCTCTGAAGCGTCGCCCTTGGCCTTCTTGATGGCGCCAATCTCCTTCTGAAGAGCGTTGACAGCCCGGCGTTCGCTCTCCATCTCATACTGGGCTGTTGTAGTCAAGGGCAAATAGCGGAGGGCCGGACAGAGAACATCGTGCGCCAGGTACAGTTGCGGAGGGTTTCAATCGAGCACGATGTGTTTGGTTGGCACGACGGAGGATAGGGGTATGGTTTTTATCGGTTGAGCCGTTCGGAACAATGGCATCGCATCACGTTTGATGCACCGGGAGGGCATAGTTCATTGCGCACAGTCCACAGCAGACACAAACAACGTGCACAGTGTCAAGTTGAGTCGAATTTCAGATAGGAATAAGCGGAAGGAAGCACAGCGTCAGCGACACAATTCTGTCATTCTAATTTCCCGAGGATCAGACTGAAATACGCACTAGCCTTGTGCTGAGCAAAGATCTCGATGACCTCGTCAACCAGCTCGACCTTGGCGCCACGCTTGCGCTGAGACTCGCGAACGATCTCGGGGTTGCCGCCCTTGTCAGTCTGGACTAGAATGTCAGTAGAAGCACATGTACAGAAGAACGAGCTGTCGAGTGGGAAGCAAATGTCAGGTAGCAAGCACAGCCAAAGTCGAGCGAAGATGAGCAATAAGACGTCGTCCCGATCATTTCCATCGACGTCCAGCAGTCCTCGTCAATTGGAGCTGTTTTGAAGCCACCGCCTTCTTGCCCAGACTTACAGTGAAGAAGGTCAATCATTTTGAAGTGTTCGTAGAGCGAGGGTTAATGAGAAGTGACCGAAAGAGTGGACGGTCGTGTTCGCGTGTTCGTTTAACGCGTCGACTCGGACGGATTCTCCAGCTCGTCTGGGCCTATGGCCTATGGGCTTGATGTTTTCGGCTGGCCGCGGCGCCGGCTGGCATAGCTGGCATGCGACTGGTACAGATGGTATATGGCCATATGGCCATATGGCGCATATTGGGATCATGGGATGGGCTTGCTGGGGGCTTGCCACAAAAAAATAAAAAAAGAGATCAAGCTGAAGATCACATCCTATGCGAGCCCACCTTTAGCGATTCATTGGCACGTGATATTTGTATTGTAATACGTAATGTAATCGCTACCCAGCTTCTTCAGCTTCTTCGCTGTCCTCGATGCCTCCACTTTGCAATTCTGCTTGAAATTTCAAGACCTGTTGACCGTCTGTCTGTTGACCGTCTGTCACCACACACTCTCACACCTATTCCTATCAAACGACCGACCATGAGCGAGACCTCGGCGTCGAAAAAGTCGAAACAGAAGAAGGATGCGGCCGTTGAAGAGGAGGGCGCTGGAGATGCTCAGCCTGTGAACAAGAACAAGCGCCACAGGAAGGACAAGCGTGAGTACGGATGAGATTGCACAGTGATATTGAGACCCAACTCACACCGTCAGCATGGGACACGGACGACATTGATCAGTAAGTTTGTTGGGGCCATGTCGCACATATATGCTCTCCGAAAGTGCTTGTGGTTTTATTTTTTGGAGGCTGACCTCGAAGCTGGAAAATTGAGTCATTCAACGCGCCCGCTGCTGGCGAACACAAGCCTTTCCTCGAGGAGTCGTCGTTCGCTCTCCTATTCCCCAAGTATCGCGAACCGTACCTGCGGTCGGTTTGGGGCACGGTTACATCCGCACTGGACGCACATGGCCTGGCCTGCGAGCTTGACCTTGTGCAAGGCCGCATGACGGTTCGCACGACGCGCAAGACTTGGGACCCGTATATCATTCTCAAGGGCCGCGACCTGCTGAAGCTTCTGGCGCGTGGTGTTTCAGCACCCCAGTCGCTCAAGATTCTTCAGGATGGGATTGCGTGCGATGTGATCAAGATTGGCGGTATTGTGCGCAACAAGGAGCGTTTCGTCAAGCGCCGCCAGCGCATCGTCGGTCCCAATGGCTCCACACTCAAGGCCATCGAACTCCTCACAGATTGCTACGTTCTCGTCCAAGGAAACACGGTCTCCGCCATGGGATCATACAAGGGTCTCAAGGAAGTTCGTCGTATCATCATCGACTGCATGAACAACATTCACCCCATCTATCGCATCAAGGAGCTCATGATTCGTCGTGAACTCGCGAAGGACCCCAAGCTGGCTGGCGAGTCGTGGGACCGTTTCCTTCCCAGTACGTCACGTCTTGAACTTACGATGACTGTGCTCACACATCCAACAGAGTTCCAGAAGAAACACCTCACCACAGCTGAGAAGACGGCGCGCAAGAATGCGGCCACCGCTCAGGATGCTGTTAACGCCAACGCTATTCCTCTCGGAGAGGGCTCGGGGTCGACCCCTGCTAGTGCACCCTCTGACATGCCGCCCAAAAAGAAAAAGAAGGTCTACACGCCCTTCCCTCCCGCTCCTCAGATGTCCAAGCTCGACCTCCAGCTTCAGTCCGGAGAGTACTTTCTCAAGACGTCCGAACGCGAGGCCGCCAAGAAGAAGGAACGCGAGGAGCGCCACGCCGCGGCCACCGACGCCCGCCGTGCCAAGCGCGAGGAGCAGTTTATTGCACCGCCCGAGACCGCTGCCGCTCCTGTCGAGGAGCGTCGGAAGAAGCGCAAGCACAAGGAAGATTCGTAGAGAGCCGGGGCTTGTGTTGCGTGGCGATCATACTGCAAATAGCGTTGCGGAGCTGGCAGTCACCTGTCGCCTCATTCATGCTCTGGAGTTTGTGGAGATGCATGTTGTACAACCTTCCCCGCCCCCTCGCGCAAGCGCAAGAGACAGGGCAGTAGATGGCTAAGTAGGACATTTACACAAAGTAGCTAGGTGCAGCCGCGCGCCGCATTGCTGGATTTCGCTGGTCGGTCTGATTTTCTACTGCTGCCTCATATACTTTGAAGCTTGTCTTGCCCTTCTCGTCGACTTGCATGATGCTCGCCGAGTTACCGCAACGATAGCAATAATTCGGCGCAGACCAGACGGTGACCAGTTTGTCGTCAAACATGTGCTTGTAACCTTCTTGTACAAGTTGATGTGCTCGCGCGACCAGTGTGATGTCGTTGACATGGTTAAACTGTCAAGTCAGTGGGTCTTCCAATACTCAGCATACCTCTGCTGTGACTTTTGCTCCAAACAGCCAGCCTGCCCCACGCGGCGATACTGCCCATGTCTCGACATCGTCGGGGTCGGACCACATGAGATCTATCAGTCAGCTGTGTTTATGCGCCGCAAGTCCAACCTGGATGACTCACCACAAAACGGGCCCTCATGAGGCACCTCCTGTGCTCGCGATATTGTTCGCACCTGGTCCAGTGTGCGAATGTCCGGTGACAGGCCTCCATGGACACAGAGAATGGACGAGTCAATGATCTGTAGTTAGTCACAGCCGCTGCCGTCCACAAAAGACGGAGCTGTCAAGGCCTCGTGCAGACCGCAAACGAGCTGTTCCCTGGGCATGCTTCTCCTCCGTCGAAAACTTACTGCTGCGAGATTCAAATGGTCAAAGACATTACAACACGCCCGCCATACACTGGGGTTGCCGTACTTCTGCATGCACTCGTCGTAAAAGCCATACACCTGAGTGATCTGTCGCGACTCGTGGTTTCCGCGAATAAGAGTAATGCGGTCAGGATAGCTGGACATAAGCATACTATCCACCGGATTCGGTCCTGTGACACAACTTACCGTGCTTTGTACGCCAGTAACAGAGACAACGTCTCTAGAGAGTAATATCCTCGATCCACAAAGTCCCCCTGTCATGTTAGCAGCAGCCCCCCAATCATCATAGTGGAACACCTTCTCTGTCTAGAGCACATCCACGCTCCCCGGTGCTCCCCAAGTTTAAACTGACCATAAACACATAGCTCGTCTCCGGTGCCTCGCCGCCCTGTCGAAAGATCTCAAGAACGTCCCAAAACTGCCCATGAATATCGCCGCAAACGGTTACGGGGGCTTGAACGAGATGCACATTACTCTCTTCGAGTAGAAGATCAGAGACGCGCGAGCACAGCGCCTTCATCTGGCGTTCTGGTAGGTGTTTACATTTTCGGATCTGTGATAGAGTTAGCACAGTCTTTCAACCAACGGGCGTGCGAGCGAGCAAATGGTGCCAGGGCCACCCAACATCTCGCCTCATGTCCATCGACGCCCCCACAACAGTCTGCTTACATGATCGATCCACGCATCTGGGTCGGATGGGACGACTGCAGTCATCGGGGACGATTGAGTAAAGAGGAAGGCCGCAAATACGGATAAGATGAGATGACACCAATGGTTGATAACGGTCAGCAATGATGGTGGCCGAGGGCCAAGTCTCGATGGATGGCGACGGGACGCGTGTGGGCCGATCTGAGCGGTGCCGTGCGAATGCTACTGTGAATGGGATCGCAAATGCGAGATTGCGCGCAAGGATGAGAGTTGAGATTGTTGAGAATGACTTGGGAGAGCCGGTGACTTTGGGATCGCCCGCGTGCTTGAATTGGTGTGGTGGCCGAGGTTGAAAAGTCTCCAAATGGTTGATGCCAGATAGTGTTCTGTAGTGTGTGTGTGTGTGGGCTGTCACGCAGAGAAACGTGAACAAGCCACTTGAAGGGAGAAATGGGTGTTTGAAAGCTAAAAGTGATATGAACAGTGATTGAACGGGTCGATAAAGATGGTCGGCAAAGAGGGAGAGACAGGGAGGATGTTGCAACATGCAGCAGATGGGCCGCGCCAGAGGCCAGAATACCAGAGTGCAACATGGAAACCGAGACGCATCCCATTCATTTTGCATATTGCGTATCCATCCACACAGACCGCATCCACACACAGTCAGCTGCACTACTACTGTACTAGTTTGTAGCTTTGTAGTCTGCCGCACATTACCGTCCCAGCTCGTGCATATATACATATGCTCTATATGCTCTCGTGCAGTTCTCAGCCCCCAGTTCAGCCAGTCATGCCCATGGAGAAATTACGTGTAAAACATTGAGCTTTAGATTACTGAGTTTATTAGTTGACTGGCTGAATTATCATCTGTGAAAGCGCCTCCATTACTGTATGCGTTTGTATGTAATAAGGGTCGCTATTAGCATTAAGACAATGGTCAATTATGTTACATATTAATGTGTAGTGCAAAAGATTTGTTCATGCTTTGCTGCCACGTAAACGCCACATACGTGCATACGCCACCAGGGCGCGGCCAGGCAAACCAGAACGACCAGGTCAAAGAAACGCAGCGCGTGTCTGTGCGTTTTGAGTTTCGACGTTTCGACCACTACTAGACTCTGTACGCGTCCATCTCTCAAGGGTCGAATGTGGCCACCTCCACTGGGCCATTCCACTTCCTCCCAACCGTCCTTGATCCTCCGCGTTCCACAATGAGCTCACTTGGCGAGCTTTGGGGTCTTATCCAGGCCTACCGGCATCTTCTGGGACTGCTGGCCATGTTCGTGGGACCGCCGATCCTCAGCCGCATCATTCGGTTCGCCCAGCGACGCCATCAGTTCGAACATCATCAACATGGGCACCCACCCACGCATACGCCACCACCGCGCTCACGCATGATGCAGGCGATCGTTCTCCTTCACGCGCTATACGCCGTCTACTGCTTCTATGCTCCGCCGTATGATGTTTTCACGAAACACGGTCTGCCTATCCGCACCCGCAGCGAGGTCCTGCGCCCCATCCTCCTTCGAGACTCTGGCATACGTCCTGATCAAATTGAGTCTCAACCTCTCATATCTCTCCTACTCACGCGCCTAATGTCCCTCGATGCGCGCTATGCGTACGCTCGCTGGGGACATACGACCTTCATCCGCTGCGCGTGGTGTACCGAGGGAGGTGACTACATGCTTGCTGGCCTTCCTCGACTTCTTGCACCTTACGCCGGAGAAGCCTTCCTTATTGGCGCCATGGGATGGCAGACGGTCGGAGGAGCCGGAGCGACGGAGCGCAAGGTTCGTTTCCGCTCCGCTGCTGGGTGGGCCCTCGGTGCCATGTTGGCCATCGACCTTGGGGCTCGCTGGCTGTGGGAAATCCGCGCCAGTCCTGGCATCGATGGTGATTGCACACACGTAAGTCGCGGAAAGGAACCGCCTGCATGGCTATTTAAGACTGACCGTTTCGTAGCTTGACACTCTTCTTTTCCAACTGCGCACAATCGCCCTGTTCGTGACGACCGCCGCCTACGTATTCTTCCCGTTGCCGCAGGACGAGAGGGCGAACGATTTGACCCTGGTCCGGACTCTGGATGGTGCTCTCCAGACCCTGCGGTTGACCTCTCTTGCGCGCACGGCCGTCGCCCGCTCGCCGGCGCTGTCGCGTATTGGCACAGAAGTGCGCGATAAGAAGGCACGTGTAGAGGACGCCGCGCGGGCCGATCCCGCCGTCATCGCTGCGGCGCAGGAAGGGGGCCTGACAGAACACATAGAGCTGCGCAAGGCGAATGCGCGCGAGTGGATAGACGCCCAGTGGACTCGCCTGGTGCGTTGAGGACGAAAAGGCGTCCGATGTATCATTGTTTATTGCCTCGGCAGTTTGTCTCCTCGATCCCGTGCTGATCCAGGCTGATACCTTCGTGGCCTTCATAAAGGTCTATTACAGGATCTAGGAGAGCAGCGAAACTGACCCGCCTGGAGTTACTAAGTCAAATCTCATCTTAGCAGAATCTCCGCAGTGGCAGGACAGTTCGGTTTGGGCGCGGCTGTATGCTTTGCCGTGCACATCGGAGTCGATTACAGGGCGTCCACAGGAGTCCCGATCATCAGGACCAAGACGAGAAAGGAAGACCAAGACCACCAGCTACACGCCTCAGACTGAGTAGAGTTCACTACTCATTCAACAAGAGCAACCAGATGCTGCTATCATCAAGTCTCACCAAATGGAAATTCAATGGGTATGATGGGAGCCCTGCATTGATGCTCCTTGCCCTGTGTACGTTCCTGCAAATGCGGTTACGTCTGGCCCTGGTAACCATGGACATCACAGGAATGACATATTACAGTATTCAGATTATAGCTCTTCACACTACAGGTCGTACGTTATCATGTGTTGCTAGCTAGAGCGTCCGTCGTTCCATCTTGATGGAGTGTATGTATTCTTGTATATATGTTTATGCTGCACGTTACTGCCTGGTGAGCTCGATCAGGCGATCCGATAGGAAATCAGAAGTTGTGATTACATGTTACCAAGGAGGCCCTTCCCGGTAAACCCTGCGCTCGAATTGTGGCCAACAAGGGGAGCGTTTCCGGAGTGGCGAGAGGAGCCTGCGTTAGGCTTGAGGTCTACAAGGGGTTGTTGAAGTGAAAGGTGGCGAGTACCATGATTGAAGTGAGACGCGTGATCCTGGCGGTCTTGGCCATGGGACCTGGAATGGGAGACTGAGCGCTTGAGCGACGACGCCCGGTTGAGGGAGTGGGGTGTATGAGAAACCTGCGCCGACTTCTGCGCCGACACGAGCGTGAAGCTACGTGACATGTAAGTGGCGGTCGAAAGTTTGAAACCTGTGGCATCGTCGGTTGAGATGAAATGAATGTGTTCTGCGGGCTTCTCGAACGATGCCAGAGGCTCAACTGGAACGGTTAGTTTACTGCGGTTCAGAAATGGACATACGCCTTTTGAGAGCAAAGACATGACGTTGCGGCCCAGGATAGCTCTGAGTCGGAGTGTACGTGTCCGAAAACTGGGTGTTGACCTGCATCTCGTCCTTGCCCTTCTCATTTTTCGAGATGAAGATGTGACCGCCACGAGTCTCGAGCCATCGTTTATTCCACTTGCCGCGCTTAATCTCAAGTTGGACCCAACCGCCAACAAATGGTGCTGTATCGGACACGGACTAGTCGTCAGCAAACTCTCCATTGACATACAGAGAACCCGACGATGACTTACCTGGGCATAGGTTTGGTTGGCATGATGACTTTCACGGATTACGAGGCAATTGCGTTGAGCCTGGGCATCCCAGCCACGGACTACATGGGCAATGACCTCATATTCACGGAGTTGACGTTCCAAACCCATTTCGGCGAAGACTTCGCACACGACCCAACCACTAGTGGGACCACTGGAGCCATCAACAAGATTGACACACTCGCGGGCGCGATTAAGCACATCACGGGCGGTGCTCTCGGGGAAGATCTCAAGAGGAATTGACCTTTCACCGACAGAGGTGGCAATCACACATCGGACGGGCATGCCCCGACGAGGAACTGGAGGGGTATGGGCATCACCCGGGGATCTGGGCGGCTCGCGAGCATTGGAGAGCGCACGTCGGCGTGACTTGGACGTATTGGACCGCACAACCGATGCAGTAGGCGAAGGTCCTGCGCCGTTGCTGCTCAGGGTAGTGCGCGAGGTGGACTGCGAGAACGGAGCACCGCGACCAAGATCACGCTGCAGTTGTTGTTGATCGGCGTGATGGGATCCGCTGGTTGCGCTATGAGTGCTGTGGTTACTGTTGGCCCCGACAGTGGGCGTGCGGCTCATGGCAGTACCGTGGTTGGGAGTCGCCGGAGCTGCAGGGGATTGATCCTCGCGGTTAAGGCGCGTTGAACGTGGGAAGGAGTGTGCGCCCTGAGGACCACTGAGAGTCGGGACGCGGGAAACTCCGGCCGAACGACACTGCTGTGGTGCAGGCGATGACGATACCACAACACGTTCAAGGTGGCCAGCCAACATATCTGCCGGAACGCCTCCCTCACCGTTCCATTCTGGAACCGCAGGGCGCTGGGCACGCTGTGGGTCACGGAGACTGACTGCGCGTTTGATGTCACGAGTGGTCATGCGCTCACGATCCAACAGCTGGCTCTTGCTGTGACGAAGACTGCGCTCACGTTCGGCCCGACGAGCCTCGCGGCGGCGAACAGCTGCCACTAGTTTTTGTTGTTGAGCAGCACCGGCAGCTGGATGGAGTTGGGAGAGAGGCACGTCATCGTCGTTGTCGAGTTCATCTGAGCTGTCTGAATCCATCGACCATCCTCCTTCTGCGGCGGCGGGACGACGTGAACGCTCGCGACTCGAGTTGTGTGATCTGTCACCCCGAGGAGCGTTACGCCAGGTCGTCCAGGAGTCGGCAGCATTCGAGCCAGCATGCTCACGAGTTGTAGCGGCTCGTTGGACTGTAGCAGGGTTGCCTTAAACATTAGGGCCAATGCCTGGGCGCGGAAAACTCACGATGTCCAGCCGAGGTACTTCTTAATGAGAACGAGTCCATGTCGAGCTCGTCCACGGTTACGTTGCCAGTATAGTCAACGGAAGGATTGTATGTGGAGGTTAGCTCTGCCGCGGCAGATGGTGGAGAAAGAACGAAGTTGTTGAAGGCAGGAAACGAATCGGCGGATTCCCAGCTTGCTCGGGGGGTGCTGAGGGGAGATGGATCGCAGGCGCTTTGATCGTCTCGTGCAGGGTCATCGGTTACGGGCTCCGGCGTCGGCGAGGCCTGCTGGCGCTCTGGAAGCTGCTCCAACCACTTTTCTGCCTGGTCAGGTAAAACACCAAGCTGGTCACAAAGGTTCTGGAAAAATGCGCACTCGATGGGAAGTGGCGGAGTGGATGAAAACGTGGGGCTGGATGAGGGATGGCCTACAAAGGAGGATGGAGGATGGATGGAACCATGTTTCGAGTTGGGTAACGGAAAAGGGTGGGAGGCAGCGTCAGCAGGGCTTGTTGTCACGGACATGTGGGTCACGTGACTCTGTGCTCCTGACACGATAGACAGGGGGGGGGTGACAATTGAATGCCCTGCCGCCGATGTTGTTGTTGATGTTCCGCTGGAAAGTAGCAATTCGGTGCTGCCTGCAGGAAAAGGCTGAGCTGATACAGGGAATACGCCTCCTATGCCGGCGCTAGAAGGAGGACAAGAACGGTGGTCTACAAAACCCTGGGTGGTTGACTCGTGAATAGCACTTCTGGTGATTCGACCTGAGGTTGGACGCTCTTCATCGGCGAGATCGAACATGTCGTAGAACAAGGGCATGGGCTTTTCAGTGTCATCCCCGATAGCAGACGACGCGCGGAAAAGCTCGTCCTGGTTGTTTCGATCGTGCTCGGATGCACCAGTCGAGGGCTTGGACCCAAGAAGGACAGATCTTTTGCGATCCGTGAAGAGACCAACGATGGAAGTGGGTCGGCTGCCTATCGCCATGCTCTTGCTTTTCCTCAGACGCGGCATGAGTCCAGTCTTGATGGAGCTAGGGCGAGCCATCTCAAGTTGAGCATTTTGGCTTGGAAAATCGGGGATCGTTGGACGGACAATAGCTCGGCTGGCGCGTCTCGAGACCGCAGCATAATCGACCACACTTGCAAATGGATCTGATTCGAAAGCCTCATCGTCTGTAATGATCGGCGACGCACCCACAGGGATACGAGCTGGGTACGACGGGTATTTCTTGTCCAGGTGCAGGAAGATTGGATCCTCACGAGCAATCGGAGCAATCATGCTTTCCCGAACCGATACGACACCGAGACTAAGATCCCTCAGTTCTTTAGAGTCCTTTGCTCCGGTCGCTCCAGTAGCTCCACGTCCGTACACTGGAGGTAGAGCCGGTACAGGTGGAGCGTCATTCTCTGTTGGGCGCCGGTGGAATGAATCACGCAAACCTGATGCGCTTTTGGAGCGCCACAGGCGCTCGACTCCACGCTTCCAGACCGACTTGGGACGTTCACCTTGATTTCGCGTTTCCACCTTGGGGTTTACGGCCGACGGAATCTTCTCCGCGAGGACGTGGACATGCTCGCTGGCAGAAGTGTTGGTGATTACCGGTGCCAACGGAGAGCGAGGTGTGATTCCTGGCGATGGAGGCTGAAGATATCAGCGCTGGAACTAACCCTACTTCAGAGTGTCCAACTCACTGATGATTCTAAAACGCTAATCTTCCTCTCAACCTTCCTCGGAAGCTGTAGTGGAGCAGATGCCTTGGTTTTCTGCCCCACGCCCATACTGCGAAGACGTGGGCGGCTTTTTGAGGGTTTCAGGCCGACGGTAGTGGTCGGCTCAGATTCAAGAGCCGAGGGAGCAGGGAGAACGGCCCCATGTCCGTTCGTTGCGGCCTGGGAAACGAGATTTGGCTTCATGCCCGGCTCTGGAACAGGCAAAGGAGAACTGGTGCTAAGTGGGGAAGTAGGGAGAGAGGAAGAGAAGGCAACAGGCGTGGAAGAGACTGGAGATGTTGATGTCGCGTCGGAAAAGGAAGGCGAGGGCAATGGCGAGATACCTAGCTGGCTGTCCAGCGATGGGAGAGGAGGGGAAAGGAGAGGCGCAACGGTATGGGAGTGGTTGACTGAGAAGGAGAGTTTGCGGTGCCATGGCCACGAGCCATCTGTAGGCGATGCTGGTGCTGGGGACAAAGAGGTGGGTAGTGTTCCGGCTCGTGATCGCCGGGAGTTCCTGACACTCGCGGTACTAAGGCGTTGTTTCCAGTTGCGACCTGCGTCACCCAAGAAGCTGTCTCTACGCTCCTTTTCCTTGTTCAACACTGCATTATCGTTGTCGTCGTCGCTCTCGTCGTCCCAAAGACCATTCTTGGCGTACTGCCCGGATGTTGGTGCCCCACAGTCGATGATGTCTGCAAGGGCACAGAGATCTGTAGAGGACAGGACCTCGGCGATGGTACCCAGAGACGAGGTGTGAGCATGTTGTGTTGGCGAAGCGCTTCGGTTGACAGAGCTATCGCTGGCGATGGGGGGAGGAGACATCGTCGGGCGGGGAGGAGGGAGGTGCAGAGTGGGAGGAAGCAGGTACACGTCAAAAGTGGGAGAGGAACAAAGTTGCACGCTCCTGTACGCGTCGTCGAGATGCGGGGTAACAATATAAACACAAAGGTAGCCACTGACAATGTAATGTTTCGAGGGGAACGACGAGAGGTGACGAATACAGCGGGTGCAAAGCGAGTGGGAACCGTGTCTCCAGATAAACAAAGAAGATTAACTCGAGGAGGGCGATGAAGAGAGCATGATGATGATGTAGAGCATTAAATGTTTCGTAAAGCGCGTCGGTATGGGCCGATAACCATTCGCGAGGGGATGGACAGGGGGAGGAGAGAGAGAGCAGGTCCTGTGGGGAGACCAAGGTCAAAGGAGCAAAGGGTTGCTGCTGCTGTTGGACCTAGTGGACGTATGTCCGTGACGCAAACGCTGTGCTTGTTGTCTGCTGGGGCTGGATGTTTGCTGATGTTGTTTGACAACACTCAGACATGTTCCTCTACAAGGCTGACGGCCGTAGGCGTTGGTGTCGTCCTCGTCGCCCTCGTGATTGTCGTCGTCGTTGTTGTGGTCGTGGTCATATGGCCATCTGACCGCCCCCAATGGCCCAATGGTGCAATGGCCCAATGGATGCCGATGGACCCAGAGACATCGCGGCACGCGCCAAAACAGCCAAACAAGCGGCTGTCTGGATGCCTGTAACCTCGCGCGTGCCTGGCGGGAGTTTGGTACGCGGCTCGGATGAGCTGGGTAATTGGGTTTGGTCTTGGATCTTGGTCTGGTCAGTCGTCCACAAGAAGGGGGGGGGGGGCCACAGGGACCACACAAACAAAGCGTGCAAAGCTGCAAAGGCGACAAAGGAGAGCACGTAGTACGTAGTAGTAAACATTTTGTTGGGAAACAGGCCAATCCGATCAGGCGCTCTGGGTGTGTTGGGCTGTGTGAGGTTCTAGCGCGGTCGCGCGCGGTTCAGGAACCACAGGGACCATCTTGCTCAGGGATTACGGATTGCCCGAGTGGACACCCCCCCGAGATCCAGAATGCCAGAACAACAAACAGTCCAAAGGCTCAAAGGCCAAAGGATGAAAGGAGTCCAAGGGTCATAAGGGACAGAAGTCCCTCCGTGGCCTGTGGCCTGTGGCCCAAGGCGCATTGGGTGGCCACTACTAGGACTCGGGACACGCTATCGAGGGATCAGAAGGATGCCGCCGTCAAGGGGCTGTCGGGAATCGGGATGGGGAGATGCAGTAAGGGTTGATCAACGCGCGATCAAACTAGGAAGCTCGGATCGCTAGGAATGGCCTGGAACATGCAGGATCGCAGGATATGCAGGCGTGTGCGCGTGCACAAAGGTGTTAAGGTGACATGACACGCTGCACGCAGCCGTGCTTGGGATCCTTGGGATGCTTGGGATCTTGGGCTGTATGAATTTCGGTCAGGTCAGCCACCGTCACTCGCCAATGCCTAGCAGTAGCAGCGATCGCGGAGATGTTACTTCATGGTTGAGCGGGCAATACAGCAGCTCAAAGCTACCTCGGCCATCTCGGGTCGCCATGGAGAATACGTTGTCCCAAATGATGTGCGGGTGACACAGGATGCGCGGATTATCTCTGTATAAGCCTATGCCGTATCCTTGCAGTGCATGCCGTGGCTTGAGATCAGCCCCACGCGCCTGACGTCACGCGCTGCACCCCCCGATGTATGTACCGAGGTCGTCGAGACGCGTTCCTGTTGGCCCATGTCAGCCCGCAATCTCCGTCATGCCGCCATCGTTACAGCAGAGATGGGATGTGTAGGAACGGTGCGCTGCCAGGCAACGAGGACCCGCCACCCGGCCACCCACTATCAGGGGCTAGTAGCGAGCCCGCACGGTGGCATCGTTACTACCATGCTCCCATCCATCGAGACCCAACATGAGCTGGTGGCTGCTGGTGCGACCAAATGGACAGGAATGTGGAGCATGTGGGACAGACATGCAGAAATTGACTGCCATGCTGCCACCCATGCACCTAAAACACCCTTCACTCTTTTGCGAGACAATCGAATGCAGCCCTGCGATGGACTGCGCATCTCGAGGAACGCATTTCGTCTCACAATCTCATGCGACCTCTTGGATGCCGCTACAGGTAGCCTATGGTTCACACAGCTGATGGCTCCCAAGCAATGGATCCTTCGCAATTTAGAGTTTTCGTCACTCGATCAATTGATGATGCGTCAAGCAGCTGATCATTCGCAGAATCGGGCGAAACAGAATGTTGCATGTCAAGGTCACGCCAGCAGTGCAGCAGCCAGTAACCGGTGATCCTTTCTCTCCTGCGACGTGCATTCACGACTTGGCAATACTACAACTTGGCATACCCAGCCGTTGGCTTGAGTGAGCAGTCACGCTCATGGGGGGGCGTGACAGCGGCGTTGACTCACTAATGACCCGACCATGGTCTTGTTGGTCATGAGCTGATGTCGGTCTGGGGCGATGGGATTGGTGAACAGGTGCCCATTGAAATAGTGGCGCCGAAGAAGCACCAATCCGCGAGTAGATCGTGTCGCTTCTCAATGGTTTGAGGCACAAGACATGGTTTACATGACTTCGAGGATCGAGATACGAACAATTATTCAACACCGTTACCAAGCAAGGCGTTGTGTGAGATGACAATTGCGTAACGCTTGTGCCACTTCTTTGTCTGGGTATCAAGAGCTACAGTTACTCATCTCGCTCTCTCATACATATACCTGACATGTCCTGTGCTATAGTGCTACCTACTTGTGATTGCATGTGTCTCATGGCGGCAGCGATGGGCAGTGGCTCAATGACGCGCCTGCTTTTTTTTTTGCTCGCTTTTTGGTGCGACGGGGAGGGAGCGGAGATGGTTTGTCGGCGGTTTCCATTAGTTTTAGGCACGATCTTTTGATTCCTTGTTTGAATGCAGTCATATTATTAAGTTCAAGTAGCTGCCCAGTGCTTCGGAGTCCGACGAGGGGCTCTGGTAGCGGCCTCAGAATGAGAGCCGTGACGATTAGACGCTTCTTGGGGCTTTGGAAGGGATAGGGGAGACCAAATTTTGACGTCCCCGACAAACTACTGTATATGCATACTTCTGATCATATAGTGACAGCTTACAGTACAGAGCATAGACACTCGACAGCACCAATAGGACCGCACTCGTCGACGTCTTCCGCTCGTGACCCTTCACTGTGTCTTGCTTTATCGATATCTCGCCGTGTGATTCAACGAGTGTAACTATTGCAGAATGAAGTTGCAAGATCCGCTAAAGTTCGCCAATGCGTTTAATAGCTGATTCAAGTTTGCGTTGGTTCGTCCAGGTGTAGTACCGGTTCATGCACGACTAGACTTCGTGAGCAAAAGGGGAGTAACGGGCACCTTGCGCCTGATCGTCATTCAATCTCACCTTAGCATCACGCCCATCACCCAGGGCGGCGGCGATGTCGCTCCAGTTGGGCTTGTCGGTCTTTGGGTGGAGGTGCTGAAACAGGATCCAGTCCTCCTCGGGCGTCCACTTGCTGGCTTTCCCACGAGAGTTGCCCTTGAGGCGGGGCGTCTTCGGACTCTTAGGGGCGCCCCGCGACTTGCCCTTGCCCTTCGCCTTCCCTTTGCCAGTGGACTTTGGGGCATCTTCGTAGTCATCGTCGTTGTCGGAATCGACATTGGGCTTTTCTTCGAACTCGGAGGGGCTCGCACTCGGCTCTGAGGGGGAGGGCGTCTCGGAACCGGTCTGAGGGGTGGTGCTTGTCCCGTGGGTGGACTGCTGTAAGCATTGAAAGATCAAAAGTAACACATACGTCTGGGTTCGCCTTCGAGGGATCGTAAGGCTTGGTCCGCGCCGATGGGGACCGGGAGACAGGTGCGCGGGGCATCTTGTTCGCGGGGTAATCGTGAAGGTGGCACTTGCCCTTTCAAGGCGTAGAGGCTGCGCTGTGCTGATGAAGCTGAAATCGATGGTTGTGAAGGTATGTAGTTCAAAAGTCGAGGTGGTAAGATGTAAGGGAACTTCAATCTGAGGAGAGAATGATATCTATAGTGATGTGACGAGCTCCAAGGAATGGTGTGAATCGGCATGGGCACCTTGGGCGCGGAGCACACAGGTATATCAGGGCGTTTGGTGAGGCGAGAGTTGGTACAAAGCGACTCATGAACCCCAAGTCTCGTCGAGGACGGGGCGCTCTCGACACCCAAATGCCCGGTCTCGCATCAGCTTTTAGGATCTCACATCATATCATATCGTATCATCGGTCTACCGTCTATGAGGCCAGGAGTTAGGAATGGTGATGTCGTCGACGGAATGATTAAGCGAAGGGAGAATGTAGAACGCAACTCTGTTTATTTTCTGTGTACTGTAGACAGCCGTTAAGTGAAGAGTCGTGATCCTGTGGTTCGTACTGTCATTGAGCGTTGAGTGGGCAGGCGTCCTCATCAATAGAAATTAAGCCTCCATGTCGGCGGATATCTGGATGCGGGCAAGGGCATGCGTGAGGGCCATCGGATCGACCATGTCGGCCGGGAGCTGGGATTGTCAGCATGTCTGACAGTGGAGAAGAGCAATAGGCAGAAGCAACTACTCGTTCCACTGTTAAGGATGACCTCTGTTGTCCTCGGCCAAGTAACTCATGACGTGGGACATCTAACAGGATGACTCCTGGGGGAGCACACTCATGAGGAAGCTGCGGAGACGTGTCATGTTCTTGTCCCCCCACATTGTGGCAAAGTGCAACTCACAGGCTGGTTCACTTCCGCGTCAAGCATGCGCTGGCGGAGCGCACACCACCCTTCCCAGGTCAGATCGGTGAAAGTTGTGCGACCAGAGCACAACTCATGGGCGCCGTACCGCCATATCTCGTACTCCTCGTTATCGAAGTCCTTCGTGTCAGATGATACCGATATTGGGAATCAGCCGTTGTGTCTAACGCCACCCCCACACGCCCGCTTTTTCCGACCGCTCCACCGGGCCGTCAAGTTCCAGAGGCGCGAAGACTCACCACAAAGTACGCCCAGCGAGGAGGTCCGTTCCACGTCCGCCAGGCATGGTCAGGCATCGATGTGACGGTACCCTCGAGGATACCGCGCAACGCATCGAGAGGCCTGCGAAGTGTCGCGAGGCCATCGTCTTGCATCCTGCAACTGTGAGCATCTGTGGTGGGGTAACAGTAGTGGAAACATTGACTAGGGATCTGGGCGAACCTTGTCTCATGCCTCCGGTCGGCGTTCAGCCCAACCTTGCCACTCACCACTGTACACCATGTAGCCTGCGCGCCATAGTCTCGACCTCGTCGCTCGTCAGGCCCGACACGAACATCCACATTGTCATGCCCGCGTCAGGCCACCATTCGGGGGCGATGTAGCTGCCGTGCCGGACGCCGTTGACGATGAAGCCGATAACGGACATTCCTGAAGGTTGGGGTTCCGCTGTTGTTGCGGTGGCGAAAAGAGACATGGTGAGAAGTAAATCGCCGGCAAAGCGCTCGGGCTTGCTTCTGGGTGCGAGGGATACTTGGAAGAACTACTTATTGTGTGGTGCTGAACAGTGAGCTGATAGGCGATACCGTGCGGCATGCGTGACGCTACCGACAGCCGAATGACCCTTCGCCACTCGTCATAGTCATAGTGTGCATCGTGTCTGTTTCATCGTGCCCCAACCTGCTGCCAGCAAACCCCCCCGACCCTTTCCCCGTGTGGCGCACAACATTCATTCACCCACCACCCGAAAGTGCTGTACAGGCTCGTCAATCGCGCCATTGTTGCTATGTACTTATGCATGGAACGTCGATGCTATCCTTTCACACCTCACGCGCTCTCTCAACCGGGACAACCCGGTTAGACATGCAGAGGGTTTAGTGAACAAGGCTGGCAGGACGCTGCGTTCCCTACGGACACCGATTGGTTAGCCAGTGGCATCATCTATCGCGACGAGATCACAGGCCATTGTCTACCGACATCTACTCATCTGCTCAGATCATCGCCGCCTGGCCAAATCGAGTACACGCCAGAACTCGGCCACAACCTGGCGGTCCGTGTGACGCTTAAAGCGGTCGACCTGGAAATCAGCTTGACTCCCACTGTCATTCACTCACCCTCATCTCGGCTACGTTCCATTCGCGGATAGCGGGGTTAACGGGTTCGTTGTGCCATTGGAAGTAGATGCCCTTGACTATACGGTTATTTCGACGGTTCTCAAGTTTATCAAGCCCTTAACGTACCATTACGGAAAAGAATCTTCGGGTCCATCCATTTGTAAGGCTTGAACTGCCATGCCTGACCAGTGGTCACAACACAAATGACACGATCCCTGACCACCAGTCAGTGCCATGGACACAAAGGATGTGAGTTACTCACCATGCGTCCGCTCCAAACTTTTGTAGCGCCTCAACGCTGTCAACAACGTAGTAGCTTGAGGTAACATCGCCTTCGAGGTGTCAGCCATATGTTCACGCAGAGTACACGCTGCTGCTGTCCCATGCGGAAGCACAGTACTCACCACTTGGCCCACTCCGTTTCCTCTCAACACGGATCACGTCTTCCGCACGTGGATTACCGGCCTCCACAGCGGCCTGGCGAGCAGCATCAGACGGCTCAAAGCTAAATGTTAGTAACAGGACCAAGAAGATAGCTCACATTCCCTGCTCCAAGAACTTCTTCACGTTCCACATCGTAACGAGCGCTGTGGGCGAAGAGGAAATAAGGATAATAGGGCTAACAGCTTTGTGCTTTCGGTGTCCACTGCTTGCTGTTTCCAATCAGCCGCGTCATGGAGGAGGTACCTACGGATTGTGTGTTGCTGTTGGGGCTGCGAGCGGCCGCCGGACTCGAAAGACTTGCGCAATGCGCGGATTTTTTCGCTCATTACTGTCTGAAGGAATGACTGGAAATTCTGGCAGAGTTAGCACACATTTGCGTCTCGTCACGTACGTTGACCTTGCCATTATGTGAAACGCGCAAGACCGTGTTCCGGTCCCGCAGCTCAACCTCCTCTGCCCGTAGCTGCTTGTTAATATGGGAATGCGTTTACCGACAGCTTACCTTTTTGCAGAACTCGCGGTCGGCCACGTCCACCTCATACTTGCGCTTTGGTGCTGCTGCAGGGCGTGATGGTCCTGCTTCGGCCGCCGTTACTCCGGGAGCGGCTGCCGCTTTACCTGTTCATGTCAGTTCCTTCCGTCCACTAACCAGACAACAACATACCTTCTTCGCCCTTGCGGACCACACGACCTCCACCATCCGACTCGCCACGAAGAAAAGAGACGACACCCTTTCTGTCCGTGTTGACGACACCACCACCCGCAGCTTGGCTCTTGTCGAAGTATTCACGGAAGCCTGCCTCGCGTTCGGTCCACGCCAGCCAGATCTGGCCAATTGTGTAGGTCCCACTCTTGGCATCGCTACTGCGGAGATACCTGGTCGGTGCGTCCTTGGGGATGCTGATGGGGTCGCCGGAGGCTTGAGGAAACGAGATGGATGCGGCCGAAGCGAGAGCAGTCGTCTCGTCGCCGGATGAAGTGCGGAGCGTCGCCGGGCGGTCTCCGCTGATGGATTCCTGGAGGAGGTCAAGGGGGTCTGAGGTCGCCATTGTCGATGGAATGGCAGGGCCGGATGCACGGCCAGAGGATCGCGGAGACGAAGTTGAGGTCGAAAGGGTTAGAGGTGGATCTCAATTTGTTGATTGTTGTTCTTGAGTGCTGCTCAACATCCCCCCGCCCCCCGATGCAGAGACGAGGCGGTTTTGGGCTCTGGGAGGCGGGCTAACCTCATTACGTAACCACATCACCCTATCTATCCCATTTTGAGGTATCAACACACCCGAACCAGGTTTCTAATAGAGATTTTCTATTGCAGCGATTGAGTCAAGCCTGTCTGTCTACCCACACACAAATGCACAAATCTCGTATGGGTTCCAGATATCCAGGAAAAAAAAGAAGATCTACGCAAAGGAAGCGCGGAAGTGATGGTCAATGCATGTGTTTATGTTTTGTAGGTCTACTCGCCTGTACTGTAGGTCTACTCGCCTGATCCATGGCCTTCTCCGTCATCTCCGCCCTGCCCCTGCTGCTGGCCCCAGTACATTCCACCCATCATATGCGCAAAGCGTGGATTGATGACAGGGGCGTTCTGGCCCTGGCCAGGCTGCGGAGCAGCGAAACCCATGTTACCCATCGGCATGCCCATCGGCATCGCTCCCATAGGCATACCCATGGGCATACCCATCCCCATTGGCATGCCTACGCTTGGCTGGTCCGGAGAGTAGCCCCCTGGCTGGTATGACTGATACATGGCCGTGTTCATGTTCATCGGGTTCATCGAGTGCGCGCTGGGGGCTTGCCAGTTGGGCATCGGACGAGGGGGCAAAGGGTGGTTGGAACGGCCTCGCCCAGTCGGTCGACCTTGTCCCGAGCTGTTGCGGTTGCCCTGCCGACCACGGCCGCGTCCGCGTCCACGACCTTGCCGCTGTGCCCGGTTACTGCCGCCATCGCCACTGTTGCCACCGGGCGCCATATCATCGTAGCTCACGAGTGCCCGGGACGAAGTGGACATCGAGGATCCAGCGTCGGAAACGGCGTCCCATTCGTCCCCATCACCGTGGAGGGAGGCCATGTCATCATCATGCGCGTAGTCGAAGTGTGGACGCGGCGGCAAGCCAGCATGCCCGGTGCGGGGGGTTGCTGAAGGCGCACGAGATCCGCGACGCCGTTCCTTCCTTGCGCGGCGCGCGGCGCTCTCCGCTTCATCGTCGCTCCACTCCATCTCATCCTCTCCCACCTCCTCATCGAAGACGTTACTGGCGTCCGAACGGAAGCGGGGATCGCGCACCGCGTGCATGTCCACAAACTTGCGATACTGAGGCGCGGAAGGGAAGTAAACACGCACACCCTTAGCCACATCCTCATCGCTAGGATATGGGTATGGTGGCGGTGGTAGGCGGATTGAGTAGAATGGTGACTCGAGGGGTCCAAATGTTTCGGACACAGTGCCCAACACACGGCGATCCGCAAGACAGATAACACTCCCTTCTTCGAGCCAACCCTGGCCCGGGGCCTGCATGGCCTGTACCACTAGGGTACCGGAGGACGTGAACTTGGGTGTTGTGACCGTTGTCGGTGAGGCGGGAGATGGGGAGGCATCGGTAGCAGGCGGTTTCTGCTCAGGCTCTGTCTTGATAGCGGTCTCATTCATGTTGACGTCGGTGCTCTCCGGCTTGATGTCATCGTCGTTCTCCACCTTGACCAGCTTGCTCGTTTTCGATCTCCAGGCCTCCAAGCTCCGGTCTTTCATCCAACTGAACACGTCTCCCGCAATGATGAGTTCAACGTTCTCTGGAAGAACGCTGACCGGAGGAAGAGGTACTGGCGGAAGCGGCTGCTCGTGGGCGCTCACGATGCCCGCGCCGGCGCCCTCATCGTCCGAATCGTCGACAAAGTCGAGCCCGAGGTTGTCGAGCATGCCCGCAGCGTTATCATCCGAGTCATCTGACGACGATGAATCGTCCTCTTCGTTGTTGTCGACCATCCGGTTGATCTCCGCCTTGATTGTCGCATGTTCCCTTTCGCTAAGAGTTGCGTGCTCCTTCGCCTTCTTCGGCACATGTCCGGCATCACTTTCGCTCTCACTTTCGCTGTCTGATTCGAATTCTGACGAGGAATCGCTGTCGATATCGGCTCCGGCTTCGATGGAAGGTTGGGTAGCAGTTGAAGCTGAGGGTGCGGTTGATGCGTCCGATGTGCCTGCAGCTTGTTTCTCGGCACGAGCTTTAGCCATACTCGCCTCGACAAGCCGCCGTTTCTCGGATGCGCTCATGCTAACAGGAGGAACGACGCCCACAACATCCCCGCGTTCAACCATACTTGCGATAAGCGTGAGGTCATCGACGAGTTGCGGTGCAGGTGGTACGACAAACTCTGTGGATGGCGGTGGTTGGGCAAGCGAGGCAGTCCCGGTCGCTGGCAGGGCGGCGGACTCGGGAGGTGTGGCGCCTGGGGCGTGCGATCCGTCCTCACACTCGACATGCTCCAAAGTCGAGTCGATCGCAAGTTCTATCTCGGTGTCGCTGTCGGGGTCCATGGTGAATGTGGATGCGGTGAATCAACGGTGACGGAGGAGTGAGAAGAGTCTCGCCATGCTCATCAACTGATCAAAAATGACAGAACTCACAAAATGTTGATGTCTACCCCACGGGGTATGCGCTGCATGCGCGCATGCGCTGGTGGTAGCCCTGTCACGTGAATTCTAACACACACTGTTATTTGTTATTTCATAATTCATCCTACCTTTATTAAATGCCGTCACCCTCGGGGCACTCGGCCCCTTGGCTACATGTGGGCTGCACCCACCAGAGGGACGCGGGACGATCGGACGACAGCGTGGGATAGCGCGTCGAAACGTCGACCATGCTAGGCCATGCTCCAAGCGTCCTGATAAGTGATAGCTGATAGCTGATATTTTGAGAAGCTAAGACGTTGAGACACGAGACAGTGATCCGTGATCAGCACGATCTCGTTCACCTATTCGGCAATTTGCCATGACAATGTACTTTGCAAAACGGTCAGTCTACTTTGCTACCAAAAGGCGACACTAACCCACGTGAATGAGGGTGTTTTTCCCCTCGCCAGTGGCCCCAAACCTTGGCCAACAGCCATTGCCAGAAGCGTCTCGGACCCAAGTCTGGAACCGATCAGGCGCATAAGCCCATAGGTCATGTCCCCTACCCCAGACAGACAGCAAGTTGACCTGATGAGACTATCAGACATGCTTCATTCAGCGTCTGGCCCTGAATTAATGACAGGCTTCATGGCGTTCCCATCGGTGCTTCAACCGCCTGCACCCAAACGCGTTTGCAGCCTCACCGGGGTCAATGACGTCAGGTGAACTGCTGAACTAGAGAACCAACAGCGTACTCTGACACTCTGGACCGCTAGTTACTTTCATCGAATGTCCAGGTTTGTGGCTTCTATCCAGACATGCAGTCGCTGTACAATCGGATTTATACTATATTTTGTATATTGGTGCAGTGCGCTGCTTTGGGCACCATCCAGGACCACATTGGTGGTTCCACTTCATTGGCCTTCAAATCCTGACGGAACAATTCCGTCCGCGATATCAATCCGGTTGACACCTCTCCAGTCGTTTGAGTAGTCTTATGATGCACCTCCCAGAAGTCAGGTGACTGTGACTTTAGTAATGCAAGGTTCATCGCGTTCATCAAAACGCCGTTAATCTAATCCAACTGTCTCCGGAAACATCGACAATAATGGTACCCTTCGTTTGTTCCGGCAATTCATATCTCCTCTCGGTACCGAACACAGAAATCCCAGTTAGTAAGTGTCCGGGTACTGTACAGGGCCATATCGCCACACATGGTATGGGACGGACCCATCGAGCATGATCCCAGTAATCCGTCGGATGTGGCACCTAAAGTCTTGCCTCCCTTGACAATTCTAGCTCATCAGCATCCGTAAGCTACTTCATGCTGATATCCGCAGGCAAACGCAAGCCTTGACAGCTAAACGGTCGTGATCTGTTGTGTGGTATCAGCCAAATGCTTTGCACAATACGACAATCGACAATACGACCACGAGGAGAACGATCGATGGATGACAACGTAATGTCTGATATCCGGGTCTACCAGCCATCCTAGAGGTGCAAGGTCAGCGCAAAGCATCAGTAGTAATGATGCTCGGACTGGTCGTCAGTGAAAACAAAGAGGCTGGACGGTCAGTGATGAGTCGCTGGCTGCTTGGTTCCTGCTTCTGTTCGCTTACTACTTGTGGTGCACCCTCAATATATGCCCTTATGCAAAGCTTCCAGACGGATGGGGGTCCATGCCGTTATGCTGCTTGACGACGCGAGCACGACATGACCAGAGGAGCGCGGGGATTTGTACATGGTTGAGGGGGTTGCCGTAATGAAGGGAGAAAAGCCAAATGAGCATCACCGGCAGAGGGAGACACCAGCAAAAGGGGGGTGTTCTCCACATCGTAATATGGCTGGTGCGGACATGCCGGATGGGTAAGGTAGTGCAGTTAGGAGCCCAGAATAATGCCCAATCCAACCAAGATTACAAGGTCCCTCCAGATTCTTAAATAGCTAAACCCATATCTAGCGCAAGGTAATAGAAAACCACAGTTCCCAACAATCCGCACCTGTGACTTACTGCATATATCTACATGCTCTTGGAAAAGGATTGCTTACCACTTGATTTATCAATGCAATGCAGTTGCAATAGAGAAAAGAAGGAAAAAAGAAAAAAGGAAAGAAAAAATAGTTCGAAGGATAAACAATTGCCCCCTCGTTGCACCATCCTTTTTTGGGTTGCGGCGCTGCGGCCGTTGTGCAACGTTTTCCCCACTTCGATCCCTCGTGCCTCGAGTCTCCTCTGCTCTTCCGCCATACCGCCACTCAGGGGGGTGCAACGTCGCTTGCTTGGCGCACCTCGCGCACCTGCACAACCTCATCTACCTCGTGCTGCATGCTGCATGCTGCACAGTCGCACAGTGCGTACAGCGCATACAGTCGCGCACGACACGCGCACCTGGCACGCCACTCCGTACTCGTTGTGTCACTGGATTTCCACCTACACCAGGGGTACCTACGTGCATGCAGGCACTTTGTGTGCACACAGTTACCAAGTCGCCCAGTTACCAACCGGGCCCACCGGCCATTGATAGTCGCGTGTTTGTGTGTGTGGGGTGTGTGTGAGTGTGTCCCAACAGTCGCAATCATAGAAGTGGGACTTTGTACTGTTCCTTTTTACGCTTTGGCATCTGGACGTCTTTACACAATCTGTGACACGCATTGCCTTGCTCCTCAGATCCACGGCCCTACTCTCCTCTCACATCCTCTCCTTCCTTGACGCCTCCTCCCCTCCTCCCCCCCCCTCTTCGTCTCAACAAATCGTTCACCTTACTTGCTCCTTTCTCCATCCTGTTCGTCTGTAGTTGGTTCTCGCTCGCGTCGTCTCATCTCCCATATCTCGCTGTCGAACCTACCCACAGCCTCTGGATCCTCCGCCAATATCCCTTCTGTTCGTTACCCTCGTTACCCTATCTCGACACCAACACATTACTGCATATCCATCGTTCTGCGACGATAATTTCGACCCAAGCCGCCGCAGGTTGCATATCATTCAACCCCCTCTCATTGCTGGATACCCACACCTCTGGTTGCTCCGCCGTTCGTCGCTTGAGAGTCGGTCAAGCGCTGGTGACCCTCGTCGCTTCCTTCTCTGTGGCTGTGGGCCAATCATCCCAATACATCGACGGCCGACACTTGACTGCATCTAGTATTCTTGCCCGGGTTCGGCAACTTCCGTTCACTGCCCTTTGTCCTCACGTTTGTTGACGACATCATCATGGTGGGTCGCCCTGCTCAACGCTTTGCGGGGGCCGTGGCCTGGTCCACTGACCCAACACTAATACCCTAGTCACAATCATCACGCATGGTATTCAAGATCACCGTCCTTGGCGACGGTGGTGTAGGCAAGACAGCCCTTACAGTTCAAGTGCGTAACATTTCGTGGCCCGGGTACGCAGAGTCCCCAACGTTTGGGGTGTGTGTGATATGGGCGAGTGGCTAAGTCATCGGATCATCCGTTGCGGGCCGTCGTGGTCACGGACATCAGCGTATGGATGTACGGAGTGGCCATTGGCATCCGTATTTATCTAGCTCCTCGTCACGTCATTGCCTCGAAGCTGGTCTGTGCTTACGCTATTGCAGTTCACGATGTCTTCCTTCGTTGAAACGTATGACCCTACGATTGAGGACTGTTATCGAAAGCAGTGGGTCGTCGATGACCAGCCGTGCTTGCTAGAAGTGTTGGATACTGCAGGTCAAGGTGGGTTAGGCGCGCTGTCACAGAGAGCCAGAGCTCGCAATGGAGGACGTGACCGTCACGCCACCGACATCGTTGGACGTAGCGCTGTGTGGTCTGTTAAAGGATAACGCGCTGACGGTTCAGAGGAGTATACTGCGCTCCGCGATCAATGGATTCGGTATGTTGGCCAAAACTTGCGAAACAGTGCTGACCACCAGCGATGGCGAAGGTTTTCTGGTCGTGTACTCGATAGCGTCGCGGTCAACATTTGAACGTGTAGAAAAGATTGTTGAGCGTGTCCTGCTCGTCAAAGACGAGGCCTCGCTAGCATCACCGGATAACGCGCGCCCATCATCACTTGGACGCAGCGCCCAGGGGCCACGCGTCCGAACACCGATCGTCATTGTGGGAAACAAGCGCGACCAGTTTAACGATCGTGAAGTGACGACCGAGGAAGGCCGCGCTCTTGCCCAGCACTTGGGCTGCGAGTTTTTCGAAACATCGGCTCGTTTGAATCAGAATGTTGAGGCGGCATTCAAAGCGCTCGTGCGCCAGATCAAGATTGTCAAACGCGGGCCCGATGCGCCAGGCCCGTCTGGACCAACTCAGGCTGGCACACCGACGTCAGGGAAGGCCAAGAAGCACAAGTCGAGAAAGTGCATCGTGTTGTAAACGGAGTCATCTTCAAATTTCTCCTGGTTTCCTCCTCGCCAAACGTCTAATGAAACATCAATATAGTACCAAAACCGTCCCCCACCGACACGAGTTAAGCTACTCTTGGTTTCACGGTTGTGATACCACCCACGCATCCTCACCGCATCCGCTACGTGTGACCAGTTACGACCACCCATCGAAGACCTAACCGGCGATTCCTCGCCATTATCCTCAGCTACCATATGTCACGATCGATCGCCGCGACCTCCAGCTATTTAATACCACCTCCTCGTGCGGCGATGCGTTCTCCTGTGTTTTAGATTTATTTTTCGGGACCACTCTGGGCAATTTACAGCAATAGTCTATGCATAACGGGCCACCAGCTCGTAGCTACTCAGGCCGCGCTCAGGACACGAGAGATCATTGAGGAGCGGAAGGCTGGACATAAGCCTGGTATGATATACGGAGCCACCGCCAACAAAGTAGGTCTAGATATTTAGCTCACGCTGCCGACCAGGTGAATCGCCGTGGCTGAGCCATGTGACATCCAGCATCTTAGCATAACGGCTTTAGGGGTTCATCTGCTACTGGGGCTGTGGGTCCAGTTTCAACTGCCTGTTGGCCTGGAGGTCAGCTTTCTCGTCTGTTACATTTGTCGATGATGATTAGTTGTGCAGCTCTGTCGCGTCGTTGACTGGAACAAAGAACCATTCTGAAGAGACGGTAACCGACATTCGATTAGGTCTAACTCTGCCCAAGAACATTCAATATGAGTGAGGTGTATTACTACTGACTGGTCCTCCTGTTGGGACCAGTTGCGCGCTCTGTGCTCATTGCTCGAAGCCTGACGGAAAACGAGGAATCACAGGCCACAGGCCACAGTGTCACAGTGTCAGCTTTTGACCCGGCATGACCGGCATGACCGGTTGACAATGGTCTACAATATACAATATTACAATGCAACAACCATTTCACCCTTCGCATCGTTCGGAATTGCTGCTTTTAGAGAGGAAGGGGTGGGGGGGGTTTTTTTTTTTTTTTTTTTTTTTTTTTTTTTTTTTTTTTTTTTTTTTTTTTTATGTGCCATCGGGTTTTTTTTTTTTTTTTTTTTTTTTTTTTTTTTTTTGTAAATATATATATATTATGGGTTATACGCGTGTCATTCTTTTGGCTGGGCCCGTTGGGCTCACGGGCGCTATGCTGAGAGACCAGAGAGCCACCGGCCACCGGCCAGCGGTTGTATGCACTTTTGAATTGACGAATGAGAAGCTGCGTTTAGAAAACAATAGATTGTGTGGATCAGGCTGTATGCGTTACGTAATGTTACTGCTGCTGTAGGTGTCCTAACTGTCGGGGTAGCATTTCTAATAAATGATTGGGTGGCTTGCATGGCTTGGGCATTACTGTTTTAATGACAGCTATTGGAGCTATTGGAGCTATTGGAGGTCATTTTCAGATTTTGTTCCGGGGCAACCCGGTGTGAGACTGTTCTCTTCTTACCTGTGCCCGCCCGCCTGTGTCACTCACTTGGATCACTTGAGCGCTCACTGGCTGGTTCCGCTCTCGGGTCCTCGCTGGTTTGCTCCGCACCCCCTCCTGCTGCTCCCTCTCCCTCTCCTCCTCCGCCAGCGGCTCACATTCATCTCTTCTTCACCATCACTCTTGCATCTCCACTCTCGTCCAAAAACCATAACCGTCCGCCATGCTCTCCGTCGCCCGTGCCGCCCTCCGCGCCCGCCCCGCGCTTGCCGCCGCTACCCGCCCCGCCGCGTTCACCGGTGAGCCCACCATCCTCTCTCATTTTTCCCCTCTGCCCTGTGGTTCGTCCGTCGCAGTTCAAGCCAAGCCCGTCTCGTCGTCACAATGGTCTGTGCCCGGTCTAGGATACCGATCCGATACGTCTGGAAGACTGTGACCATAGTCACGGTCACTGGATCGTAAAGATCTTCGGGGAAGACGGACAGTCGCCGGTATGGAGTGGTCAGTGCGATGGACTGTCACTGCGACTGTGCAACGGCATTCAAACGACAATGACAGTGCCGTTGGCCCAACCCGGTTTGGCATAACGGGGCATCGACACAGGAGCAGCATCCCATGAACCAGCTCGATGAACGCATGCTAACAGCAGCCGTGCGCTACTCGTCCCACCAGGCCGAGGAGTCCTACGAGTCGTTCAACTCGCGCTACGAGACCTTCTTCAACCAGGTCGGTGACCTCTTCGAGCTCCAGCGTGGCCTTAACAACGCCTTCGCCTACGACCTCGTCCCCTCCACTCAGGTTATCGAGGCTGCTCTCCGTGCCTCGCGCAAGCTGAACGACTACGCCACCGCTGTCCGCATTCTCGAGGGTATCAAGGTCAAGGTCGAGAACAAGGGGCAGTACTCCGAGTACCTCAAGGAGCTTGAGCCCGTCATCTCTGAGCTTGGTGAGCACGGGGTGGATCGATTGTTCATTATGGAGTTTGCTAACATGACCAGGTATCCAGACCAAGGAGCAGCTTTACAACCTTTAAGAACTAGATCGAAATGTCACGTTGTGACTGCATGAGCATGAAGGCAATTCGATGACGGATATTAAGCAGCTATCCCCGCCCTGTGCTAGGCCGAAATCTACACCAAAGGAGATGCCGGGGTGTAACCTGCGATTAAGCAGTGCCGTCGTCGTGCCAGAGCGCTCGGCAAACCGCGATGCTTGGGCCCATGGTGCGAGGCTCCCTGTATGACGAGGCGGAGCAGTGATTGTCCGGATGGATTAGGAGCGAGTGTGAGCCGAGGGGACGTTGACGAGAACAACGATTTGGCCAGTGGTAGTTACAGTGTCGGAACGCTTCGACAAGGGTCGTGATGTCGGAGGTGGTGCGAACGGTGAGACTGTCTCAGGGCGGTGTGGTGGCTTGCGCCAACCAACCGTGTGCTTTGTGACGATGAGCTCAGGCAAAGAACTGAATCCCGCAATATGGCTAGTTGAACGCTGTGTGCATTGTCAGAATACCTGCTTGTGATTGAGAAGATTAAGAGACTGTCCGTCTCACTACGGTGCGGTCATCGATGCAGGGAATGGGAACCCAGGCCATTCGGGACTTGTGATCGACATCGGTTACACTCGGAACGAACGCTTGTGATGATGTCTCCAGGTGGACAGGCCGGCCAGGTGCACCAGCACCAGGTGGCGGCCAGCTGCGGCCAGACGTCTCGGAGCAGTGTGTTAACGGAAGTATATTCACGTGTCATTACGTATATACGTATATGCCCTATCTTTATCAACTAAAGCCTCCACCAGGTCGTCGTCGTTGGTACTTTTACCGACTTCGACGCGTGGATGATGGCCAGGAAGCGCGGAAGCCAGGAGGCCAGGAGGCCAGGAGGAGGAACGCGACGTCACCCCCTTCGTCTGGCTCCTCTGACCACTACTTGAAGCTCGAGAAGAGGATCCATCGTCGTCTCTCCACTTCACACAACCATGGATCTCGCCAAAGTGATCGCATATGCGATCCTGGCAAGTTATTTCGGCCTGATCTTTGCCTCGTTCGTATTGGTGTTCGTATCGTTGGGCGGCAGCGGGAAACCCGTGGAGGCGCTCCTCTCATCGCGACCCTTTGCGTTTCTCCGAGCCGCTCTGGGTGCTCTACTGTGTACCTGGTACTGTGAGTATCTTGATTGACTGCAGAAACCCAAACTGATGTTAGTCATGTTCCAGTTCATGAAGGTAGGTTGAGGCAGCCGGGATCCTGGCCCTTGAAAGATCCCGCTACATATTGTGCCCTGTGTCCGGCGCATAAGACAATTCTTTCGAAGCTGAGCCGGCTATCCACTTGCTCTTGTTCGAGAAGCTTACATTCAGTGGTCATATCTTTCATATCGAGAAACGCACGCCGAATCCACCGTTGGCGACTGGCTGGTCGACACGAGTCTCTTTGAGCAGGCATGGCGGGTGGTATGCGTGGGGGACACCAATTGGTGGTGGAGCAGCTGGATTTGCACGGCCGCCGTTTTTCTTGCAGCTGGAATCTGGTGTGAAAGTGGGTACGGCTGAGCGAGCATTGCGCGTTGGCTGTCGGTAGAATCGCGGGCTCGATATCTGAGCTCGTTGGGCGTCAAGTACGCCCAAACTGGGGAGCTGTCCTTGATCATGTTGCGGACCCAGCTGACGCCAGGTGCACGTCGTGGCATTCGATTCCCGTGGGCATACATGCTCCTCGGTCAGTTGGTTGCAATTTCCGTTGCGATGGCGCTTTTTATTGCCTCAGTGTATGTCCACGATTCACGGCCGATGCGACCCAAGGCACCCTTCGGTCTTTCGATCCTGCTTCTCCTGGCTCTTTTAGTTGAAGGTATAATGCCCCAGTACGCCGGGTCATCCCTGTTCATGCCCGCGCTCGGTGCTATTCATCTAGCCGTCTTCATTCCGCTCTTCTTCGTACCGAACAACGCAACAGGCGAACGTCCCTCCTTTGCAGCGATCGAGTTCCGGCATCTCTACGCGGTACTTGCTGTGGTTGCGAGCGTTGTGCACTGGGGGACTACTCGACGAGTCGTTCAAAGCCTGCCACTGTATACCAGCGCAGTCGACGTTCTGGGTAAAACAGTCCTTTCTCATCCTGCGCAAGGGAGCGTCTCTCTTGACGTTGTTTGGGTATTTTTGACCGCGGCTCTTCTCTTCGTTGTGTATGGATCGCGCGCGGCGGTTACCATCAAGCTCGGTCTTCTCGCGGCCGTTGCCGTCGTCAGCGCCGCACGCTATCTGAGTATCAACTGGCTCCTGATCGCAAGCTGCGTACCCATCGCCTTCATGATTCTTGTGGCGGCTGCTGCGTGGGGGCTGTCACGTGTACGTACACGCAACGCGGCTCATCGCGCACGACTCCTCTCTCAGCTTGGGATTCTTGAGGACACGGTCATTCCTGGGACCACGACAGAACCACCACGCGCCGTCCGGCGACGCATCATTGCTGGCTTCTGGCACCCATATTGGTAAGGTTTAACTCCTTGAAGTCGAGAGAATGAGATTTGGTGCTAACGGCAGCAATGCGGGAGGAGGAGGAGAGCGCGTCCTCTGGACGGCAATCGCATGGATTCAGCGTGAGGATCCTGACGTCGTCGTCGTGGTCTACTCAGGTGACTTTCCAACGGCGTCCAAGTCTGAGATCCTTGGGAAAGTCAAGGTGCGGGTTCTACATTGATTGTAAACTGAACTGTCAGGATCGTTTCGCCATCGACATCTCGCCAGCGACTCTGCAGTTTATTCCTCTGCCATCTCGTCATCTCATTTCGGACTCGTACTGGCGTCGCTTCACGCTTCTCGGCCAGTCGCTGGGCAGCGTCTATCTTGCATGGGAGGGTCTATGTGGTGTCAACGGTCTGTGGGGTGACATTTTCATCGGTGAGTACAATGTTGATGGGAATGCGGAAGCTGATGTGACACCAGACTCGATGGGGTATGGATTTGTTCTTCCATTTGTGCGACTGGTGACTGGTGGCGAGTGTGCAATTGGCGCCTATACACACTACCCAACTGTCAGCACCGACATGGTGAAACGTGTTCGCGAAAGGTCATCCGCTGGTGTGGAGAACGGTGGGGTCGCAAGTAGTGCTTGGCGCACCCAAGCCAAGCTCATCTATTACTCCCTCTTTACCCAGGCGTACGCGCTTGCCCTTCTGTTCTCAGAACACACCATGACCAACTCGTCGTGGACGCAGGCGCACATCCAGAACCTTCTGACCAGCGCGAGGTCCAGCCTCGGGGCCAGCTTGCTGTTAATGGACGAGTCGGCACATCTTGCCCGCGAAGCTCGAGCTGAAGGGAGTTTAAACGAGAGGCCGATTTGCGAAGTGGTCTATCCCCCGTGCGATACTCGCGAGCTAACCCGGCTAGGCAACCTCGAGACCCGGGCACGAGAAATGGTGTCTCTCGCTCAGTTCCGACCCGAGAAGGATCACGCCAAGCAGCTTAAGGCCTTTGCCATTCTCCGCGGAGCACATCCAGAGCATCGTGATGTGCATCTGACGCTGATGGGCGGATCACGGGGTCCAGCAGACGAGGCCCGTTTGACAGTCCTTCGTGCGCTTGCGAAGGAACTGGACGTTGAGGTGAGCTTACAGAGGAACGGCTGGGCTGACCTCAACAGAATCACGTCACTTTCCTGGTTAACGCCCCGTACTCCGAGATTGTAAGGCGTCTGGGTGCGGCCTCCATCGGCCTCAATACTATGCAGGATGAGCACTTCGGCATCAATGTGGTGGAGTTCATGGTGCGTTGCCACAGGACAGTGCACTTGGAAACTGACGCTGGTTCAGGCAGCAGGCCTAATCCCCATTGTACACGCCTCCGCTGGCCCACTGCTCGACATTGTGGTCCCTTACGAAGGTCAACGCACTGGTAAGTGCCGAAGAGCGTCCCCCAACTCGATAGCTTACGCTCTGCAGGTTTCCACGCGACGGATGCCGAGTCGTTTGCTGAGGCAATGCATGCTGCTCTCTCCCTATCCCCGCCCCAAGCGCTGGCGATGCGGAACGCAGCGCGGGCGCTTGCGGAACAGAAGTTTTCTGAGGCCGCCTTTGAGGCCGGGTTTGAGCGTGGGTGGTCGCGTCTTGTGCATCGTGCCGAGGAGCGACTGGGAGCTGCACAGGAGGAGGAAGATCAGTAGAGCTGTAGATGCACTTTTGTCGGACCTTGTCACCCTGGTATAGATTTGCCGCAGAGATCGTCGATGCGATCGATCCCTTTCCGAAGCTCAACGCCCAGTTACCTTCTCATCACTGAGGAACAGTAGTGCTGCGTTGCGTTCTACCAACGCCGTGTGGACAAAAGAGCTCGGCTCTGTTTAGCAACAGGCCTGTTTAGCTACGAAGGAATGTGTTCATATACACGGCAGAGTCCGTAATCTACTGAAATATGGGAGGAGTATGGGGTGACAATAAAGCGTCTAAAGGATTGGGTCTCGAGGGGATCGCAATGAACTGTGTAGATTGGAACACAATGCTGCTCATCAAGAGCCCCATGGTCGGGGTGTCATTTAGAGGACAGAGAGAGCGACCATAGCACTGCCGATGAGGACGAGCGAAGGAACGACCGAGCCGCTGGCTCCGTTGCTAGGCTTGGAGTTGGGAACGGACTGGATGTTAGCCATTCTGAATGTATTGCACAACATTTTCAACTTGAACTCACGTTAGTGGGGTGAGGAGCGTTGCCGGTGGTGTTGCCAGTGGGAGGAACAACCGCCGAGACCGAACCGGAGGTCGAAGCGGTCGAAGAGGCCTTAGTGGGCTCCGCAGTACCCGAAGCCGAGGCGGAGGTCGAAGCACCCGCCGAAGTCGAAGCCGAGGCAGCGTTGTCGCCCTTCTGGACCTCAAAGTACGGGGACTGGGCAAGGATGCCGTTGGTGTTCGGGTCCACAAAGTTGACACGGTACTCTGTGCCGTCGAAGGAGGCGTCGGGGGTGAAGGTGTGCTTGCCGTCCGCGGTGTTGACGTTGGTGGCGATAGTCTTGGTCTCGGTGCTGGCGGGGTTGGGAATCTGAACAGCAATGTCGAACGACTTGGGGTCGGAGCTAACGGACTGATAGTTAGTAACGGTAGCTGAGACGGAGGTTGCCGTCATCCTCCGGCAGCATTGACGGAACATGAGAAACAGCACCAGGGGCTGTCGCCAACGAGCCAGGTGGCCAGACGTCGACCTCGCCAGCCTTTGAGAACAGCGCGGTCCGACTTGTCGCGACGTTCCGTTCATCAACTCACGGTCCAGGTGATGGTCTGCGGGGAGCCCGAGGTCCAGCCCGAGGTGTTAGTCGGGGCGGTGATCTGAATGGCACGGGCGGCGGTGGCCAGGATGAGGGCGGCAGCAGCGTTGAACAGCATTGTGGTAGTGTAGAGAGAGAGGTGGGGAACGAAAGTAGAGAGAGAGGATCGAAGAAGAGAGTATGAGGAGAGACCGAGGGTAATGAAGAACTGAGGAAAAAAAAGAAGAGTTGAGGAAGAGCGGGGGATGAGAAGTTTAAAAGGAAACAGTCTCGGGCAAAAGATATCTCTTCCTTTTGGCCTGTTGGACGCGAAAGCTCGGCTCCAGGCACCTCTGGGTAGCAAGGTTACGGGAGAGGAGAGGGTTCGGCCTCATGGGCGGCTGCGGCGGCTTGAGCTGTGAGGATGGGATGGGCAGATGGGCCAAAGGGGGAGGGAGGGGGTGACAAGGAATGGGTTCTCGGCCAGGATCCTAGAGATCCAGGATTAGGCCAAAAAAAGACCATTCATCAAAGGGACCGAGACCCTCTCTGTTCTGTCCTCTCTCTCTCTCGCTCCCTTCACCCTCTTTCTTCTCTTTGCGGGCAGTTGAGTTTGGAGCGGAGAGTATGTATCCCACCATCGACACTGCCTGCACAATTCATCCTTAACATGATGAGGGACAGGGGGAGTAGGGTCTCACACACGTACTTTGGGGGTCCTCGACTCGTACCTCGAGGGCTGTGCGACGGCGACTTCTGCGTTCTGGATGCTCACTCTTGTCAAGGGACTCACAGTTGTGGGTAGATCCCCAGATGATGTGAGATTGGGAAACGGATGCACAGCGTCGCGTTCTGAGCTTCTGAAAACCTCCCCACAGCGTTCTCCAGGCGGCTCGGATATCCAGCTTGTTCCGATCTGCGGGCAGTGCATCTCTTATTAACTTGTTCGAAGATGGCGCGTGCTGCAGGCTGGTGCACGCGTTGCTGATGAGTGGATCGTTGGATCTCTGGACCACTGGGCCTCGAATAGGTCTGCTGGCGATACTACACTACTAGTTTCCCTGGGAACAGGGACATTCTGCATTTTGTTGGTTACATCCTAAATTGACTTGAATGCGTAGTGAGGAGACTAAAAGATGGGCGAGTCGCGTCTCATCCATGCCGTTACACCGCGCTTTACGCGTCTCAAACACATTGATTACTCCCCAGCTGTGCGGCACGGATGGCCACGGCGCCACGATATCCATGAGATGGCGCTTGCAATCCTAGCAATCCTAGACGCATGCCGCCGGAAACACTTGCGGCGGGTTCGGCAGCTGCGCCCCGCTCATTCCACGCGGATCCCTCTGACTCGGGATCTGGTCCAGGTCCGGTGAGAAGCAAAGTAGAGTCAGATCGATCGTGTCCAGCGTGTTTAATATTGGCCCGTTTCTGGTTCCTCCCGAGTTCTCTCGAGATATCTCGAGATCTCGAGGCCTCCGTGGTCAAAATTCCGAGTAGAAACTGCGTAGTCTCAGCAGGGCAGAGCGCAGAGCTACACAGCCAGAACATCGCCTCAAAGCTCTCGAGGATCTCAGGCCTCAACCCTCCTCAACCCCACAATACGCCTCTGCGTCTCGCCCTGGACGCCACCCAAGGACCCCAAGGCCTCAACAGAATCATCAATCGTGTCAGTACAGGCACGATGCTGCTCACACGCCTTTCTTTATACCTTATCAACCGAAGTCAGCCTCCCTTTAGGTCCCTCCGGCCCTGGCCACATGCTCAAGGACACGGACGTTTGCGGTTGCTCGGGCGGCACCGCGACACCGCTGACGCAGTCGACCCCTTGAGGTATGTCTCTCAGGCTCTCTGAATGCCACCCCTTTGGCAGGTATAGCAGTGGTGATGAGGGTAGAGCGTGATCCGAGAGTGGGTTTGCGGCGATAGTTGTAGAGCCTCGAGCCTCGAACATCGAGCATTGTTTGCCTTCCGTGAGCGCCAAGGAGACCGTAGACAGGTGCTCAAGTGCTTCTGGGCATCCCCGGCCCGCGCACACGTTACATAGTTGAACAGTCTCAGTCATGAGTCAATCCTGCAACACACAGGTACACAGGGATAGCCAACGCGCAACAGGGTTGCATGTTGCACGTTGAGCACAGCTCTCGAGCTCTTCGAGGTGTTCAGAACTGATCACGAACCACCGTCGGCAGAGTCGTACAGCGCAACAGCATTGATGGGCCCGGGCCAGGCTGAGGCTCGCACTCTTGCACTGCATTGGGCCCGTGTCTAATCGAAGCACGGGATGCAATCTTTTGTATTTTTTTTTGGGATAGAATTTTGTTAATGAATCCTCCTTTTTATTAATCAACGCAGTGGTAATGGCCTAATTGCGTCCCACAACGACCTTGACCCCCTGTTCTCCAGACGGCCTGCCAAGCGCAAGGTCCGAGGCCAAAAGGCTTGGCTTTGGCGTTTCCACCTGGCACTCACCCCATCTTGCACTTCTCACACACATTTGCCTTGCTTGCATTTCGACGACGACTTTTCATCTCTGCTTCTCCACCATCATCACTCGCGGCCACTCGCAGGTGACAGTAACGAGTAGCAGTTCCCAACGACAGCAGTATACCCTCTATCATTGAACGTCCGCAAGCCGCGCATTCACTTTCCCGCGCGCAGTCGCAGCTCGCCTCGCACCCCCCCATCAGTTGTGATCTGGCAACACCCTCGTCGTTCAGCAACCACCCCATAATTAATCTGCACTCCCATCGACACGCCAACCCCTCTCTCATTCCCTTCGTTGCCATCATGTTTCGTCTCATGCTGTGGACGTTGGTCGCCTCCTTGGCACTACTGTTCTCCTGCGTGAATGGTAGGTAATCCCGCCTCAGTTTGCGGACCCTCTGTCTGATGTGCCGCTCACCCCCAGCGCAAGCGACGATCTACTGGCCAGTGATCAACCCGACAGCGTCGTCCCCATGGGTTCTCGGCCGGAAGAACCTTCTCGCTTGGCGCGTTGCGAGCGACACAGGCGTGAAGGTCTTTGACGTCGAGCTGCACAACCTTCACCGCAACATCATGGAGGGCGCAGTTCGTGTCGCAAAGAATGTCCCCATGACACGGCTTACAAGTGGCTACCGCAACTACGGCGGCGAGATTGAGGTCGACCTTGACGGCACAATGCCGACCGGCGACGGGTTCGTTATTGCGTTTATCGAGTCGCTCCACGGGCAGGTGTACACCATCTCCGACCCTTTCAGCATCTTGCCGGAGGACAAGGCGCCCGCAAACTACACAGACCGCCCCTTCGGCCTCCCCCCTGCTGAGAAGACAGCGACGCTGCACGATCGCCCAAACCCAACCCTTCAGTGGGCCATCACCCTCGACGGCAAGGGTGCCGTACCGACCAAGGCTGCGTAAATTGTATCGCGCCGCAGCAACATTCCCCTTGAGCACTGGAGGTGCGGACATTGATTCGTGGGCTGTGCGGTCCACTTCGCGACTTAGAGAAACAGGCTCATTTGTGTTTTTACGTATGGATAATGTGTCATTAGGAGCCGGAAGCAGTGCAACGGTGCGGGCGAACCACACATTGGAGAGTGCAGTGAGACGTATGACAGGCTGCCCGTACGGGCGTCACATCAATTAGATAGATGCTATCTACTAGACAGCTGTGCCGTCCAGTGATTCCTTGTCGACGCAGGACCGGGACACTGGACGGACAAACGACTGGCGTGCGATGTTGGGTTGCGCTGTGCGATGGCGATGTTGGCTGTAGGCTGGATGCCGGTGTGTGTGCGTGAAATCGTATGTGGGACCCATTGATCTTGAATCGGTTACATGTCTATGCGCGCCTCAGAGGCCGCGACCGGACGCGCTTTCCCCTCACCGTTGCGAGTAGGAGCTGGGAGCGTCGAACCAGTCTTGCCGCCTTCGGAGCGGCCTTCACCTCCACCAGCATTCCCAGCAGTGTCGCCGCCACCGCCATTCGCACCGCCGTTGCCGCCCCCTCCCCCTCCGCCACCGCCTCCGCGTCCTTTCCTTGTACGAACACGCTTCTTTCCTTCACGTGCCACCTCATCTCCCGCATCTTTCTCCTTGGGTTGGCTGGTCTGTTGCGACTCTTTGGACTGCTGGGCTTGGTTCGGCCCCTTCGCCTCCTTCTCCTTGCCTTTCCCCTTCTCCTTGCTCTTGTCCTTCTTCTGTCGCGGCTCCTTGGGTTTGTCGTCCTTCTTCCCATCTTTACTCTCCTCCTTCTTGTCCTCTCGTTTCTCGGTCGACTTGTCCCCCTCGGCATCGTCCTTCTTCTTCTTGGGCGGCCGCTGCTTCTTTTTCTTCTCGGTCGAGCTTGCGTCCTTGACTGCCGCAATTTCGTCCACCGACCCCACATAGACATCTCGTCCCTTGCCCGCGACCATGACAACGCCCGACTTCTTGTCCTTTGGGGCGCGTTTTGAAGCCGCATCGGTTATGGATGCAAGGGCGGCTGCTTTAGTGGCTCCAGCCTTCTTGTCCTTGTCCTTTTCCTTTTTAGACTTCTTCGACGATTTGGCTTGTTGCGCACGCAGCGCATCTAAAATCGGAGTCGTGGTGGGTTGCGCCACCGGGGCTGTGTGGACGTAGATAACAGGGCAGGTATCGAGTGCAGACAGAAGCGAATGAGAGGAGAGTGTCAGCTGATAGAAGGAGGACAGACCGAATCACTCTTGATACTCACTACTGGTCTCCAGGGCCGGCTTGGGCTCAACCTCCTCGAGGCTATTCAAAAACGACTTGTAGTCGGGGTCTGTGGGTCAACTTATGCAGAGGACGTCGTCACCTCAATAAAACCCACCCTCCTCAATAGTTCCCTGTCGCTGGTCGGCCTTGTTCTTGCTCTTGTACGGAGTTTTGCCTATCGGCGCATATTCAACAACAGCTTGATACTCAGCCCCTATATGTCAGTTCATCACTTGCGGTCCTCATCTCATCAGCTTTAGACATACCAGACTTCGAGCGAAAGACATGACCGTCAAAGCCTGCGTGAAGCGCTACCAGCGCGTCCACGTCCTTCATGAGCACATAAGCGCGCGAGTGAATCGGATGTGTCCCAAAGCTGCCGTCAGTATGGGCTTCGATTACGACCTTCATACACTCACTTATCCCCTGCGCGACCTTTAACATATCGCCGCCAGAGCGTGCGATCCTCAACAAACGGCGCGATTGCTCGCCAAAACACATCCTCTGGGAGTGTAGGTGGTAGGCGGCGAATGACAAGCTTTAGCCTTTGGGCTGGTGACTTGGACATGGTGGAACGGCCAAGTTGAGGCCAGAGACAGTTTCCGAAGGAGGAAGGGGATAGCTCGACCAGCCGGTAAACGTAACGGCGAAGGGTGTCAACAATTTGAAGTGAGAAGACTGTTCACTACCTGCCCGCTCGATATTTCTGTGGAGCAAACAGACAAATAATGGCGGTAGCTCGATAGGAAATCGTGCGAATGCAATAGATGCGCGGGCCGCTGCGGTGAGGATGGAGGTGACAGATGGCGACCGCAGATGTGCGGCAAGGACAAATATCGAGATTGTGAATCAGGCGGAGTGGACAGTGTTGGTTGGTTAAAATGGAGGTGGTCTGACTGACTGACCCTTTTGGGCTGCTGGATCTGCGTTTCGTCATGGCTTGTCACGGATCACGGATCACGGAACCACACATTCCATGCTGCAACAACAGACTTAGAGATCTTGGTTTGCTTTCAGTTCCACTGCTCAAAATCTTTCCCCGCAACATCCATCATGTCCAGCACACTTCAGAACGTCTACTACGAGCGAGTACGTGCAGTCTGCGTTGCTTCTGATACGGGGATGCGATTGTGAGCGCTGAGAGACCACCTCTTCCGACAGCTTCACCTCCCAAGTCACCTCTGTCGACTCCCTTCACAAGCAATAGACCTGACTTAATCAACGATTGGTCCGCTCACACCGCCCCAGAAAGTCGGTACGGCCCGCGCATGCTATGTCTGCAATCGTCCGACACAAACTGTACTCGCGACGATCAAGGCCGAAGATTTTATCTACACCTGCGACAGTCATCTAAGTGACCCGTATGTGGCCATGGCGGGGCGGGAAGAATGAAAGCTGACATGAGCGTGCTTGTCGTTTCTCTTCTCCTTCCAGTGGATTGTGAGTCTCTCTCCACCACTCTGACAGCGTCCCTGACTCTTCCAGCGTCACTCCTATTGCATCGAGCGGCCCAAGCGCTGACGACATTCGCAAGGTGATCGCAGAATACAATTCGCGTGAAGCACGACGGACCGAGCGCAAGGCAGAACTGGAGAAGGAGAAGGAGAGCGAGAAGGACAAGGAGAAGGACAAAGATGACAAGAAGGAGGACAAGAGCATGCTCTCGTCGCTTGCATCAGCCGCGGCGAGCGCGGCTTCGTCTGCTGCCTCGGCTGCTGTGTCCTCGCTCTCGCCCAAGCCTATGACCCCCACTACCCCGACTGGCTCCGGCTCTAGTCCGCCGTCTCCGCCGATGACAGGAGTTCCTTCTGTTCCCGCTCAGACACATAAGAAGTACGCGCTCCATCGAACCTTCTTCGAGAACCGCAAGTCACTTCTCCGGTCGAGGGAAAACACAGCAAAGGCCAAGGAGGTCTCGAAAGGTGAGACTCTGCCTCGACACTGCTAACTTTAGGTTTGCCACAAGTGCCCCGCGGTTTCTAGTTGCTTTTGGGAGTGGTTGTACATTGTGAAGCGGGGTTGTACTGTACAGAAGGAACCCTGATCTACAGTAGAGTTACTAATGGTAATAATGCTGGTATCCACAGTCCCCATTGTCGCCCAGGAATCAATTTTCGTTGCTTGGCTTCTGTTGAGCATGCTCAGGAATCTTGAGATGGGCAATGATCTTCTCCAACTCCTTATTGCCTCCCAGTGTTCTGATCTCGTCCTCGATTTGAGAAAGAAGAGTGTCCAGCACCTGTAGCGTGTATTCGAACGACTTGGTATGGTTGGTGAGATAGTCGACAATGTGCTTCTTCAAGGACACAGAGGTGGTGCGCTTCTGCAAAACGTCTACATCGTGAGCAGGCGAGATGTTGGTTCACACATACTGAGAATTTGTCGGTTCGAGTTGTCCGCGCGGACACCATGCACGACAGGAAAGCTGAATTTGCCCTCTGTCAGGTCCTCGCAAAAGCCCTTATTTTCGGAGTACTAGTATTAGATGTGTTCTCACGGTGTACTTACTTGGTCAGACTGAAGATTCATGTAGTCATCACGAATCTGGAACCAAATGGAGATGAGATTGACGAGGGGAACATAGTCGCTGCAAGTCAGGTCCTGATCGCTGAAACATGACTCTCACACAGTCGAGTCCGACATGGCCATCATCAACTTGATGGCGATTCTGAACAGCCCGCCCGTTTCTAGACGTTAATCCTGGAAGCGTTAATATCTCAACTCACTCCCAAGGGTCATCTGCACGTATTCCTCCTCCGTCGGGCAAGTCAAAGTGTCTCTCCAGAACAAATCCAATCCCTGTCCGCGGTGTAGATTGAGCAACTCCTCTGATAATGTGAGAACACGCCCCATCATAAGCCCTACCTGTAACCATTTCCACCATGTCACGCTTCTGAGCCCCACCTGCTCTCTGATGGGAGCGGAGCTTAAGCAGCTCGTCAAATGCCAAGAAGTAGACATAGTTGGCCGTATTGATGGTCTGGGGCACACCGTACACGGTGTGAGCAACAGGAAGGCCGCGTCGCAGTTCCGCATCGTCCTCGACATCATCCATGCTGGGTATCAGTTTAACCGGAGAGCAAATCGATTGAAAGAAGGGTAGGCAACACATGAGCATGAAGCAAAGAGCGAATAATGACCTTGCACTCGAGAGGCCCGCCAAGTAAACTCACAGCAGGCTAGCATTGTGAAGCATCCGCACGAGACGACGGACCACATCGAGATCCGCGTCGGGCACCTTGAGCCACAGATTGAAGGCGTCAATTAAATGCGAACGGACTTCTTTCCCCGGCGCAGAGCAGAGATAAGTAAATGGTTCGAGAAGAATCTAGCACAGAGTCAGCTCAGAAGCCTCAGAAGTCTTGGATCTCGAGACAAATGTGAACACATACAAGATGGGACACACCATCTGACCCAGAAACCAGATCTGCTCTCGCACTCACCTCTTCATGCTTCTTTGTCCAGCTTGGCTCCGCTCTAAACTTGTCTCGGAGAGAGGTGTAATCCATTGTGTTCTCGGTGCACACAAGCTCGCTAGTCTGCGTTGCAATGGCAAGGCTGTGGCGAGTTAAGTAGTGGATGTGGTGGTTTGATGGTAGTCTAGTGTTGAGGTATTCTGGTGGGTGGCAAACGACGGACGACGAAGCTCAATTATGACAACATACCGTTGTAGTCATGTAGTAGTAGTGAGTGGTGACAGTGTCGGCGTGGCCGGCGGCGTGGCGACACGGCTGATCGGCTGATCCAGCTGACCCTAGGGCCTAGGGGGTCGAGTGTCCACCGTGCACATGTGCATGTGCACATCGCACGATCGCCATATGATCGCCATGTGCGCCATACAGCTCCTGGAGGCTGGAGGGCACGAGGGCGCATGCTGCAACTACAAATCGTGCGATCGCATGGAAGGCGCAAGGCGCAGCACCGCTCAGCTGAGCAGCTCGGAAACTCAGTGGGAGCCGCGGTATGCGCCAAGCAGTGCTAGCAGTGCTATGCGCTATACTGCTATGAGCCATAAGCACAACGCTTCCCCAGCTGCTGATCACGGGTTGCGACATCTGGTGACCCGGTGGCCGGTGAGAATGGTGAGAATGGCGCCCAGTCACAATCAATCCCGATCAGCGGATCGAACCAACATTATTGCAAGATCGACAGCCGGCAGCCTCCGCCACTTATGGCTGTCTTTTGGCCTTTGTCCTTTTGTCGTCGTGTCCTTTTTCCCTTATCGGTAGATGGATCGGTGAGTTGGTGTAGCACTCTGCCCCTGGTGGTGCCTGGCTTCTCTGCTTCCTGCGACAGTTTTCCAATTCCAAATGTTAATGGAAATTAGGACTGGGAAGGGAAACTAGGATGATCAAATCATGTCACGTGCGATAACAATTGTGTATTTGATTTGTTTAATCGTGTGAGGAACATTTGTAAGATTGTGAGATTTGTTGTTATCTTCTATTTCCCTTTTATTACAACGTTTACACGATTACACGTATACACGTAGCGCCCTCCATTTTTGTGTGTTCGGACATGTCCGGGGACACCATGACCCAAGTTGGACCGACAAGGTTTAGAGGTGGGTTGAGAATGCTGAGAGGGCGGGCTATGAGAGCCCGGTCGGAGAGGGCCGCCGTCCTAGAGCCGGTAGAGACTACAAGGCCTCAGACTGTGGCCAGCACGGCCAGGGGGAGGGGGGGGG